>JAWWMU010000001.1:16208864-16261763 GCA_035048155.1 Cinnycerthia olivascens
TCACCATCAGTTTGTAACATATCCCTTGAAGAAGTTGAGTTCTTTGTTTTTAAACCACTTAACATAAATATGTATCATGAAAACAAGATGTAAATGCCAAGAAAAGAAAACAGAGACAATTAAGAAGGGTCTCTCAACAAAAACAGCATACTGATTAATTGAAAGCCCATTTCATAATTTGTCAGGAAATGGCAGCAATGAGTATCAATTTCAAAATAATAAGCATAAAATAAATACAGAAAACCAACTGAAGGAAGCTTGTTATGGAAGTCTTTTACAGCAGGAATAAATCCCAAATCCTGGAAAACTTTAAATGGTTCAAGACCGCATGTTCTTATCAGGTACAAAAGTTGGCTTACAAACTGCATATGAATTAAGAACAAAACAATGGCAATACTCTTCAGGTCACATCTGTGATGAGAAAAGGCTCATCCAAAAAGAGGATGCTAACTCACCTGCCACTCCTGTAACTCGAGTTTGGGTCAATTCTTACTCTCAGTCAAGTTTCTACTGGCTTGAATGAGAGTTGATCACATTGATGCTCAGAAAACTGATGTCTCAAGTTTAGAAACTTAACTCATGTATATGTATACAGGAAAAACAGTCTCCTCTGTTCATCTCATGAAACCTTAAAAGAAAACAAGCCATGAGGGCATACTGATGCAAACAGGTGTGACAGAAATCAGGCGCTCCCTCTTCCGTAAATACCTCTGGTTGTCAGAGCATTTCTTTGCCCTTATATCTACTAAGGGATGAGTCCAGCAAGGTTAAGAAAACAGCTGAAAGCAGCAATATAATTTTTAACTGTTTTTTATTCAGAAGCCCCTAAACACTGTCAAACAAGAAGCAAATTTGACTAAACAGACAGGTTGGTGTTTTGTGTATCCCTCTCCCCTAATTAAATTTTAGCTATCTTTTGAAAACCCCCAAACCAGCCTCTGGCTATGCCACTGCTGTAACTGAAAGGGTTCAATTTTTGTTATTCTCAAACCCAGCATTCTCCAACAGCAGAAAATGCTTTTACATTTTTCTTACATTCACTGCTAATAAACTTGATGAACAGGTCTACTACTCTTTCGTGACTCAGCATCAGTCAAGTTTGTTTTGGTATCTATGGGCTTCTTCCCTTTCACTATTTCCTCCAAAGCTGATCTGCATTTTCAGCTATTTAATAAAAACAAACAAAAAAATCTAAAGAACCCCCGCCCCCCCCCCCCCCCCCAAGCAAACAAATAAATCAAAAAGGCAAGGCCAAAGAGATGCAAAGACAAAACAGGTTTGCTTTACTTGATCTGGCTAACCACAACACAGCAACATAAAAATTCTGGCTTTCTTCAATACTATATTCCACCTGAATGCCACGTGTAGGGGTAAGAGTAGGAGAGCCTTGTGCCCCTTGCAGACACCTCAGTGCAGTTTCCTGTGGGACAAACAGCCTCCTGTCAGTCAGTAAAGCTGACTCTCAGAGAACCAACCACAGGTGTCATCACAGTAACAGGAACCTGCAGCAGGGGAAGCCGCGGCTCAACGCCAGTGCCAGCGTGTCTCGGCTTGACTCATTTCAGGTTATGCCAACACACTTCAAAGGGTCACATTTACTCTGACAGCCCTATGGACTCCCCTAAAATTATTTCAGTGATAGTAGTAAGTAAAAGCTGGAGTACTGTGAGATTTGACTCCAGTGTAATGAAAATCTCACTAAAAAAGAGAAAACAAGAGGAAAACAAAGGAGAGATGGTAGATTTTGGCTATGGCTGCCACTGCTGTTGTTTTGCTGCACTTTATTTTAAGTAAAGCTACATTTTTAAACACTGACAGAGCTCAGTAAAAGTTAGTAGCTATAATTTAAAGTTAATCTCGGTTAGATTCTCCATCACCTGAAGTCTTTAAATCAATATTGGGTGCCTCCTCAGAAGATAAGCTGTAGCACATCCAAGTTCATTGAGCTGTATAAAAAACTGCTAGATTAGGTTCTCTGGTTTGTGTTTATGTAAGATTGCAACCATGACATAATGTCTCCAACCTTAAGTATCCACTAGGCTATAGAATACACAAAATTCAAAGGCTGTATGTGGGAGCTATTGACTCTAGTGCTCCAAAGGTGGACATGTAAAACATTATATGACAAACAAGAAAAAAACAGTGCAGTAACTCCAACATGGGCAACTTAGGTGAAGCATGGAAAATTACTGCACATGCTATTATGCCACAAATACAGTGCTGAAAATAAAATTCACATCTTATAACAAGACAAACAACTACAGAACATATCTGTCTTACCAGTGCCATGGCAACTGTAAAAGAAAACACACACACTGACCTGAAATAGTAGCAACTTCTTCCCGTTAAGAGTATTGCTTATAAGGGAATGAGCAAGAACTAGCTGACCACATAGCCATAAAAGCTGGGAATGTTTTCTGTTTCCAGAAAGTGTTTCAATGCCTTTACTATTTTTACTAAAATAAAAAGAAAACAAAACAACCAAAAAAAAAAAAAAATAAAAACACCAAGAAAGAAAAAAAATGAGAGGTGGGTTTGTCACTGATTTTATAGCCCCCAAGTACATGAAGCTAACAAGCTGAACATATGCACACTTCAGGCACTTTTCATAATCCAAATCATCCAGTTTCCACTTGCCTCAGAATGTGCTGATAAAAACAAACTCCCTTAACCAGACCTTGACCCCACAGGCTGATCTAACCCTTACACACAAGCATCCCACTCCTTTGTCTCACCAAAGAGACAATGACCTGCTCACACAAGTAGGCTGACAAAGTAAAAAAGGAACAGCTGCATCTGACCAGCCAGGGATTAACTGGCATTTCAACCCTGTTTGTCCACTGAACAGCTTTCACATTACTAAGATTCACCACTTTAATTCCATTAACTCCAGTGACTTTTAAGAAATGCTATACATAATTGGATAGATCTGTAAGAAATGTTGTACCGGGTTGATTGGAGGCTCTTTCCTAAAAATAAATCTTGTAAAGGACATTTTACAATTGTATATCAGATACTGTCCCTTATCACTACTGGCAGATTTCAAAAGAGAGAGAGAAGTCCTGAAAATAGCAAACTCCTAAAAATCTTCTAAAAAATCAATGTGGAGAAAGGAGATTATAATCAGAGTGTGTAGGGAAAAAGCCCCCAAATGTGAACTTGTGCCACTGTCAGTCTTATTTGGTGGTACAGCACCAAAACAGCTTCTGAGTGGATGTAGCAGACAATGGCTATTGCCCAGTGTAGTAGTCAATAAGAAGAACAGTGTGGAGTTGGAAGTATCCAAGCAGAAAAGAACACAGATCTAGTCATTATCCTATTTTTAAGCCACAAACAGTTTGGATTTGCTTGTTTAACCATAATACCTTTTTCTATTAGCAAATGACTATGTATGTATGTTCACAAGTTCTCCACATCCGAGCAAAAACCCAAAGCAGAAAATCCTGCCTAGAATCAAGTATCATTTACCACATCCTGCAATAAATATAACTGTAACAGAAATAATCTTACTGCACAGGACATCTAAATATTGTCTAGCAAGCAAAAATAAGGGCTAATACATATACTCACATATACCCCTCGTGACTTTACTGTGACTAACACAAAAGTTTGATTTACAAGTACTTCACAAATTTGTGAAAACTAACATGGAAACTGTTCTGCAGCTCAGTGACCCGTTGGAAACAACACACGTGCTGTGCACACAGTCCTTCCCAGTAGCACAAGACTGTGAACCACCAAATGGGAAGGGAAAACAGCAAAACAACAGGCATGTTGTTGTATTTAATAACCAGAAACAGTTTGGACTGCTATTCTCTACCCTCTTCACTGACTTTCTAAGAGCTCTCATTAAAATATCTAGAATAACTTACTTCTCATGACTATTTAATCCAGTTCCCCAACCTGAAAATCCTAACAGCTGCTGCTGTTTGAAGCATCCAGAACATTACTTGCATATACTTTGTAAAAATGGCATTTGCTAGTAAAAGCAAAGCTTTTAAAGCTTAGGGGAAATAGCTTTGGGGTTTTCCCCTTCTGAGAGCTTAAAGTTTTATGAGTGAACCTAAAGGACTGCCAGACTTCTAAAGTGACAACACATTATGAAAAAATTTCCTATGTGTTTTGCAAATTTGAAGTCAGCCACATTTCACAACTGACATCAGAGTTTTTAATATCAGCTCTAATGAAATATAATTCTCCAATGACATAACTGTGAATTACAGCATTTTCATTTCACTAGCTCGCAGAGAGGTTTTGGCCTTATTATTTCTTATGTAGAGCCAAAAGTGTTCTAGGCCCCGCACAGACATACCTGAAGACAAAACCTTTTCCTTGTATCTGCTGTAAACACAGAGATCACAGCATATTCAGCTTTACAGGTCACGCATTTTCACACAACTGCTATGGCCAAGTCATATGGTAGGACACAGGAACAAGACAAAAAATGTAAGAAATTGTTTGCCTTCATCTTCTCTACAGTTTCACTTTCACTAAATCTCTTTGAGTAGGATTGGATAGTTTCTAGTTTGGGAGAATGTTACTGTTTATTGAAAAAAAAAAACCCCTACAGTCAATGAAGAAATTCCAGCCATCATCACACAAGCCTGAGGGGAGCAGGGCCCAAGCTGAGGATTAAAATGATAGTCTTATTTTTAAATCTGGTTCTTCCTGAGGTCACAATTCCTCTGCTGAAGATGAGAGAGATGTTTATTTTAGAATTGACAAGTGCACAGCTCATGACAGTTTAACCACACACCAGTAAAAATGTAAAAGCTCCCATTTGCAAATGACTGAACTAAGGATTTAACTGAGAAGAGCTCTGTCTTCCCTAGACCCTGAAAACCCAAGAAACAGGGATGAGTGAAAAAGCTGCACTTCTCCCATCAGGACCTACACCCCCTGATGACTGAGATGAAATCCAAGCATGGAAGACAAGTAGTCAGAAAGAGACACTTACCTACTCCAAAGCCCCCAAGTAGTTGTAGGAGCATCTCACATGGACCCTTTGTTCTGAATTTGTCGTGGGAACAAGCAACAACAGCAACAATATTGTACTCACCCCTTTTCACGTACACATCCTGCTCAATGTACACCTCTTCAGGCCTTCAGTGGTGTTACTGGGGAAAGAAATTGCCTCAGTTTGGCTGTTGCCTGCATGTTGTGCTTTGGGAGTGAGCAGTGACCCCAGTATCATCAAGTGTTCAGGGATACTGACACTCCAGGGACACCTCCACACAGAGATCCAGCTCCAGCTTAAGAAGGAATTTGAAAGGGGTATCTCAAGGCATGAGCTGCTAAAATATACACAAAAGAGATAAGCCATACTGACAGGTACAAAGGGGATGCCTCTGCTTTGGCAACATCTCCTAGTGGCTGTCATGAGCGGAAGGTAACTGGACACAGCCTTTGCCACAGGGCTGATGCACACTCAGCTTGAAAAAGAGTAAGAACAGCATTCAGCACATTAAACTGAAAGTGGAGAGAAAAGCCCCCAGAAACACAAAGGGCAGATGTCTGGTAAGAGTTAACAAAAAGGTTCATTTGTTGGCTTCTTGTATAAGTCTTGAGATAACACTTTGTTGGATTCATAAAACACAAATGCACTAGATCAGCAGCAATTTCCCCTTTGGACTGGACTCTAATCAGGGTATGTTGGTACCCTTGCCCTCCTTTTGCATCTTTCTAAAATCCCAAAGCATGTTTTAATGAGGGTTTGCAGGCCCTGAACTGCAGCCTGAACATGGTTTGAACTCTTAGTGAACCACTGACAGCTGCACATAGTTCTGTTTGAGGCTACAGCAGAAGCTGAAAAGAAATCATGTTTGATTTTTCTACTCTGGGGGGCAAGTGAGGAGTCCACATAATGCAGCATGGTGCAGCTTGCAGTGGTGGTGGCTGTCTCTTTTGGTGCCACAGCTCATTTCTGCAAAGCTAGCTATGCAAGATGAAGTAAGTGCTATCCTTCAGCTTCTCTAGACTGCTGACAAACATTACACTGGTCTCCAACGCTGATGGAACACAGAAGAGAAAACACAGAGCATGACTTCCCAAAAACAGCCAAAAACTTTGGTCCTCTCTGGAAGATGCTCTGGGAAGAGGCAGAGGATAAACGGGGTCAGAACAGCCTTTCCCAGCTCCATGCAACCACGTGTAAATCAGCAGTAATGGAGATGTTACCTCTGAGGGGCTGTGTGAAGCTCACGGTAGACAACAGCACAGTAGAGGGGAAAACTGCAATGCATATCTGCTCTCCACAGCCAAGAGATCACAGTCAGGACTGGCACACTTGCTGGAAGCTCTGCCTCAGAAGGGACAGAATCAAAATCATGGAAGGATGGCAGGGTTTGTCCCACTGTAAATGCTGGCATTTATAATGGAGAGCAAAGTGTCACTGGATGCCTGTTGCAGACACTCGTGGTTTGCTTTTCACAATGTCATGTGTCAGGAATGGAGTTCAATCTGTCTAATTAATAAACCACAAGATTGAATTTAGCAGCAATTTTTAATTGAGCAGCAATTTTATATAAAAGAATACAATCAAGTATATTAAGAATATACAAAAAAAATTTGGCAGTGATGGATTAAGTATAATCAAGGATAGTATAAAGCATAAGCAAAACCAACCGGGCAAAACTGACCAGGGTATGGAGAGGGCTTCTCACCCTGCCTCATGTACAAAACAAAATAAGCCAAAGCCACACTCTTATACTGTATGCCAATACATATGCATCAATATTTCCTGTAAATCTCCTCCTATTTTCGATTCTTAAAATCTACATCACTATATTGCATTGCGCATGCTAAACTTGTAGTTAGAGTGTCTTTAACTTTTGGGGTCTTATTTTTGATGAAGGCTTATTCTCTTCATCACTGTACTTTGGGTAACCCTACAGGCAGCACACGTGCACTAAGCTTGGTGTTATGTGAGTAAGCATCATATTCCAAAAAATATGCCTCATTATTTCATAGATAAAAGCCCAACTCAAATTCTATACTTGAAATTGTCCCAAATTGGCTCATCCCAAGGCTAAATCTTTTTTGAGATCTTACTTATCTCAATACTACATCCTTCATGCTACTCCTCTCATGTAATATCTGCAAAAAGGCCCCATCTGTTTCGTACCACTAATTGCTTTTCCCTTTATTACTTTGTAACAATTATTTTCTAGTAATATAATTACAATTTAGTTGATAGAGTTACAATTTAGTTAGCACAAATCATATTTATTTATCATACCTGTGATGCTTTGTACTAAGATTTCATATAGTAGTAGTTCTTTAACTTCAGTAATTACATTTTCTGCTTGTAGGAAATGGTCTCCCTCTTGACCATACCAAATAAGCTATTGTCCCACCAATCATATTGCCATAATCAGCTACCAACATTTGTTTTAAGGCACTGCCATTTCTTAAGAGCTCTTACCTCTTTATTAAAGGACAATGAAAGCCTAAAACCAACAGAATACTCTTCCCCAAAGACAATATCCCTTTCATCAGGCATTGAAGCAATAAATGGCATAGGAAGAAGAAAAAAATCATTAAATAATTACAAAAACTATCTGAAGCCTCTGTCTGTGAACTCAAAAAATACGAATTTTCACACAGTTCTAGAGTCCTAATATGTAAAGTTATACTAAAGTAGTATTAAATCCTCTACATCTTCCAGCCACACAAACGAAGCAGTCCCCTCCTACCCCTCCACAGCTTCCAGCCTCAAATATCCTGGCATAAAACGATCAGACAAAATAGGTGACTTATGTTTTTATTGGTTCCTCCAGACTATGACGACATTTCCTAAAACACTGAGCCAGGAAACTATTAACATCTTTGAAAAAGTGGAAAGGGTCAGGCTATTTCAAAGGACATGTTTCCTAAGAGGCCTTTGTTATAGATGTACAGGTCACTTAAGATTCGATTGAAAACAACAAAAGTATTTCGCATTCCCGTAACATTTCCAGCTCCAAGGTGTATTGTGAGCATATTTGCTACATTGTGTGACGAATATGTTCTCGTATTTCTTGTGTTATGAAAGCGTTACCCCTTTTCACCTTACTGAGAATTAAAATAAGAAGGTTAATAAGCTTGCCTAAGATTTTGTAAAGTAGCATATCCATTCCAAAATCAGAATTACCCACAGATCCGTATGTGCTCCTAATCTCAGGCTGTTATTGGAGTGAGAAATGAAAATGGTCTCAGCTTATTATCATTATCAAAATGAAAGACCTGGAAGATTTTCTAGATTTATCTCAGCTGTGTTGGCTTGCATTTGGCAGCACCAGAGAGGTCAGGCACTTGCAGGTGGGGTCAGAGATCCCTTAAAAAAGCTCTGTCTATCTTATACACAGGCACTAAACCAGAGGAACCAGTACTCCAACAGGAGCATAGCACGATGCATGCAGGACAGAGAGATCCCACAGAGACTCCTCAAAACTTTCTCTTTTTCTAGCACATGCTGCATATATATATAGCTCTTCTTTCTGAGTGCTTTGTCAGTAGGTCTGGGAAATATCAAGGGGGACACAAAGGACTTGCACAAAAGCATCAGAAGTAAAGATGCTCCAAAGACATCACTTCTTTTGTGGCCAGAACAATTTCACCCAGAAACCCAGTTCTGATCCTGACTGCACAAGAACACATACAAAGGTCAGTCCCCTAAAGCAGGAGTGCAAAGCAGATGGTACGATGTGTTTCACACAGCAGAGAGCTGAGGCAGCCTAAAAGAAGTACAGGTCACTCTGCTTTTACTGACTAAGGGACTTCACTCTTCTGTCACGTCTCAAACAACCACAGTCGGGTAGGAAGACAAACGCTGCAGGTGAAAATCCCACTATTGCACAGTGCCACCTCCTGGGCAAGCAAGACTGGAAAAACACCCTCATGTGTCCCTTCTCTCCCGCAGCATCCAACGTTTTAGTGTCACCTCCCAAGCTGTGGCAGGCCAGGCATTACCTCTGTTCTCAGAAAGCAGGCCATGAATTCACGGAAAGAAGAGCAGATTGTTTACAGCTCACGTTGCAATCCCACTCCTGAGTGAGCCTGTATCTGCACAGACAAGCACCACACAAACCCACAGGATTAAGTTCACTCTGGGTTGCTGGCTAATCACAAATTAGCAATCAGGGCTTCCTTTCAACATCCAAACAGGAAATGGGAGTGGAGGAAATGAAAGCTTAATAATTTCTTGCATGTTAACAAGTTACATGAGCCACTCCAATAAAAAAGCTTTGCTAAGTAAACTTAAACCTAGCACACAGTCTGTCCCAAAATGGTGAGCATTTATCTTTAAAACCAAGCTGTTTCAGAAAGACAGTGGATGCAGACATTTAAATCAGCATAAATTAATTTCCAGGATAAGAGGACATCAAGCAGTGATGTTGAGGATCCTAGTTTATTGCAATCACTAGTATTGAGACTATAACCCCCAAACCAAACCCAATGCATCTCTCTTGAAATTTGGTGAAAAAACAGGATTAGAGGGGCAACATTTTAATTATCAAAACCTGTTAAATCCATACTGGCCTCTGACAAAGGAGCAAGAAAATCAGGCCTAACGTTAGTTCCATTTCTTTCCACTGTCATTTAGGGATACTGTACTCTTTGGCTGTGCACAGCCTGTAATATTTACCTGGCCAGACACAGTTAAGTGTCAGAAAAGCTGGGAAATAAAATCCCTGTAAGACACTGAGAACCCTAAAAGGCCCAAAGGAGCACAGGACTTTCAGGCTTCCACGTCAAGCACAGCAAGGAACGTATCTCCATCTTTAGGTTATGAGATCACAGCCCCTGGCAACTGGGAAAAGCCTGGCCTATAATATACTCCTAATTTGGTACTATCTTCACAGCAGGAGGAGTAAAAACAATTTAGTGCAACTGTTGAGCAATTCCCAAGAGTTCAAGACAGATGAAAGGCCAGTTTCTTGGTTGCCTGAAGACATTAAGACAGAGCAGGGACAAAAGTAAGATGACTTGAATGGGTGGATGTAGACTGATGTTTTGAGGGAACAAAACTGCAAGGTAGAATTCCTTCTTTTTATGGATGTACCCAACAAAAATTAAAAATCTCTTGGAGTAACTCTGCAGTATAGAAAGAGATTATTTCAGTGGGCTGCATGCAGAACAGAAGCAAAGGAATTTGGAAAAGAAACCCTGCTGTCAATATAACCACTACACAATCTCATTATCTCCCAGGGATGCAAACAAGAACAGACATATAACATAGATAGTTACCATGGCCTACAATAAACTGGCTACAGTAAATAAGGAGCCAGAACTGCGTGGGTGCATGCTCTGCATTATGGAGTGTGAAAGTAAGTTTTTTCCCTGCTTTCAGCAGTAGAGATGTGGGCACTCCTAGTTCCTGTGCAGTATTTACCATGAAGTGTTGCCTGCCATAAGCTGCCTCGATGTACTAATTGTTACACTGTGCACAGAGCTGGAAATGCAGACCTTGCTGTGGACTCTCATATTGTTGTTCTGGGGGAAAAGTCTGTTGTACATGAACACCTGAATTTCCATCCTGGATCCTTCAGCCTGTTTTCACAGTAGGCATTCCCTGTTTCTAAGGTGACAGAAGGCAGAGCAGATATTTAATCAGCCTGGATTTTAGACCACCTATTTGCAAAAACTCTCCAGAAGAGTTGTGAAAGCTGAAAAGCAAGGAGTCTGTAAGGCTGCAGGATTTGGTGCTGGGGTTTTCATTCTGTCAGACATAATCATTGGAAGGTGCTACATCTGTCACTGGCAACACTGGTAACTCTTTCTACAGTACTCGGATTGTGACCTTGCACTTCAATACTTGTGGTATCAACTGTGTCCAAGAATTGATTTCTGTGGACTCACTAACTAACCACTTCTTTTTTAGGATGTTCGCATCCAGGGCAGCAATGCCACTTCCTACTACGTGATAAAGACCATGAGGACTTTGCAGGACTGCCACTTGCACCGTTGCCAAAATGACGGCATCTGCCAGAACATTCAGGTTTCCAGCCTGTGATGCTCCAGCAGGTTAGCTGATCTTCACTTAACTTCTGTAGTACCAAATGGTTCTCCTTAAGGCAGAGACTTCCAATTTTCCTTCCCTCTACTTCCAGTGAGAGAGGTAAGAGTTTCCAGACAGGGTTTCTTTGGTAAGGAGTGATGATGAGCTCGTACCTGTTTAGCAGCTATCACTCTATCAACAATCCACTCTCAAAAAATGGAGGAGGAATGTGCCTGACAATGTGTGAGACAAATTATGATCTGTGTCCTCCTTGCCCAACATTCATGTAACATCCAAGGCTCACATGTGCCATTGACTTAAGTGTCTAAAAGAAGGTGTAGTTGTGACCAGTTTCTCTGGATCAGACACCAGGTAGCTGTTAAATAATATTAAGAATGATTTCACCATGAGATGCTTGTACTGGATCTCACCCAAAACCTTTTTATATTGCATATATTACTGTTTTGCTGCAAATGTGGTCTCAAAGCAAAGTAAGAACTTTTGAGGAATGTATGCATGAGATCATCCAGATGAGGAGACTGCATGTTTACAGAGGTGTGGAAACACTTGACAAAACAGATTATCTTTTTCAGTCTGTATTCCAAAATAAAGGTTTTCTTGGATGATGAACTCAGGAGTTCCCTGAGTTTTGTTCATGGAGGGCAACCTAATGGGTGGGACATCAGGCTAGGGGTTGCATGAACAAAAAAAAATAATAAATCAGCAGGACAGTGCAGAAAAGCCTCAATTTGAAAATTTTTCTGAGGTTCACATACTTAGCAGCTTTCCAGATTAAGTCTCTGGGAACCCCTGACTCAGATGTTGAATTTTTGTGAGGAATATAATTGATCCTTGTGTGGAGTTTTCCTTGTCAAAGACAGATTTCCAAAGGTTTTCTTTTCTTGTGGTGACTACTGGGCTCTGTGTTACACAAGAGTGACAAGGCAAGAGCAGACATATCAACCTTTCAATTTATATGGTAGCTGTAAATGCTTGTATGAGCTCAAAACAATTGGTAGTCTTACTGAGGAGGCCTCCAGCTCTAGAAGCAGCTCATATATTTAGGTGGTGGTGGAAGGGAAGGGGCTCTCAGTGCTTAAATCTTCGGTAGACTTTTATTTTCATAGTCTAAAGGCTTTGGAAGGTAATGATAATATGTGGTATTCTCTAGAATACCACTGTCATTGTGGTCTTGTTGAGTTATCTGCATGATTTGGTTCCTCTGTACCACAAACATATAAAACCAGGAAATATTTCTGCCTTGCATCACCTCTGCAAGTGAGAGATTGCCTACAGAGGGAAGAGGAACAGCTATGGAGATGACTGCTGTGAAGGATATCAGCCTCCATTCAAGTGCAAGCAGCAACTGTAAACTGTACCTAAGATTTGAGCACACAACTGTGCCAGTTAATAATTCACTCATGGAAAAAGATAAAGAAGATTTTTGGTTTGCAGGTGCTCCCCTGCACTTAAACTTTCTGTGCATATTTTCAAAGGCCTCTCATTCCCCGTTGCACACAGATTTACAAAGTAAGAGATGTTAGCAATTTGTTCTCCAGTTTGCAGGGATGGCTGAAGCTTACTTAACTTCTGGTAAATTAATGGAGAACATCTACCTTACTCCTTTGGTACAAGCAGGTGTAATGGAGAACTCCCTTCTGCCAAAAGAAACTACCTGAGGAAAAAACTAGGAGTCTTTCTCAGCAAACTTTCTGACTTCTAATTCAGATGTTATGAGAGGAAAAGCCACCAGTGAAATGGAGAAGCAAACAGATAAAAATCTCTGGAGTGTCTTCTCTGCTCAGAGCTCAGGAAGACTCAGTTATGCAGGGAGACCTGGCGTAAGCACCACACTCCCCCAACACGCAAGGGACTCCTTGAGGGTGTGAGAGCTGCAGTCCCAACCAAAAAAATTTCTTTTGTCTCTATTAGTCTGGCAGACCTGACAACGAACTTCTCAACCTCTGGGCAGGGAAAGCATGCGTTGGGTCACGCACTCCTGTCATGCTGGATCAGGGGGTACTGCCTGTGGTTGGAGGACTGTGTGACAAGAAAAATGTTCTGGCATGGCTGAAGCACCCTTGTTAAAAGGTCTCCTGTCAGTAGCAGGCATGACTGACTGGCAGAGATCTGGCTTAACTAAGTAAACTGCGTTTTGCTGCCCATCCCACAAGACAGGTGTGGCTGGTTGAGAAATCAAGGCTCATGCTTCCCCAAGGCCCTGCCCTGCCTCCTTACAGGGAGGAGGAAACCCAGCTCCCTCTGTTGTCAACTGGGCACAGTCCAGGTTAAGCTGTGGGGTAGCTGAGGTCAAAGCCTGGTGTGATGGTGAGATGTTCAGCACAAGCACTATGCCAGGAATAGTCAGTGAGGCACACAGCTCTGAGGAACGTGCCTGCTCCACGTGAAATAGAGAGACCCAAGAAACACCACTTGCTTTTAGTTGAAGATCAGACAGCAAGGACATATGGCAAAGTCACCCAGCTGCTGTGGAGAAAAAAGGTATGCCAGGCAGCAGGTTTTCTAGGAGACAGCCAGCCAAGGAGGCTGCATCTGACCTGAGGTCTGTTTAAGACATACAGACTCACCGTCTTCCGTGCTTTATCTCATTCTGATCATGGGTTAAGCGAGGCACTCAGCTATTGTTCCTGCCAGTGATAAGTAACTAGCTACATGTAAACAAAGCAATTAAGCTCCATAAGGAACTGTTTGCCCTTCAAAGCTGAACTAAACATTGCGTTTTGTTTTGGGAATCCAAATATGGTAAATTACTGACAGTTCACTGTGACCATGGGATTGTTTCCTGCACAGAAAGGGCTCCTGGAACATGCAGCACATACTGGAAAAATCACCTTTCCTGCTCTTTACCCTGACATTAACTATCTAAAGACCCTGCTGTGCTCACTGCTAGCTGCCTTTTGCTGGGTATCACCTTAGCATAACTAATTTATGATATTTATGATACTTCTTATCACAATTTATGATAAGAATAGAGAGAGAAGCTTCTTAGGCTGGCACATCTTATTCTAAACTCCTGCTCTTCAGCTGTAAAACCACCAGGCTACATCAGCACCCCTCCAGGAGAACCTCTCAGTTGTTAACTCCTTAACGTATTTGGTAGTCAGATAATTCAGTAGGGAGCAGCACAGCACAGAAATACACACCAACTCATTATTTTCTTATTAGCTGTACCCCTGTTGCACCTAAAACCCCTAATCAATATCAGACTGTCAACTTGCTGATCAGAATATGCACCAAGAAAGAATCCCATCCCAAATGTCTTCAAGACCGGAAGACTTGACAGAAGACTTCAAACCCAACATGCACATCCAACTCAAAAAGCCCCAACTCTCCCACTGCTAATATATGTACATGTTCAGCTTTGTAGGCTGAATTTATATATTCATAGAATGCAGTAATCTAGCACAGACAAGGTAAAAAAAGAACCACCAAAATCAAAACAAATTTTTTAATCCATTTGAGGCTATTAAAAGCAAAAGTAAAAATGCATTCTGGCATGGCACCCATTATAATGTTCACTTTTATATTTTAAATGTGCAGTTTGTTCCTTTGCAAAGATTTAAGAATTACACACCTGCACTGCAGCTCTAGGCTGTGTCTGTCACTGTGGGACAGAAGCACCTGAACTGAAGCAGGCACATGGCTGAGGGAGGAAAACCAGGAGCTGGCTGGAAGAGGACATAGTGGGGTGTGTGCTGAGCCCCGTGTCAGAGAGGTCCCAGCATACCAAGGGGAAGGCTATAAGCTGGAAGGTGATGGCAGATTTCCGTGCACAAAGTTCCTGCTGGAAATCTGGGAGTTAAAACCACAGTCATGGTGGACCTTCTTATATCCATTAGTCACGCTCTCCCAACAAACTCTGCTATGTGGTATCTCTGCTTACGCTGCCTTAGAAACATCCCAGGCTCCCGATGAAGCTACTAGATAAATTGTGAGTTTTGAAATACAGATAGACAAAGGTTAAGAAAACAAACTGTCTTACTATTTACTGTAGTGCTGCAACACGCACGTCTCCTCTCTGATGAAGGGTGGAAAACACTGCTCTGTGCAACAGAATGGCAAGGACAACTGTTGGGAGGCTGGAATGGCCTGGTCTGGTGGTGTTATCCAACTGACATAGCTGTGGGAGACTGGAATAAAGGCTGTGCAGGTGCTCTTTCCAGTATATTAACAGAAGAAGCACAACTTACATATTAAAAAAAACAAAAACAAAAACAAAGGCATACCAAAATACTCTAACTCTCTAATTTGGTTATTTGGTCCAAAATGGGAGGTGAGATCAAGATGAAAAAGATAAAAATAGCCTTAAATTAGCCTTAAATTTCTTCCTGAGATTCACCCACCTTCATTAATATTACTGGCCATCAGATTTTTACAACTTACCTTCTCTATTCCTTCCAAAGACTTACAGGCACAAAGCTGCCCATGTACAATGGAGGATCTCCTGTGCAGGAGGCAACAGTGCCAGGAATACACGGAAAAATATTCAATTGTTTCTAAATCAAAAGTCCACATCAAGTTCTGCTTTTCTATTCCTCATGTTTCTACTTTTTTGACTAGTGAAGGGTATCCTTCATTCAGCAGAGACAAAAAGGCTTAAAGCTCCTTATTACATCTTAGGGTGGGATAAGTTGTGAAGAGATGCAGGCCTAGGACAGAACTTCTTTGGAGGCACATAGGGACCTGGTGAATTTGGGACTCATCCTATGGGAAGATCAAGTTAACCCAGAAGAGACAGAAAGCTGTGAAGGGCTGGACTCCAAAGCCAGGGGTGAGGAGGGCTAGACTTGGGACAGACTGTAGGACAGTAGTTGGTTCCTAGGCTCAGTGAAACTGGTGTCTAGCGAAAGGTCCAGCTCTTCTTACAGCCAACACAGGAACAATATATGAGTAAGGAAAACTGCTTCTAGACCCATGCACTGACTAGACATGTCAAAGCACAAACTTCCATCAAATGAGCACAACTACTTTCAGTAGGTTACTTGTCCTTTGGACAGTTCAGTATCCATCCTTTTCAATACAACAATTCAGAGGAAAATATTGTAGGAGTGCAGGTTAAGATTCACTCTTCAAAATCTCCAGTGTAGTACAAGCATTAGGTTTACTCTTATTCCTTACTTAAACATGGTGTTTCTCTGCCTCCTCTAACCTCGGTGCCCTCTTTCATTATTTTATTCTTTGCTCCATGGTGCTCGGCTCTTTCTGTTCTGCCTTCATTCTCTTTGGTTTTCTTCCTCCTCACTGAAACAGCCTTTCCTTCTTGCATGCTATTTCCCCACAACAAAAATCATAACATTAATCTGATTACACATGTGTAGCACAGTTGCTTTTACTTCTGTACTCCCCACATTTTTCCTTCCATTGATACTGTCCACAAGCCCTCTGGAACAAGGCCTGTTCAAATTTGAACTGTGTTTAGCAAAGCAGCATCCAGAAGACCTTGACTGGGCCCTGTACAAAGGCACTTGACAACACTGGTTGGTTACCTGGCTTCTTACACAGCCACCACCCTATTTCACCTTAGGATTTGGACTTTAAGTCAACACATCAATACTGTGTCACCCCCAGTACAGTATCTGAGGCAATTATCTCCAAGATCTCTTTGCCAACAACTTTTAAGGTGGTTGATGAACTCTACCTCAGAACCCATGCAACAAAAAAACCCTGCTGTACCAGAGAAAACTCTTCCAAGGTACAGAGCAGAAAGCCTCTGTCTTCCATCCCTAAGAACCATAAGGCACAGTGCCTACCCTGCCCTTGTCTCTGCAGGCCAGAAGGTTTGGGAAGCACTTGCATCCCATGGTGTGGAGCATGGTAAAATCTATAAAGATCATTCAAACAAGGTAGGACCTGGGCATCCTGTTTCTCATGGCACCATCTCAAAATATGTAACTGCTACCACACCTTACACTATAAATTTCCCACTGCACCCAAAATGCACTTGACAAATATCCGAAAGAAAAAGAATATAAATATTTATCACTTAAAACATGCTGAATGGGTAAACAAGATTGTAGCTGTGTTTCTGTTATGTCCTGCTTCCCATGTGCAGGCTGAAGCAGACAGAAATGTTTACAGCAGACACTGCTGTGATGCACTCATGGCCCATGGGCTGCCCTTCCCACCCTTCTGCCTGGCAGGAGCGGAGCAAGACCTGAACATGAGGATGGGTGCCTGCTTATGCTTGGAAGGTGATGACCCATGAGCACTCTGGAGATGCTGAGCTTCTCAGCCAGCTGAAATAAATCACTCCCACCCTATGTCCAAACACCATGCATGGCTGCAGGTACAACTGTCAACTTTCCTTCAGGTCCCGGGTGCCTGATGGACCCGGTTTGTAGCCTGTTTGATGCCTTTCTCCATCCTCCCCAAGTTATGATCCTTGAAAACTTTTTTGGTGGGGTCAATTTACTCTCAGATAATTATCTAAAATTTAAATGAAAAAAAAAATGACCAAAAATGGTCCTCTCCAGCTCTCACTGCAAGCATTTCAAAGTCCATCTGTCCATTCCATTGCCATCAGTCACCTTCCCCTTTACAATGCCTGTGTGCTAGAATTCATTGTGCCATTAATGTGACAAATCTAATAATCCATTACATTAATACTTATTACATTACGTTGCATTTGGCCAAAACTATCATTCAGACATAGAGGCACATGCCTTTTATAACTCAACATCTTTGGAACATATAAGTTTTTAAATGTACTTTTTATACTGAAGCTTTATGACAAAAGATGTCTCAACCTACATTTATCCTACCTACCTGTATCTGTAATAACAGTCTTCAAAACTCTTCAAGGTGACAACTGAAAATCTGTAACCTGCAGAGAACTTGCAACATTTCAATCCCATGCAGAAAGTAACTTCTACGGTTTAATGCCATGGAGCAAACACAGGAAATAACCATCCAAATAAAGATACCTGAGGGACTTTTTTTTTCAGTTAGCACCTTAAAGCACAATGTTTTCATGTAAGGAGAATTCAAATAGTTAAGAATAATTTTATGACGTAAGTTGAGTACAGGAGCTCCATTTCAAATAAGCACCTGAATTCCTGACTTATCCTAGACTGAAGGTCTGACACACCCAGTCAGCAGATCTGATTTCCAATGACATTTGTATTTCCAGCCCAAGCATATACTGATCACTCTACACCTTTCCAAAGCTTCTAACATCTGAAGTGCTTCTGAAATAAAGATTTGCCATTCTAGTCAGAGCACCTGAGAAGCACTTATTCTGCAAATTTCTTCTTATAAACCACATCCTTAATAGGAGACAATTTGTAATCTACTGAACTGTCAGTAAGAGAACTGACAATAAAAATCAGTTAAGTGCTACTGTCTACCCAGTTGTTCTGATTGATTCTTTTGGTTTTATCATCACTATGTTT
This sequence comes from Cinnycerthia olivascens, assembly GCA_035048155.1. Taxonomy (NCBI): domain Eukaryota; kingdom Metazoa; phylum Chordata; class Aves; order Passeriformes; family Certhiidae; genus Cinnycerthia; species Cinnycerthia olivascens. The sequence continues at coordinate 16,227,255 of JAWWMU010000001.1, forward strand.
TCTCCCCTTCCTCAGTGCCTGAGAGAGTCAACACGGAGTGTTTGCCTATCTAGCCATGCAAACACAGCAATGGCAGAGAATATGCTTGAAAATTGTCTGAACTGTTACAGAGAGGAAAAAATGGATTCTTTTTCTCTTGAGTAGACACAGCCATTACTTGTAACAGGGATATGCAAAAAACATTAAAGAGGATGTATGAACTCTTACTTGACGATATGCTGTAGTCCATTACATCTGAGGAAGTGTTGTTACAGGGAATACTAGTGAGAGCATTTTGATATGGACCACAGGACTGGCTAACACCAGTTTCATTGCTCAATGTAGCATATTTTTCCTATTATGTAATGCTTATTGGAGGTATTATAATGATGCATAGCTGAAAGCTGTCAGTAAAAGCTTTCACAATGGACCATGCAGAGAAAACTGATACAATGATAAAGAGACAGCACTTGATTGTTTTTCCTTATATTCTTTTGTACCTTTTGGTGGCTCTTAAATCAGTATGTTCTGATCAGATCTCTTAACCTCACCTGCCACCTTTATGATACCATTTGTCAGACCAAATTTAGAAAACAGCTGCTGGGAGAAGGCTGCTGTCTCATCTCTTGTGGAAGATCACTAAATAAGGAAGCAGCAGGGGGAGAGGTCTCTGTCAGGTCGCTTCACATCACTACAAGCTGTACAAGCTCCATCTTTCCCAGGATGATTTCTTTCAGCACATGCAGATGCCAAAATGGTTAGAAAACAGACTAACTAGCTGGGGCAATTATGGGGAAACCTCTCAAAATATTAAACCATATTAGATGGCCTTTTATTGACTATGCCTAATTTAAAGTTTATATGTCATCAGGGCAGACTTGTAGAAATCCTCATGAATGCAGTGTAATCAAGCTTTTATTAAAACTAGACAGACGTTTTCACCACCAAAGCCAGGATTTCATTAGGAACCGTTCTCTGGTTACTCTGTTGAACTTTCTACATTTACAGAGCCCTGTCAAAATTACCTCTTAAAGATTTAAGACTGAATTAACTGATACTTTCCAGGGTGCTATTTATCACCAAGAAAAAGTACACTAATTTAGAGTATTTAGAGTATACTAAAATACAGTATTCAGATCTTATGTCTTTTCTTTTGAGAAACTTCAACTGTGCTGGTGAGAAGCAGGTGATAAAGAACTGCTTCCAGTCTCAACCTAAGATAATAAACAACCATTTAATTATTAAAAGGAATAAGGTGCAAAGCAAATGAAAGTTGAGAAAGTAAACAGTTCCATGTCTCAAAATCCTTCTGTCACCGACAGACCACAGAGGTCTAAGAATCCACACCAAGTGGAATTTAATACAATAAACAGGGTGGAGTCATTATTAAAAATTCATGTGAAATTAAAGGACTGAGTACTACTTCAAAGCAGCTGGCTATACAGTTCCTCCACCAGTTTATTCTTAATCCCATTTCTTGACCAAATACTCTAAATTCAATACAATATAATTATGAAACGCTGAATTGCATGTAGAAGTCTGCCTATCGGTTCTTTGAAATACCACTGTGAAAGGATGCATATTCTAACTTCACTGTGCAAAATATAATTTTGGAATGTCCTATAATTCCAGGATGAAATCACCACAACTGGTCTAAAAACGCAGGATTTTAAAATCTAACACCTCATATTTTGGGGGAAAAAAATACGTGCATCTTGCAAAGGGAGAGTGAAAAGCATCTCAACTATGTTTAACCTTAAAAACAAGATTGTAACCTAATGGGGAAAATAAATCCACCAGCTGCTTAAACCAAAGAAAACATTCAATTACAAGTCCCAGTCCATTTTGGCACCTGGTCACCCTAGACAGTGCAGATGCAGCCGGAGCGTGCAAGGTTTAGGATGAAAACATAAGAGGCTGCACACTGTCCCATACAGTGGAAAAGGGATAAGACAGAACTATTTGCTGATAATAAGCCCGTGAACTCATTGGTTCCAGATGATTCCTCCCCTTCATTTGCTTCTTTGGTGCCTTCTGGGCCACTAGAAAGGCAAGTTCCTTCAAGCAGAGATCACAGTAAGGTCATGCCAAACATCAAAGGCACCAACAAAGATGACACACAAACAAATATGTGAAGGACATAAAAGAAGGCGAGTCTGGAGCAGCTGTCAGAATAAAGGAAGCAAGACTGAAGTTGGGCAGACAATAAGAGAACAGAGAAAGAAATGCCAGCAGATTAGCATCAAGCTGAGCAGTGAAAGCAAAAAAGGAAAATTAGTTATTGCTCTCCCCTGGAACAGAAAAGCAGTCAAGCTAAGAGGAAGAACTTGGTGAAAGAACACAACTGTCACTATAATATTAGCTTTGCCAAACCTTAAAGTCCTTTCAAACAGACAAAATCAGTGTCTAAGACAACAAATGAACAGGAAGCACACGCTATTTATCTGGCAGCCAATACTGAGAAAGCATGCAGGATGAAATGACAGAATTTTGTCCTTGTTTGAATGCAATCAGAGAAGCTGGAAAGGAGGAAAAAGCTGAAGATGTTGCAAATGTAAGGGAAGAGAATGCAGAGATCCCATTACACTCACACAGATCCAAAGGCATGTCTAGACACACAGCAATAGCTCTGAGGGTCAGGTATGGGAGCAGCCCAACTGTGACTACGGAACATGGAGCAACACTTCACCCATGCTCTAAGCCATTACACATTCTCAGAGCAATTGGAAGACAAAACTGGTGGAAGGATGAATTATGATTCCACATGAGCACTGTCACAGAGCTGGTAGAAGGCTGAACAATTACCTCAATTTCACCCTCAACTCCTGTCCAACCCAGGCACCCTAACAAAAAGGCAAAAACCTGTATGAGAAGTGCAAGCAGTATTTCAAGAGCATGGTCTGAGATACATCTGTTCTGTGAGGAAGAAAGGGACGGAAATAAATAATCAGCCTGAGGGCACACTCCAGTATTTCTTCCGTGACTTTTGTACATGAAGTCTTGAAACGTTCCATTGTCTCAGGACTCCAGGAAGTTTCCATCATCTAAAAAGGGAAAAAATCAGCAGTCCATGACTAGATTTATTTGGGCGTATAGGTATTCATGTTTTAACGTATAATTAAAATGTTGAACTGAAGTGATTTTAAAAAAAAGTGCTGTCAATACTGTGGTGCATAGGCAAATATGAAATACATTGGTGACTCTTATTTCCCAATGTAAAAGCATGGTCTCCATAGGAATTCAGTCTCCAAACCTGAATATTTTAGAAATCTATTCAATTATGTAAGTCAGACATTCTATTATTTTCTGTTATGGGGTTTGAAAAAGTGTCAGTCAAATTCTGTGCTACCTTGTGACAACTACACACAGTGGGCTATTAGAAATGAGGCAATCAAGGTCAGCAGCAGTCCTTGTAGTTTAACTCTACAGTCATTTAGACTGAAAGAATATTTATTTTCAGCTCCTACATGGGCATTCACAGAATTTTTTAAAGGGATCAAAATGTCCCATTAGCACTCCCCTGAGCTGCTGCAATACAACTCAAGCATAAAGTCATTAAAATTTGGTGTCAAGGAGTAGACTTTTCGTAATTTTAATTGTTTCCTAATTAGAGAAGAGACTATAGGGCATGTGTGGTTTATAATATTACATAACAAAGATAGCATTCATTTTAACAATTGTCTAAATGCAGATTTAAACAATTAGCCAAAATACTGCCTTAAATATTATCATGTCCAATTAAAAACAAAAAGCTTTTAAAAGCACTCAAATGCAGTTACAGTAGGAAAGCCATAAAATCCTATTTTAGTGATGTAACAAGTCTAATCTGAACCAGGTGGACGAAACATCAATCCTAGAATGTCTTTATTCTGTGGGTTTATATAAAAATGAGATGAGACCAAATCTGCATGTAAATTCAACAAAATAAGTTTTTTAGAGAAATACAAGGGCCAAATTCATGGAAAACCATGCGAAGAGGTCAAGTGATTTTGTCTCAATATATTGCTCAAATCATTACATTCAGCCTTTCAGAACCCTGTCCACCAAACACACTGTCTTTTTGGTCCCTCCCAATTTTTGCCCAGCACTGATGTGAGAGCAGGACAGGGCGAGTGAGATAAATATCCTCGAGACGGGCAGTTCCAGCCACACACCATGCTATTTTCTACGACTACAGAATAGATTTCAATTGTTATTATTTTATTTAATATATCACCTATCATTTGATGTGTTTCTATACATATAAATATAAAAGATGCACTCTTAGTAAGTATTATAGCCTCACATACATTTTCCCAGCTTGCCCTGAAATCTCCCCATGTACATTTCCTTGCGCTTTCTGTGCTTCCATGCTCAGTTCCACGGAGGTGTGTATTGTAAACTAGAAATTTTCTTTTTCTCATGCTCAGGGACTCCTATGTTTCCCCCCTGTGTTCCTACACCTTTACCAATTTTTCACTTCCAATAAGAAATTTGCAATAGATTTTTCTCCTCTTTTTTTACCCACGTAGTAAAGAGGTTCCTTCACCTGTTATGTGCCAGAGCAAAAGACACAAAATTAAAGGACTAGGTATTCTGCTTCTGGCATAAATGATAGCCCAACTATTGGGACCTTTGCTTCTTCTCTAGAAGGAATTTGTATAGACCTTAGTTATTTTTTTAGGTTTTGTTTTTTTGTTTTGTTTTTTCAAACTAAGACAAAGAAAAATCTATAGTTCTGTAGTCCACCAGAAGTGTCAGGGTAGTCAGCTTGCTCCTAGGGATGAGAAGAACAATAGGACAAGCAACAGCTAGTGACAATTCATCACCAAGCAATAAAAGTACAAATAAAAGTAAAGACTGGCAAAGTTCAGAGTTTGGAACAGTAAGAAAAGCAAAGCAGGAAATATAAAAGTGGGACGGAGGACCCCAGCTGAAGTGAGACAGAGACAACTGACAACATGAAGCTGTAACAGCCCATGGGAGATCATCAAGTCTGGGATTAAATCCCACAAAAGCTTCCAGTACACACGGAGGTTTGTTCTGAAAAGATGATGGGTATATGGGAATTAGGAATATCAATAAATATCTTATTGAAGCAGCTGCTTATTTGATTCAAAAATCAGGAAGTATGGGACTCAAACACCTGCCAACAGAAATGGCACACTTGTCCAGCCCAAAGAACATTGCAACCTTAAAAAAACCCACATTGGGTTGAAGTGCCTGATTTTGTTCTTAATATCTGAAGAGGGGGATAAAAAAAAAAGGGGAGGACAGGGCCAGTGCAGCAGTTGGGATTGGAAAGCAAAGCAGAGCAGCGACAGTTTTGTTCTAGTTTTAGATGTGCAGTACACAGAATTGGCTGAAAATAGCCAGGCAATGATGCCTGCTGCATTCTGGAGATTAGGATCAGGCAAAGGCTTTATGCTGGCTGCCAGCATTTGAATAGTTTTGAGACATTTCAGAAGACTACATGATTCCAGAAGACCTTTTTGTTTTTAAACTAGAGAGTGCTTTTAATAGATGCTGAGTACAGTCAGGCCTTGTTTGAGAAAAGCACTGCTTATCTCAAAATAAGCAGTATCCAGACAAAATGCTGCATGGGGTCACTGCCTCCTAACGAGATCTTTACTGAGGAGCTCTCTCTACCCACTGTGTTGAATAAATGCAACTTGAACGTGAAGGCAGAACAACCTAACTGGTAGCAAAGGTGTTGGCTAAATAGTCAGGGCAAGGGCAGTATTGGATGGACAGTAACTCCAGAACAAAAGCAGGGCCTGAGAAGCTTGTTCCTGGATTTCAAGCTGTGAATATCATCTGCCCTTGGCAACTGCAGCTTTGAGCAACAGTGGTGAGGGCATTACTGTTAGCTCTCACTCACCTAAGCAGGCTCCCCACCATGCATAAGAAAGCAGCCACAAGCACTAAGGGAGTGTGCTCATATTTTGGTCAACAGGGCACGAGGTTAACACGAGATTTGGTGCGATTTAAAAAAACCTGCACAACTCCTCCGTTCTTTCTGTGAGCAGTGACAGCTGGATGGCTACTGAATTGAACCAAAGCATCTGGGAAACTGATATGAGACACAACACTCATTCCACTTTTGACACACAGTAGTCAACAATTATAGAAATCCTTTTTCCCCCCTTTTTTTCCCCCAAGAATTGGAAATAGTGATTCACCAGCTCTGGATCCTACAAGGAAGTAGCCCCTACCCCCTGCAAGAAAGTTTAATCATTCACAGCCACTCCCATCACACTGCAGTTGAAAAAGCTTTAGTTTTTAAATGAAACTTGTGATTTTCAGAGTATTTTCTCCTCATACTGAAGGAAGCTGTTTCAATCTCTCTCCTTCATTACATGCTCCAGTACACCAAACAGTCTGAAGACAGGGAAATGGATTAGATAAATAGAAATATTTTTGTTATGACCTCATTTAAGGATCTTAAAAATAATATGATAACTTCAAAAACTGAAAGGCATCAAAAGGCTTAAAAATATTGCAGAGACATGAGAGTGCAAGATATCTGGCAAGTACTGATAGAGTAACATTTAACTTGAATGAGAAACAGGAGGCATTCAGAGACACATGGTTACCATTCACATAAATTTATTACCAGGGCATTTCTGTTACTGCAATACTCTTTATACCAGGAACCATATGCAATGGCTCAGCTTTTTATGTGCAATGTCTATTTATGTCATATTGGTGAAAATTAAAGAAAGGTTTGAATTTGGAATTTGCTGCCCATCAGTACAATGTAAAAGATCAAAGTAGTACAGCTTCCGCTCTTTGTAAAAGAAATCAACAGCCCTAGGAGAAAGCAATCTTTTACAAAATTCACAGTAAACAACAGAGGAGATGGTTATAATACAAAATTATACTTGCCCCATAATGCATGCAATTAACATTAGTCTAGTACATTTCAAATTGCATCTTTAATAAAACTGCTTCATGTTTCTATCAAACTAATGAATGCACTGTTTCCTTGATTACCTTCAAAATTCATCTGTGCATTTGCACTAGCACTGAAATTTTATTTGCATTACTGCTTATTCTACAGGATACCTTTAGTAAACCACTTTCTACCACACCATCAGTGGTTCCCAGAGCAGATGCACATTGCCATCTCTGTTGCAATTCCCTTAATTAATTAATTTTACAGTTTATATTATTTTTCATAGTGCATTCCCCCTTTACAGAAGCACTTAAGACACCACAGCAGCCTGAGTAAAAAACTCCAGATTATAAATAGTGACAACTTCTCCTTATCAGGCAGCAAGTGTCTAGGACCCAAATAAGGTGAAGTAATTTGTAAACCGGAGAAATAACAAGTTGTAAGAAAAATTATTCCAAATCTTATTCCAAACTGTTTTTCCAGTCGGTGTCTGCCTCCACCTGTACACCAAATTCACACCATTAAGATATGATGGGAAGAACTCCTCAGCCACATGCTGTTCACTACCAAGTCCTTTGATTCTCATGTATGATGCCTAACCGCCTCAAATTGCTCCTTAGTTTGTTGCATTTATGGCTTCTCCTAAAGTATTTTACTTTAAGAGAAGGAAAATACTATGCCTAAATCCACAGGAGATACCACTGCCCCAACTCTAACTTCATTTCTTTTACCTCTAACTGCTCCTTTAAGTTCCATTGCATGTGTCTGTATCTTACTGTCATATCCTGTACTCCTTGACATCTCTCTGATCTTATTTGCACAGTCCCACACTGCACTGTAAACCCCAGAACTCACACTTAGTTGGCTGCTGAGAGAAATGTGTTCCCTTTTTCTATGATACAACATGCCAGTGTGGTTTTTTACAATAAAGCAGGGACAGAGGAGATGCAACAAAGCAGAGCTCCACAGGATGCCTGGCACAGTGGACAGCACCCAGGCAAACACCCCTGAGAACTCTAACCTGACACAGTAACAAGGAAACTACACTTTAAAATGGCTCATTCCTTTTTTATTTTATCGCAATACAGCCAGAGACAAAAGCAGCAAGGCTACAGCTGAGGTTAAATTTGGACAAAACTCTTCCATAGGTAAAGGGAGATGGGCTTATTAACCAGTATTTTATCCTGTAAATTCATGGAAACTCAAAAGCTAAAGAACATCATTGCTCCAAAGCAAATCAACGTGTCTTCATGCAATACACTTCCTCCCCTAGTTTCCCTGACAATTGCTTAATCAAGACTCTCCCTTTTCCAGCATTTTTCTACTAAAATGTTTTCTTTGGAGAATAACAGTGCATTTTACAGATGGAACAGCTTGTTTTGTGTCTTTGTTTGCTAAAAAAACCCACCCCAAACCCAACAACAAATGCAAAAACCACCCCAAAGCAACAAAAATGGAAGATTTTTACTCAGAAGAAGCATTCCTAACATGAAAAAAAACCCCAAAATCTCACGCACACAGCAGAAAGATTGTTGATTGTCTCATCCTGCTGGAATGCTTTACAAAATCCCTTATATCCCCATATGGAATAAAAAGTCACAGCAGTTCTTGACACTTCACCTATATTTTACAAATACCTCAGTTGAGAGGTCATGTAAATTTTGCTCTCAGTTCTTCAGCATGCTTAGGTCTCTCTACAGTATTTTAAAGGTAAATTTTAGAACACAAATTCCATTTACCCAACATAGATGATCATAGCAAAGAGGAAAGGAGAGAAATATGGTTATCGCTGATGTTTTCTAATTTCTCACGAGTTACACATTTAATTCCATGAAATTTCAATGGGATTGACAGTAAGACCACGATGACCTAAATGCTGTTCACCCAATGAACACACACCACTCTATCCTCCCCAGTAGTGACAGGCTTCCCACCAGGGTTGTACCACACATATTATATTGGCCACAGACAGTGCTTCTCACAATGTGTGTAAAGTGTAAGGGGACACAGCATTATCTAAGTCACTGGGTGTTACAGACATCACAAACGCACATCATGGTTTATTCTTACCTGTTTACTTGGGGGTTTTCACAGCTACAGTTCAATTCCTGCTCAAGGCCACAAAACAAAAGGAAACAAAATTTTTTGCAAGTGAAGGCAGCTGGAGAATTTTAAGGGTCTATTTTCTCAATAAATACAATAATCTGAAAATAAGTGAAATATTAAAAAGAAATGTCCTGTCCAGCTTTCCACATTCATGGAGATGGCTGCTTTTTTCCTCACCAGCATCTGAGCAGCTGCTAAGTGAGAACTTCAGGAAGCCTACCATGCTGCCATGTAAGACATTGCTCCCTCAAACCTTTAACAACAGCTGAAGCACAATGTAGGCTGACTGCAGCACAGTAAAATTGCACAAGAGATTAAGGATGCATCATTTGGGTAGGGCAATATAACAATTTCACACCACTTGTAACCAATCTCTTGCTGCTCCTGTTATGCAATTAATGCCATTCACACATTAACAAAGGAAAAAAAGCAAAATCCTCAAGGCTTCACTGCCTTTCCCAATGTAAGTACCCTGTTGCTCTGTTATAAAAAAATTTCTATTGGTATGGATGACAGATTGAGGGTATATAAATTACTAATTCCCAAAAGCTGCTTTAAAGTTTCCATTTCACAGATTTTTTAACTCAAGTTCCATATTAGAAGAGGGGATTAGTGTCACTGTTACAGAGATTACTGCACATTAGTATAAAGACTTAGAGAATTTTGAGCCAGTGCCATCTAAGCAGAGCACTGTGCTGCATGAGAAACTGTTACTGCACTTATAATAGCTCATAACATGTTCAGAAATGCAACAAATCCGAAAAAAAAAGTCGCAGCTCTAATTCATTATCTTCATATACTTAAAATAATGCATGCAGTGCTTTTACCCTCCTTTGCTCTTCCATAAACATGGTGTAATTCTGACATTTATGCAAAAAGACTGCTCTGATTTATTTGCAGATTAAGTCGTATTTTTGCACTAAATGCTCAGCTGCTCTGCCCAACAGACCAAACCATGACATTTGTTCATATATGGTTATTCTCAGTTAAAAGCTCTCTCCATCTGCCTGGAGGTTTATTAATAACTCATCACCATGGTATCACAGCATCTTAAGGCAAATAAAACAGAGAGATAGTTGCTAGGCTCTCCAGCCTCTAGGGATAAAAGGGAATATTTCTTGAGGAAGACTGGGACAAACTCTTTTGGTGTGTTTACTTATCACCCTTGAGGGTGAGGCTAAGCCAAGAGATGGCCCCCATACTGTGTTCTGAAAGCTGCAAGTATTGTAGCCATCACTCAAACATGTCATCCATGATCCAATTCTCTGCACCAACACATTAAAGACAAATATCCAGAAATCCTAACTGCGAAAGAAACCTAAGGAAAAAGATTGAGGTGAAGGAATGCATCAATTTCTGCAGCACTCCCACTTAAACCTCAAAAGGACTCTGCAACTACATCACTGTTGCCCCAATCATATTAACCACACTAAGCTGTTTGCTAACATGCACTGAACCCCACATTGCCATGCTGCAAACACATCTGACATTCGTGGGGAGAAACAGAGAACAGGTCAATGACACATCCTCTACCCAGAAGAGCTTCAGCTGTTGCTCACAAGTATTTTCAAATGCACTGAATTTGAGAAGTGCAACCCTTTACCTGTAACACCCTGCCCATCACGACTGAGGGAGATGTCCCCGTGGTGCTGACAGGTTTAAGCTCCAGAGGAAACAGCCAGTCTGCACTCTTGTAAATATTATCTGCTTCAATAAGTGAAGTCAGCTCTAAGTATGCTAAAATCTTCAGAACACTAATAAAGGGAGGTATCAAACTTAAATGCAGTAAAACACATATAGCAGACAGGGTTTGCTTGCAGATCATATCCCTTTTCAAAAAGCATGTACTGGCAAGGTTGCCACACTATTATTCCAGGAAAGAAAGTGACTGCAAAGGAAGATCTGTAAAAACAACATGTATAATGCAGGGTACAAGAGTGTGCTTCCTACTTACAAATACCTACAGTATTGACTAAATGTTTTCTAAGGCCAAAAAGCAATGAAGTCAGAAGTCACACCTTTAGTTGGTATGCCACTCTGATGACGTGTCTCATGAGCAGGAAAGCTTTACAGAATCATTACATCTTCTGTCAGGGAGAAACATCCAGCCATGCAAACTATCCAGACTACCCTCTGAGAGAGGGACAGTGAGTGGTTGCACCATTTCCTTCCCTCTTCCCTGTTCAGACCAGAAAGCCAACACAGCTGCAGAAAGAACCATAGGATGTGGCAGATTAATCTCCAGTGCCACCTCTTTAAAGTCACAGTACTCATTCATTTCTTCACAGGTAAAGTTGACCCAGCAAAAAGATCGGGTGGCTCAAGGGACAGGGAAGCCCAGAAACACCAGAGCCTCTCCCACTTAAGGGCTAGCACGACACAAAAAGCCACAAGCAGCAGGTCTGCCACACTCCCCCAGGGACACTGCCATAGCTCAACATATTTCCTCTCAGAAGGGTTTTCACTCTTGTGCGCTATTTATTCAGTTTGTTAGAAGAGGGGAAACTGCTTTTTATCACATCTTATATTACTCATATTACTACTTACTGAAGCAGAAGTCTATCCCCTCCATTAAGTACAAGAGGCTGTGTTTTGACCTCTCAGGTGGCCTCATGTTAAATTTCAAGAGCAGTTTAAGCACAGGAGGAGACTATTCCTCTTGTCCTTTGGCTGCTTAGCTAATTAGTGCAAGCAACAAGAAACCAGAAAATATTTTTCTTTTTGCTAGATAATTCTAGTTCTGAGAGGCGATGATTCTGGCAATGTGAAGCTGTGTGCTACTTCAGGCCCTCCTTTAGGGTGAAAAAGAAGCACAGGTCAAGGTAAAAATGTCTGGAAAAAAATAAACAAATCACCCTGATCTAACCTTGCCTGTCAGGGTGCATTTTGTCCATCTCTGTATCCAAAACATATATAACTAATTCTATTTTCTAGAACAGCAATTGTTGATTGATGAGTCATCTTTCCTGTAAATTTATTTTTTTAAGTGATTTTGGCATTGTTCCTTGAAATTCCTCTCTGGCTATGTAATGGAAATTTTGACCTCACACTCTGGTTTCTTTAACATCACAGATACAGAGATTATGAGTTTAAGAAGACCAAACAGTTAAATAAAGGATGCAATGTAGAAATCTGCAGCTTGAAAAGAAAGGAAGCTGTACTAAATAAACTCACAAGCAAACTGTGTGACCATTAGGTTACATTCCCAATAATACAGCAACTAATTTACTGTAATTAAGAATGCAAGGGGGAGGGGTTTGCTTCCCTCTTTCCTCTCTCAAAATTGCTTATGTGGTTAAAGTTGCTGGCAAGTGAAACTCACCAAAATATCTCAAAGTTTAGTTTTTTCCTATTAACTAGCAACTCTCCATATTACAGTTTCTAAAGCATACTGCAATTAGTAGTCAGAAAACACAGAGTAGAAAAATGTAAGCCAGAAGAGAGTAGAAAGAAAAAAAAAAACAGCAAAAATACCTTCATGAGACATAATTACTGCAGAGGGTAGATAACACTCTTCAGATTGGAACCACCAAGAATAAGGGCTTTTCTTCCCTATTCTCCCTCCATTTGGGGGCAATGGAGAAAGTACATAGCAGCTCAAAATCCTCAGCTATGCTGAGTTCAAAACATAAAATAAAGAACTCAGAATTTTGAATTGCCTTTGTCTCTCAAGAAGAATTAGATATAGCAAGAATAAAAATGAACACATCTGAGAGCTACTCCAATTTATCTAATAAATTTATCATTTAATAAATAGAAGAGAATCTCCACCTTCCACTCAGCCTGGATTCAGCTGGCAGGAAAACTCCACGGAGCTCAGAAACAGACAGGGCCGTAAGCACCTGCTGGAGCCTGGAGCCAGCATTTGCAATCACTCAGGTGCAAATCATCACAGTAAGCTAAACCCATGAAGTGGCACATTCATGGCTCATGAAGCTCAAGCCTATTGAAAACAAATTTACATCCTATCTTCCTAAGTTGTTTAGTGGGATGGCCAAGGAACATGATAACGTGAGCTTCAAATTACGCATTCTTGGAAAAACTCTAAACAAGATTTCTCAGATAACAACACTGTTATGGACTCTGGTAATTCTTCATGGTCATGCCAGAGGGCATCCCATTCCATCCCACCCATGTTTAGCTTGCTCCACCAACCAGTTTGCATTCAGGCTGAGCAAAAGGGACCAGATATTTGGAAATGAGCTCTACTAGCTTCTCTAACCACAGGGCAATCCACAGCAGTCTCTTCACAGGTTTCATTGGACACTGAACAACTTAAATGGCCAATTTAAGCCAAAAAGATCGTGGTAAATTTGAAGCTTTGAGGACAGTCAGTGCTCTTGCCCATCAGCATGGCATTATGAATGGAAACAATGCACCCAACAGTAAATTAGCTCTGTCTAGGTAGGCTGGGACATGTGACTGCACTGCTGGGACTCCAGACAGCTCTGCAGCTGCTTTGAAACTCATGGGAACATCTGTTCTCAGTCTGTTGATTTGAGGGAATGGGTTAATGTGAATTGTACAAGTGTGATGGCTGACTGATGAGGTTTCAGAAAACACTTGCGATAGGATGCTACTGAAAAAAAAAAAATTCAATGTTTAGTAACATTCCCAGCTCTTATTATAACTTTAATGAGGTTGAGTTCTCAAAAGAAGACAGTAAAATTATTTGTTTTTTACCTTTTCAGTCTCAGCAATCAACATAACAGCTGGTAAAACTCATTGTTATTTGCAAAAAAAACCAAATCAAACCAACTTTCAGATTTTCATGTAGAGAACCTCTATAATAAAACAGCTCAAAATTTCTGAGAACAAGTAACAGCCAAGTTGAAACTGTGTCTGCACACATTAATGGCTCAGAGATGGCTGTAGATTAGTAAGACAAAGCTGTGACCTAGGGTGAAATAGAGTTTTAATACAAGCTAGTACAGACTCCCTTACATACAGTGATCAGTGGGTTGAGCAGGAGAGAAATGGCCAAAAGCTTTATTATTACATTGATGCAATTTTAAGTAAAGCATTTTCAAATCCTCCACATCATTCTCTTCAGCTTCAAAGGCAAACTTTCACTGATGCAAATATAAGTGGATACTGGGGGAGATGGGTGTCCTTTCTAGTCGCAAACATCATAAGAATAGTTGGGCAGAACATGGGGAAAAATATTTAGCATCTGTGTAGTTCCTTCAGCTGCTAGGGAAACATCCCCAAATGTTCCTAGATGTTACCTCAGCTGCCTCCCAAACCACTATCACATCTGCTCTCTTCCTTACTGAATGCCAGTGGTAACTGAACTAATGTTTCACTAAACTCATTTTTGTAAAATATTCTCAACACCCTTGTGGAACTTCTTTTTAAGGAGTTACACTACCCACAAAAAGCAATGTGAAAATCCCCTGTGATTACATGATTGAATTTCCTGAAATTCTCATGTTATATAATATATAGGGAATACTATCATCTGTACGAAAGTATTCCTGGAAGTGATGATATCTTTTCATAAACAAAAGTATTGAAACAGCAACAGAAATAATGGTCCACATAAACTACCAGATTTAAAGAGGAAAAAGGGAAGGAAGAAACCTCATGGTTATTAAATGCTCCTCTTTATTAGGGACATCAAAATTCTTCTGCAAGACCTTCCTTATACATCTAGAACTGAAACAATTTCCTGTGTTCAGCTACTGAAAATTCCCTCTGCCTATCACCTTTGTGGTATGCAAGATTTGTTTACACTTAGCAGCAATGGAAGTATCCAGGAGGGAAGGGGAAGGAACACAAAAAGCCCTCAAACCACCAAAAACCCCCATGCACAAAATCCCCCTCCAAAAGCACCAAACACAAAGAGAAAGATCACACAGATCAAAACATCTTACCTTAACATTTTCTATTCTGCAATTTTAAAAACTCAAGTTTACATATAAGCAATACATAGCATCTGTGTATGATCGAAAATAGTTGAAAAGTATCTTCATAAGACTGTTAGTGCAGTCCAGTTCATCTATTATTCTCAAGGATCATAGTTTTTAAAACGGGTAAGGAAGTAATGATTACTTATTCCAAACTCTCTCAAGTGATTCTGCAAACTTTGTATTTTCAGCCCAAAACATTTTTATAGTTATTTTCCAGATATGCGGCACTATACTATGTAGAGAAAAATACAAAAGACATCAGAAAAGCAAAAAATGTACAAATCCATGTTACCACTTTGCTTTAGCTCATACCCTGCATGACCCTAAACAAGTCACTTAGCCTCATTCCCACCAAAAATGGAGAGAGCTCCAGACTCTGAAAAATGACTGTCAGCCCAAAAAATGTTTACAGAGCAGCTTGCAATCATCAAACAGAGGGCTCTGCAAATGGAAAGTATTACACCATATGGGATGTTCTAGTCATGCATTTAAAAAAAAACAGAATAGCAGAAAAAATCACAATCATGAGTAGGTACATGTTCCAAACAGAAATGAAACTACTGCTTCTCTAGCATACCTCTTTTTATTTTTCATTACTTATACTTGATAAATACTATGTCTAGAAACAAGAAAAATGAATCAGAAGCTCATCCATACAGGATCAAATAAAAGCTGCTGAAATACTTTGCAAACTGCAGGCACTGCAAGGTCCTTGGAAAGAGGCAGTATCTAGTACCAGATTTCATTTCTATAGCTAAAAGTTAAATTTCCAGATACCAAGGTATTTTCTGCAGGCTTCAGTAAATTAAGGGATAAAAGGAAGATAAAAACAATGTGTGTCAGGTCAGGATGCAACAAAGCACACACTAACCATTGATTTGACAGATGGAATGAGAAGCTCTTGTCTTTTATTTGCACATGAGAAATGAAGATAATTCAATGTTTATCTGCAGATGAGAAATCAGGATACGTTTATTTGCAGGAAGAGAGGGTATCCCTACTTGAAAGGAACCCAGAAAGTTTTTTTTTCTTCTCCTCCTTGGTAAAATTTGGATGAAGGAACAATGAAACCAAATGCCACTGTTTCTTAGTGAAATATTTGTTCAAGAGAACAAAGAAATACATTCATGATTCAAATGGATGCATAAAACCAACTCTACCTTGTTTCCAAATGCATAGCATAAGCAAAGCAAAAGCCTACGATTTTCTCCATAATTATTTTTTCTCACAAAAAAATCAGCTATACCTTTCATTCAACATGTAAATCTAAATAGGTAACAGAAACAAGCATCTTCTCTCCATGTGTGAAATTATAAATTAACCTCAATAATTAAAAGCATCAGAGTGCCGAACACCCATTGGTTTCTCTGAGCATTCATCCATACTGCACATCTGACAGTGGTTTCAAAGAAAATCTGGATTGAATAACATGATTCAGATGTGAAGAGACTGACAATAAACAGCATTTTAGTACTGCTCAGTCATAAACCAGCAAGCTTTAGTACTGCATGTCCACATTAGGAAAAATGAAACGGCTTCTTCCGAGAACAACGTGCTGGGTCTTTGACCCATGTGCCTGCAATGAAAACCAGGGGAAATTTGTTCTTCTGATTTCCCTTGTTCCTTACAGCCATACAGAATCAAGTGTAGCTACTAAAAAAATCACAACTTTGCTTTTAAAAACTTAGAAAAAATTTTAATTAATTACCCACTCTTGTAACTTTTAATAAAATCATTTTATGATGTTGTTATTTTAAAAGAACAATGCTCACACAAGAACTAAAAACAAAGCCATAAAAGACTTTTCTCAAAGATTACTAAGTGGACTGGATGGCCTATGATAACACAAAAGCCACTCAGTACAAGCACGTCCTGATGCTAGCATAAATGATTGGCCTACCCATGGCAAGGAGACAGCTACAGAGCTCTGGGAAGAAAACGAAACAAAGTGATTTCTTCCACATTTTATAAGGGCCTTCCTTATCTCCCTTCAAATTCCTACAGGAAAGGGTCTTTTGGCAGTTTCCATAACCACTAATTCTTCAATAAAACGAATGAAAGAATGAACACAATAACTAGACTCATGACATTTCTCCAGTCTTCTAGGATATGGTGGACAGATGAATTTATCCTGCTTTAAAAGAAACTTCACAAATTCAAGTTTATATCACAACACACCATTAGCAGATGGTGATTACAAAACATGCTTGAGGAAGGCTTGGGTGTGCTTAATCATACAGTCCACAAGAAATGACAGATTACTATGGATATGTTACCACAATGAGGCACAATTTCCAAAATTCAAAGCTGAAAATAGATTTCAGTATAGAATTTGAGCAGATTTGTCAAAACCAGCAAGATGTGGCATAACTGCAGACCTGTCCTGTTCCTGTAATCTTTCTCTGGCCCTTATAGAGGACAGGTAGGACTATGTGGCAAATGGTCTGACAATATATCTGCTTCTCAATGCTCAGCAGAAACCAGATATAAAGAAGTGATACTCATTCTTAGCAAGTCTATCCATCCGACTGATGGTATGATTTTTTAGTACCTGATTTTTAATAGCAGTCCTTTTATTGTTAATGGATGTGGTTTATGCAAATCTTATCAACCACAGATACAGATTTATAAATTACTCTAAATTACAGTGCTGTAATGGGACAGTGTTGACATGAAACTCAAGTAGTGTAGGAATTTCCAGAGGCACAATGCCTAGAGCCAAAGTTTAATTTCAGCACTGAAGCAGATTCCTTTGGCACCTTTAGGTTACTCATCTCCATTTCCTCCTCTCTAAATCCTCTCTAAACCTGCCTCCCAGGATGGTGCTGGAAGTTTACTTAATGAATATGAATCATCTTAGCACTGCCTCCTGAAATCCAGATATAATCAATAATGAGCCAGAGCTTTACTTGGGCAAAAGTTGCATTTGAGGAAAAGCACACCTTCTATTAAGCCTGTCAGAAGTGGTCTCACAAAACACCAAAAGCAAAGCTGTGCTATTTTTATCTCTGCCAAGAAGTGCCTCTAAGTGTGCAGCCACAAAGGCTGCTTAGCTTTCCTAGAGCCACACTCTGACCTGTGGCATCATGGCTTCTCTGCTAACCAGCTCAAGCTAGCAACACAGGACACAGCAGGCAGGTGACAATCTGTGTGCACCTGTCCTCACAGCCCCCAGATGCACAGCAGAGAGAGACACCACTGGCTGTGAGCGTGCATCCTCTGCCAGAAGTCACCTCTCCTCAGAGGACATCTCCCTTTCCCTCCACACGGCCAAAGGGCAGGTCAACATTCCTCAAACTCGCCTAGCTCCTTGTGTGATCATTCTCTAGTTGTTTCCACCCAAGACACATTAGCACAGATGAGCTCCCTCACCTTTTTTGGTTGTTCTGAGCCTGCTTGTTCTGACCAAAATAAGCCAGAGAACAATTGCAGCTGAGAAAGTGGGTATGAGAGGGCAGAATTTTGCAAGAGATGTGGTAAATTCTTGTATGTGACCAGCACACCATTAATCAATGCCCAAGGATTTGTTCAAATTATGCAGCTGCCACATGCACTCCTCCCTGTGTCATTCACAAGACTCTATAATCATGAGATTCCCTGTATACCAAATTTGATCACCTCTGTTCAATTACTTTGTTGTGCTCTGATCTCAGTTGGTTTTGGCATCAGTATCAAGAAAATAATTTCAGGCACGTGTTCTTGAAGAGACTGGTTTTTTTATGTGACACTAAACAGATTTACACTATAGAGCAAAAGAAAGGGGAAGCTACTGGAAGTATTGTAACTGCAAAGTGTCATTAACTTTCCACCTGCTCAGCTCCTGGCAATTCCAGAGGTATCACAGCAGGCATGTTCATGTCCCATGTCCCTGTTGATTTCTTGGGACAGTCATCATCACCCCCTTAACCTTTTGGCCATAAGGATCCCTTCAGCATATATTGCAGGCTAAAGATCCTCACAGAGTATTTTCAGTCCTTAACTACAGAGCTGTGAGACAGCTTGTGGATGAATGGCCAGTTTTAATGACAAGGCAAAATGATAGAGAAGCTGTTATTAGTCTCAGAGGCAAGCTGTTCCTCCAAGTTCCAAGACCAGTTTCTGCAAGTATGTGTCAGGAGAAGAGCTGCCAAAAAGAAAATAATTAAATCTGCATCAGTCATTTAATACATAGAAAAGAATTAAACTGCTGTCAGTGGTAAGTTCCTCAAGATCTGACTGTTTCTGTACCAAGTACATTGCCAGATCCACTAAAGACAGTGAGGACAAAACCAATGCACATGCATGCATGTGCCCAGACACACACAGTGTCACCTCACTCAGATCTCTGAGCAAGATCGATTTCAACTGTGCTAATTACAATCCTGGAAAAGAGATTATATTCAGATTTGTAGCTGATAATAAAAAAAACCCCAAACATATATTAACACAAGAATAAACCATGAGCATCTTACAATGGAATTATCTGAAATCTATCACCTATTTAATTTCATTTCATCAAAACAAGACAGGTGGTCTGCTCATAAGCAAACCTTGTCTGTTCTTACTGATATTTTGTTACAACCAAGACATTACAGGCCCCTGTTACTGACAGCAAACCAGAGACCCAAATGTTCAAAGAATTAATGCTTTCACCTTATTCTAGATGGTTAAATTTAGTTTCAGTTGGCAATTTTGCCAGGTAAAAAAAAGAGCATATGAATTCAGACATCCAATCTTCCCACTGTACATATAATTCATTAGCAAATTCGTACACACTTTCCATCCATTTACATTCACTGGCACTGAAGCACCGAAAGGGTATGAACTCCTTTCCCCTTTTCCCTTGAAGCAACACTGTCTTCAAGCCTCATTATCTAGACTGTATATAGTTATAGGACAACTACGAGCAGTTACACATCTAAAACAAATATATTAGTCAATAACTGATTATATTAAAAATGTGATACTCATTCGAGAATATCCTTATAAAAACCCCTAAAAATCCCATTATTTTTTATGAGTCTTCTAAGCTGTAACCAATTTATAGCATAGAAACTGAGTCAGCTGCGATATAATCAAGGCTCCTCATGAGAAGTACAGCTTTGCAATGACTCAACGTGCATTGTTCTCAACCTGCATGAGCCTGAAACACTGCAATCAATCACTACCAAGAGCAGCTCACGGAATCTTCCCACTAAAATCCACAGGAAGGTGTTTTCACCTTCCCCTCCCAGTCAGAAATTGCTTTGTTAGAAGATGGCCTTCCTCTGCCACAGCTACTGCCTTCCAAACACAATTCCCACCTTCTGGTATGGCAAGGTAATTAAGTGCCTCCAGTATAACTGTGACGCCTCCATGCCTTTATTCTTGTTCCCTCCCCAGTTTGCTGTCACGCTATGGGGGGGCCTTGCCTGAAATAGTCTTGACACTTCCACAGAAAGACTCCCACGGCCCTGAAATGCTGTTCACTTCTTAACATGCTCAATGAGTTTGGCAGGAGAGATCATACTCAGATTCAGCTTTCAGTTCTCCCTTTTTCCACATTCTGGTGTGTGTTGGCCCTTTGCCCACAAGTTCAGATCAGGAATGGTGGCAGGAAGGGAGCTTCTCATTGCTGCAGAAGACCTCCTCTGTAGGGAAATGCAAAAATCCTCCTGTGAAAAGCTTCCTTTTGCATTTGGAGCAGACCTTCGTTTAAGGAAAGGCAAATTTTCCTATTCAAATGGGAAACAAGCAGAAAATGCAACACATACGAATAAAAACTTGTGTGTGAGAGTTCCCATTCCTAGTAAACAATAGGAATTACCTGCAGTAACAGGCAGTGCAGATATCGCCTCTCTCCTGTTTGTGTGTGTGTGTGTGTGGTTGGGCTTTTTCCCTGCTCTCCCTCCTCTCTTTTTTTTCTTTTTCTTCAAAAGAAAACTAAGGTCTTTTGGAGATATAAATGAAGCATTCATGCTCTGGAATGGCATCAGCATCTGGACACCTGGCAAAACATAGCTCAATACTTATTGTACCTATTTCTCAACCCCTCCCGATGGCAAGCATGAAGAGTCTTGCCTTTCTTCTTATTTACCAACAAGAATTAAAGCTGAGAGTGTTCAGAAGTCCATTTCAGTAGGTTTTGTTCTGGTTACATTAGAACAGATTGCTTTGATCTGGGAGGAGGAAGGAGAAGAGGAGCAGAGCACATCTTAAGTTCACAAAGCTTTAAAAGCCAAGATGCACAAAACTGAAGCATTCCAAAGTTAAAAATAATCGTCTTTAAAACTGCAAGAGCAGAGCTGTAATTTTGAGCAGTACAGCATGACATCACGGTTTATGTGGGGCCAGCTCAATAAATCAAATTGTGCCTAATTAGAGATCATACTGCAAATCTACATTATTTGGACAAATAATTAAAACAGGACAGTCCATAACACAAGCCAGATATGTTTACTAAAATGTTTTTTTTAAACTTTTATGTTCACTATTGCTCACAAAGCTTTCACATTTAGTAAATTATAGACCTCTAAGCTTTTATTTTAGGCTGACTTCACTTTCAAGGAATTCTTCAATTAACTTTACATTGCTTCAAGCTCTTCATCCAATGAGAAAACAATCTGTGGTTTCTTTCTTTTCCCGGTGCCAATGGCTGCCCTCCACATTTGACTTGCAGACTTACAGTCTTTTTAGAGCCAGGATCTGTTTGTCTAAAATCAGCCTAGTTGTCACAGTATTTTGACAAGTCCTCTATAAAAGGAGAACAAACCTTTGTGGTGGGTTAACTGCTAAGAATAGTGAAGGTTGTTCACACAATCTCAACAGATAAGTGCCAAAATTAAGGAATATTCAACCATATACCCAGAACTGAAAGCCTTGACTACCTCAGTTGCCCTTCTTTCCCACCTATTCCAATTTTTCCAATTTCTGGTTTTTTCAGTTGTTTTTCTAAAATGTGTGGTTTTCCTCAGTTCTAAAAGCTATGACATACTTAAATACTTGTAGCATAAAAAGTCCCCAGTGCTATCAAACATTACTATCTGTAGATGGTCAGGACGCCTCTGGAATTGTTGGAAATGCTGTGGAGACTTTGACTATCAGTTACTGGATAGATAATGTCAAGTCAAGAGCCAAGGAGTTTAATAAAAAGCATGAGCTGAACAAAAGGGATAAGATTCATTCCCAAACTGCACATTTTTCCTCCTAGAGCTTGAGAAATTTGTGTGAAACTTTTTAATCTCAGAAATAAAAAACGGGAGAATTGGCAGCTCTCCTTCCTTTTCCTTTCTGCTATTTGGCTTGGTAAATGGACCAACATACAGATGATTAAAACAACTCTGAAGGCAATGACTGAGAAGAAAAATGTTTGACACTCAACAAAAAAGGACTATACAAAAATAAGGTATGTCTATTAGTGCAGTATAATGTTGTGCAAGTATTTTTTTTCTGTAGAATGTTAACCAAGCACAGATATGGAGAAAGTATCATTCACTTCTTAATACATGGATTTTTAGGTAAAAAAATCCAGGGGGTTTTAAAGGGATCAAAACACATTAAACATTAAATGCACAGCACAGCAATATTTGTAAAGACATGACAAATGAGTCTCCTTCAACCACAGCCACCACAATCAGCATATCCTTAAATAGGAATGTACCTCTCAGATCTCCATTTCAATTCTTTGTTACAATAAATATGCATCAAACTTGTAATTTTTTTTAAATTTAAGACTGTCTTTGTGGACAGAAATATTATGACTGACCTCTGTTAATGGCAAGCATTCAGAGCCATAGTCATTCTAATTCCCTTACATCCTCAGTGTGCAGCAACAGATTTCTCAGAAAAAAAACCAACCCTGTAACTATTTGGACGTACTTTTGAAAACAACAGTGAAAATTAGGAAAGCAGCCTTCCCAAAGAAGCATCTATTTTTGAAATGTGTGCTTTTAAAACACAATGCTTATGGAATGAACTACTTCAGTTCTCTTGTGTAAACTTGTACAGATTGTTTGCTATTGATATTTTGAGTCATATTTTGGCAGTAAACTGGTATCCTTGTAGAAAATATAAGTACTGCAGAACAAGTGATGTAATCTACATCTATGCTTTATTCTTTTTCTCATTTTTTTTAGTTAAATTTATATTTAAAAATAAATAATCTGAACTGCATACTTCATTTTTTTCCCTGGATTATGAGCTTTATGTCCCTTCAGAGGGGACAGTTTTTCTGTAGGAATGTGGCTCCTTTAAGTTACAGGACAGAACTCAGATCAAAGAAAGTAGTGTTTCTATCTGTACTCAAATGTAGGTCTATTAACTGTTTTCTTAACTGAATGACATGAACTGACTCTATAAAACCAGCACAAAACCTGACCTCAAGGAAGTGAAATCTAGGTTTTTTGCACAGTGTATTGTTCTTTCCTCCCTGCCCCCAAGCTACTGTCCATTCAGAAAACAACGCACAGAAGAGAAAAAAGAAAATTGCACTGTCACAAGGCTATCCCCATGGCCCAGGCTTGTGCTGTGTATGCAGTATTTATACATGCACTGCATGCTGACGTGGCCCAGAGCAGGGGCACTATGTCCAGGTTTGTGGTCCTTTGTGGAGCACATAACACTGCATGGCAGCTGGACACAAGTGGGAAGGGCATGTGGAGGTGGGTAGCTGACAGAGTGAAACCAGTGCAATACTCTTGACGGGTAATTAAAGCTTTGCTCACCCTCAAACTCTCAAACATGGTAATTCTTTAACCAACAAAAGAGATTGCCAGGAAAAGGACAACTGAGTGAGACAAAGTACATAAGCAGGAGCGTGTGCAGGACATGGAGCACGAGTGCTCTCTCCCCTTCCTCCTCTCAGGTTTCTCCCACTGAGAACCACTAACTAAAGGCCTGAATCTCCTCTAATTCTGGTTATTCTAAAAATAAGAACATGGTCAAGGCCAGTATATAGAGAACAAGTATAGGAACCCCACCTTTTAAATCCTAGATCAATGTTTTCTTACCTCCCTGAAGAAGTAATTGATGCCAGCTTTCTCACACCTTTTCCTCATTCTCATGCCATCAAGTGCCACTACTTCTCCACCCTACTGTCCTTGTCCCTGTTTCCCACCTCTCCCTCCCTGCCACCTGAGATCCAGTTTTGTGGGGAGCCATAAAAATAAGGACAAAAAGGACAAACACCATGCACCCACCTCAGGGCAACTGCAAGCTTTGTCTCTAGAAGAACAGCATCTCGAACTTCTCGTTCAAGAGCACCTCTAATGGCCCTTCAGATAGAATGGCAAGGAGGGAGCATATTTAAGACTTGAGAAAAATGCAAATTAACACCGCTTGCAGTGACTTTGTTAGAGGCCCACGTAAAATCTGTTTGAATAATAAGTAAGAGATTTTTGTCTTACATTACACAAAGCATTGACTAGATGACTACAGAGGGTCCTTCTCACTAAGTTGTGACAATTAACATGCTAGAGCATTTTCAAGATCAAGGTTATTTCCCACTGTGAATTACATTATTTCTTGTTTTAGTTTTCATATTCTAAAACCAGACAAACCTTAAGGGAATATTATGCACACAGCATAATAGAGGCAGCCCAGTGCCTGCCTTTAGATACTGTCCAAATGACATACTTTCTGACCAAGGAGATAGCAATACCTCTGTTTCCATTAATTCTCTACTAAGAATCACAGGATTCAAATTGTTGATTTCCAGCATTACTTCATGCTGGGCCTCTCACTGATTAATTAAAACTGTATATGTATAGGAAAAAGAACAAAAATGCAGAACTGCAGTAGTTTGAACCAAGAGTATCCCTGATAAAAGAAATGGGCTGCTGTTCCCAACCTCTTTCCATAGGTTGATTGTGATTGTAACCAGACAAGATCTCCTTTTTCAAGCTTCCAGAAACTGGCAAACATGTCTACTGTACAGGAAGTCGTATTTATAGTTGCATTACTTTCCACAATAAACCAATTCTCCTATAATCAGAAGTTGTCTCTAGGCTTGCTAAATGAAACATCTTTTCCCTTGAGATTGCAGCCTCTTAACAGGAAGCTTCCAAATCTACAGTTAGTAATGGCAGCAGAGGGAAAAAACCAGTTCAGTACAGCTCTCACATCATTATTACACAGTAAAGACATAACAGGCTTTTTTTATTTCAAAAATGAAGAAACAACTCTGAAATCCTGGTATTGTAACGTGTTAATTACCTTGTTGAATTACTGTTTAATTTTCAGTGTGTGTTTAGCTGCCCTACTTTTTACTGTCTAGCTTTAAATTCTTCTTGGATATAGACAGAAGAGCTTCTACTGTATAAGCCTTATTATATACTTGGGCAGGGCCTCTGAGCATGCAGGTATTCCACAAGAAATCTGAAGCAGTACATTGCTTCCCCTAAGGGAAATATATTTCAAATTTCTCCAAATTGCTACAGGTGACAGTTAATAACTTGCTTGTACATTTTTACTATCATTCCATGTATAGAAAATAATTAAGAAAAACCCAAACACCTACTTGAAATTTTCAAAAACTCTCTTCCAGCAACTGTATCAGAGTATTTAAAAGGGCACAGCATTAGCTTTGGCCAAGAATTCCCCCTCCTCCTTAAATATAGAGAAAGATAATACTATCTTTTTAAGGAAGATACAGATACTTTACCCAAGAAGATACTTTACCCAAGAAGAAATTCTTCAAAACCAAAAAATCACTGCAAAACTCATTCTTACCTAAAATAAAAGAAAAAAGAGAGGAAAAGGTAAGAAAGATTAAGAATCATCCCTTGGAGCGTTACACCTTCAAAATAGAAAGAATTCCTGAACAAATCTAAAGTAAACAAATTACACAAGAACAGGAAACTGAAATTTCTTTGAAACAGTAATTAAACTTACAAGAGAAACCACTAGTAATATAAACAAATAAGAAATAAAGGAAACCATTTTACCAGAGGGAAACCTGTCTTGAAGCAGCACAACAAGGGAATATAAAAACACTGCCTGAAGTGATGGGTGTCTACAGAAAATTGGAGCAATTCTGTAGTAAGGATCATGCAGACACAAGCTTCAAATAGGTAATTTTCAAGGTTTTAAAGAGAAGGCTGCGCCACAGAAATTCAGAAAATTTTAAATACAGGACTAAAGTGAATGTCCTCTATTGTATATGTCCTGTATCTCATACTGTTGTCACACATAAACAGGAGGATTTTGAAGAATATCTACAAGGCTAAATTGCTTTTATAATCATAGCTGTCCATGCCCAATCCTTGTTATTTATAAATAACTACAGCTAAAGTAAGCACAAGCATCATGGTGATTATTTAATATATTAAATGGTAATCACAAATGAGAAAAGATGAAAAATCAGAAACTTGAACTTTCATCAGAAGATGTTGTTTTCAAAAATTTGCCTAAGAAACATGCATACAGAATTGAAAACAGATCTAACGTTTAAGACGTAAAATCATTACTTTTAGATAAAAACTAATTCTCAAATCTGAAGTATTTTTTACTATCAGTGCTTGCATTTCTTAAGTAGTTGCAAGTGAGCAGTAGTCCTCTTGTATTTATTCCGGTGGAAGAAGTTCACAGTGGTGTAAGAAAGTTATAAATAAAATAAATACCAAAAACAGAAATATTTTTTTTTAATTTCACATTTTAAGTCAACTATCTGCAAGTAACAGCATTTCAGACTGTCCTTATTTGTTCTTGTTTATTAAACTGGTGCCTTTTGTGGCTTCTTGTATTTTAGCAACTGGAACATACACAGTAAAGCTAGCAACACAATAGAAGTCTAGCAAATGCAGACATAATTTGATTTAAAAAAAACACCACATAAAAGAGCAAGCAGCTCTATAAACAGTGGAACCAATGTGGTTTGGCTTCCCATGAATTTGTATCTTATGGTGATTTAAAAAAACCTAAGTATGTTCACAAGCTCACACCAAGATCTCTCCCTGCTACCTGGGAAGTCACTGGAATGAAATTTGCTAAAACTTATTGTCATCAAAATCTGTTTCTCAGCTGGTTCATTCCCAGTGCTGGGAATGATTGTCTGAAAAGCAGATAAAAATCCTTCTTCCCTACAACAGGTCAGTGACAGAAGTATCAGATCCACTACTTTTACACAGGTTCATTCTGTTTTTGCTAAGTGGCATTCAACTAAGAAAACAAACTCTCTTCATATATAAACCAGCTTCTAAAATACTATAGCAGTGTTAAGTTTTGTGACTCCTTGTTATCTTTTTTCATTGCATCTAGGAGACTCACTACAAGAGAAAAACCTTTATATGATATTAAAACAAATCCCCAGTCAGCACATTCCCCTATTTACATACGAGGGGGTTTAGTAAATTCAGACATGGAAAACATTTGTTATAGACATCTAAAAGACAAATATACCACCTATGCCTCATTACCCACACAAAGCGTGTTTTTTCCTACCTCCCCTAAAGAGATTTGGGAAATGGAAATTTCCAATGCTAGAGAAGTGGCAGAAAATAACACGTACAAATTAAGAATGTCACAGGGTTCCACTCAGGAAGCTTAAGAGGTTATCTCTGGAAACACCTTCTCAAATGGAAAAATGGTGGCAGCAGCAATCATGGGAGATGAGGGAAAATCAGGGTTATCTAAAAACAAGATAAACTCACCAAACTCCAAGAGGAAATTTAGAGTAGGAACGAAGGAAGATCTCTGATGGTGACATTATGTCCTTTTCTCATGTTGTTAAACCAAAGAGCAAGAGGGCACTGAGAAACCCTCTGAGTTACCCTGTCGCTATCTACCTGCAGGAGCTCAAACTAAGGGCTCCCATAGCGAGCCAAGAGCCAGGCAGCAACAGCCCTGAAAGGGTTTTAAAGCACAGGCAGGCCACCAACAAACCAGGAGCAAAGGCTTTGCTTCAGAGAAACACCTGATAGAGGCAGAGTCTCAAACGAAATGCAAGAAATCCCATCACAGAGGCGCTGTGCAGGCCCTTCTCAAAAGCCAGAGGGGCCAAAAGAAAGGCTCCAGGCACAGACCTCTGCACTGCTGTTCCACTGCATCACAAGCATGGACCATCTCTCTTTGACAAGTGATGCTTTCATGGCAGCACCTATAAGCATCATGTTTACCCCCTGAGATCATAGTTTTATTCACTTCCACTTGTATTATTCAAGGGTGGGTTTTTTTGTTTTCTTTATTTATTTTTTTTTTTTGAGTTTTTGTTTTGTTGAGAGTTTGTGTTTTTTAATTTATTTTATTTTTTTAACCCTGAGATTCCCCATATTCTTCTGGGATCCTGTAATATGAGACTGTTGAACTGATGAATGGATACCAGGAACATCCAAAACCTGAAAGCAGATTGGAAAATGCATTTCTATGCACTCTCCCTGGACGATATGGTGCCAACACCCAACTGAAATAGTTTGCTGGAGGCTTCCTATGGTGCTGGTAAAACTAATGTACTAGCAAAGGCCACAGGAAGAAAGGCATACACAGCAAAAATAAAATACTAAATCTTCATTGTTTTGGAGACTTCAAAGGATTTTTTCTGAATATGTAAGCCTCTAATGGTGTCCTTTTGCATCCCCCTACGCATGGTGATCTTTGGCCACGTAGAATATAATAACTACTGAAATACCAAGATGACCCTAGTAAGCCTTTGAAAGGTACCTAAGTGCACGCAGAAATACGTGGTGGCTGACCTTGGTGCTATCAGACAAGGTCTCTGAAGCTTGACAACACACCACAAATGCCAAACAAAGCAGAGCATGTACAAAAGGCACAGTACTCCAGAGGTAAACCTAGTTTTAAGTAGCCCAATAAATAAGACTGAGCTACAGTTATGGCCATTTAACCCACTTAGTTATTTTGGCTTGGTACATTTGTTATTCTGGCTACCTGAGCCAGGACACTGCTGCCAACATCTGTTTCCTGTCTCTTGGGTCCTTCCTCAATCAGAGCTTCCTCTGGATTTGTGGGCTGGCATGAGTGAAGGAGCCAGACAGAGCTTGCTCTCTTCTCTCTCTCTACAGAGCTGTTTGCTGCTTTGTGCAGCAAGAGGCAACCACAGGGTGGTGAAGTCCTGCCTCATAAACCTGCACAAGTGAAGCTACAAGTTTTACAGAACAGTTGCTTTTTACCTTTCTATTTCATTCAGTGCCTTTCAATTTTGGAAAAAAAGATATTTTAAGGCCTTGTTTGATTAATTTTCTAGTTGCAAGCGTGAAAGAAGAAGCGTTTCGACAAAAAGCAAAAAATCAGTTCTACAGCCAAGGCACTGGCTATTTCACCAGAGAAAACAAAAGCCAGAAATCCCATTTTACAGTGCAAACTGAAAGACAGATTCTAGAAACATAGCTTACATAAAGGCACGTGTCAAACAATATGCTTATTTTTTGCCTAAACACTGACTCACTGAATAAAATCTATGTTACTTTTTAATGTAAACAGTCCCTTTGAAAACAGGAAAATTAAATACAGACAACATTAAGCTGAACATGAACTTTTGCCATCCCCATTTAGGCATCTGGGTAATTATAATGATTAACTCCATTAGCATATGCTACAATGTACGTAAAATGTGTTCACATTGCATTAGAAAACTTTTAGATATTTTAGTGATACGTTCACAATAAGAATTTACTTGTCTGGTGCACCTTTTAACAGATTAAACAGATCATAGGATGTTTGTTTTCCTTTAAGATATGTTTGCAAAATGTAATCAAAGTGCACATAAAATTTTATCTCAGGCATCACTACAGCCTTTATTAGAAGTAGTTGAGCCTTTTAGAACTAAGTTGGGTTGTTTTGGGGTTTTTTTTCTGGCTAATTATTCACTTTGACCATTCTTTTCTCTTAAGGCAATGCTATTTCCAAGAAATGTCACTTTTCCACTTATCTAGGTTGTTTACATTCTACACAAATGTTATGCTCTCAAGCTTTCATTTTTGAAAATTTCAAAAACTAAAGGGGATGATGCCGTGCTGGTAAAAACATTCTTTAGTAACAGAATGAGTCTCAAGGCATTTTATGTTTCCCACAAGTCATTTTTCTGTCTATCATTTTAGAATTTTTTCCCACACATTGTGTTCCCGATATAGGTTTTGGCAGGTTGCGAGATACGAGCTGGCTGGAAAATGATAGCCTGCTTTCAGGAAAATGATAGGCTGCTTTCAGCATATTCCTGTACAGTTAAACATTAAGCACTTTTTGCACAAGATAATTCAGACAGCAGCTCACACAGAGAAAAGGTGACAGTTTCAGCTGAAGAAAGCTGAAGGATGCCAAAGACTTTGTGATAGTTCTATAGAGAAAACAAAGGAATCTTGAAAAAATGATCAGCATTACTTGAAAAATCTACACTGAATTCATTCTGGTCTTTTAAAAGAGACTTGAGAACAGGTGACAGTTAAAGGACACACATACACAAATAGCAGAAAACAAATATTGTCTGCATATACATTGAGCCAGCCCTCAATAAGGGAATGACCAAGGCTTCAAAGCGTATCAGAGAATATACCCATGTTTTCATATCAGTGAGATGAATTTCCCAAATGCTTCATTAAGGAATCAATAGGTGAACCAAATTGGATGGGAACTCTTGCACCTGCAGCCCAAGGAAGTTTCAAAGGCCAGAGACAGCAGCACAAACTTGCTGTTTGTATTTTGTAAGCTTTTATCTGTACAAATACACAAGAAGAATCAGGAGACTTTACTGACAGACGGCAACTGACTCACGGTCCTATTGCAAAGCTCACTAATGTCAAAACACTATCACTGTTAAACCCATGAACGTGAAAAAGTCTTCAGTTGATAAAAATCAGAACTCATGTAAGGACAGAGAAAGTTTCTAAAGCTGTCTGGATTACAGATATTTAATGGCACTTTTCATTTAGCCTTATGGTCAGCTATCTGAAAAAAGCACATTGAATGTTTCATAAATAGAGTTTAAAACAAAAGTGCTTCTAATCAGATCTGGCAGGAAAGGGAGAAATGCATACATAGAATGAGGTAAGTGTGATCTTGCCCAGCTGAAGAACAGGGAATGGCAGAGCTTCAGGCCATGACTCACACAGACACTAAAGAGTAGAGAGCTACAGATAATTCTCAGGTAAACTTTGCATGAGCCACTACGTCATCCTTCTCTACCCTTCCTGCATTAATCATGTCATTAGGAACCTGACGCAGCCCAAGAAGAATGTCTGATTTACAGGGAGCAGAGCAATGCTAACAGAACAAACCCTTTGGCAGGTCAAAAAAGGAAAGACCAACCTAAATTTCATTTTAGTTTGAACCACACCCTAAAAGAACATGGAAACTAGGAAAAAGAAAAAACAAAAAAAGGTATCTTCCCACCATGATATTACAAACCTCATTAAAAGTTCCTGATGAACCAGTTACTTAAGAGTACAAATACGAAGGATTTGCAAGAGTGCACGGATCAAAATCCAGCCCAAACATGTACCTAAACAAAGCAAAAGGGGTGGAGGGGAAACCCCCAAGCTTTCTTTTGAAGTTTTCACCACAGTTACGTAATTTCCATGTTAGTCTAGATGTTTTTAAACATCTTTTATAGTGTACAGTTGGGAACCAACTGTACAATGAGTACAAAGTGTACTGTTAGGAAAGATGCATGTCTCAGCCAGGTATCTTAGTTACTCCATTAAAAATAAAAAGGATAAAGGGGAATCACTGGGGCAATTGAAAAATGGAACATTTCAGAATTTCTTTTAAAAATTATTACTCAGTCTGAATTGACAGCAGTCACTTTGATAAATGTGGCTATAATCTACATTATTGTGTATGGCTAGTTCACTTTAAATATCCTGTAAAAGTAATGGTCACTTGAAGGAAAGGCAGATCACTACCATTCTCACTGAAGCAAATTTTGCCTTGTAGACTACCTTAAAAGCAGAATGGAATTATCCTTAGTTTCTCATAACAAACAAAACTATCACCCAAACAAAGGTGTGCAGGTAGTAGAAGCTGCTGTGTTAAAACTCAAGTTCACAAAAGCTATTTCACAGTAGCAATTTCCAGAAGAGTGCCACAGAAAATGCTTATTTAAGTCTATGGCAAACCCACTTCTTATGATGGTATTTTGTTCAGTTTTTCATGTCTTCATCTGTTTCTAAGTCTCTCTAAGTAGACTGTCTATTTTCTTGATACTTCCTTCCCATTGAACACTTCCTTTTCCCTCACTTTCCCCTCTTTTTATCTTAGCACCAATTCTGTAAACAGTCAAATTCATTTCTTAACTTCATAACTTTAAACCACAGGGCTGTAGGTCTACTTTCCATCTTAAAGCAAAGTTCTAGAAATTGAAATCTCCTGTCTTTCACCCTCTACAACAGCCGAGCTGAAATAACCCAAAATGTGTCACTTCGGTTAAAACCAGCTAACTATTTTGTTCCTACTCATTATTAATGGCAATATTAAAAGTAGTGTACAAAATATGACCAACTGTATAGCTAAAATGGTAGTACAATAATCACAATATTAGTGGAATGCAAAATAACAAAGAAAATGCACTTATCTTCTTAAACTAGTTTGGAAAGCTTCTCCATCATGCCATTACACTAGCCCTATATCTCTTAATGAAAATTTTAGAAGAGAAGGTTTTCTAAACTTATGTTAATGGCATGTCCCTTTCCTGGCTTCTTGCTTTAAAGCCAACAGAAACTTGAGAGAAGCAAAGAATTCTTTTGTCCCTGGTAGTTGTTCAATGTCATGTGCTGGAAAATACAGATAACCCCAGATCTGAAATGGGCAATAATCTTCCTTACAACTATTTCTCTTGTCATGGGTCTTTTTGAAGATCAGGTAAAGACTATTTGGACACAGTGAAACAACTCTCAGAATCTGAGTGTCTACATTGATAAACAGGGTTTGCCAGAACACAGTAGGGGTTTGTGCTTCATTCAGCAAAAGTGTTCAGGACAGTTTCACAACTTAGGTTTATTTTGGGAGGAGTGAGGATATCTGGCTTGTCTTTTTGAATTTTAGACTTGAAATCAAAGAAAAGATTTAGAGATACAATGCCAACAGCTTAATGAATATTCTGTAGTGTATATAAGTACCCTGGGGAAAACCTGCACTCAGATAAACAACAGATTCCATCTTCCCCTGCCCTGAGGAATATAAACCAGGCTTACAGTTTACACCTAATTCATTAGTGACTTTCAAAACAAACATATTTCAGACATATCTAGCAAATACTCCTCTTCCCACTCTGCATCCAAAACTTTCTCTTGGAAACAAAAGGCCCCTTCCTCGACAAAGATTTCACGAGTATCTGCCAAATCTGCCAACAGCTTGCATTACATCGTACACCTAAAAATTTTAAGCTGACCCTTGTTCCCTCTGAGAAGGTTGTCTTCTCTAAATGGCCCACACACCCTCAGCAGAAAGCCAAAGCTCACAGGGACTCTTTCAAACACATTAGGTATCTGTCCCATGGGGAGAGTCTGTGCACACTCAAAAGGGTGAGAAGAGCTTTCTGCAGTGTGGAATATCACACAGCACATATCTGGTCCTTAGAGGCTTTTCCTGCACCTTCCACTGCTTCCTTTGCCAGTATGGGCTGCAGAATGGCAAGGAGGAGGAACATTCATAGCCCACTAAGGCTGCTCACCTACTGAAGTGAGACTGGGAGCTGCACTTTCACAAAGGGAACACGCAGTGGAGCTTGCATGGCTATTATATACCCCTTGCAAATGCAGTTTTCTAGTGGTGGGAACTGAATTTTACGCCTTCTGCCAACTTAAAAATCTATCCCTAGTGAAGAAAAACAAAGCCAAAGAAACAAAGAAGACAATAGCTACAGAGACTCCAGAGAAATGTAATGACTGTAATAAAAGGCAAAACAGCAGTAGTGTGACAAGGGTTTATTAATGGGTCAAAAAACAAGCTCAAATGACTCAGACACAAAATCAAATCCCAGCAGGACTTCCTTAAATCTCTGCAGTTCGGAGACTGCAGGCCTTCATGCAGTTTGTATTCAAGCTCTCTTGGGATCAGTAAAAAGAAGGCTCTATCTGGTCTTTCACCTCTCTATCAGAAAGATGCCTTACCAAAACAGGGCAGCACCACTATTCCCTTTAGCAGAGCAGAAATAGGCTCAGAAGAGTCAAATGGTACCCTCTGAAATGAGGGCACACACAACTCCCACCAAACTGCCACAGGTGCAATGCAAACCGTTTTCCTGGAATGATTGTGGAATTCTGTTAAGAAAATGGTCAAGAGAGTTTGTACAACTACTACTCAAAAAGCACATAAATAGGCTGTAAGTGTGGAGAGAGGTGACAACAGTGGAGTGATTTAGGTATTCTGTCCCATTTGTTCAAGAAAGGCAGGTCTAACCACCCTAAACTACAACCTTGCTCTTTGGAAACACTACCCAATCCTCACCACTATCAGGACTATTCATGCACCCTATGAATACTTTAATATTTTCTTTTGGTTACTAATTCATATGTAGATGTCATTCTAAGTATGCAAGAAAGAGAAGGATGTTGTGATTTTGAGCATTTCTATGTTTCATAGGTAACTACTCACAAAATTGACACCTTTAATTCATCTATGCCAGGCCTTATCTCAATTGTCCAGCTGAAAAAGCTCAGTAGCATGAAGGCTAAAACATTAATTTAACAAAAAATCTCAATTGCTTGGATTTTAAAAACAACCCCACTAAAT
>JAWWMU010000001.1:16261863-16275626 GCA_035048155.1 Cinnycerthia olivascens
ATTACCTGACATTGACATGGAAACAATTTATCACATCCAAAAAGCAGTGGGATATCAACACAGCCTAGCAGAACTTTAGAAATCTAAGGGTTCAAGAAAGAGTTATCCAGAGCACATGAGCTAACCCAGACTAACTGGTGCCTTCTCCCTCTACTCTGTCATTACCCATCAGTAATAGATGGTTTAATACCAGAAATGTAGTATGTGGTTTTTCACTCTTGGCAATATCTTCCAGAAAGAGCAGACAAATCTAAACTATAATTCAGTTCGAAACAAATGTGTATGTGTATATCGAATTAGTTGATACCAGCAAATAACAAAAAATATGTCTTCCTGCATCTGTATAACTCCATTTTCCTTCCCTTTCTTTTCTGTCACACCCTTGGATCATCTTCTGCAAACAGAGATCATACTTGTTTCATTCCTCAGCTTTTGCTTGCACTCAGGTCTGCCTTTATCTCCTCATGCCTCACCTGAGGCCCCAGGCCACATCTCTGTAAAAATGCCCAACCTCTGCTTTTATATCATTCAGCATCCCCATGATCCCTGTCCATAAGCAACACTTTTCAAAGGGCCCTTCAAGGTCGGTGACCCAAATTTCCAAAGAGGAAATTACTGCACGAGTTCCAGCAGCTAGAGTCTGTTTTTATACTATAGAAGGATATAGGAAAAAATTACAGAAGAAACAAGTTTTGAAATAAACAAAGATCAGAGGCTAAATAGCAGTGCTTTATTTTAATTTTCCTATAGGCATCTGCTAGACTTCATTTCAGTTAATCATATTATTCATGTGCAACTTTTTAAACGGTAGAAATCTTTACTGGATCTAGTCTAACTCTTAATAAATTATTTTATAAAAAATTATCAAGCTGATGCTTAAATAACGACCTCTGCAATCTAAAGAAAAAATCTCTCAAGCAATATTTACTTATGCTAGTTTAAAAAAAATAATCATTTATGTTTGATTTTTACTGCAGATTCATACTATAAGAGGCACAATTCTGGAGACAACAAAGAGGAAATTTAGGGAAAATATCCCTAACTATTAGAGGAAGAGCTCTGAACTGGTAGGAATTTTTTTTCTTTTGCATGTTTTTACATGGATACTTCTGAAAAATATAAGTAAAATGCAAGCTTTCTCATGTCTAAACTTTTCAGTACAATGAAAATAATAAGAACCTGTACATACAGGACACTTTTTGCAGATAACTTCGTAGATTGACTAGTGAAAAATGTTAAATCTTTCAAAAGCCAATTCTTTTAAATTCTAAGTCAGAGAATGCATTAGGGGGAAAATAAGATTTTGTTCTGCTTACTAAGGAACTCAGTTGACTACATTAGTGAAAAGCACATTAGATATCAAATCAGTCTTTGAGCATAAAGTAACCTGGAAAATGTAAGTAGATTTTTATTCTTCCTTTACCACTTTTTCAAGTCAAAGATACCCCTTAAAATAGTAAACAAAACTATCAAAAATTATGTGAAATCCTCATATGTTTAAAAAGTAGGTTCATAGAGCCAGCCATTATCATTATATTAAATACATACAGTGCTTACCACAACTACTTTTGCCATTTGTACATTAGAACAACAAGCAATATTTCTTCTCAACTGAAATGATGTTTCTGTAAACATATTCTGGAATTTCACTGTTTCATTTAAATTAATATGGATTTTACAGTAAGCGGCCCTAGGAGAAAGTACATTTGTGATGTCTTTGCATGAAACACATACCTTCCTGAAACACTTCCTGCCTTGCACCCATTTTTGGACATTTTCACTGTTGTCCAACAAGAATGAGGTCAGCTAGGATTTGCAGCAATCCAGCAGCTGTCCGGCATTTCTTTGAAACTCCACAAGCCTTTAATTCCTCAACTGCCTCACCAAAACAGACACTGAAGTGTTACAGGGACACTGGAAGAATAATGATTTTTCAAGGTGCTGAATAGTCTCAAAGGGTTTAACAGAGGGAAGTAAAAGACTGAGCTTTTCAAATGAGCAAAAATGAGCAAGATCATGAAGAGGGATGAGAACTTAAGACATGTTACCACTTTTGTGGCAGCCAAGCCAAATCAGGGATGGGGAGGCAAGACAACATGATATATACAGAGGAAAGAGATATATTGTGTTTGAAAAACAGCAGAAACACTCAGGTTAAAAATAGTCAGTTTTATCAGCATTCTCCCACGGAAGGCCACTTGGCTGACTCTCAGCAAATAAAACTGTCCATTTGCTCAGTAGTACCAATAAAGCTGGACTAGAATTGTATAAGCAGCAAAGAGTACTCTGAATTTGCACAGAACTTAGTTACAGGGTTACAAAATAAACTTCCATCCCCAATATTCTCACAAACTTCCTGTCAGCTGTGTCAGGTCAGGTTGACTGTCAGAAACCTTTTAAATTCGTATAGGAAGCAGCATTCACACAATTACTAGCATGACCTCCGTGCATGAATTCATCTCTCAGTAGCAAAATTTGATTTGATCTGTAACAATCATGCCCATATTTCCATTAAACAAGCCAAAAGCTGCACCCATGTTATACTGGCTGTGGGAGGGCAGACAGAACCACAAAGATGCAGGCTTAATGGTATGTGGCAAACAAGCTTTACTTGTATAAAAGTTAATGTGTTTAATTATTTTCAAGTTCCACTTCTGGTGTAAATTTACTTGCTGTCAGTTTCCTGAACTGCACAGGCCAGGGTTTCTGTCTGAGCAGCTTTAAGATGATACAATCTTACCATGTCACCAAACCGAAGTTGCTTTGTTGGTTTTCCACATCTTGTGTAAGAGCTGTGAAGGAGACAAGGCTCTACACGACATCACTCCAATTCAGGCACCAGAAAAGGCTCTGAGGGAACAGCAACTCGGAGTGCAGAGTATGTGTTCAGAATGCTCAGCTATGAGATCAGTGAGAGACTGTGATCATGCAGCACAAGTGTCCTGATAAGAGAGATATCCACAGCTTCTTTCTTTCCTTTTTCACGGTGTTTACAGGTTATGTACAGTGATCCTAGTTTGCATCTTCTTCCAAGAATACTGTGATGACTTCATGATTTAAACCATAATTTAGTTACAATATTAAGGTTGGCATAGTTTTAAAAGACCAGCATTGCTCCCTAGGCTCCATACCGCTCAAACTTTGCAGGGTTTTGGCAGCAAGTGACTTAGCTGATCTGTTATCAGACTGTGAAACACTTCAGAATGTACAACAGATCTAAGAAAGCATTTACAAACTCAGAGGGAGAAAAAAGATTTAAAACCAAATCTTTCACAAAACTGATTCTGTGTTACAAAAGCCTCTGTTTGCCTTTGGCAGCTTCTGTTCCCACCTGAGGCAGGGCGTACCCACATGTAATGTGTGTTATACATGTGCATGCAGGTCTGCAGGACAACCTCTGTGCTTCCTTCCAAATGGCAGCTTTTCAAGAAGCAGCTGCCACTGGGCACCTTCTTGTGTACAAGCTAAAAGCTGAGAAGCAAGTCAACACACAAGAAATTAGCTCAGCAAAGCACAGAGAATGAAAGAGTAAGCAATTTCAAATCACTTCATCTGGCTCATGAATTAAATGAACAAATGCTCATGAAGCAAATAACATTCAAATGAATGTTCCTTGTCCTATCAGGACAGTTCCTGATGAATTTAGTTACAATGATTAGAGCAAATATGTATTTAATTTTATTATACATAATTGAAAGATAAAATAGAGATCAAATTAAATTATAATAGACTAGAAATATTTTGGGGTTTGAAACAATTGCAAAAGCTCACATGTTCCTGGAGATTCATAATGATAAGTGGAAAAAATTAACTCCACAACTCGTAAGAGTAAGAGTTGTAGCAGCTTGCTATATTTATTTCAGCACTGAAGGCGCACGGGGAATAGTTCTTCCAAAGGCGCACGCACTCCTCGCAGCACTTGTATTCTCTTTTATTTCCATATGCATATGGAATTCACAACCTATTTATGCATATTCATCCCTTAGCTTTGCTTTGTATGCTAATTGTTTTATCAGCCCTTCTGCACTCGTGCTGTGCCCACTGGGGGTTGCATGGTGGCTGTAGGTGATGAAGGCAGGTTGTCTTCTTCAGAGTTGAACTTTCCACTCTAGCCCTTCACACAAGCTTTCTAAGCCCTTGGTCTCAGTTCAAACCATAGGGTTGGTTTTGTTTGGTTGTCAGGGTCTCAGGAACTTTTGTTATCGTGAGGCTTTGCAAGTTTGGTACTGTGTACTTGGTTTTTTGTAAACAGTCTCTCTTTATTATGTCTCTTGGCATCTCGTGAAGTTGTTTTTTTGCACGTACACTTTGTTGCAGGGTTGTCCCTTGCAAGTCCAGTAAGAAGTGAATTTTGAGCAATTAAGTATAGTTTAAGTACTTAATAAACCTTTTTTTAATTTTAACCCCATTCGCTGAATACAATTCAAATTAGTTTGTCTTGGGTCCAAATACAAGCAACATATTCTTTAGGGACGAATTATCTTTGACGAAATGGGGAAAACCTTCCCAGTCTTACAGGCAGGTTATATGATTAATTTTAGCTTTTGCTTACTGATGAATCATTGACTTCATCTTAGTCCAGCTTCAGGTGCCTATAATTGGCCATTCCATAAGCCTCTTGCGAGGCTTATGCACAAGTACCTCAATGGAAAAGGGGAGAGGGGTGGAGGAGAGGAGAACATGGGAAACCAGATAGGAAGGCTTTGTGTGAAAACTCAATCTCAGAGACACAAAAGAAAATGCAATAAAAGAAACTCTAAGAGCTCCAGCTGCATTAACTGATACATACAGGTTGATTTAAAATGTTAACAGCAGCCTTCAGCAAAGTATCACCTATCTGAAGAGACTTGTAGTTAGAGGCATGTGAGTGTCCACTGGTTCATTCAGTTGAACAAAAGCAGAGAGGAGCAAGAAGGAAGCCTGAATCATTTTGCCAAAGCTAACAGGAAAGCAACCCCTGACAGTTTTGGTGTGGATTCTGCTCTGGAAATATAAGAAACAAAAAATATAAATAAAGCAAAAAAAAATTCACAAAGTCTGATGAGGACTGCAAAATAATTTCCACAGGAATGCAGAAGAAGTCTCATCCCTTGTAATACCTTAAACTAGATGGAACAAAACAGTGGAAAGTAACCCAAGGAAAAAGCTAGTACAGGCAAGAAGGTGGGCTATATGGAATATATCTTTTTGTTGCATCTCTGACTTCTATTAACATTTTTGTGGCTCTTGAGGCAGCAAGGTAGGAGCTTTGGTTTATACTCCATAAACATAAGCCAAAAGCCTCCCACAGTTCCATTTGGTAACTTCAGCTTAACATGCTCAAATATACAGAGATTTCTGACAATGATTCAATTTCCCACTCAAACATAACTATGCCAAAAAACACCC
The DNA here is from genome assembly GCA_035048155.1 of Cinnycerthia olivascens. NCBI lineage: Eukaryota > Metazoa > Chordata > Aves > Passeriformes > Certhiidae > Cinnycerthia > Cinnycerthia olivascens. The sequence goes on from JAWWMU010000001.1 coordinate 16,267,252, forward strand.
AAGGACATTTCAATTAATAAACACTTGGTTAAAAAAATAAACAAATCAACTTGGTCTTTACATCAATTTAAAAACCTCTTACCACAATCATTGCCTGAACCATAGTGGGCTGCAGGAAGCACCAAAAGAAAGAAATGATTGATAATATTCTCACAGTGTAGCACTGATTGTCATCACTTCTGTGTTTGCACAAAGCTTAGGACCCTGAACTTGGAAGAGTGATTCTCCTGCACCTGGTTTATGCTGTGAAAATAATTTAAAAGATGTTAACGTCCTGACTCCTGAAGACTAGGGACAAATACTGTGCCAAAATTTAGTTCTTAAAACTAAATCAATGTCCTGTATCCTGTCATGGTGCACAGTTTCAAAGTCCTCCCAAAAAGCTGTCCTTTGATTTAACTTTCATAGACATCTCTTCACAAAAAAATACAATACTTGAAAATATGTACACTGTTACCCCAACTTAATACAGATGCCATTCAGTAGCATAATTATTCTCTCTGTAAAACAGTGACATTTGAACTACAGATTTTTCCGAATTCCATCCAACTCCCCTACAAACTCCGTATACTGAGTATTAAAAAGACAGCTGAAGCAAAAAATAAAAACAAAAATTTCAACACAGGGGCACAAATGAAGTGCAAGGTAACTTGTGATATGCTGGATTTATAGATCCTGAAATAGTGTTCTCCAGATGGCTATTCTTTCCACATTTTCACAGTTACAGTAGTGCAGAAAGCATATCTGGTATGGTTAGGTCTTGCCCAAGAGGCTTTTCCAATGTAAGTAACATCTCTAATAGGCCATTCTGATGAGCAATTAAAGAAAAGTAAGACAATTTCCACCAGACAGATGAAAGGAATACAGCAGAAATGTATGTCAGGTAAAACATTGATCGGAAAACCATCTCCAGTTGCTGTTATAGCAGCTAAAAGCTGGTTTTCCTAATCAAGACTGAGGCACATTGGAGAGGCTATACTGCCCATAAGAGCAGGCCTTCTCCTCCAAAATTACCATTCTGAAGCTAATCATGGACAAATAAATACTAAATTTGCTCAAAACATTTGAGACAAAAGTTCTTAAGACAATTCAGTCCAACAGAAAACACATGTATCCAAACACAATATCCTGTTTTCATATGTATTTTCTCCTACCGAATGGTGACATGAGCTAAAATTTAATTCCCACTGAGAGATCTGTTGACTACGCATGGAAAGATGAATCACTCTTCTCAATGGAAATAACGACTCATGACAGCAGTTAACTTCTAATGCATAAAGTATTGCATGGGCAAAGTTAGCCTGACTCCCTACTGCAAATAATTAGTGGATTGCTACAAAACGCATTTCACTACCTAGTTTTAAAAGGTACTGGAGAACTAATAGTCTAGAGTCTCACCTGTGCTACAGGAAAAATGCATCAGGAAAGCCAGAGGCTGATCTAGTTCAAAAACCTTTCTGACAGTGGCCAAAAGCAGATGTTTGCAGAAAGACAGCAATGGGACTGATCCTTCTCCTAGCGTGCCCTCAGGCGTCACTTAAGGATTCAAGCTGCTTTCAGAATATCCTTCTGAACTACCACAATTAAACTGTTCCTCTGTGAATCTCCTCACTGAAAGCACTGACACCTCTGGCCTCAGCTGTATCCTGTGGCACTCACCTCAGAGGTTTAGCTACATGCTGTACAATAAAATACTTCACTATGTTTCAATTCTGTGGCAAACTGATCTACTGAGTGCCCCTCACCATCATGCAAATAACTATTTCCATTTAATTCATGTATACTGCTCAGGATATCTGAGTCCTAAATCACGTCTCTTACACATTTTCTTTCCTATTTGAGTAGTCATGGTCTGCTTGTCCCAGGAGATAAGAGCATAGGTAGTCTGGTGCTACTTTACATTTTATGAAGATAGGGAATCAACTTCAACCCATATCCAAAATCTGTTTGCACAAAGGCACAACGATGTCTTCTGGTTTAGCTTACCTGCTGCGTTAAAGTGCTCTGGTTTCTGAGCACTGCTCGAGACTAACTTGAAGTACTTCCAGAACAATGACAAAGGGATCTCTCACAAGCCCTCTTTGCTGAGTATCAGTTGCTAATAACTGTCTCAGGACTTTTTCTTAGAGACAGAAGTACCTAATTAAATAAGGCTGATAATCCATCTATTTTCCTGCTACAATTCTGATATACAATTCTGATGCCTTAATTCTTAAGCAAGGCAAACTCGGGTATGCTGCACTGAACCAGAAGCTCAGCAACACTGAATCCTTTGAGAAGGAAGAGTGCACAACAGGGAAGGAAAGAAGGAAAGCTTTCATACTTCAACGTTTAGGTACTTAACCAATCAATCTGCTGCTACACCTCATGGAGAAATCAGGGCTTCTCCCAAGTGGGAACCAACCTTTGGAATTGCAGAAGTGCCCCCTGAACACCAACCCCATCCCTCTTCAGTGCCTACAGCCAGATAGGCTAGGTACATATGCAAAGGTCGTGTGAAAACCTTCCTGCACAAGCATTTATATTAAGAGATCTGATTCTGGACACAGAGTCATTCTTTTTTTTTCAAGGTATCATGGTCTCAGCCTTTACAATTCTTTCTCACAGTGGAGTGAGTTTGCATACATGTATGCCTAGACAGTTTTAGAGACAGGTAATTTTATATATGTGAATACATAGGAGACTTATTTGTGTCCCACAACAGGGCACAGAGTTACTCAAGCCTTCCAGATGCTCTATCCAGTTTACCCTGCATGCACAGCTTCCCTAAGACAAAGATGACACTCCAACATTGGTGACACAGCCACTTCCCCAAAACTGTCATCATGAGTTCTTTCCCCCCTCCCTTGTGCCCCTTCCTCCCCCCAGGCCACCCTGCTGTCCCCAGTGCCAAGGTCAGCAGGTGCAGAGGAGCTCTGTGGGCACAGCAGCAAAGCTGGAATCAGCTGGGGCAGGGAGCACAGCCAGGACACGTGGGACCCCTTGGAGCAGGGCTGGCAAACATCGCTGCTCCAGCAGCTGGGCAGTGGCCAAACACGGCCTTTGCTGGACCTGCCAGGCCAGGCAGCAGATGACCAGGGCCCATGCCCAACCTTTGGGAAGGCAGCCTTAAATCTCCACAGGGTTATGTCTTGCACAGGTGGCCTGTATAGCTTCATGGGATACTGGTCTTAATATTTTTTTCAAAACTTGCTCACTACATTTATAACTGTAGCAGTGACTAAGCCTTCAAACTATTTTTACAGGCCCTGAACAATAGTAAACATTTAGGATCAGGTTCTGCTTGCTAAACTGAATTTTATCTAGTCTAGATTCTTAAAGCCCCACATCTCTGACAAACTATGTTGATTACAGAACATAAAGAATATCAGTTGGGATAACACTGGCTTAATAGATATTTCAAGAACACCACAAGAACAAGAATTTGCTATAAAGCTTCTTCACTGTCCAGATCCCAAAGAAATGCAGTGCCTAACAATATCTCCTTAGCAACACCTTCATTTTGAAAGGCACAATGCAGATGTAGCAAGGTAAAGATGATCAGGTTTCTAAATGATCACTCTCATCAATTTTTTCAGTGGAATTTAGGAACCCTGTCTAGGACCTAGCAGGACATTAAGAAGCTGTATGTATCATGTTCAAATAAAGCAAAATTAAATCTAGAATGTACATTTGCAAAAGGCTACTTTCATTTTATCCCAAAAAGACTGGATTTTACTTAAGCTCATAGGAGAGCAACCTATTCCAATTTAATTCTGTTTCCTGAAACAAGAAGTATTAGTATTTACTGTTGAAGCCTTTGCCTGTCACCACATACATTTTAAACAAATCACTAATGTTAAAGAGATGGGTACATTTCAGCAGCTCTAATTTGCACGAAGCTGAAACTATGACCTAAACAATCTCACTATGTAAATGCTCTGAGGATAAACCTACATAATTTGTCTTAAGCTCATGCAAAACCAGAAAATGATGATGAAAGTATTCCTGACATTATTAAGGTTGGTGTTAAAAGCCACAATCTACAACATATTAATCATAGGTATACATTTCTTTCGTATTTTTTCCTGCAATTCTAGCCCTAAAAACCAAACCAGTCAGTTTTGCTTCTCAGTTATGAATAACATTCCCCCCTCTCTTATCCCAGTAAATTCTATGGTTTGGTGGGTGTTAAAATGTTTCTTTTTTTGTAGTGGTGATGGTTCTTTGGTTGGGCTTTTTTTTTTTTGGCTCATGGGGGGGTTGGGGTGTGTGTTTGTTTTGGGTTTTTTTCTTGTTTTCTTCTTTTTTAAGGCTCTATGATGAGAAAATGACCAGTTCCTAAATTAAACATCTTACTGATTCCACATTTGCTTCTTTAATTAATAAATATGCTTGTGTTAACAAGAGACCTTTAAAATGCTACATTTTGAGGCTGTCCAGACTATACTTAAAAGGAAAATACATGTACTCAGAGTTATAGAAGCAGTAAGAATCACAAAATAGAGTCCCTAACCTGTAATCCAGTTTTGCACATGCAGCACCATAGACTTTATAGGGCCTGTCAGCAAAAAGAAAGCTTGCAGAATCCCACCATGTGCACTCTGATGCTTACAGGGTATTTGGTATCAAATGATACAGGACAGACTCTGGCCATTCATTTAAAAGCCTTACCTTTATTTTACCTCTGGAAATTTAACTTAAATTTTGGTGTCAGAGAAGTATTAGGATCTGTGATTGCTTCTCAAATTGAACTGCTTCCACATACAGGAATATCTAGCTATTAAGACTGTGTATCATCTTAATCAAGGTAAATACACTCTACTGTTAACAGTTTTTAAATACTTATTCACTCAGACAGAACTGATTTGAACAGAGCACTACGAAAAATTTTCCTCTTAGAGAAAGAACATAATTACTATTGATGCATGGGAACATATGATCACAACATACACACACATGCTGTGCATTAAAATGACTCCTTTACAACCACCCAGTAATTAAAAGGGGGAAGGGGTGCCCAATTTGGAATTTATCGTCTTTCTTTCACACTAAGCAAATGTTCACAAACAAACTCACAAATCAGAGGTTTGACCAGGCCGTATCTTTTCCCTGTAAGTATATGTATTATATCTATAGGAGAGATGTCTGTATGTACAGATGATGAGGTGCACAGGCACTGCCAGATGTGGCACTAACCTGCTGGTTTAATGTATAACAAATTAGCATTATTAATGTGCAGAAAAGGCATGGTGCTGTCAGCAGCTAAATATTAGCTTCCGATAAAACAATTCTGGTGAAGTCTTGCTAAGCAGCAAGCTAAGGATCTGTGTCTGCAGGATATGACTCATTGCTTCATTAAGAAGGACTTGCATGTTAAAGGCAAACATTTGGAGTCATCTGTTCATGCCCTCCTCAACACACCTAAAAAACTGCAGACATGTCCTCAGCTCCTGGAAAACACCAGTAGAAATGCAATATAATTGGCACCAGGACCAAAAAAGCAATTTCAACAGGGCTTTCCTGGCAGATCACCGCACTTATGCTGACTCCTGCTCAGGGAGAAGTTCCTTCCCCAGTGTTCTCATTATAATTGCAGGGCTGAACACAGGCAGCAGAAGGGTCCCTGCTGTGTCCCCCAGACTGCACCTTGCTTCTGTCTAGTTCCACACTGTTTGTCACTGGCCATCAGGGGCAGGAGGACAAGCTATCTACACATCTCCAGCACCAACACACTTGTCACAAAGCTACACCAAAATCCAGGACAACTGATGCCAAGCAGTTAAGCTGGGCAAAAATTCTGCTCTCATTTTAATTATGATTCTTCCAGAATGACAAACAGGTGTTTCAAGTGGGGTTTTCAGAGAGGCCTTTAGAGGGGTGGGGATGGGGAAGAAGGCATCCAGATCTTGGTGTTCCCTTTGGACCTCTCTGAACATCAGACTCTTGCGAAATATTCATAGATGCTCTCTCTCATTTAGATCTGCAAGATCTGTTTCCTCCACTCTCACTAGCCACTGGGCTAGCAGCTGGCCAGAGAGATATTTTATTTGAGCAAGTGGAAAAACAAAGAGAGGAACAAACAACAGTACCTGCTGTACACCACATGCCTTGCCCTTCCCCAAGGACTTGGTTACAGTATCACCAAAACCAGGATGAAGTCACAGCTGCAGCCACAAATCAACAACTTTTGCCTTTACATGTGACTCCCATGTGGCAATTGGGGGGCAACTGTGGGGTCCTTAAGCAGCAATGAAAGGAAGATTTGGGTCCTACCATGCCAAAACACAGGTGATGGCCTCAAGACCAAACTTCTTACACGGGGGAAAGAGAAGAAAGCACAGTCAGTGACAGAGAAGAGGGACATTTACCGGGCTCACTGACCTCCATCCTACTTCCTTTTCACTGGGACGAGGCATTTTAACTTCACTGCTCACAAGAAACTTTCTATTAGAAAGCTGAGGTTTCCAGTGTGTTTTTATTGCATTTTGCAAAGTTGCGTCATCAGAGAAGGGCATATTCCTATGGGAATACTATAAGGCATTATGATAAATAATAAGCAGTGTCATGGCTAGTAAAATGTAATATGCAAATATACAAAAATTTATTTCACTGTGTACAGTTCCTTTTCAAATTCTGAGCTTTGCACATTTTCCTGGCAAACACATATAGGCACAGTCACCAATTAATATGAACAATATAAAAAAATATAGGCCACCACTGTAATTTTATTTTCACTTATTTAAGGTAATAATCAATTTTAATGAAAAAATCTTTAAAAACTAAAAACTAACTACAAAGACTTAAGAATCTACAAGGAAGCTCATATTTCCTGTGTGTTCATCTGTGTGAAAGTGAACATGCAGTAGATAATTTAAAATGTGCTGCTGCCATAACATCAAAAGGTAGAACTATAGATTAATAAGAACAAAAAGGAAGAATAAAAGAAGACAGGGAAAACAAAAGAAAAATACTCCAAAACAACAAAAAGCAGAAATACACATTCCTGTCACAAAAAGGCATTTTGATTCCAAAAATCACAAGACTTACTTCCACTTCCACCAAAGCCTAGGAATTAATGTTTGCAAAATTTCTTAGGAGGACCTTGTGATCCCAGGGCACTCTTAGCAAAATCCTGCCATTTGTCACAAGAGTCCTACAGCAGCACACATGAAGCTGGATAAGCAGGATACAGGGCAGTGCCAGTCAGCACCCCTGGCTCAGAGGTGAGGAGGGAACTCCTGCCATTCATCCCTTTCCCCCACCAAACCCCCAAATCTAAATCCCCCATGTTCCATACACAATAAGGTGTAAGCTGCATAGAAAAGTGAGAGGACTGGAGATCTGAGAGAGATATACTTTCATTAAACTCCTGGGAAAAATATTTTGGATATTTATTCAAATTTTCCTCTTGAATATTAAACATGGAGGATGTGAGCATGGGAAATGAGTTGAGTAACCTTCCACTGCTGTGTATGTTGATATTTTGTAGCTGCAGCTGGAAGAGCAAAATGCCAGAGCCAATTTTTTGCACAGCTAAGGATTATCTAACGATGTTAGCCTGCTGTTACATACTGAGGCATTGTCGTGAATGAGAAAAGCAAGCAAGGAGAAAATACAGCAATATCACACTGATTTTGTAATACAGACTACAAAGAAAACTTTGATATTGCTTTAAAGTACCAAATCACAGAATATAAAGAAGATCAAAACTTTAGGGTGTACAAGAAAAAGCTAAAGAAAAAGTTAAAAGAAAACCCTAACCTCTACAAGTAAGAAAATTCAATTATTTCATTTATGATCAGATAAAACAACCAAAGATTATTGTCCAATTTCTAGGTAGAGTAGAACACAGTCATTGATGGAGATGGTATTAAAAATGTTTGTCCTAAACCATCAACTAACAGAAAACCTCTAACCCACCAACTTGGAAACCCTAGGTCTAGATACAAGCCTGAAGTCCTACCTAGCACTCATAGATGCTTTGTGGCAGCATGACAAAACCAGTAAAATTCTTCAAAAAAGAAACACTATTCTCAACAGCTTCTAAGTGTCAAGAGCTCTCTGCTATCAGAGAGCCTATAAAAAAAATTGGTCTGAATGATAAAAGATGCAGTTCACAAGATAAGAAAGAAAACTCAGGCCTTAAGGAATAAAAATCAATTCATTTTCCTGAATGCTGTCTAAAGGTGGGGAATTCCAGCTTAGGGAGAAGTTCACAGACTTTCAAAGCTTAGCTCATATGTGTTCTGTGTTGTTTTGATGTAAAAGGAGATAGAAAGAGATTTTTGGACAAATCGAACCAAAACCAAGAAGCAAAAAACCAAACCCCAAAACAAATAAACAAAAATGAAACAAAAACAAAGAAAAAAGCAAACAAAGATGTAAAATTTCTG
>JAWWMU010000001.1:16275726-16357265 GCA_035048155.1 Cinnycerthia olivascens
AAAACCAAACCCCAAAACAAATAAACAAAAATGAAACAAAAACAAAGAAAAAAGCAAACAAAGATGTAAAATTTCTGTGATGTGAAAGTCATACTTGGACATTTCACTGAACACAATAGCCACAAAAGCAGAAAAAAATGATAAAATAAAAAAGACCAACTCAATTGACTCATTCTTACACAAAATTCTGGTACATGCACTGTTTAAGACAATTGTTTGAAGCAGAGCAACCCACAGAGCATAGTGGGGGAAAAACCAACAGAGTTGGTTTTAAAAAGTTGTTTTATTCATGACTTTCCTGGTAAAATTAGGAGCATCTGTGGATTCCCTCACCTCCTCCTTCTCCAAACAAGGCATATCCTCTCAGAGCAGGCTGCAAATGATCAAATCAATGGAATAGTGATCTTGATTGTCTTAACCAGCTCTCCATAGACATGAGTTCACAAGAGAGGCAGCTTCCTCAGACATTAGTAAAGACCTTTGATCTGTCTTTGAAGAATTTTTTCTCAAGATATTTAAAAGTCTGTGGTTTATTTTTATGTGTGGAGAAAAGCAACACTGAGGTGAACACTCCCACACAAATATCTCAACAAATCTACACTTGTCAAAAATACCCTTGAAGAAAATTAACATACATGCACTTTGAAGGTGTGCATTTTCATTCTGTAGTTCTCACTGTAGCCTCTGCTGCCCATTGATGTAGGGGCACTCCAAATAAACACCAAGCAGACAAAAAAACCCAGGAGTAAATTGGAAATGGAGATGGCTGCAAGGGCTAAGAAGTTTTGGCCTTGGATACCCACACCAACTAGTGTGGGGTAACAAATTAACTTACACTAGATAATTCTTGCTTACTAATCATACGTTTTCATTGAAAACAAAAGCAAGACACTTCCAAGCTTTGTAGAATTCTACTGTGCTCTTGATGAAAGTACCTTATAAAGGCTACTTATTTTGTATTTGCTGTGAGCACCAAGAGCACTACACAGATACACACTTGGTACACAAATACATTATTTCAAACGTCATATGTATGTGACACACACATGCACACTGAAATACAAGAATTACCAGTGGTTTCTTCCTTTTCTTTTGCCCACAGCTGTTATAGCTAATAACATTGTAATGTATTTCTTCAGCTAGATTCCTTTTGAAGAATTGTGATTATAAGCTGCTTTTCAAAGTGACCTTGTATCACATTACCAGCATGTTGAAGGGCACAGGAAATTACTATCTCAAGCACTTTGACAGAGAAAATTTACCTTCTGTCAGAAAGGCGGGACCTTATTACAGTAACCATCACTGAAATGGTGCTGCTATGTGCAACTGTGTATGTGTAGGGAAAGTTAACCACTTAAGTCAGAGGTGTAAAACTGGCTCTGGGCTGAGTAAACTTCCTTTGCCTTTTGTTCTTACAAGCTTCCCTTAGTTATATTAAGGTTTTGCATCTTAATTATTTTGAGAAATATTTCTAAAATGAGATCTGTCATGCTGCTAAAAACATGGGAAGAAAAATACTCAATTTATAGTGTTTAAATCCTGCTTAGATGATTAAAACAGAACAATAAATATTCTCATTTTGGCAGTGATAGGATGCTTTGGGAAGTGAGAGAGAATACTATAAAAACAGGATTTTTGTTTTTTGTTTTAAACCTGCTATCACAAAACTCACCTTGAAATATTTATGGAATTACCACACAATGATGGAATTTTGGCTGCATCAAGTCTGCCGAGGGCAGCAAAAGAAGTATGGGCAATTACCAAATCTATATTGACAGGAAGACAAAAATAGTTTCTTTTGTAGGTTCCCATTTACCAAAATCATGTTGAACCCCGGGAAGAAAGGGCCTATCTGCATCTAAGCAAAGAGATGGAACATTTAGGAGAGACGTGTAGTAAGAAACTTTCTCTGGTTTTTAATTCTGCCAAAACAGGTAGTTACACAAAAGTAATGCCATTGCTGAGACAATACTGCACAGAGGCTCACACTGTGAACCTATGGATTCATTTACTAAGTTTCAGCAGAGAGATGGAATGCAAAAGCCAGAAGCATGGGTATTGACCTGGGAGGCACATGGACCTCATGTGAAAGAGTGAGAAATGAGATATTAATGTATGAACTACATCAGATTGTTAACCTGTAAAACATAAAAGCCAGGAAAAACCCTCAATAATTTTGAAAAAAAACACCCTCAAACAAACCACCTCAAAGCAAAACAAAAAACCTTCACCATTCAGTAGACAGAAGGTGTGTGACTTTCCACACAGAAAATTCTGGCCTATCTTGAAACTCAAAACTTAGGAAATTTTGTTTTTTCCCTTCTGTAAAATAACCATATGCAAGACTGAAACTAAACAGATTTTCCAAACAGGAAACCCTTCCTTGCATCCTAAAATACCTCACTTGAGCTGTTGCCTGTGGGATTTACAGTAATACATCAAAATGCATGAAAAAACCTATTTGTTTCACAAGTCTGATTATGCTACCCTTCAGTTTCATGAATGTCTCCAAGACAGATGAATCTGGGAAGGGCCAACCAAAGTTCCCAGGGTGTTCTTCCTAAGGACAGCCTGAGCTTGTTTCTCTGCAGAAAGAAGGCTGCACATTTCATCCAATGTCTAACCAGGTGTCCCAGCCTGAACCAAGGCCAGTTCAAACCGGGAAGAGAGAGGGGAAAAGGTACTGACATCTCTACAAATCTCAGGGAAACTGATGCCTATCTACAGAGACTTCAGAAATAGTCACAGTGAGGAAAAACTTAAATTATCAGCTGAAACACTGAATTATCCAGCTACATAAATGTCTACAGTCCAGGTAGTTTCAAGATATTCAGGGAAAAGGACAACCGTTTCTAAGATTGGAACATTTTTGTTTCATGTAGCACTATTTCATGGTTCTGCTTCAGATAATGCTGTAATTATAGAGTAATTATACATTGGAGCCAAAATTACAGAAGCTGAATAATAAATATTAAACCATGTTTATAATAGTAATAAACATCAAATTCAATAGAAAATTAAATATTAATAAATATTAAACTACAAACACTATTAAATAATGCTAACTATTTCTTATGCTCATAAAAAGAGAAAATTCTATACTTGGAAAGTAATTTTATATAACTGAAATTGGAGCAGTTGAGTTTTTATTTCTGTTTACTAATAAAAATCTGTCATACAGACAGTGCAAGATTCACTTTTTTTTGTTTCACAAGAGAAGCAGATTGAATGGTATTGCAGAGTTAACCTTTTCTAATACTTAGATCTATCTGAAGTTATAGCAACATTTCTTCACATTTTTTCACCAAAAATCTCTCCTGCGCTAATCCTTACAAATATCCATTATTAGTGTCTAATTACAAAATAAGTATGAAACCTTTTACTTTAAAAAGAAAGATAAAACAAACCTAAACCCAAGGGAACATACAGAAAAAAAAATTAATGTCAGAGGCAATTCAGCCAACTGCGTGAAATTCCCCTCAACCCTCTACTCCCAGCAGTAGAAAGCTAAAGACATCCCAGGCATTTTACTTTTGATTACTCCTCAACCTGCTGAACCCATGAAAATATGGGTTCAGGAGGTTGAGGAGGAATCAAATATATTTGCTTCCTCCAAAGAGCATACCAGTGTTGTCACCCTGCAGCAGCACATTGGAGCTACAGTGCACCTGCAACTTCAGAGTCCTTCTCCCAGTGCAATGAAACCCTTGGCTTCACACTGTGGCCTCATGGCAGGGGTAGCACCTCACTGAGAAGACAAATCACCTCAAGCACTTCCACTGTGTCTCACCTACTTGCTACAGAAATTGTACACTTTGTAATGTGATAAATATACTGCCATCTTCCAAGACTACCGTCAACTTGGCAAAATGCTGGACCACAAACTAGGAGAGCTGAATTCCTGTGGAGGAGAGAAAAGAAGGGTTTAGCAGAAGTTGTTTCAAATTATTACCAGAGAGAAGGAAAAAAAAATTAAAAATCAGTCCATGCCTCAGAGTACTGATTTCTGAGCTTTGTGGAATACAGGCCTTCATTTCAGATTTCAAAAGAGATACCCAATTTTGCCAAAGAATTGTTGTGTGATGCATCAAGGAGCCCAAACTCTTGATTTTCTCATGGATCATCACAAAGAGGTCTATTACCCAACCATCTGAAGAATCCTATTTAATGGAAAATCAGACATCTCTGAACAGGAGTATGCATTCCTAACCACATATTCCTAATGCGGAAATTTCAAATTTGTTCAAGGTGAACATCTTATGCCTTCATGCTGTGCACCGTGAATGTGTGTGCTTTAAACTACCAAATATGTGGGCAAACACCACCTAAGACTTAGTAGGAGATGGGCTGAGATCAGTTAATCTACAGAACAGGCTGAACTTGAGCTCAAGGCCACAAAGCCAAGAACTAGTCACATGGCAGAGGTTCTTTTCTCTACTTTTCTCCTGGCACAAAATTCAGCAGGAGGGGGGATGTGTGTGAGTTTATCTATATACCTGTAGTTTGACATATTACAAGAATGAAGATCTGATCACAAATTCACAAACCAAAAATGAAATGACAGAGAAGTGATACAGCTATATCCTTCAAAAGAATCTGGTCAAAATCTCCCACACATGCACTCAGCCTTCTAAAGATGACTGTAAGCCTGCACACATGCAAAAGGGACCTGGGAAGATCTTAGCCACCAAAATCATAATATATCCTGCAAAACACTACAGAACTGGAAGGGGGAGGAAGCAACAGATGGTGGAAAATTCATAGTACCTTTATTGCGAGCTGAGTACCATGACAACTCTAACATGGTTTACTGTCTCAGAAGAGGCTCCCTCTGTAGTCAAGGGATGAGGAATCTGGCTTGTGGTCAGATGAACAAAAACCACAACCAGCACAAAAATGACATCCAGTTCTCATCTATGCACTTTTCCTATCTGGGTTCAGGCTTCCTTCCCATTAGAGCCATTGCTGTTCTTGAGGATCCCCAAGGGCCTCAAAGACCAAAATTTGACAAGATCCTGCGAGTGGGGAAACAGGTTGCTAATTTATTTTCTTTCTGCTGCTTGACTTCCTGCAACTCTGCATGCCAACAGATGCATCAGGATACACAGGTAAGCACTCTTGCATCAGTCTTCCCAGAAAAATGGCTTAATCTTGCCATTTCCCTGCCAGGATGGAAACACTTAGTTATCCCAGATTCCCTGAGTGAAGAACCTGTTAAAGGAGTCTCTTTTCATTAAATGACCATCCTATGCATCAAAACAGCACAAAGTCTCCTGAGAATGAGAGCACAGCTCAAATGAGATAGCTGGTCATGGCACAGACCATCCCTCTGAACAGAACATCCTTCTGGATAGAAGCCACTTCAAACCATTTTCAGTAAAACACTAATGCAGTCTACCCAAAAGGAAGGGCTGTTTTCTTAGGAAGTAGGGCAAATGTTGCCCTACCACAACACAACATATTTCCACTTAGGGGAAGAATAAAAGTTCTAAGCACATTCTGTCAGAACCCACCAAGTCCCAGGAAAAGGTTCAGTGATGCCGTGAAATGGCCACATCCTGGGATTCTAATTATTAAAAAGACTTTTTCATGTTCTGCCCCAGTTCAGTAGGTGCATTTGCTGGCCTAAAGGGCCGCACCAGGACTGCAAAAGAAGAACAAGACAAACCTTCATGGGACCCCTTTTCTTCTTGCTCCAATCCACATTGATAGTGATGGACAGAGGATTGCAGACCTCTTTCCAAAAGACATAATTGTGCTTTGCACTCTCCCATTACATTGGTATGCCAAGCAATCAGATCTCAACTCCTTTTAAAAGAAGAAGTCAATCTGTTAGTAGGTGTTCTGTTCATTTCAGCATTTGTGCTTTAAGGGATGCTAAAAACCAGAGTGACATAATTCCTTGCTTAGTCACGGATTTTTGGAAGAAGCAGCAAGTTCTTAACATCAGGGTCCTTAACCTGGGATTAATAGAATATGTAGTCCTGTGAAGGATTTTGTTATCTTATAAATCAATCACTGACTGAAAAGGAAAACACTAAAGGTGAAAATAAATGCCAAAATATCTCTTAAAATTCTAAGATGAAGCCATGTCTGAAGGATATTTAAGACTTTCCCACAAAAGTGCAGGGAATTTGGAACCATCTGCTAATTCACTGATGCCAAAGAAACAAATGCAGTTTAACCTCCTACAGAATATGATTGAGAGGGTAGAGATCAAGTTAACATCATAGAAACATTTGGTCCTTTATTCACCTAGCTCTTAAGGAAAGTATATTTTGACACTTCAGACTGCTTGTACATCACCAAGAAAAGAAAATACCTCCTTTGTATGCAGAAGGACAGCATTCAGTTCAGAGATGAGCAAGCCCTTTAAAAAACAGAATAGAAAATAAACTCTAAAAAGAATAGGAACATGAACTCTTAAGAATAGATGCAGATTTTCCTGAGTCTCTAACTTGCAATTATTTGATTTACCAGAATGTTTCAGTGCAACCCAATCTCACTCCTCTTAGAATCTGGACCCAGCCTACCAAACTGCACAAATCCAATGAGCTTGGGAACCATCACATTGTCACTTCAAGCAGGATATCAGTGCAAAATCTTCTGTAAAACAGGCATCTCATTATGTGAAGGAAAGGACAATAGTGCAGAACACCGTGCTATTCCATTAGCACAATTATGGAAAATTAATCTTTGTTAAGTACCCACAGCATCGTGGTCTGTGATTTCAAGAGATGTGACTTCATGATCTGGGTTCTCCCTTTCAAACTACTTTTAATTTTGATGCAAGCAATGGTACATAATGCATCATATGAGAATGCTGGCAAATATCCTTGCTTATTCTGTTTTTATAGGTACAATCCCTGCTGTTTAGTAACTGAGCCAAAACAGATGAAAGATCACAAGAGCAAGGCACAGAATCAATTCATTTTTAGCAATTGTTGTTTACTGTTTTCTAAGGCATCTTATATTGTTATCTTCCCTAGTGGTACAGAGAAAAAGGGCTTAAATTAACCTCTATACAAAAGTTTGCCATAGGACGCAAGAGCCAGCTCTCCAGGTGAAATCACAGTAAAATCTCCATGAATTACAAACTCTGTTACAAGAAGAAACACATTTTCCTTACCTCTTTTTTGCAAGACAGCTTTCTTGCACATAGATGTCATCACTATAGAATGTGTTGGTTGGGACAGGTATGCAAAAAGACAAATTTTACGCTCATTAGTCTAATCTTGAGAACCTGGGCTCACTGTTTTGGGTGCCATGAACAACATTTATGATACTCATAAATTTTATGGGTCTTTTAACATTTTTACCTTGTGGGGAAAAAAGTCAACAAAATAAAATATTTCTCTTCATTAATCCCTCAAGAACATGGAAAGAGTTGCTCAAAACAGAAAATAACCCAAAGTACCAAAACATACTGGTGAAAAATTTTGACAATTCTGTCGTAAATGTCTCATTATGGTCATTCCAGGGTCTAATAACATTGCAGGAAACAAGCACCCTCTGGAATAGAAAGGGTGTTTTTTCTGTTTTGTGCCATGGTGCAAGGGCATGAGTAGCTGACAGTAGTTCTGTCCAAAATGTCAGGTGTATTTTGAAGGCAAGTCCCTTAGGTGGTGGCACATCTAGGGAGTCTGACAATTTGAAGGTGGTGAGGAGTTTCAGGGTAGGTGGATGGTTTGGTTTTGTCTATTGCTGGGGTCCCACTTTGCTTGCTACACCAGCAGTTACACTGTGCAAAGTTTTAAATTGCCCTTCTGTTACTCATACCTATCCCCTGACAACCACATCAGCACTAACAGCCTTCTGTAGATAGACAACATTATAAATAATAATGCTTATCAGTGCACAGGTGGTAAGAAAGCTTAAATAAATCAACTGAGAAAAAATATGTTAATAAAGCAGGCTACTAATTCCAGAGCACTTGTGCCTCTCGTCAGCTACATTCAAGTACCATAAAAAAGTGCTTGAAGTACACCTTTAGTATTTCCCTTTAACCTCTAGTAATTCACATTAATTGCTTAATTTGATAAATATTTGCATTAGCAGATTCCATAGCAGGCACTGGCATTCAGGAATGTCAGAACAGAATACAGGTAAACTGTACGTAAGAACTCTCAACAAGAAAAGGAAAACTCCATCCTGAGAGACTGAAAAGATGTCATTCTCCACAGGAGCGCAGCCTGTCTTCCCAAGGACCAAGTGCCTATTGCCAGTGCAGTAAGAACTGATCTACCTGATGAGGAAGTAAAAGGGAGTCACAGTTAACTCTGCAGCTGTGAAGAGCAGGTGGCATGTGGCCTTGAAGCCAACAGCGAACATACAGTGAAAGAGTAAATGCAGGATTGTCCTTCTTGGACTATTTTTACAAGTTCAGGATTTCCAGGCGCACCCAGTTCCAAAAGCTTGAAAAGATACGAAGCACTTCCTCATACAGGGGTTTCCCTTTCCTTCCACAAGAAATGTCATATTGACATTTGTTGTCAACAAGTTTGATGGTAGCCTGATGTCCAGTTTATACCACTGCTGCAAGTTGCAGGCATGAAGGGGATTTCTTGGACTATTCATGCATTTTATAGTGTCCTGTGCTCGTGGTGTCAAAGCCCACAGACAAGCTTAGAGTACATTCAGGTTACTTGATTTAGCTCACAACTCCTGCATTTGAACTTAAAAGCATGAGCCCTGAGCTGCACACAAAAGCCAAGGAGGCATCCAGCATCTTACACTCAAAGGAAACCAACAGCATTCCTTCCAAGTAAGAAAAGGGGCAAAAGGTGAGTACCCCAACAAACACACTACAATCTGCATTTGACTGAAAGACCAGGATGAACACCAACTAAAACTAATCACCACCAGCTAATATCACTGCCAATCTGCTATGAACAACTCTTGGTTTCCTACATGCACTATAATAAGCTCCCATCCTAACCTGACATTGTTGATACTTCACAAAACAGTTTCCAGAGCACACTGCCATGCAAATCTGACATACCTCAGTTTTCTGAGACTTGGAGAAACAAGTTTTTCTTATTAATGAGTGCTTCAAATCAGACTAGAAGAGACTTCAACATCACAGAAAATGTCACTTTCTTTTTTTGTAATGTTTTTGATCAATTCACCCCACTCTCAGTCATCATAAATTACAAATCAAGAGCTACTTCCACCTCCTCTGTTCTTGCAGAAAAACAACAAAAGGAAGCATTCCTAGCATTCAGTGGAAAGTTACCACAGTTAAGGAGTGCAGTCACAGAGTTTTAGAGTCAGAATCTGGCGGAAGGGAGTAGGGAAGCAGGCTCTCAAAGAATTTTATCAGTCACAGAATTGAGGCAAAAAAGCAGCCAAGAAATCATCCAGTGCCTATCATAGACCATAATGATTTTCTGGACTTTACAGCAATTAGCTTGGCAGTTTAATAAGAAAAACTGTGCCTTATTTGTATTTGGAACATGTTGAATTTCACCTTCGAATCACATGATCAGGCTTATTGTTTGCTAGATGGTATCCATGACCACAATTTTCCAGCAGAGGTGGACTATAATGCATTCATTCCTTAATCTGAGTGGCGATAACCAAAACACGAGTTCCTGAGGTTAATCAATATTTACATAGTGCTAGTCATTTATCTGCAAAGGCATTAGAGTATGTTTCCTTAACATTGGCACTTCAAAGGGGCCTAGTTAGGATAAGTCTCCCTCTTACCAGGTACTAACACCTCTAGAGTGCTGGACTCAAGCACTAAAGAAGTAGCAATTTTTTATACTGCATGGTTTTAAGAGTGGGCAAGCCATCATCTGCAAGGTAGTTTGGTTTTGGTGATGGTGGTGTTAGGGACGGAGCATTTACAGTGCTGCTCACTTCTTGCAGTCTGGATGTGTTTGTTAGTCCCTGCATTTTGCCCAACATGGATAATGCAGCCTGCATAGCTCATAGTAATGGAGGACTGCTTTTGTGCTCTCCCTTGGAAAATAGAACACAGTATGGGCTGGGACACTATTAGTGTGGAACAGAAAGACCTTCCTAGTGAAAAGCTTCTGAACCTAAATCTGCTTCATCATAAGTATCTGCCTAAAAGATGAGGTAGGCCTTGTCACAAAATAGCAAAGGTGGTTTGCAGTGATGGACCCAGCGCCACTGCTAAAGATGATGCCTTTGAAGCATCAAGGAAGGAATTGTTACGATGGCATAAGACCAGTAAAGATTTACTTCACTACAGACATCCAGTAAGGGCCACAGCTCAGTCCTGTTGGTTTGCACAAGGTTGCCAGCTTCCGTCAAATGACAAACAGCCTTGTGCAGACAGGAGAATTATCATTCTGGAGGGAATAACACCCATCATCAATTATAGTAATAGTTTTATAGTCTCTGTTAGCTAAAACAATTACTTTTCTCCCCAATTTCCTTCAGCTTCAGAGATATAAACCATGCATTCCAGAAGTAACAGCACCGAAAGCCCAACCAGACCGAAGCTGAGCCAGCCAAGGGCAAAAGACTACCACAAAGAAGAGGTTGGTTACAGTGGGAAAGAAAATGCACAAACACGGCAGAAAGAGGACAATGTAGCCCGAGCCAGTACTATCCTGAGAAGCCCAAAGGCAGAGAAAAAACCAAAAAGTTCTGTCAAGAAAAGGGAGGATCTCTCTCGGGATGACTTGCTATTTCTTCTCAGCGTCTTCGAGGGTGAATTACAGGTAACGTATTGTCCTGCTTTATTTTCCAAATTAAAAGATACTCCACCCTTCACTCCCATTCCTCCCTCCACCACAAACACATTGTCCTGGTTTTATGTTAAGGAAACACCTTACACAGTCTGATACAGGACAAATATGAACTGCAGCATACAAAAACACCCCAAAATTATAGCTATCAGACAGGAAACATGATCTTTGATTCTCAAAGCAGACAACTCATAAAACCTTCTAGCTGTACTGCCCCATTCTCAGTAGCATGAATACAAAATATTTGTTATTGTATGGCTGATAGGGAGAACATATTACAGACCTTTAAGATATTTTACTTAATTAGGTCTTATCCTCTCACTCCTATGAAGTCATGAGTTTTGTCCCTATGAAAAAGTATGTGCCACTTCAAAAGTAACTCATTTAACAGTATTCTAACACTTTTTGCTAGAAAAATCAAAAGAGCCATTTTATTTCCCATAATACAAAGCAAAAGTGTTACATGCCACTTAGTCCACAAGTTTCTGGATTTTAAGAAGGAGCATTTCTCTACCTAGAAAAGGAACTGTCTGTCGAGTGGTAAATGATGCCTAACCTGGTCAAACGTAATTTCAGGAAGTGGGACCAGATTTCCAGTGAGCAGGGAAAATATTTCTGTGGCAGGCTTATTGCACAGAAGCAGTGACTTTAAAACTACTTAGAGGCAGAGAAAAATGCAAACTGGACAAAGTGACCTAAATGGGCGTAGCACATGGTGTCAGAGTTTTACCTAGACAGTACCTGGGGTAGTTCTATTCTTAACATATGTTTGTATGTTTATATAATAATACAGACATGCTTAACAGAACACGCATGTGATATGAATATTTAATAGCTGCACCAATCTTTGAAGGTAGATCCAAGGCAAACTTCTACAGCTTGTTTCATTATGCAACAGAACAACTTCCATGTTTGCAAAACACTTCTCTCCTGCCCACTTGGCCTTTCTTAATTAAGGTTAAAATTCAGATATACAGATATATTTTTATATGTTTATTTATATTACACACACACTCTTCATTACATGTGCACCGTATAAAAATAATAAATAAATAAATAAATAAATATACATGCACTTCAATGATTAAGGTTTAAAGCTGGAATAGGGAAATAAGAAACTGGAAAACAATAAGACAGACATGAACATTTTAAATCATGTCTGAAATTTAAAAGGAAGCAGCAATATGAATGAAAAAGATGTCATCTTTTATGCCTTATTTCCCACCTTCTGTAATGCCAAGTCAAATTGCTGAAGATCAGCTAACAATCCAACCATAACTAAGTTGCTAATTTAGATGTCATTCCAAATTCCAGAACATTCAAGGTATATAAAGATCACTCTTCTATTTTTTTTCTGCAATGCTAAGGATTAGAAATAGACTATTTCATATTTTAACATTTGTTTAAAGTCATAAATGGGGATACAGAAGTCTTCCAGCCAAAAGGAGTCAGACTAAAAGTGTTACCCTCCCCTGGTATATCCTTCTCTCTGATTTCCTTCTTTCCTATTTTATCCTTCTGGGATTAGCACATACTTGTTTCTAACTGAAATAATTGCAGGCAATGGATGTTTGAGACAGTTCAGGTAGTTTGTATCACTGCAATGGAGGCAGGGAACAACCTTTAGCACAAGAGGATACAGAGTGGGGGGGAAAAACCCAAAAGGGACACATCTGTAGTGTCCCTTTAAACTACAGAAGCCATCTACACCCACGACACACAGAATGTACAACACTTTCAGTCTTCAAGAAACATCCCACCACCCTGCACTAACATGTCTATTTCTAATATCACAAGACAAATTTTGCCCTCAAACTTTGTCTTGCTACACTGGTCCAGAAACAGCAAAAAGATCTAATCATTAAAGAAGTACTTAAGTGCTGATGAAGGCTCCAAAGATCTTGGAGTTTCTGTTGAACTAATAAAACACAAAGACCAATACTTCCCTCATGCTTTTCAACTGTCTTCACATTACTGACTGTTTTGGAGCACTTTACATACACAGTGTTATTGTAAAAGTTTTTCTTAAAATCAAAAGCAGAGAGCTAACCTATAAATACATACATAGAGTTTAACAAGCTAAAGCCTTACTTTGTGTTTCTGCAGGCTCAGGATGAAGTTATAGGAGTACTTAAGGCTGAAAAAATTGACTTAGCTTTGCTTGAAGCACAATACGGCTTTGTTACTCCCAAGAAGGTGTTAGAGGCACTCCAGCGAGATGCTATTCAAACAAAGGCTGAGCAATGGCAAGAAGATATCTATGAAAAGCCTATGGGAGAGGTAAGAACGAGTAATTGATATTTAATCAATTAAATATCAGTTCCCACCAAATTCAACAGAAAATCTCTCACCCACTGCTGGGGAAGGAGGCAAATGAGCTCTAAATCTGGAATGGAACAGAGTGTAAGTGAGACAGAACAAAGTCCAGGATGCAGCTGAGACCTGAATCTAATGATCCTCACTTACACTGCAGACTAGGGGCTTGACACATCAACAGACATGATTTTGTCTAATTCAAACAATCTTCTTTTTCTTCTTCCCTTTCTGTTATCCGCACTGCCAGCCCATACAAGCAGAAGCCTCGCCAGTCCCCACTTGCCCCAGGGAGGTCCATGACACCAGGGGCTGCAGGGGCCCATCCAGCAGCAATGACACAGCTGAGCACCTCTGCATATCCCTGCTCCCATCAACTCGGGAGCAGCCATGGGGATACCTGCTTGGTCTGCAGAGTTATTATCATGAGCTGGCATTAGAAACTTCATCCAGGCAGAAACCTAATATTCTCACATTATACCTAAGTAACCTTGAATCACACGGCAGCAGCAGCTCCCATACTTTCTGAACAATGTTATCTGATTCCTTTCTGCCCTGCAATGCAAATCACTGGGTATCAAAACACCTTCACATCAGATCAGGGTTTTTTATCCCAGGTATTTGTCTCTAATTCAGATAAACGTTTTTTTAATGTACTGCTCAGTATAAACATCACAAAATAAAAGCAGAAATTATGAATAAAATTCCCCTACCAGGTGTTTTCCAAGTTTTTTGAACAGAAGTGTACCTAAGGACACAGAGATCATTCCAGACAAAATTATCTCAGGCAAAAGGTCAACTCTTATTTCAGAAGCTCAAAGCTTAAAATCTCTGGATATAATCTGAAACAGATAAAGTTCATTTGTGAAGCTTAATTTATTTTAGAACATTGTGGTATAATATCACAGAAACTTTGAGCGCAAATGGAAATGATTTGAGAAGTCTTAAACAGTTTGAAAACATAAGCTCAGTCTGTTACTTTACGTAAGTTTATACACACTCTTTCCTTCTGACACTTAATGGCAGAGAAATCATTTCTAGCACCACTGGATTTGGCAATTTCAAAAGGCAAAGGTAAACATCCTGAGAGCAACTGAAAGGGTAGAAGGACCACTGCCACTTCTTGGTCTTGCTAAACCAAAGGATGCTGTTACAGGCAGGCATTCCACAATTTCAGTTTCAAAATCCCTCTGAATTATGTCAGAGTTCCATTTTGTTTGGGTTTTTTGGTCTGGTGTTTTTTTGTTTGTTTGTTGTTTGTTTTGTATTTTTAAAACACATATAAAGACCAAAGGAGAGGTGGAACCAGCCACAAAGTCCAGGAACAGACCATTTAAATTCTGCCCTTTGCTATTAGGACAATGTATCTGCATGTGCATCTACTAGGACTTTGTATCTGCATGTGCACCTTACCCTTGAGAGTTTTGCCTGGTAGCTCTGAACACAGAGAATCTTCCCAAAACTCAAGTGAAATTACAATTAATTTCAGAAGGCAACCATAAGATTTCCAGTCCTTTACCATTCTCTCACAATTCCCTTACTTATTTTAAACATAAAGTTTCTTGGCTAATTTGATTAAGAATGTAGTGGGAAAATTTGGTGACTGGATAACTTTACGCATTGGGAAAATAATTCATAGGAGAAGAAATGTAGCAAATTAAAAAGCAGTATTAATTCATCTTTCTCTGCAAAACCTATGAGAAGTGTGACAGACCAAAACCATTTCTTCTTTGGCCATGAGGAGATATTAATTTTTTATTTCTTTTTAAAAAGGTTTTTTCAATCAAACTTGTTCTACAGCCATTTCTTTCTGGAACCTAAAAAACGTCAGATAAGGTTACTGTTAGCACTCACATTTGAGGTCCATAAAAGAAATTAGACTTTTATTTTGGTTTTGTTTCTGACTCAAAGGCCTGAAAAGGTTTTCCATTTCTGCATGGTTTAGGAATTTAGAAGTAGTCAGTTTGTGTGAAAAAAAATCTGTCTTCAGATCAATTGTCACTTCTCTTGAATAGACAATGAAGAGTATTCAACATTCTAGTAAATGCAGAATAACAATATAAGAATAATTTTTCCTTATTCAAAAATAAACAACATTTTTTTAAAGACTCAAAAATATTAGAGATGGTGATGTAAGAAAAGAGAGATAAAGATGAAGACACTGCAGAATTTGTGGTGTCTTTTTCTCTTCACTTCATGGTATCAGAAAGCAGATTCTGGTTTCTAACTCTCCCAATAATACATCCAGAGATAAAAAAAATCAAGTGTCTCACTGTATGAAATAGCACAAACCTCCTACCACTTGGAGAGTTCCTCTAAAAGAAGTAAATTAAGAGGAAAGCCTGTATTTTGCATCCATCAAGGACAATTAAAAATTGAATCCAATTTTTGAAATCCCATTGCCAATCACCTTAGGAAAAGATGCACCCTCCTCAGTATTTTAACAAAGTCTATCTGATTGTGTCCTCACAACATCTGGTAAGTGTTGGCCAAAACTTCCCAAGGACCACAGCTGTAGAGCACCAATAAGTCTGTCACAGGAAGAGACTGAAACAACAGCACTGACAAGGTGGCATTGAGGAGACCACCAAAGTATATCCATGGAAATTTGGCTCAGCTAGGGTTGAAAAAGGCAATGGAAGAAGTGCTCCCATAATCTCTGGTAATCCTAAACTCAGGATTATAAATTTATAAACAATGACTGTGAGGATATTATTAACAAGAATAATATTACACTGAACTTGAGATAAAAAATTTAACTACCCTGGATTTTCTTCTGGCACACCACCAAACACAAAACAATCTAAAATGAGAAAGATGAAGAGTTCAGTTCTGATGTAATGGATATGAGACACATCATCCTAGTCTGACTTCAGTTGAGAGTTAGTGGCAAAATGTAGTTAAACTATTAAATTTGTGTGAATTTTTAGCTTGCTCAAATATTCACAGTTACGTAAGGCTATGCCTCTGATTTTCCACTGTATTGTACAGCATGTTCAAGTATTAATTCTAGCAAAAAACCCATATGGTTAGCAAGAACAAAACAACAAATGACTTAATTAAGATTTTATCACTTTAATTTTCAACAGAAGACATTTATACTGCTGCTTATTAGTCCTCTGTGGTTTTTAGCTAAGAACTGTGTAGGCTGAGTAAACTTGTGTGCATGCATATAAATGGCTATTTCTGCATGGGCAGATCTAGCATTTGGCCAGAGCAATCTGAGGAATCAGGGGCTGTTGAAGATGCTTCTGTGTGAGGATCTCACACCAGCAGGGGTTCACACAACTTCTTTCTCTTCTCTGCTGGAGATGTGGGAGTCAGCCACAAGATCTCACAGGGAAAATGCAAGAGTCAAATTTGCTCCCCAAGGAGGTGCCCTTATCTTGCAGAGGGACACATCATTTTCTCAACAAACCACATGGAAGTGCAGCGACCTAGGTCCAGGCTCTGCTCTGTGTGGCTGTGCAGAGAGGGAAAGCTGTGCCGCACAGGGACATGTAAGTGTCACAAGGCAAATGCCCATTCCCATTACATATCTCACATGCACATCTCAAGTGTGTGCATTAATTGTGATGTAGGATTGCTGTCTCTCCAATTTTCTCTTTTATGATCCACCTGTACCAGGAGAAAGACCCAGTCTGTCCTCCCTTCCCTCCTCAGCTCACACTCTCATCTTGTTCCCAGTCACAACAGCCAAATGCTCACAAGTAGAAACAATTTGACAGCATGCTTAAAAGAAACAGAAATGCATCTTCTAGTCCCAGCAGCAGGAGAAAACTGAAATATGCAAACTGCTTTAATACAGCTGTTTATTTACTTTTCTCTTACTCTTTCATGTGAGCAGGTCTCTCCAAGACACTACTCCTTTTTCTCCCATTTAAAATGCTTTGTTCCAATTCCCTGCCTTGAATACACACCTTACCCATCTCAAACATCAGCTAGCAATCCGAACTATTGTAATCTCAACAGTGACAAATGTGCTGCTGTGAAGTGTAACGTATGTAGAGCTGCAAAACAAAACCCAAAAATTAATAACTTTTATTTTTGCATACATACTGCTTAGATTACTGCTTTAATTAACTTCTTGTAGCCATTCAACAAGTACTCTAGAGCAAACAAAATATACAGAACACGTAAGACCCTCCTGGCAGGTCCCACATCCTTTACACCAAACAGTGCAATAAGCAGGACTATTTTACACTTGGTAAATTTTGCTCAGCTGATGACTAACCCTCATCTCAATCAAGCATTTACGTGTTTGGAACCTGGATAATCTCTTTTATTATCAGCTTGTAGCCAGAAATGTCAATGCTTTCTTATGACAGCAATTTACATATCCCCTCAGATGTTCACATATACTTTCAAAGTGGTGTTACACAAATGCCTTCACTTTCTCAACCCCACCCAGGCAGCCTGCCTGACCTCACAGTGAGGGCTGAGACAATCAGGCACTCGTGCAAAGCTGATGCCCAGTTCATATCAATTTAAGTGAAACAGAGCCATAGTTGCAAGCAGCACTGCATGAGAACTTGGTCAAAAATCAGGAGCCAGATTGCCTTCTGACAACAGTGCCTATTCACCTGACAGCATCATCTTTAAAAAGACAAGGATTGGAAACTTAGGAGATGCATCTGTAATATCTGTTTCAAAAACTCCTCTGAAATCTTGGGTGATGAGGTGGGGGGAAGGTTGATAAAACTTCTTTCTGGTAAGTTAGAGGCTAAACAAAAGAGTTCAATTTTTAAAATTTTGACTTCTGGTAAAAGAAAGGAGAGTGTGAAGAAATTAAAATGGACAGTTTTCCTCAACCTGACCTTTTAAGGCAATCCAGTTTTCAACTGCTTTAAAAGATATAGAAAGCACAGCCAAAAGATTCCTGTGTAAAGTGACTTGCTTGCTAAGAGAGATTGCATATGCAAGGGTTTAGGCAAGAAATGTTTTTCCAGGGAAGGTCCTGTTTCAGGATCAAGATTACAGAAAGCAATCACCTTGCTAGGGTAATGCATACAAACTATCAATGAACAACATAAAGAAACCTTAATGATCTGCTGTAAGAGCACCACAAAATTGCATCAAAACAATCACAGTTTTCTTCGTATTTCTTGGTCATGCATGAAACAAGCTCAGCTACGTTACAACAGAAAAGACTCTCTAATATCGTAAATAGAAAGTGCAGGAAGTTTTAAAAACTGGTTCACATTTTTGTTGGAATATTCTGGACTCAAACCATCTTCAAAACCTTGTCAATAGCTCCTTTTTTTTCATTCATAGCAGTGTCAACAAAAGGTTAACAATTATTCAGGAGGAACAAAAGAGAATATATATAGATTTAAAGGAAGCTGAGACAAGCAGGGGGAGATTTGGAAACCTAAGCAGAAATTGATGATATCCTCACTCATTCAAGAAACTCATGTTCAGGTATTCCAGCTCTCCCTGTCATCATTTCTATTGGGCAAACTGTGAATAAACATGAGGAAAAGATAATTAATCATACTCCCTGGAATTAAATTGTCCAAAACAAGCAGTGGCCCTAAGAATCTGAAACCCCAGTGTTTCTTGTGGCACATAGAATTCCTTGTGGGGGAAATATCAGAGAACCAGAACCAGCTTTGCTTCCCACACTGCTCATTTGTGAATTCTTTCCTATTAATAGAGTGAAACACTACAATCAGATTGACCTACTAGAATAGCCTGTGGTTAAAAGGGGGCAATGGGCTATGAGCTCAAAATTTCTCTTTTCCAAAAAGGACACAAGGATTTCTATGCTGACCTGATGAGGGAGGCAGTCTCTGAAGGGGAACAAGCAGAGAACAAAGCTGCTCACAGATACAGACTTGCCAGATCTTTTGATGGCCTCCAGTGATCGTCCCTGAAACTTCAGCTAGATCAGTAATGCCCAAGGAGCAGAACTACTCATGGTTTCATACACACACCTGCAGAACTCAGTCACATACTGAACTCAAAATTGTAACAGAATCCTCAGAATCAGAGTTGTCTCTAAGTTTGTGGAGATATTTTAACAGCATAAGTCTAGAGAACAGTTATGCCAATACCTCAGTGGTTTAGAAAAATTAAAAATGATTGGCAAAAGCTAAAATAGATTATTTATATTGAAATATCACTATATAGTAATATTTAGAAAAATTTTCAATTTTTCACTGAAAGGGTGGTCAGGCATTGGAATGGGCTGCCCAGGGAGGTGGGGGAGTCACCATCCCTGAAAGTGTTCAAGAAATGGCTGGGTATGGCACTTAGAGCTATGGTTTAGTTGGCATGATGGTGTTTGGGCAAAAAATTGACTCTATGATCTTGGAAGTCTTTTCCAACCTTAATGATTCTCCGACCAGGTGTTAAGCAGAAATTCTTGAGGAAGGGAATTTTATGATCAAACTGTGTTAAAAAGGAGCCATCTGAAAGACAAAGACCTCAACAATATGTGCAATCCGAGGAATATAATAGGAAATGCCACCATTAAAAAGAAACACTTCTAACTATTAAAAAATTCAGCACTTATTCAAGAAACCCAGAGCCATGCTCAGAGTAAGCACAAGAGGCAGGATTGTTTTGCACTCCTGGCACAGCAATGCATTTACTGTGAAACCAGAAAACTGCTTTTTGATCTAACTCCACCTTACAAAAACAATTTAATGCTCTTATTTCCTAGGCAGCTATAAGTAAGGCAGCTATTTCTATTCAACCAAAAGCCAGTCATCCACTGTGTGAAGCACTGGAAATGCTTCTTCTGCCAAGACATCTGGTTCTCTACCTCAATGAGAAAAGCACAACCCTGGGAACAGTAACTGCTAATTAGTTAAAAAAAGTTGAGGATCACTCATGGCAGGAGGAGGAAAGGAAGGTGACTGAGGGTCCTGAAAAACAGTACCTTATTTTTCTAATTTGTTGGGATTAGACTGACAGAATTGAACTGATACCAAATGACCTCACTACCAGGCTTATTATTACTATTATATTATTAAGCTGCTCTTAAAATTCTTTTGATAATGAAAGCCCAAGAAAGCAAAAGTTTCAAAATACTTCAGGAGTTTTTCCCTTTTTTTCTGCAGCTTGATAAAGTTGTAGAGAAACAAAAAGAAGTTCACAGAAGAATGCTGGAACAACTTCTAATGGTAGAAAAAGCACACAGACAGACACTGTATGAACTAGAGGAAGAGAAGAGGAAACATAGCAAATACATGGAAAAAAGCGATGAGTTTACAAACTTGCTGGAACAAGAATGTGAAAGGTAAGGTTACCTGGTTATCTCTTGCCATAGTACTAAGAAGTATGTAGAACGTAACAATACATCTAAGGATCTCTCTGCTTTCTTATTTTGCATCTACTAAAAAATCAGACATATTTGTGGAATTGTATTTTGAGAGTTCAGCTGGGAAAACAAAAGTAATGACTTCTAACAAACAATAATGTCTACATCTGCATCAGCCAGCAAGGTAGATCAAACAGTTGGCAGATTCTTCAGCACTGCTGCAGGATGCCAAGGATGTAACACAGTAAAGAATACAGGGAGCCACGCAGATGTATGACATTATAACCAACAGAAAGTAGGTGAACCTTTCAGTGTGTTTTAGAAGCTTGGTACACACTACAGTATGTAAGGAACAGAACACGTCATCAGGCATGCAGCCTTTCATGGCAGAATAAAAAGACATAAGGGAAAGTAGATATTTGGACAAAAACATGCAGCCTTTCATGGCAGAATAAAAAGACATAAGGGAAAGTAGATATTTGGACAAAAACATAGAAATACATAAAGAGAAAGCAAAGGCAGAGGATAATTTCCAGAAAGCTTTGAAAGCAAAAATGACAAAGGCTTCATATCAAGGTAGGCATAAAACCCATTAAAAGAACTTTCTTTTTTAAGAGTAACCTAGAAGTGCCACAGCTTGTTTAAGTACACAGTTTCAATACCAATTCTCAGAAGAATTAAGAAGAATTTAATGTCATTCACTGTCTTTAAAAGAAGCTACTTTATACTGTGACATCACGGAATCTGCGACAAAACTGAACACATCCTAAGGAAAAAAAATATCAAAGAACATTTCCTATTCCCTGTATAGCGAGCCCAGAAGATAGGATAATATTGTCTCAGTTTCCTTTCGCTTAGGAACAGATGGAAATGTTTGGGTGTGAGAACGTCAAGCCTATTCTAAACTCACATTATGCATAGATAACTCTCCTTTTGCGTGGTCTGTGTAACATCATGTCCTGCAAATTCTGGCAGTGCTCACCCTGTGTGCTGCACCTCTCTGCTGCACATCTGCCAAAGGCAGCACGCCCCGAGCACACAGCCGCATTTACGGCTGCAGCTCCAGAGGCTGGGGAGAAAACGCTTTGCTTCTCAGAAAGATGAGTACAGGCGCAGGCAAGATAGGCACACAGAGAAAAGCACGTACTAGGAACTGTTCTTGGGAATCATCATCAATCAGGAACCAAACCCTGAGAGAAAGGGAAGTTTTCATCTCTGCTGTCTTCTCCTCAAAATCGGAGACATTCATTTCTTACAGGCAGAGCTACACAACTCCACTTGCTAAGAGTGGCAAAATGTTACATCAGACAATGTGCTCACACTGTGAAAAGCTGCACACAGGAAAAGACTAAGCATTGGAGTTTCTTGTTTTTTTTTTAAACAGGATAGACATGGGATTAAAACTTCCCTGTCCCTCCTCCATATTCCTCCATCCTTCCCCAAGAAGACTATAAAGCATTTACCACTATTGTCTGCTACTTTTAATCAAGCTGCCTGGAAAATGGTGGGAAGAGGGGGAATGCTGAGGTGCTTAAAGAGCCCTTAGAGGATATAATAATAGATTTCAGATTAAGTCTCAATTTTTTTTTTTTTGAGGATGTATTTTATGTGGAAAACCTTAAAGGGGTGTGATGTCACTTGCTGAGCTGATTCCAAATTGTTTGCCAAGTAACGTCACCATTAAGATCTCCACACAGTTGCCTGCCATAACAGACAAAAAAAAAATAATTAAAAAAAATAAAAAAAGAAAATAAAAACACAACCACAAAAAAACCCAAAAAAACCAAAAAAAAAACAAAACCAAAAAACCACTCACCAAGTTAAGGCACAGCTCTTCCTACATGAGCCTGCCTGACATGGCAAAGCAACCTTTTCTTCCACTTCAAAATTCTTACTCCAATTTACATTTTCTCAGGATGCAAACTTGGCATTTGGATTATGAACAAATAGAACTCCATAAAAAGTTTCCCACATAAAGCAATTACATGAATTTTTGCTTATCCCAATATAAGTGGAAAAAAAGCAGGAAGTATTCACCAATGAACTTACTATTTTTTTTAACCAGAAGCAATATCCTCTTCTGTATGATAGATATATAGCATTCCAAACAGTATTTCAGGTTCAAAGCAAAATTTTTGACTTTCAAAGACATGTCTTGCTTTAATCAAAGAGCAAGACCACAGTATATGTTAAAGATATCTGTGGAAGGTATACAATGTATACAAGCCAAAGAATGTACATGAATAATAGGTGACTATGTGATCAAAAGGAAAAAAACCTAGATGCTATGAGACAGTGATGCTGAGATTCTGAGAACTTCTTCTTATGGCAAGAATAAAGAAATTACTAATCAGATCCAAGCATTACAAACTGTTCTGGATATATTTTCAAATAAGGCAGAAAGAAAGTACTTCCTCTCTCTTGCCTGTGTGCTCAGGAAAAACAGAACTGAAGAATTTTTAAATGATAATTTTAGTGATGGAATTCATCAGATGACCATATTTTACATAAACTAGACAACTCTTCATCTGTACAACCTTCATATTGACTTATGCCCTTCATTGATGGCATCTCTCACTAAAAGAGTTAATGTTTGGATCGTGCAAAATGTAGGAGTCTTCGATGACTCAGTAAAAGTTCTTCACCTTAACCATTCAAGAATTTGACTTTACAGTAAGGCGACAAGACCGTCCTCAGCAATTGTGCATTGTCAGATTTGGGAGGTTAAGCTCATGACAAGATGAGCGAAAACTTTCCAGATATGAGAACCAGATTAGCATTCAATGTTAACCCTTTAGGCATTTTCTTGTTGCCAGCCAAAAACTAATCCTCCATAGTCTTCCTGTAGTTCAGAGACAAAGACTGATCTTCAAACTGAACAGTCTCATTCCTTACAGCAGACATTTATCAGCAAACAAAGAATAAAACTATGCTACTGTCATTGTATTGATTCATCTTCAGTCACACTTTTAAAGCATGGAGCCACAAATGAGCCACAAGCTGACAAACTCCTAGCATACGAGGAAAAGTTCTGCGAAGAAAAAGAGGCCAATGGACAACTGGATAGGTCTTCCTGCACTTCAACACAAATTATTCTTGTGTGTGTGTGTGTGTGTGTGTGTGCAGACCAGAGAAGAACACCAGGATAAACAACCTGTGCATGGTAGTGTAGCAGACCAAGTCAAGTAGAGCCCAGAAGGGAAAAATTTGTTGTATTATTGGAGCTTAAAGACACAGCAGCACCAAAGTTCAGAGGAATGTAAAAAATAGTAAGTCCAGAAGCTGGATACACAGACAACTAGGTGCACCTGAAGAAACATACCATAAAAGCTACTGGTCTTGTTTAGGAGCTCTTGTATTTCATGGGGTTGGAAGATGGAGAGCAGGATTAAGGACTATGAAGAATACTTACTTCAGATTCTAATGCAGAGTTCACTGTATCTTCCCTAAGGATGTATGCATTTGTCCAAAATCACTTATCCACATTGCATATTTTTACAGCACAGTTAAGTAATAAAAGATGCTATTTTAGAAAACATTTTACAAGGGTAAAACATGAAATTCAAAGGTTTTCCATATATGCATGTTCCCAGTTCGAAAACGCATCCCATATGTATACAAGTATTTAGGCATATACGTAGTACTCTTCTCTCAATACACAAAAAAAGAAACAAAAGAGAAAAACAGCAGAATGTTTAGCACTTACACAGTTCTTCTCCACTTCATATCTCAAGGAGCTTTAAATATTATCTAAGCACAGCTATTCCCCATTTTCCATTTACTGAAAGGAAATGAAGGTATGAAGAAAATAAATCAATCACAGGTACCCGAAAGTTAAACTGGAACAAAGGAAGAAATGTCCCAAAGCATAGGAGCGTTCCACCTTCAAACTCTACACCTTATACAGACTCCCAGCTATGCATAGAGTAAAGCTTTATTAACAGGATACACCCATTAAGAGGTGAATAGTTGAATCAGGGCAGGGGAAAAAAGGAGTTTGCTAATAAGCAAAGTAAATACATTTTTTAAGACAGTTATGATAAATTTTGCTCACAGAACTCAAATATTAGCATAAATTTCTGCAGTTTGGTACAGAAGGAATTAATAAGATCTTAAGGTTAAGGATCATCTACTAATATGAGGGTCTTTTCCTATGAAACCTGGTCTGCAGAAGTCTCACACCTGTAGTCTTTCTCATCTAACAAAACACCACTAAACACTGCTTTTTGCTCCAACTGCTGCTACCCTCAATGTCAGTCAGCTAATACAACGACCTGTTAATTGATACAGGTTGCAAGTGATCTCTGGAGGTCTCCAGCAAAACCTGCTGAGCACAGGGCCAGCTTCCCAGCCAAAGCAGGTTGCTTAGATGCTTGTCCTGCTGAAGATCCACAAGGTCAGTGCTTGTGCTGGCTGCCTGGGCTCCTGATGAGAACTCGGGCATCTTCACCAAAAGATGTCTTCCCTCGGGCATCTTCCCAAAAGATGTTTCATTGCAGGCATCTTTCTGGTCTGGCTTCTGCATCATGTTCAATCAAAACTGCTCTCAATAAAAGCTTAATAACATTTCTTCTGGCAAAGCTCTGAACTTAATTCATCTTCACTTTCTCTGATAATTTGGCTGCCTTGGGCTCAAAAGAGCTTTCAGCACTTCTTTGCCATCTTACCCACATGATTTCCGTGACTCCAGCTTGGGCTCATTTCTCCGAGTGTTCCACAGTGTACTCTGAGCTGGAAGCTTACCATTGTCCACCTCTGCTCTGTTCATAGCACTCCACAGGTCTTATTCTTTATGTCTTTTCTTCATCCATTCACTCTCTGTGCTTCTCACAGAAACTTAAAGTCAGGCATCATCTCTATGACAATGACTCAAGTGTACTCCAGCCATCACCAAAAGAACAAATTTTACCCTACGAGCAACCTGTCATCATTTCCAGCTCCATGAGAACAGAAGGGAATCAGCCTTTTATCCCTTGGCTTCATTCTCACAATTCTCTAATATCTCCATTCTTAAAACTGGGGTAATTGCTTGACAACCAGCCTGTTGTACCTAGACACATTTAACCTGAGGCTTCCTACAGTTAGGTCTTACAAATTCTTGTTCATAGCACCCCCAAGAAAAATAAATATTAAAAAACAAAGGAATAAACAAGCCAAACACACACAGCTAAATAAGCCAAACATATCTTTCTGTACTTCCAAATAATTAAATAATTTTCCAGGCTCTCACTTAAAAAATACTTTTTGATCATTTCCACATTAGTTATTTCAGCCTTCTCTGTATCTTCCTTGGATGCACACTCAATACAGAATTAAGGCCACATTTTTTCTCCTGTGTGCCTTCACAGAACACTCTTACACTCTAATGCAATGTTATTGCATGGACTAAACATCACACTAGAACTGTACCAAAATTAAATGACATTACAAGACGGCTCAGGGTTTGAGTTGGCAAGAAAGGCAATTTCATGAAACCAAGAGCTCTAAGCAAAGTGTTTTGGTTTTGTTTTACAGTGTCAGATGAAAGTAATTGCTACCCACAGTAGATCAAGTAAACACTGCTTGCACTGCAGGACAGGGTTATCAAGGAAAGAAGGAACCATTTTAACTATTAGGTGAAGTGTATTAGTTGCCAGCATAACAATCTTGTACCTTAATTCAAACAATTTACACATTGGAATAACTATATTTCACATGTTCAGCTCTGGAAAATTCAATATTCTGGAAGAGTGGGTATAATTAATATTTGCTATTTTTCTTAATAAAGCCAATTAAATATTATAAGAAGCAGGACCTTATCTCTGCAGAGAGCTGCAGTAAAAATAAACACTGTCAACTTATTTATTCTACACGTGTTACCAGCAGTTTTTAATTTCATGCACACTGAACTATTGTAGATTGCATTGTACTCAAATGCAATCATTTCCTTTTAGCTTTCTGGCAATGAGTTATATGTATTACATATGCTGGAGACTATGTCTTGCAAGTAGTGAAATGGATGCCAGATCTGTGTACATCTGACCTTTTTCATGGGTATCTAGTGTTCTGTAGGTGAATAAGAAAGACCCACCACAAGCACAACATTAGCATTCTTATTCTACATTACACTCCAATGGGACAGTCCCACTAGTAACACCACTGGGGCACAAAGAGAGACTCCAGGAAGTGATGTACACAGATTAATTACCTCATGCTCGTATGTGGAAAACTATGCACTGTTGCACTACATAACTTTCAACAGATGTTGTGAAATCAAATCTTTGTCACAATTTAAGGATTTGGAGATGCTTACAACAGCCTTCGTGCATGATGGAAGATGAAAATACTTTATCTTAAAGCAAATAAATAGAATTTAGGGTTAAGATCCCAGAAGTGTTAAATGAGGTCACATTATGTTTTTTTCAATGCAAAAATCCAAGAATAAATACAAACAGAAAGAGGGCTCAGCGTTAAGGTAGCTGAGAAATCCTCTCTAGACCAGTGATGCAATTCAAAATTGTTCCACCTACAGTCATTAGCATGGAGATGTGAGATCTAGATGACACATTTCTCATGCAACTCCACTGACATTGGAGGAATGACACAGACAAATAGACTCATATTCAGATTTTTTTTTAAATTCTAGGCACATAACATGTCTGTTCACTGTTTCAGGCACACTATCACTCTTAGCAACCAATACCACATTGCACACTTGGAGGATGGTGAGGGCACAATGAATAACCTTAGCCAAAGGACATTCCCCTGTACTGCTACCCTCTCTCTCTTCACATGTGGGGAAAGAGCTGCTCATTGCCCTCCCTGCAAAAGGACATAAATTCTGCAAGGGACAACTGTGGAAAGCGACCCTTTGCCATGAGGGTGGTGGCCCTGGTCAGCACCTTTAACCCTCATGTCAGAACTCAAAGGGAAGGATGACCTTTCTAAGCTGGCAAGTCTCAGCAAGGCTCTTGTAAATCAACACCTAAGCAGTGACCAGCATGGGCGATGAAGCACAGGCCAAATATGCTCATGGGGAGGCACTGCCCTCCGTAATGGGCACTCGCTCCAGTCACCAATTTACATTTCCAAATAAGACCCAGGGCATCACTCCATGTGTGGCACAGCATAACAAGTCTAATCATAAACAACAATAGAAGCCGATGACTGTACCCAGACCTGTGACCAAAAAAAGACAGGGTGCACTTCTGATTCATTGCAGGGTGGGGCTGTGAGAGAGGGAGAAATTGGCTCAGGATTTTGTAACTAACTTTGAAAGGCAAACACACAACATCAGACAGACAGAAAAATCCCTAAATTGTTCTCCAAGATAGAAAACTTGACACTCTCATAATTTTAAAAAAAAAGCCATTGCTATGGGAAAAGATGTACTCCTGTTTGAATGTGGAGGAGGAGAAATCTCAATGAAGTTAAGATCTTTCTTGTGACAGAAAAATTTAAGTGACTTACATGTGCTATAATTAGTTTCATATCTTAAAAACAGGCAGGAGAAAATGGCCATGAGAACTTAGAATGCAGGTCACACATCAGTTACCAAGACTTGTGATCTAAACTCAACCAAGTTTCCCATGGCACGCTGTGAGCTTCAACGCATTCATGTCCAGCTAGAAATTCTCTGAGTATTATATACACACATGCATGGGAGACTGCAGCAATTTAAGAAAAATGTCTCAGCCTCAGTCTCCGTGCTGAGACAGTAATTTTAAATAAAGAATAAATAAAAAGATCAGAAACACTAAATCTGTTCAGAACAGAGATTACTTGAAAACATTGCTAAAAATAAACACCAAAATCTTCTCACACGGCAATTTTGATTTTCATGTGCCTACATTATCTTTTTACCTGAGCCTGAAATGCTCAGGAAACAAAATAATGGCTCACATTTTAGAGCCTTTCAGAGAAACACCATACACTGGGACGAGGTAACACAACCCATTTGTAGAGTCTGAAGACCAAGAGCATGAACACATTGAAAAACTATGTTCAATATTTATATCTTTCTATTAAGAAGATTGGAAAAAAGCCACAGAAATGATCTAAAAATTTGGGAAGATCATATTGAACTCTGGTTTTTAAATTTGTGATTCAGTCTCGTGTATGTTTTGGTGTGTATAATGACAAGGCACAGGTCAGGTGGATGGCTCAGAGTAGCTAACAGGAGTAGATACAAGAAAACCTACTGGACCATGTAGTCTGTCCCTTGCAACAGAGTTATTCTCCAAACGCAGTGCCAACAATTTTACTTCTTTCCAAAATACAGAAAAGTCCTAATCTGCCTTGAAATGTTCTAAAAAATTTCCATCGTCATAAACAAAACTATACTTTTCTATTCATTCAATAATTTGTTCTCTTTAACAGCTCAATGCAGTACTTCCTCTACTGAAAGATGCTAAATACTTGGCTTAGACTGAAAAAGAACCCTAAGGCACCCATTTTGGCAACAGAGAGATGCATAGCAGATAAAACTCTAGGAGGAGAGTGGGCTGCAGTAAGGTCTACTGTTTCAGGATGATCCCAAAGGGAGAACTGCCCACTCCCTTTTCTGTGGTAGGCTTCAGCTGCACATCCCTTGGGATAAAATCTGACACAACGGCCCTTGTGAGGCACAGCTTGAAGGAACTCCAAAGACTGAGCAGGCAGAGAATTAACCAGTCCCTTCATGATCCCACAGAAAGGTTTATGATGGGAAACATGACTGGCCAAAGATGAAGCTTGTACAAACATTCTGACAAGGGAAGGTTCCAGCACTAAAGACTCTTGAACCATAATTTGATCATCAACAACAGCAACAAGCAGATTAAAAAACCTAAACCCGACAGTCATGATGACTACTAAGAGATGGCAAGGCAAGTGTTATGCCATAGAAAACTTTTATTCCTCTCCCCTCCCCAAAATAGGAGATTAAAAGTCCAAAAAGGACACTAACACTGAAATTACTCAGTTAACTGATTTATGTCTGCCAGATTTGGCCTAGCATCAATTACCTTCTCACAGACTCTGCCTTTGTGTTGGAGAAGGGAGACTCACTGAAACCAGAAACATGGTTCTTTTCAAATGTATACCTGAGCTTGATGAGATAGATCTTGTACAGGTCTGCTCTCATTCTCTGACCAAGATCCCCTGAGCATCTTCAGCAGAGACAGCATCCAACTCAAAGCAGATCACTAAAGCTGCTCTTTGCCTTATTTACTTCCTTGCCAATACCTTCCAAGTCACACATTTTGCTTGAAATGACATGAGCTGATAAAAATCTGCAACTTAAAATAGAGGTCTTTACTTTTAAAAGCAGTCAGGGTTTTGGCTTTTATATGCTGCTGGTAAATTCCTTAGCCTCAGCACTCTGAGTCACAGCATCTTCAAGTCACTGGGGAAAGACATGTCCCACAAACATTATCAGGTACTAAACTCTACTTTTCTAAAACTACCCTTCCATTTCACTAAACTGTAATTGTTATCATCTCACTTGCACTTCCTTACACATGATGCTAGCCTCCTTCCTCCTCATAGTCTGAACAAAACCAGGGAACCTTGTGGAAAAGGAAATAAAACCTAGCAGAAATGGAGATCATGCACCCTCCTCTCCCTCCACTCTGATTTGTTTGCTGAAAATGTCAGGGTTATCAGGAAATTCTAAGCATTGTAAACCTTATTCTGACGTACAAATTTACTATTATTAAAATTACTTTTAGGAATGTTCAGATCCTGCAATTTGTGTTTAAATCATCAGGAAATGGGGACATCATTTATTAAATGTTTAGATAAGATTTGACATGTTTCTCATTTCAAAATTTCATCTTGCATCCAACTGAGGAACTGAGAAGCAAGACCCACTCGATGAAATCCTAAAATTCTCCCTTTTTTTCAACTGTCTTGCCAGCTAAACTCTGGATGTCTTTGTGTTCTGTCAGACAGGAGAATGAGTCACAGTCTGTCCCCCAGTAGGCTTTCTAAAGGGGAAATTGAGAACTTAGACGACATATTTGGATAAACACACTCCCTGGATAAAGTTACTTAACTTTTTATATCTCTAAGTTTGCTATAAACCCCAAAAATCCTTACAGGCTAGATTTAAGTATAGCCAATAAAAACTATAGGTTATAAATAAAGTTAATGAAAACCACTCTATTAAAACTCCAAGGACCTTGTAAACATGCTTATCAAAGTTTATCAAAGCTTCACCACTGTAATACAGCACCACATCCATAAATCCATGTTATAAATTGCTAGTCATCCACAACTCTCATTGAAATATCAACCCTATATAGATTGCCTTTGGTTCAGAACCCAGTTTTCTCATGGTTTCTTAACACAATGTAGCAGCCAACATTAGCACTGAATGAAGAAGCAGTGAGTAAACTCCGAGTTTACACAGTTCAATTCTCCTGAAAAGACAATGAAAATGGCTGTGATCATCCCTATGTGCTTCAGGTCTCCCCGAGTGTAGCAACTGGCCTAAAGAATGATGGAAATATACAGAACTGTACCTACAGAAGGGCACAAATGCTGAGCTGATTTAGCTTCCTGAGCCCTCAGTTTACCAGAGGGTAAGGAGGTTTGTAATACCACTTTGGAATGCATCCTTTCTTGCAACAGCAAATATCCAACAGCATGGTGTGTAACTCAACAATTTTATCAAAGGAACATATCTTACAGATTCAAGATCCTGATCTCTGTGAATTCCCATCCTCTTTAGCTCTACATTAACTTCAGATGCAAAGTAAGAAAAGCAGGCATTCCAACACAAAGAAAGAAAAGAAGGTATTCCAAACAGAGCTTTTACTAGTTGCACAAAATAAAACATTTATTTTACAAGAATCAGCCTGTTTTCTACATATGCTTATAAGGATTATCAAATTTTAAGATTAGTTTGGTCTAAATTTCTTGTCTGCAACTAATCTTAAAATTCAGCTAATTCCATATAGTATCAGATTTCATTGCCAGCATTTCATTAAAGTCCGTCGTTTAACAGTTACATGTGCAAAGATCTGAGCCTCAAAACAGTACACACAACCTTGCCCCTGGGTATTCTGACTACTAAATGCGAAGACAGGTGGTTTTATGATACATAGCAGATATCCAGAGAATTTCTTGGAGAAAACTGAGAAGGAGCTGTTCACGATAAAATAACAACACAGAAAAGAATTTTCAAAGTACTTAGAGAAAAAAGTACGTTGCTTTTAAGCTACCTGACAACAAGACTGTCTCCATGGCTACATCTTTGAAATAGTTCTAGTACCAAAGCAGAGGTTCAGGCATTACTGCCATATTTCATAAAGTAGTGGAGAAAATTTTGCAGAAAGAAAGAATACAGTTTTATTAGACTGTGGAAGACTTTTGCAATAGGATGCACAACTTTACCTAAAATAAAAACAGGCTACTGGTATTTAAGCTTAAAATTAAGATGAAGACTATTTAAACTTAACAGAAAGTTGGCAGGCACAGATGCAAGCACAGTTCAGGATGACACACCAATTAGAGATGCAATCATTAAGACTCTGTATTCTTGGAAATAAAGCATTTAAGTACATAATGAAGTCTGACAGGAAATAGCAAAGTTCTGTCTATCCAAAGAGCATTTCAAATAAGCAGAATTTTAAAGAAGCAACTACAAACCAAACAGTAAAAGAACAAAGGTGCAAGGGCTCCTGTACAATTTCAATAATCCAACATAAAAATTAGTCTGTCCAGTTGTAAATGTGGCCATGGATAGAATGTGATTTTATACTTGTAAACTATGTGAGAACATCCAGAGAAATATGATTATACTATTGATAAGCATTTAAATCAAAATTAGAGAACACATTATGCCGATGTAGAAACTGTACAGCTGCAACAAAAAAAAGGAAAGCAGAAAAGTGGAGCCAAACAAGAGAAATGTATTTAACTGTGTAAAAGCATATCCAGACCTTTTGTGAGTTGAAGTACATATATAAACAAATGATCATATAAATGCTAGACTACTGATCATCAATCCAAAATAATGACAAGTGTTGAAATCAGAATCTGGAGTCCTTTTCCCACTGAACAATGAAGTATAAAAGTAATTTGGTTCATTTTTCACAATCGCCTTTTAATTTGTATTTTTCCCTGACTGGCAGCACTGGATTCCAATGTTTTGGAAGTCAAGGCGGTTCTCACATTAGACTCTTTATGGAGAAAGAGTCTGTGAAGCCATCTGAATCCAAACTGCTAGTAGAAAAAATTTTAAATCAAATTTGTACAATGCAAAGCAACAAGTTTACTAGCACTTTATCAGGACTAAATGGTATTTAAGTATTCTAAAAGAACTTGCATGAAAAACTGATGAACTATTAGCTGCTGGCTCCTTAAAGCTGCCAGGGAAGTGGGAGGCAGCTCCAGTTTCTAACAAGAAAAGAAACTATAGTAAAGAAGAGAACTGGCATGTATCTGGTGAACACAAAAGTCTCCAGGCAGAGAGAAAAGCAGAATGATGTCCCAAGTCTGCTCTCCTTCCCCACCTGTCCTCAAGTAATGCTTTGCTGTTCTATCCTGTTAATCCTGGTATCTCAACTGAAACAAGACTAACTGAGCTTAGAGCAGATCATCTACCCCTCTCCCAGCAGGGATATATTTCTCTTTAATATGCATAAAAAAGCCCTTGAGGGTTTGACTATTTACATACAATTGTTTGAAACAAATATTCCAAAAGGCCAATTTTAATTGCGTTTCTTAGCCTGTGTGCCTATCCATCATCATCCCTTTTCTTCATCCATAAGCTAACTTCAACTAAAATGCAAGAAAGAATCTTTTGAATTACTCTGTGTCTACTAGGCTCTTGAAAACAGGTTATCTTTTAGTGTCCAGGATATTTAGCAAGAGTGCAGTTTGACCTTGATAAGAGTATGTTGCAGAAAACGTTTGTGTTCCTCCCAAAAGCATGGAAAGCCTGGTAGCTTGCATATTATTGGACAATAAAACAAATCCAGTCACGAAACAAACTTCTATAACTCATTTAGCTTCACTATACAAAGAGCCAGCTTTTTTCCCCAGCAAATAATGCTGTTTTTACAAACAGTTACCTATCCTTATTGCGCCCAAATGAAGAAGCAATATCAGGTTTGATTTGACATTGCAAAAGCTGAATATTTGGACAGCTATAGAATATCACAACCTGCACTTTTTTCCTTTTTTTTCTTTCTAAAAATTAAAGAAAGAGTTCATGGGAACCCATGCATAAGTCTCTTGAAGATATCTACAATGAAACATTTAGTCAAACTTTAAAGAAGTACTAGCATGTGGCGTCATAGCTTGAAAAGAGCTCAGGCATGCAGCCTTCATCCTCCTAGAGAGCCGCAGCCAGGCTTCCCAATGAAATAAGGCATGCAGCAGTTCATAAAAATAATAGGGAGAGGAATAAAGATGCTGAGCTCAAGGGAACAGTTAGGTTTTTAAAAATTATTCCAAATAAAGCAGAGCTCTCCTACTTCCAAGAAGAAAGGGAGAGGCTGTTTGTTTTTAAAAGAAAAATACTAAAAATATCTTCAATTACATTTATCTCAAAAAATGCTGGAGAGAACATATCACAAGTCCTCTTCAAATGAATTCACACAAATAATAGAGTGATTGGACGAAATGTATATACATTTTGAATATTGAATATAAATATTAAGACACTGAAATATCTTCAAGAACTAGGACAGAGGAATATTTGGATCCCAACATAAGATGACATTAAGACCAGGAATGCAGAAAAAATTCATCCTGAACCATTTGAACATCATTCCACTTCCTAGTAGCACCCAGACATCTACCTAAATTATTTAAGAAACTTCTCATGTTATTTAGTTTGTTCAGCTGTTATAATTGCAGTGGTAAAGAAAAGCTGATGATTTGCTGTATAACACTCAAGAAGTCCTTCCTTATTTCACACAAACTCCTCACTTCTCTGCATGAAATGAAATGATGATGCTGTTAAGTCACTACAGGTGCCAAGCCTTACTCACTGTCATTGCATTCAGAACAAACACATAAAGAAGAGAGTACAAATAACTACATGCTAGAGGAATCTGTAAATGCTTCACAAGGTATACACTAAGCAGACATTCATATGTAAGTTTTGTGCATTGGTTTCTTTTTTTTTTAGTATGTTTATTCTATTTGATCCATCTGTTCTCAGATACTTCAGTCTTTAGTATTAAAATCATTCAAATCAATTTCCTTTTCTGTTCTTGTCATCAGCTCTATAAAGAGTACATATTTTTGCAGTCATTATGGCAAAACATGCAGTTTTGGTTGCAGCTCAAAAAGAATCCAAACCTTCTTTTCCTATTTATGTTATTGTTTCTCCATTCTTACACGAGGTGATCTTATGACATATATATCATAGCACCTTCTAGTAAGCCTAAGATGGAGCAAGTTCTGTCTTGCTATTGCTCATGTCCCCTCTCTGCTTTTGAGTGTAGCCGTAAATTATGCTCAGAAACAAAAAATGAACTCTGTTGCATGATTGACATTAAAGGCAGGATTTAGCCTATAGATCTAAAGTGACCTTGTTCAGATGCCTCCACGCTGGGGCTTCTGCCCAAGATCCCAGTGTTGTCCATGGAAATAGGGCTCCACTCAAGTGACTGAAGACAGGCATCTTTACACACACTGAAATCCCACTCCAGAAGTGCTGACTCGTAGATAACGAAGCTAGGTCACTACTCCTTTCCATAACCCCTCTTTGATCAAGCAATTTGCAGGATAAATCTGTACTGGGCTCTTTATTTAAACCCTGTGTGCAGGTATTAACCAATGGCTCTGACACAGCTTATCTGTTTCACGTGTACAGCATCTGCCCATTCAGATTTCTTACCATTCTACTTCTGCGTACACATTTAAATTTCACATTTCAGTTTTAAAGAAACATCCTCTTGAAAGAAAATGAATTCATCAAATCAGGAAAAAAAAAAAGGCAAACAGTAAAATCACAGAAATATCTGAAAATTATATATTTCATATCAGTCCACAAAAGTGCATTTTGCATTCTGAGTTTGGACCAACTGGAATGAGATAAGCAGATATGCCATGTATGGCGTAATTTGTGTCAGTCCTCACTAGGGCACACTTGGTAGTAAAAAACAAAACAATTAGGAAATTGGCACCAACACCACATGGTTAAAAAAAAAAGAAATGTGAGAAAGAAAAAAAGCTGTTTGATTACTGCTGTCTTTTCTCATTACTCATGTAGAGATATCCCTATTTATCAGTAAAGGAAAGGAAAAATATATAATGACATTTTCACAGGAAGGGGAAAAAACACAACCCCTATTTGATTCTTAACTGTTTGGCCAAGTTTAAAGTTACAAAATGTGTTTACATTAAGAACCTGAGGTTTGTTTGAATGTTTACTTTATAAAAGTTCTGAGTTGAGAAGTTTGCAGGGTGAACTGCATGATACTGTCAGTGTAAATTACAGGTTTTGTTTGCCACAGCCCTGTGCAATGAGCAGCTGGCCAAGAGCCCAACGAAAGGGCATAATTTAAAACACTCAATCAGTTACATTCTGAGACATTTTGTTTGGTGTTTAATAAGCCCTCCAGGGATGGAGAAATTACTAAAGCACATTGTCCTGACATGAGCTAAAACGGTCCTCTCTTGTCACCACATTTCTGGGAATTTGACATTAATGCAGTAAATGAACGTTAAATCCATATATATACACATACACACACATACATACACGCTCATATTTTTGTGCATACGTATATTGAGATACATTTTATTTTACAGATTTGCACATCTGATGTTCTTTACTGCTCTCCACCTTTCAAGTGAAACATCCTAGCCAGTGAAATTTCCACAGCCATTTATACATTCACTCATCTACTCTCTCTGCACGATTTCTTGCTTCCTATATTAAGAGAGGACACAATCAAATGCATCACACACAAAGCATCACGGAAGTTCAGGAATGGTTCTTTAGTTTACTTTGCATTATGGAAAAAGAAAGACTCTATTAATATAAAAACCAGGTAACTCCAAAACTAAAAGCGCATAAAAAAGCTTGTTTCTTTCCTTGATAAAGAGATTATGACACTTCAACCAGAAATTTCTAGGCCCAAATGTTTAGGTAAT
Organism: Cinnycerthia olivascens; assembly: GCA_035048155.1. Classification (NCBI taxonomy): domain Eukaryota; kingdom Metazoa; phylum Chordata; class Aves; order Passeriformes; family Certhiidae; genus Cinnycerthia; species Cinnycerthia olivascens. The sequence goes on from JAWWMU010000001.1 coordinate 16,312,111, forward strand.
TCAGCTGAGCCTTTAAATGCAAAACAAAGGCACTGACATTTGTTTCTGAGGACTGATCAGCAGCATGCATGAAAAAGAAGGGAAAATATAATTTTGAAATTAAATGTATTTCTGATTAGAAATCAAAATGAGACATTATTACAGAACAAATTATTCTGTCCCTGCTTACCCTACCATTTGCTTTCTACACTTCTGTTAAGCATCTGATGCCAAGAGTTCTAATATTATGCTAGAACAAGTGTCCTAAAATGCTTGACATATCTTTTTATTCTCTGCTTCCAAGTCACTATGAAAGAGAAATGGCTGTTGTTGGTGCCCTTAATACACATAAATCAATACGAAAAAATTAAGAAATTTTGAATTCCTGGAAAGAAGCAAAGAGAAAGGAAATTGTAATGCCTATTCCCAGGCAGGGAGGAATCAATCAGACATGGTGACCACAATTTCAAGTGTATTTAGATTTCAATTACTGTCATCTATTTACATTGTTGAAATATTTATTTCATTAGTATACAGGTAAGATATTTTTGCACACTTTAACTTCTCCACACTAATAAGCTAACATCCTAGGAGTTTACATCTTTTAAAAACATACAAACATTCTGCATAAAAGGAAATGATATAACACAACATCAGAGGACATTTTAGACTTTATAGCCCAATTATTTACATAGGATCTCTACTCCACTCATGCTGCATCTCTCTCTTACAGTATTCACAAACTTCAAATTATAATTTGCTATAAACCCCCAAAGCATTAGATTTGCTGTCTTGTTAGTTTATTCAGAGAGCTCTCCAGCGTATGCAATTCCTAACCATCTCCAGGCAAAATTTCAACACAGAAAACAATCTACAACATCAGCACTCCACACAGGATGGGGAAGTAAACAAGAATACTGATCTCCAAGACCCATACAAGAAACTCATCCCAGTATGGTAAACCAACACAGCTTATATTTGAGACTGAAAAAAAATAACTCCAATGACACCGGGTAAAAGGATTTAAAGAATTTTGAAGAAGTTCAATTCTATTCCTATTAGAAGCTGCAGCTGAGAGAACATCTCATCGTCCCAATGTTAGAAAAAGCAGATTGAACCCCACCACAATATCCAAATCTAACTCAATTTCCAACTATACCAAAACAGTTCATACCCACTGCTGTGCACCAGCACAAGTCAGACACACAGAAATCAGAGCTACATATCTGCAAAAGGCTGTTTTCAAATATCCAAAGGTATACTTTAAGAATCTAATAGTTCAGTAAAATCAAGAGTGACTTTTTACAAACCAAGACACAGGGCAACTAATTACCAGTACTCCTGGTAAGAACAGGATCCTAAAGCTCAGCTGATCTAGAGAAGGATTTATCATTTTAATGGAAAAGACAAGATATTGGTGGATCTTATCTAAAGACTGGTGGCATAAAAGCACAGATTTAAACCTTCAGTCAGGGAGGGATAACAGCAGTGGCTGTCTCTTCAGTGTTCACTATATGGTGATTGAAGTAAAATGAAGCAGTAGAACTTCTGTTCAACTCAAGAAAAGGAAAGGGAAAAAGGATGAATACACCGCTAGCATTTCACAAGAAATAACTTGTTCCACACTGAGCAAGCAGTCCACACATGTCCTCCTTAGACGTCTGCCCTTCTACTGGATGGCTGCCACTCATGGCACACAGACAGGCAACAACCCTGCTGCTTTAAAAAGCTGCACACACCATTTGGAGTTTCCCGCACCATAAAGGTGTCACACCTTGAGACTACAGTTATGTGGTGGTGGAGTACAATGACCTAAGAGCCATGCACTGATTCCCTTCTGAGTTTAGCCAAGGTACTGAAGCAGAAAGCTCTTCCTCAAACATGACACATCCTCACAGCATTTTATGCTGGCGTCATGGCCAATCCAAGGAAAAACTCCAATCAGCTGAAGTGTTTATATCATCAAACATAGTTCTCTCCTTGACCATCAGTTGCTCAGAAACCAAAACATAACCAGAGGACCAAAGCTCCTGAAATGGACTTTTCAAACTGATGCATAATTACGAGGCAGGGCCTCATAGAAAGGATATATGTCCTTATCCCTTCTGACCCGCATCGCTGTAGTCCGCACATTTGCAGGATTCTGCTTTCATGGAAGTGATTCCACCAAAATCAATTCACTAAACTAAAAAGCCAACAATCATACAAAATAACCCAAACAAATTACAGGGCAATTGAATCCATTTACATATAAGTAAAATAAGACATACAGAAGCTACCAAATAGAAAACATTTAATAATTTTTCTAGAACTTCTTTAAAAATGTCTCCTCTTTCCTATCAAACAAGCAGTACATTAGTAATTTTTATTGCACAGGTTCCTCTTTCCACATAGTTAGAAATTCTTTTCTTCCTTTTTAACTCTAAAGATTTCTATGACTTTCAGATGCATTTTCCTGGCTTTTTGCTAACACAGGTGACAACCAGAATAACGTAAAGATGTTTCCTTTCCAAACATTTGCTTTAATTAATTTTACTGACAGTATTTGTGATGTCTTTTACTCTGGTAGAGATACTAACTCAGATTTCTCAAGTTTCCAGAGTGTTACTTGTTAACACAATACTAATCATGGAGGCTGTTTTCATTGTTTTGGTTTTGGTTTTTTTTATAAAGCTAGAGCTAGCTTTTTGTCTATTTTAAGAAGTTGAACACAGCATACTTTCTGAATTTAAATAAGATTGGTAAGGCATCTGCCCTTCATTCCCCAGAATAAACTACAATTGCTAGCATAATCCAATCAATTTACCAGTACTTATAATCCACATAAGACTTAGCAACCCAAAATTAAACCACCAGACCATAAAATCTCAGAGCCAGAAGAGGTCAGAAAGAAGAGTGAATAAAATTAAAATGTCGTTTAATCAATTTTACTTTTCCATGCAAGGACTAAGATCCCCATGGAATAAGGGCCATTACAAGACCAATCAGTTGCCAAGTTACAGTTCTCCAAGGGCCTCACCACTCTTCAGGAAAGAGGCCACATTTCTGAAGGCAAACGTGGTAGGAGACATTCTCTCAGGGTTTTGATAAATCATTTTTCAATAGAAAGAAAACAGACTGAGTTCCTCCTAAGCATTTTTGAGAATATACTATTTGGATTGTAGAGTTTTCAGCTTCAGGCCAAAGAGCATTCCTAAACACACATTTTACATGTCATCAGAAGCTCTACAAGAACAGGTTTGACCTTGAACTTCCCAACAACACTCTCCCTTGAAATGAATTATTCAACTCAGGGCACAAAATTAACTGAGGAAACAGAAAGAACTACCCACATTCTCTCCCCATCACATACAGTTTGAGATACTGCATTCAGCTTACAACGTATGCGTGGGTAGAAACCCTTCTTTGACAAGTCAGCAGGTTACCTCAGCATGTACTGCACACTGGAAACACTATTTTGGATGATGCCTGTTTCCAGGACAGCTATTCTTTTCATTAAACAGCACATCTTATGTTGCATTAAGCCATAAACATTCTAGCTAACTCAATATGGTAAAAAATTAAAAAAAAAAAGAGAGACAAAACCGAATATTAAAATAAAGGAGGTTTTCAATTCTTCCTCTTTTAAAATGAGAATATGAATGAAGGTTGGTTTGTCTATTTGCATTCAGATTCCCCCCTCTATTCCTTGGCTGAGGCTCTGAACCTCTCCTATCACCTTCCACTCACTCAGAGAGCAAAGAAATTATAAAGGCACTGTAAGATGAAGGCCACGTATAGAAAACTTGAATAAATGGAGCATACATTTTTGTCTTTAAATAAATCAGTCCCTCAGAAGTTAAGTGTACCAATTATGTGGCTAACGTTAGGGCAACAAATTTTTCCTTGCCTTTCTATTGCCATATGCCTGTCATTTTTTTCCTACATTTTCCACTCACTGTTTCAAACATATGTTGCCACTTATATGCCAAGAAAGGAATCTCTGAATTACCCCCTTCAAGTATGATGGAGAGGCAGACTGAATGGAGCCAGAGAGAGCACCATTAGCAGTTGTTCACACTTCTGTTTTCTCTTAACTTCCTCTTCTCCAAAGTTTATTCCTCCTATGCAGGGGGACATAGAACTATAAAGCCATCTATGACTCATGCTGCAAAATATATAGTTGCAGTCGTGTACTGGAGAAGCAATTTTTTACCTTTTTTTTTTTTTTTTTTTAATAAGGGCTACCTTATATAAACTTTTTCTTCTTTTAGTTTCCAGATGGAAGATTCCTTTGTGAATCGCTTACCCAAGCATCAACACTGGTGATCCAACATTCTTTTCTTGTAAACTCACTGCTCAGTTTACCAGTGGTTTGCAGCCTCTCTCCTTGCAACTCCTGTGCCCCAGGGTCAGCTTGGGCACACATTTCACAGCTCCAGAGTAGTGCACCTCAAAGAACATCTATAACACTACACATGCCCTTGTTTTTGCTGTCAAGAGAAGACCATGAAAAGCTAAAACTGTGCAGATAATTCTTCAGAAAGGTGGGCAGAAGAATAGAAGATGAATGGAGGGGGGGAAAAATGGATGTTATCCACTAAAAGAGAAGCAAGCTGTTACCCTGGTACCATTAAACAGAAGAAATTAGTCCACTGATAAAGAAATTTTTTAACAGGTTTAAAATAACCAAGAGTTTCCAAAAGGAGTCAGTCAATGACAAACAGCACAAAAGTAGATATGTTGGCCAGATTCAAGAAAAGTTTCATGGAATAAAATGTGCTACTAAACTAAACTGAATTAAAATAAAACTTCATTATTTTCTTCTCTGGTGCTCTTGCACTGATTATCAGCATCACAATCACTATGTGACAGTACTTGATCTTTTCTTTTTCTGGTTTTGCTTTTCACTTCTTTGGTTGGTTGATTTCAGGTTTTTGGGTTGTTTTTTTCTCTTGTTTGGTTAGGGTTTTTTGATGGTTTGTTTTTAATGTGAGGAGATGCTGACAGAGGTTTCCAAAGGAAAGGAAAGGAACCATACATTCAATATCAGAAAATTACCTAAGCTGCATAATCAAATACTAAAGAATTACCTCTTACCACCATTTAAATTCTCATGAGCGTAATGAAATCAACAGAGATGCACAACCTGACACCTGGTATTTTCTTAATTTTGCAAAGCCTTTGGGAATCACTTAAAGACATGGATTTATGCTAAGAATGGGAACTATCCAGCAAGTCTAACTTTTATTTACAGTTTTGTTATTGAGTGACTCTTCATGGACATGCTGGGTAATTTTTACCTGTTTTTTAAACCTAATTTTCATCCCAGGGTTTGAGGTTTATTACTTCCAAGGTATCCTATAAAACTGACTGAAATTCATGTAGAATTATGATTTTTTCTTACATTTCTGAGTAGTATTCAGGATTAATTCAGAGAGACCAAAGAGCAGAAAGGTCATGTGGCAAGCTCCACTGTCAGAAAGAGAAATCCCACAGGCTTGATGCTTCCCTACCAAAACCTGGAAGATGTCTGTGGTGGTGTTTTCCTTAACACATCAGTCACATGTATATTTAGCTCTGAAAATTAACTAGTAATCCCTTGTCCCAGTGTCTGCTCTACCACTGGTATAAATATCACTGGGAGACTGAAACAGATGCCTACACGAATAACTATCAGGGAGAAAATGTCACACAGGCTTATCCTCCCACTCAACCCTCCCATCTCCACTTTTCTAAACAGAACTGCTAATAAGTAAAAGGAAAGCAAGTTGGTAGGAAACGATCACCTAAAGTTGGTGCTAAACATCACCTATTGCCCATCCAATGGATAACAGCTGAAACTTGCATTCATCAAAAATTTGCATATTAGCTTTATTAAGTCAACTGAGCACTCATCCACGCTCTGTCCTGGGTAAGCATTTCCAAAAAAAAAACATAAAGAATTACACTGCCTGCGGTGACTGGACAAAAATACAACAAGGAAGTTTTAAATTCTGCTGTACATGCCTTACTTTTCACTTGAGGATCTTCAGTACTACACACACTTCTGTCCCAATGGTCCTTGAAGGATCAAGGACAGTATTTTGAGGTCAATACATCCAAAATCAGTATCTTGTTTCAAGATTTTTATGGGAGCACTGTCCATCTGAAACTGAAGTGGTGAAGAACTGGGGGGATTCTGTGAAATGATCAAACCAATTTTTTTATTTCTAAGGATACATTGGGATAAGCACAATGACAAAAAGAACTTGTCAACAAGTTCTTCAACAAACATACCTCAAAAGCAAAGTCAATATTGATGGATTACTCATACTGGAGCTTAATTTAGTCTGGGAGCAGCACAAGAGGGAAGAAAGGAACAAAACCCATGCCCTTGGGTTCAGTCAGCATTTTCCCTGAAAAACATCTTCCAGTCTAAAAGGTTCACATACCCAAAGGCTGAGTAGCAGTTTTAATTTGGAAGTTTGGTGCAGTTTTACCCTGAAGCCACATATAAAAGCTGCATTAAGACAACACAGGAAATCACATGTAGATCATCAAAACAAAAAGCTCAGATTTTTTAATGAGAGGGTTTTGTTTGTTTTTTGGTTTTGTTTTTTTAATGTGGACTCATTTCCCACAGAGTAAGAACTTACCTGTTTATTTAATTTATTTAATGAGGTTTATGAAATCCAGGTTCATTAAACTAGACTGAGATCACAAAAAATACTACGACCATCAATAAAAGATCAAACTTTGGTATCACTTTCATGTAGCTTGAAAATTATAAGCTCTGTATTATACCTTTCACAATAAAAGGTCTTATTAAAAAACAGATCAGTTCTGAACTGGACCAATTAAAATCACCAGACATATATTTTGCACTTAACAAGTGAATAACTCTAAAAAGTGCTTAAATTAGTTTAGAAAGACAAATTTAATATTCCTTAACAAAAAAAAAAAAAAAATATTTCCGGTATTTTAAAGTGGATCATTTTCCAATAAATTAAAACCACAGACTGGGTGGAAATTGGTCTACCTCCTCTGAATTCATTAACAACAGGAATTACACCACAGAAAAGTTCAGCAAATCAGTCTATAAATATATCCATAAAACTCTTCCAGTTCTTTCTGTTTATTTCAACACATTTAAGTGCATTTACAGAAAGATGATGAACTCATTAAACCAATTTAAAATCTTCTTTTCTTTAGCTACACCCTTGCCAACTGAAAACTATCTCCAGGCAATTATTTCACTTTATAGCTGTTGATAGGATGGTTAGGAAACGGTTAAGTCTGCAAGATTATGTCTTCCATATGCAACTACCATTCAGCATCCCACCCTAAGGATACAATCAACCAATAAAGGCTCTGTTCTGATTATGTAATGCATGTATTTAATATCCCACTTGAGAACTCTGTTGGACGTAAAGACAGCTACAGCCTAGTGACTTTGCAAATAAGATGAGGTAATATTTCTCTGGAAGTAACAAAACATCTGAGCATGCTCACTTGTGAACCACAGAATTCAGAAGCCCAAGCGTTTTTCAGTCTGAACCACTCAGCCACTCGAGAGCTGTGTCCCCCTTCATGGTTTGCTTCCTCTGTAGCATTTACAAACTTTCTCACACCAAGAACAGAATCACAATTTTCTTCCAAACTAGTCACACAAAAAACCACACAGGACAACTCAACTTCATTTGAATTTACAGGTTCTCAAAAAATGGAATAAAATTCTGTCCCAAACCACATCTATGAACAAGAAAGAAAAAAATGTCTTCTTTAAGCAACTTTAAAAAATGCATACGCCCAAAAGGCAGCAGCCAAAAGAACATCTAGGAGATCTGTGCAATTCCTAAGAGAGAAATTATATGTGGAATTCCAGCTTGTACCAATACACCTATAGATTAATAGTGATGAACGTGCTTAACTTAGGATTTGCAGTCCAATGCTGCACATGAACACATCCCTAGTACATTCACTGTTCATCAAAGTAGAAACACTAATAGCCTATAAATGTCCTAAAACCATGCACACAAACATACACTTTAAAAGGACTGCAACCTGATGGGGTTTTAGATATAGCAGCTTTCATAGCTCATGTCAATGAAGAAGTGGATTTTAAAAGAGAAGAAAAGTTTAGTGAAAGTAAAATAGTCAAATGTTCACCAGACAAATGACACAACAAAACAATAAGGTTCTATTATCAGCTGAGTAAAATCACTGTCACTTAAGAAATTACTATGAACAGTGAGAGAGACAGAACAATGTCAGGGTCTGAAGAACGAAGACAGATAAAAAAATTAAACCCAAAGCTGTACTGGAAAACAAAGTGAACATTTTTCTTCATTATGAATGATGTGACCATTTTCTCTGTCCTCAACGCCATGCAGTTGACAGTAACAAGTTAGCCCTATCTGAAACACAAGATTTTTGAGATAAGTCCATGCAGAAATGGAACACCCAGGCATTTTCCTTTCTACACTCAGATTAATGTCAAAGTGAAAAGCACACATTTACAATTCTGTGCAGATTACTTCCCCATTCTGGACCTCTTCCCTTTCCCATTGACCTCCCTCAGGGAGCAAAAGTGCAATCAATGAGCCTCCCTGCATTCCAGTACAAATGCTAAATATACCTATAACCATTCCTCCCCAGTCACTCCATTGGACACTGGCATCTTCATATGGCCCTCCCTCCACCTTACAATAATCCACTAATGGATTTTCTTCTTCCAACATGACAAAGACAAACTGGAACCCCACCTAACCAATGTTAGCCTCTTTTATTGGATTTGGCTCCTAGACGCACATGAAAAACAGAGAGAGGCACAGAATAGCATAAGAAGAGAATAGAAAAAACTTGTTGATAGCTAGTGGAGTAGTTAAAAAAAAATCCCCAACAAACAACTTCACAAGGTGATTTGATCTGTCTGTTATACTGCAGTTATGAAAAGAAACAAATAATTGTACTTGCAAAAGGATTCACAAACATGATTCTCCATTTCCTTTTGTATTACTTGTGTTAATGCTATTCCCTGAAGCCTGTAGGAGAATTCACTACCAAAAATGGGCAGCTTTGCTGCTTTTAAGTACCTAAAATAGAGAAAAAGCTTCCAAGAAAGCCCAATATCGGAGCAAAAGTAAATGAGTCCAAGTTTGAGTAAATTACCTAAATTCTATGGAATCAATACACATGGAACACAGACCAGGACATCATTTAAAGCCAAGGTACCACAAACAGTCCTCAGTCATTCATTTTAAATATTAACTAGCTAGAAGTCAAAGTCCATTGGAATCATTGTTTATTGAAGTTCAGACATATCCAGAACACCTTCGTGTAAAACTGCATAAACTTTTCAAAGTGATTCCCAACAGATCTGGAGGCACTTCAGAATTCCCTCCAACTCAGGCCCTGCTGTCCACGAGCAAAGCCACCAATAAGGGTTTCCACAAGCCCCTGAGCTGTGTGTGTTTCTGCTCCAGGGATACCTGTGCCTACCACAACCACTCCAAGAACTGCAACCATCTGTCACACTGACTGCTGAGAAAAATATACCCAGCAACATTTCTGGGCATGACTTGCTTTGATTTACATACACACAGACTGCTAAAAGTTAAGGCTCAATTTAGGCTCCCAAGCCCCAAGGTCAAAGCAATTCTACAGTTTTCATAGTGTTTATTCTTGTCAAGCTCTGTATAACCTTATGTCACAATGGACACATCTTAGGCTTTGAGCAAAGTAACTCCACCTATGTTGGTAGTGTTGGATTCATGTACGCTCCTCTTTATTCAGCAGCAATATCAAGGACTGATTTGTTTTATGTGAGAATAGCCTCTGCCCATCTACTATGGAAATTTGAAATAAAAACAATTACAATCAGAAAAATAGAGTAAAGCAGAGCAGAAAAGAACTAACAAAATTCATGTGTCCAAAATTTGAATCAAACTAAGAGGGCATGCACAACTGAATCTAGATTTAACCAGGACAACATACATTAGGAATTCAGAAATATACTTGTTCTTTTGCAGCTTTCTACTTCTAGGCCTCTATATTATATAGTTTATTATAAATGGAATCGAAACATTTCTGTATAATTTTAAAAGTTAAACACAAAAAGGCTATAAGTACTACCATAAGTACTGCATTACAATAACTAGAACCACTTTTCTCCTCTGTCCTTGCTACTGGCTAGAGTTATGCACAAATATTTACCTATACATATAGTTCTGTATTTATTGGAGAGGGGAAGGGGGTAAATAATCCGAAGATCTATAAATTTACAGTGCTTAAATCTTTGTTCTGTAGAGTCACCTAAAAGTGCTAAAGTCTATGTTCTTTTGTTGAATATATTTAAGAAATTAGCTTGTTTATTTTTTCCTGAGTAATAGTACAGTCTGCTTATAAGATAAATTATTAGCAATTATCAAAAGTACTAAGAGATTTCATAGCAGAATATGCCACTACAGATTTCACTTATATGAAACTGTATCAGTACAAGAAAGAACCCAATACACTGTTCTCTTTAATCAATTCTACACAGTTCATCCTCATCACACACTTTATAAGTGCAATTTGTATGGACTATCTTTCATCGAATTAATATTAACCTTCGTATTAGAATCTCCTGAGTTCACTTTGCTAGAGCAAATAGGAGGCAGAAATTATGCTCTGTCCAAATGCTTTCAATCAAGTTATCCAGGGGAAACAATATTAAAAGGTACAGAAGCTTCCTTCTTACAACTAAAAATAGATAACTGAACAAAACAGGTTTAAAATAAAGTACTCAACAACTAAAAAAATTCCACAAAACAAAGCAGACTACAAAGCAGAGGGAAAGGTTGCAAGGGAAGACTGCTTAAAGAGCATAGGGTTTTAGGGACTAAAAAGAAAATGTTGCCTTTCCTTCAAAGTGCTGGGTCCCTTAAACCACTTTTATGCTTTAGTCCAGATTTCAAGCATGAAGCAAGCTGTAGGCTATTCAAGCATTTAGTTCTTCTCCTAAAAGACTTTCTTAGTAATAATCCATGCTGTTGACATAACATGCAGAGACAAGAGATCAATAAAAGTGTTCCCTGATAATGACACAACTTCAATATTGCAGAGTTGAAAGTAATGGTTCTTAAGGCTGATACGTCTCATGCTAGCTGCTGTAAAAAAGCCAAATTAATACCCTTTTGTATTTGTTCCCCTTCCTCACTCCAGGGTTTTGTAAAAGTTTTGTTGCAGACTCTGGAGCTGTGGAGTGTCTGAGTCTGCTAAATACATTTCCCCAAGCCCAAGAGACTCCTTGAACAGTACCTGCTGTGGGCAACACTAACAAAAAGAGCTACATGTGACTACACCCTAGGAGGTCAAGAAATTCTGTAAATACTTTTCCAGACCAGGGAACTGAACCGCACAACTAAGTCACATTTCTAAAGTATGAATCCATCAGATACCTCAGCAATTCTGAATCCCAAAGGGATCAAGGTTTTATGAGCAACATTACATCCCTAGGAATCCGCAATCTAAAAAGCCTGTATAGGATACATTTGCCTCTGCCTTATTTCAACACGTATTCCTTTACCAGGTACCAAAATCACCAATAACTTGAACCACTGTGCTTTAAAAAGGAACTAACGTACAGCTACTGAAATTACATAGAATAAGAAAAACCTTTTTGAATGTATTTCTTACCAGGAATCCTAAGGGGGGAGGGATTTATCAAGGCAGAAAATATGTCTGTTATTACAGAGATTTTGTAACATAGATGCAGCATCTAGAGATCTAAAGAAGTGCCTCTGGGCCCAAGAGCATGTTTGTGTTTTACTCTGCTAATACAGGCAAGTCCAACAAAAAAACATTTTCTCTCCTTGCAAATTTTGCCTTCCTTAGCATCCATACTCATTCTTCTACAGCCTTACTCTCTTTTCAAAAAAGCTCTTTAACAGCTGTTTTCACTGGGTTAATCAGTAGGAAGCAAGAGAAGCCTGTTCAAATTGAATTATAACAGTGACATGTAAGCTTCATGATACATTTTAATTCTGGATTCTCTCAACCACTAAAAAAGAAAAAAAGAAGCATGACAGCTTTGTAATCCACTTTGCAAAAAATCAATGGCACCAATGAGCCTTCTTCAAGTTCTGATGCTGCATTCAAGCCCACATTCACCTAAGTATGTGGCTGACAGGCTTATGCTCCCAAAGTAGCCAATGGCCTCAGGAGGCTCCTGTAAACCTGCAACCCACAAGAAATGCACTGAATGCCAAATCCCTTCTACCTGTGTGCTGGGCTTTGCTCTCCAAGCCATTGGTGGAATAGCATCACCCAGCAACAAGTGCAGGAACAAAGGATGTGAATGGAAAAGCAGAAGAGAAGAGACGGTGCATGATATGGAGGAGTTGAAAAAGCCTGCAACACCTTGATCTACTTTTTTACCTCATATCGTCAAAACTTTGAAAGAAACATCCTCCACCGGCACCGTGTTCAATTCATGGCAGTGTGAAAAGTTTAGTCAACAAATCTGAGTAGTTTTTATTCAAACAAGAATGATATTGCTCTGAAAAGGAGTTGATTGCTTTGAAAAACATGACTGAACTCATAGCTTAGATTAATACACAAAAGAGAGGCAGGGATTCATGTGGAGTCAGACTTGAAGCTCAAAATGTTTCAGCCATATCACTTCCCTGAAGTTCTACAGAAAGAATCTTGCATTGACTGAATTCAAAGGAAATGGATGAAGAAAAGTAGTACATAGCGTCATTTTTTTCTGCAGTCTAATGACTAAAGACGGACATTTAAAATATGTTCTACTTCCAAGCATGTTTACAGACATGAAACTGAGCGCCTTCCAAGGTCCTAAGTCTTCACAGGATTGCTACTGCATCCATACTGACATGGCTGTCGTGCCTTCAGAAACAGCCCAACTACACAGGCATACTTGTGGGTAGGGGTGGGCAGATAAAAAAAATCTCACTGCAGAACCCATCACAAACAAAACAAACCTCCAATCTCAAACTTCTTCAAATATACTTTTGTACAGAGCTTTCACGAACTAAAGAACGTTATCTCATTTCACCATGGAGAAAAGGTTACTTGGCTATATATGGTTTATACAGAGTAGGGGAAGGCATACAAATTAAATTCTCTCCATCCTTGTTCATGGTAAACTCTGCCATGCAAAAAATTGTCTTTTTCATTAAAAATTACCTTGGTCCCATATACATAATGAAACCATCTCACAAGCAGGTATGAAGCACTTGCAAGTTCTCCTTAGAAGCCATTAGCAGTTGAGAGGTGCAGTCATCAACGCCCCAGTACAGTGCCCAACATGAAGGGATATAATTATCCTTAACATTTGGCTAGGAATTTTATTTGTATCTGCCAAAAAAAGGGAAAGAATAATGGAATCTGCAAACAATAGGAGAGTTTGAAAAAGTATTTCTCCCTGCTGCCAAAAAAAATTAAAAACACAGAGCAATGGAGATATGAATCTCTTTCCGCCCATGGTCCATAGTAAAAGACATGAATCTGAAGAATGTTATCTTTAGAACTTTCCCCTGCTTCTGCCCCTTGCCTTCCACATGCATTTATCAGTTGTCAGTACATTTCAGACTGTAAATAAGCCATAATAAACTCCGTATTTCTCTCTGCAATATTCAGAAATTCATCTATACATTAGGATATGAAACCCTAAAACACTTTACAGATGAAATCTAAGAGATTATCAAACACAATGCTAGGAGAAATAATAAAGATAAATTAGAAAATTTTTGAAGGATGCTAATAATCTAAGAAATAATTAGAGTGAATCTTCTACTGAGTAATGTCCAAACTCCCACAGATTTCAGAGACAAGGCTGAGCACACAGTGGAGAAAAATCCTTGCAGTCACATGAGTCATTAAAACATTAAATACCAGATCCCATTTATGCAAGGCAATAAAATTCAACTTGTCAATTCAGCGTATGTTTCAGTTCTCCAGGTATCACGGGCAAAACTTAAGCAGACCACATCTAAAAAAACAAACAGTTTTAAGTGATGTAAAATACTAATAAAATCTTTTGACAGTATTTGTACTTCAGTAGTTTATTTTTGGAATGTGAAAGTAACCTAAAGATTTAGACCCCAGGGAGAATTTCAAAAGCCCAAGCTTCAACAATATCTACATGAAGTAAATGTGACCAAGAGCCTGATTCAGCCAAGCATTTCAATGTATCATCAAAATCAGACTTCAGCTGAAGTCCTTTCCTTTTTCAACAAGAATACACAGGGCTGTGTTTTAAGTGCTTTGTTGAACTGAGGCCCAAGTTCTAATTTCCTTTATTTATCTTAGATACAAAATGGCCAAAGGAAGGGGTCAAATGCTGCAATAGATAGGTTATGGGTTTAAGGACACTGGAACTGCTGCTATGAAATGCCATGGGAAGAAAAAAAGAAAGAGAAGTAGTTTTACGATGGAAGTAATGGGAGGAATTCAGATAGTTTAAGATAAAGTCTAAACAACTGCCTCAAAGTCTTTTAAGCTTATTTGTCCTATCTTTTCCTTGCCTAATATAATCTTCCATCTTTCCAGCTCCTGTTTTTCTAATGTAAAATCCTGAAAGAATGCAGGGACAAATAACTATACAAAACAATAAGCAGAGACCTAGAAAAAAGTCACTTCAAACAGCTGCAGAGAGCAACCCTGCATTGTCAGGAGATGCACCAATGATTTAGTAAGATTTTCTTTTGGTCTCAAATTTGTACAAATCAACAGTGCCTTTTGTTGTCACAATACGTACAAATGCACCAATTCCATGCAAAACTATGTGTAGTAACTAAGGAAACAGAATTCATTTTCAGGGACTAATAGAGAATGAGACAGGCATAGCCGCCTGCCCAAAGCCTTTTTTTTTTTCTCCTCGGTGTAGTTCACCAATGCCAGGATTCCACCTACAGATACTGAAAGAAACTGTAAAAATGCAGCAAAGGAAGGTTTCTGTGCAATTCAATTCATTGCTTCAGGTAAAAATAAGCTTTTCATGTTATAGTAGTCCAGAACTTGGAATTTTTAATAATATATCCAAGCCCTTAACCAAGGCTTGGGTAGCACTGTACAATGTCTTTTAAGTCATAACAATATAAGAGAAGGAAGTCAGCTGATGCTCTTTGATAATGCTGGTTTGCAGAAGGTCACAGATGTGCACTTTTGTATTGCAGAGAGGAATTAAGAAACAAGGAGTTCATATTTTGGCCATCCCCAGATGTAAACACAGACTTATAAACAGAAGGACTTGCATTCCCTACTCCCAGACTACCAATAAACTTATCACCAGCACTATCTGAGCTGTGCTCCTTACGACTCTAGAACAGAACTAGATTGTGAGGATGAATTTTTGACTACCAGCTTTTGAGAAGTCGTCTTCTTCAAAGTTGCTTGTGGCCTAAAAAAATTATCTCATGTGGGAGAACAAAAATTTTCATATGGACCACAGAAACAGGGGTGTGCAGGTGAAGGGAAAGTTCCAGAAAAACAAAACTATTCCAAAGGGAAGGGAATTTAAAAAGCCAAACCCAGGACAGAAATAGTAGCTCTCACCCCTAAGGATTTATACATTTATGCTTGCATACACACATACATGTAAAAACGAATGCATTCACATTTAACTCCTACCTACCTTCCACTGAGTAACTTCCCTGACTCCCCCTGCAAATCAGGGCTGGATACAGCAGTGCCTCCACAACCTGCTCTGAGACAGCACCGTACACCTGCAGCTATCCTGTCATTTTAAACAGTCTCAGCAGAAAGGTTGAGTTTGTAGTTGAAGATATTTTCCATATCAAGGTCACCCAGATGAGCTTTTATTTCAAATGATCCATATTGGTATAATGCACTTTTGAGAAAAACTAAAACTCCAAAAACATTAGCCAAGGAACTGAATAGGTAAATATCAGCTAAAGGTTAGGTTATTTTGTTTTTGTTTGGATTTGATTATTAACTCTCCCTAGAATAGCAAATGAAATATTATCCTACTCTGTCCATTGGTATATTCAAATAAGATGTTTTCTATCTCTAAAACCATTTGGGAAAGGTTAGTATTAAATAATTTGAAAATTTACTGATGAGGCACCCAAATCTGAACTTTCTCAGAAACTTAGAGGACGCAGCAGGATCACCCATACAAATAAGCAGCAGAGTTCTGAGGAAGTCTTTACTCAGTATCCAGGCAAGGGGTTGCCTGGAATTTTCCAACTAAAGAATAAGTACCTTTTTCAGGCTACACTCACGATAAATATATGCAAGATAGCTAGAAGATGTCTGTCTTGTTAATGAAATGCAAACATCTTAATCATCATTTGTCTTCGTACCTACAGACAACATCCCCAAATAAGTAACTTATCTTACTGATAGCATTATGTTCATTATGACAAAACACACTAAAAGCAGGCAGAGAACAGCTTAAGCTATAGAGATGAAGACTAAAATTCAAATGCTGCAAATAAATTAATTGTGGATGCACCTACTACTTTAATAGTGTAGAATGCCTTTCAATGGTCTAAGTTATCCACCAACATAAAAGGAGTTTATTTCACTGACTCCCATTAACCCTCAGTGGATTTTCAATAACAAATTTTGTGCCTATTTCCAGTATTTCTTCCTTCTGCCCTCAGTGTTTACTCAGGGTGTACACTAAAGGACAGGGAATACAAGAGATACAATACATTTTAAGTTCTTTAATCTAAATCCTACTTTTTGGCTTTGTGCCTCTTTCCTAAATATTAAAAAAACAAACGACTCATTTCTTCAAAACCTTCTTACTAAAAATAGTTGGTTGGACTGCTTAATTGTGTTAGCTGAAACACAAACATACGAAAAAGGAAAGGGGTTTGTAGAAAAAACATTGAAGAGAAAAAAAAAATCAGATTTCATCTGGCCTTCCCATCATCACTTAGGAGAATTGTTTTGTAGTTACGTCATCAGGAAATAAAATACTATCCTCCAAGGACCCCGACTCTTTACAGAAGGAAAAAAAAGGAAGGCTCAAAGTTCATATCCCCCCACAGAGGAATTCAACTAAAGTCACATTTTTTGTCATAATAAAATTAAAAAAAAAAAAAAAAAAAAAAAAAGAAAAACAGAAAAAGCTCCCTTAGAACAACCAATTAAACATGATGACTTGGAATTCAGTTTTCCCATTTTCAAGCTCTATGCTGCGGGACTAAGTGGAAAACATTGTACCTGATCAGCAACAACTTCTAACGACTTTATTATCAGCGCTAGAGAGGAACTGCCCTAACCCAAACCTTCCGCACATTCTTCTTGGCCCTGAGCTGGTGGACACACGCGGTGTTTGTTTCACACAGCGCTGGGCTCAGCCGCAGCCAGCACCCAGCGTCCAGCCCGGCTGCCCAGAGGGGACCGAGCTGACCAGAGAGGGCCGAGCCGCCCAGAGGAGGCGAGCTGAGCTGAGCTGCCCAGAGGTGTCCGAGCTGCCCAGAAGGGGCCGAGCTGTGCACAGGGAGCCCGGCTGCTCAGAAGCGACCGAGCTGTGAATAGAGAGCCTGGCTGCCCGCAGGTGTCCGAGCGGCCCGCAGGCAGAGGCCGAACTGTGCATAGGGAGCCCGGCTGCTCAGAGGTGTCCGAGCTGAGCATAGGGAGCCCGGCTGCCCGCAGGTGTCCGAACTGTGCATAGGGAGCCCGGCTGCCCGCAGGTGTCCGAGCTGTGCACAGGGAGCCCGGCTGCTCAGAGGTGTCCGAGCTGTGCATAGGGAGCCCGGCTGCTCAGAGGTGTCCGAGCTGTGCATAGGGAGCCCGGCTGCTCAGAGGTGTCCGAGCTGTGCACAGGGAGCCCGGCTGCCCGCAGGTGTCCGAGCTGTGCACAGGGAGCCCGGCTGCCCGCAGGTGTCCGAGCGGCCCGCAGGCAGAGGCCGAGCCCGGCGGGCAGCGCAGCGGGGCCGCAGCGCGCCTTATATGGCAAGGCGCTGACGTAATGGTGCATAGGCTCGGGCGGGCCGCGCGCCCATCCCTCATTGTTCCGCGGGAGCGCTGGAATCTCGCAGCAGCCCCGATGGCACCGCGCAGCGCCCGCGCCCCGCAGCACCGGCTCACCCGGGACTGCTGCAGCCCGCCAGCGCAAGGTAAGGCAGAGGGTGGGAAGCAAGCTTCTCTTCTGGCAAGCACTGGCGCTTCTGGCTTTTTCCTGTTGAGATACCTATTTTTATAAAAAAAGTCACTTCCAAAAAAAAAAAAAGAGGGGTGAGGACAGAGAAACAATTAAATACCCCAAAACAGCACCAGGAGAACTAGAAGGTGTCTGCCGAATCATATATTTTAACTCTATTTCAAGCGTTAAAAACTGTCTTTAAAACAATTCCTGCAGAGGCAACAGATGAGGAATTAATGTAACATTAAAGAAGGAGAGAGTTATGAATTACACACACTTTCCAAATGGTCGGATAAAATCATGACTGCATTTAAAGCTGTGGAAGGAGTCCAACAGTATTGTAATATATTAGGTAGAGCTACTGCCTCTCTTTCTGCTGCATTTACATGCATATGCTATATATTAGTAGACATGTACACACACATCTCTAAGCATTTACTATACTTTTGAACAATTTCTACTGTAGTTTTCAGAGCGATGTATAAATTGCCACAAACATTACTTTGCATTACGATTATGCTATGTTTAAAGAAAAGAATTGCAACTAGTTTCATTACTAACAAACTTTTCAACTCATACACACCGCTTCCCTCTTCTGTGTGTTGCGTGCAAGTGTCAAATCACAAGAGGGCAGAACTGTCAGTTTTGATGAAAAAAACTTTTAATCCTGGTCAAACACATGATGAGTGTGAGAACCAGATAGCATGCTGCTCCCTTCTAGGCTTATTCTGCAAGATGCTCAACAGTACTGCAGCTATTAACTCCAGAAAACAGGGAATGAAAACCAGCTCTGACGAAGCACAAAGCACCTTGAAAGATCAGACTTCAGCGTGTTTATAATTCACACCTGCGTAGCATGCAAAATTACAGTCCTCTCCGTTAATTGAGGGCCAAACCCTGTCAAATATTTGTTCACAGGAAAACTGGAATTAAGTCAATTGTACTGTCCTACTTGCAAATTGGAACTACTGACACTGCTTTTCAGAGCCCGATGGTTAGAAAATGTTAGAAAAGTTAGACTTTAAGTCCTTTAATTCTGAACTCCTTTTACAGGTAAAACATGTTTTTGTTGTATGTTCTCCTCTTCCTTATAATACAAAGATAAATGCAATTTTAGGAGAGAAGTAAGGGTTCTTTTTCCCTTTATTTGATGTTTTAAATCCTGCCAAATCCTTGTTCAATTATATATTTAGGAAAAAAGAAAGCTGGTACTAACATATGCATTGTTGTAGTATCATGCATACACAGATTTAGAGGCTGAGCCAAAATATCTAGTGTGAACTTTTTCATAGCTTTTTTTTGCTTTAAATATGGAGAAAATATGAAGCAGTTATTTTCAACATGCTTCTAAAAATGTAAATATAAAGAGACATTTAATTTCAAAGATAATTCAGGAATTTGTGTATTATTAACCTGGCAATTAGATAAAAGTCACATCAATGTTTCCAACATATTCTTTTTTGTAACAAGCAAAGTTTATATCTCTGTTGAAAGAACCAGGGAAGAGGGCACTGTATAGTGTACATATAGAATGAAAAGAATCCTAGCAACCAGAACAAATGTAATTTCACAGTACAAAAACAATACCCCGTATCAGTATCCTGAGCCCCTTAAAAAGTCTTCTACCCACTATTCTGTCATATCTGCAGAGTCCTTGCAGTTTTAAAATGATTACTTAGTTTTCTAAATATCCAGTGACAAGTTATAAAGTAGAAAACTTAGCTACATTATGAACAGATGTGTTAGGAACCAAAGTTAAGTGACAGTCTTCAAAAAGTGTGAGTAGAAAGGATGAGCTGAAGAAGTCGAAAGACTACAATATGGGCAAGGAAAAAATATTAACAGGAATGCTGCACATGCAATGAATTTGATTAAAGCACTAAGCAGAAAAAGGAAAAAGTCTCCCCATAGGTAGGAGGCAATTTCAGCTGCTCCAAATCCAACAAAGAAGGGTGACTTCTATCAGTAATTACTGCTTTAGCAGTATCTAAAGTACCATCTGTACTCTGAATACTGCTAGCCTAAAACAAATCGTAACACTATCAAAAGCCAGAACTCTACTTCCCATAGTCTGTCTTCCTCAGATTAAAAAGGAAAACATTCTTCACTTAATACTTACAGGACCAATTTTGCTCTCATTTACACTGGTAAAACTCCAAAATAATTAAACAGAGGTACAATGATTAAACTGTCTCACTGCTGTGTTTCCCCACCACCACCTCTGTATTATACTCCTTTATTATATCACATTTCTTAACATGTTTTGGGTATTAATTGATCAGTATTCCTAATTTTAAGTGATTAAAATGCCAGCTTCTGTTAATTAGAAGTAAAAGGAGACAGCAAAAGAAAAGAATCACCACATAACTCAGTCTTAAACAAGTGTGTTTCTTCATCTAAATTTCTTTTTATACTAATTTTTCACAACATCCAATGTGACAACATTTTAAGAATATATCCTCCAGAAATGAAAGTCAACTTCCTACCAAACTGCATTGACCCTTTGTTCCTTTCCCGTCACTTCCCTTTCCTCCAGTGACAAACATCTGCTGACAGCAGAATTTTTAGAGATTTGATCCAGAAGACAAGGGATAGTTTCTATTCCCCATCGGTATTAGTAAAATCAAATTATTTCTTGATTTGTGCTGAGCAACCGAATTTCCATACTATTTACCTAATACTATTATGAATTACCAATTTTGCACTTGTCATGGGATTAAAAAATAAAAGCCTGATTTTACTCCTGGTGAGTTTCCCCTCTGTGGCAGATCTTAAAAGATTGCAACTTTTCTTCAGGAGAAATTCTTTGCCACACGTAGATTGACTTGTGCAAACTGAGCAAGTACAGCTCCTCTGGACCTTTCCTACGAACAGCTGTTCTCAAATCCTGGGCGTGGTACTACCTGAATAAAGTTCATTAAAAAAGCTATTAAAATATATTAAGTCAGAGAATCCTAAGGAGTTTACAATGTAGGAAGACATATCTTTAAAAACCATTGTATGAAACTGTAGTTCTGTCTCATTAATAGTTTCCCTCAACACTTTGTCACCAAGTTGATTTGAACTTAAAAAAGTTCTGTGTCTTAGGAATAATTTTTAATTGATTAGGGTTTTTCTTTCATACTGAATAGATTCTGCCATGGCATCCTTAGGGTTTAGGTTGAGCTGCTTCTAGTTGAAAGCTTGGTTAGTTCAACCACTCACTAAACTGTATTACTCAGCTCCAAGAAGGTAAAAATCACTGCTGAAAAATTCTAACTGTAGTGCTCAGTCTTGTCATTTAAGTGAAGTAATGGATAACCTTGACTCTTAACAACTCTCAGTACATTATGCTGATTTTGAGGTTTGCTGTGTTTTCTGTCAGCAAGACAAAAATCACTTTGATTGCATGTCCAGTGTACCACAATGTTCCTGAAGTTCAGTAGCTGCGCTCACCAGTGGAGCACTCTCAGGCAGTTACAGCTCACTCCTCTAGAGTGTTCACACTTTCTAGCAGAATGGATTTGAAGATTTTCTGAGGCAATCTGTAGCCACCAGTTAAAAACAGTACGGAAAAAACCTCCCAAAGCAATTGTTCCTCACCAGGGCTGATGTGACTGTGAAGAGGTGAATGCTCATGCTAACAATGAGTGCTGGCTGAACACCCAGCAACATCATCTCTAGAACCCTCCTTTAATAGCAATATGACAATATTGGGGGTGGAAGTTCAACCCAACCTTGCTATGCAACATTTCCACACAGCCCAGAACCATGATCTTGATCACTGAAGCTGATGAATGCATGCTTGCACTTCTTGCCTGTTGCTGCAGCTCATCATGCACATGCTGATGATGTAACACAGCTGCTTGACTTCAGCCTCAGCCTGGGCAGGTGACCATCACAGAGTGGCTGCTGAGGCAAAGCAGCAGAAATGGAGCCATTCTGCTTCATGCTGCATGCTCAAAGCAGATGAGAAACCAGAGCCCACAACCACCTAACTGCTCATCCCAAACTTCCCAAAGCTTTACAGATGTAGGGCAGGTAGGGTACACAAAGCTCTAGTGAACATGGATGGGATGGGAAAAAATCCACTCTTGACAAGAAAAGCACTCATCTTGCATACATGTCAGGGATGTGAAACAATACATCAGACTTCATTATCCTTTATAGATTTCCAAAGACTGAGGAAGGAACACGACAATTGCACTTAAATGATGGATAGAGTTCTTAAAATCTGCCTTAAACCTAATATTCAAAGCTTTTTCTTTCAAATTCATTGCTGACAGCTGATTTAAAACTTTGTCTTTTTTATTAGAGATGCAAAGCTTATCTAGTGTTTGCATAGCAACTATCACAATGACAGAGTAAGAGAATGAAGAAAAATTTTAAAAACTGAAGTGAAGCAGCATGATGCTACTGCCATAAAAACCCACACAAAACTGGCTGCTTAAAAATAGAAAGTAATGCACTCATAAAACTCACATTTTAATTACACATTGAATTTTAGCACATGGACAAAACTAAAGTTTAAGCTGACTGGATTCTGACAGCTTTCAATGAATTTCATCCCCTTTTTTTGGTACAATTTATACAGCTTTCAGTCATTAAGTCTTATTATGAAGAAAATTAGGAAACTTTATCAGACATAAGTTTGGCCTACCAGAAACTAACATTACCTGTCACATTCCCAAACATGATTCTATTCTAATTAGCCACAAAGAGGTTTCTCAAATGAGGCCTAATAAATACCACAGTTGTTTTTGTTTTCACCTTCAGAATGCGACCCCCAGTTAAGCACATTCTACACCCCAGAGGAGCCATTCTGTTACCAAAAAAATATTCATACTAAAAAAAGAGGAGGGTGATTTATATTGGTGACTTGAACCTGAGGGTGTAACAACGCCACACTGGGGGCAGCCAATCCCTAATCTAAATATCTGAAATCCAGTACTGAACACACTGACCTGGATGTAGGATGTGGGGAAAAAAAATACAATGCTCAAGTGTTAATGCTTAAATCTGAAACATTTTTCTTAACTTGCAAAATACTACTATATACTCTTTCATGTAAGAAGTTTTTTAATTAGCAGCCAAAAACTAAATTCCCAAACTAAATACTGAATGGTCTTCAATGAAAAGGCCACCAGAAACCTTGGCAGCCCTGAAACCTCTAAAATCCGTGTTTCTAAAGACATATCTAATAAATGAACACGTTCATTTGTACGCATATGAGTAAGCAGAGCAGGGGGATGAAAGCCTCTGCAGCGAAGTCAGCAAGAACAGCTTCACTAGAGGCCAATTCCAGATGACAAATAGCTGCCCACGAGGGTGGTGCGGCGACGACACCAACCGGTGAGGAATGCTTAGGCTTGTGCTGGGAGATTCACACACTGGTTCCCTTTCGGCAAAGCAGCAGACAGCCGCTGACAGGAATAGTCAGGCTTACAGAGTCGCTAACCCATACAAAGGAGGAGGGAGGAAAATGCATCCTGGTATACAAAGGAGCAGCCACTTTGGAAAGGGTCTTCTTGACCCTGCTTGTTCCCACCCGCCACCTAGAGCTCTGCAGGATTACTGTCATCTCTGTAAATAGCAAAATTTCCTTATTTTAGTCAGGATTAACTGGGTGGGAGAAGTCAGAAATTGACATTGCTAACATTTTATAACTTGTAAATGACCTTCTCATAGATCTAGATTAAAGCAGTTAACTAAAGAACTTGCAAGGTCTGTCTAGAGAGAACTCTTTATTTTCAGCATTTGAAACCATATTATAATTAATGATAAAATGTATTACATCAGAAACATACTGTACATGAAAGCATGCTACAGCTCCTTCATTTTCAGTGACATCTGAAACAAGAAACTATAACCTGAATACCACAGACCATCAGTGAAGAGGCCAAGGAAAGAGATCTAGTAGGGCACGTAGCCAAATGTCACATAACCATACTGAGTTATAAATCAGTTTGGGGTACACTAACAAGGCACAGAATGTTCAACTGAATTCACAGTTCCTTAAAGAACAAGGAACACAAAGCCTTCATATGAAGGCACAAGGGAAGCATAACATGCACGTGACCCTGCTCTTTACTAAAAAAGCCTTTTCCTATGACAGTTTTTGAAAGGCAAAGAACACTGGAAAAAAACTAAAGATAGAAAAAGTATCTCTCTTGTCTTTAGGAAGACTGGTCAGACCAATTTTAAAAGAGTTTAACAAATCATTGCTCACAGAAATGCTACAACTAGTTAAATCCACTTTTTTTCATCCCAACAATTTAGGGGTTTTTTCCCTAGGAAATAGAGAAACATTTATTTTACAAAGCAAGGAAGTTACTCCAGCTGCGGAACACATATGCAGTAGCTAAAAAACCCAAAGCATCACAGTCACTCTAAACACTTCTATTGGCACTCTGAGTGGACATACAACTGAAGGATCCAATTTCTTTTACTCTTAAGCAGGGTATTTGATCTTTAACACAGTGAATATCCAAGGCTGCACAAAAATGGGAAAATCTTACTTCAACACATCATAATAGACAGACCTGAGAGTAAAAGATGTTCTTCAGTTAAACAATTCATCACAGGTGAAGAAGCTACTTAAACTATCATTTGCTGTTGAACAGTGAATTAAATCTATGAAGTAAACCTTGGTGAGAACTATAACCATTAAAAACGTTCTCAGACTGTTATCTTTAGGTCTCCAGTGTAGTTTCCTGTCCTGTAGTCTAAAACAATGTGCTAGTCCTCTTTGAAGAGCATCCATTTGGAGAAACCATGTAAACTTAAATGCTGAACCAGAGCACCTTTGCTCAGGATTAACATGTTTTAGACAAAACATGCATTAATGTTGCACCTTTAGATAATTCACCAAGTGCTACCAGGTCTGTGTGGCCAGAGGCTTACTGAGAAAAGAGAAAATACAACTTCCAAACATTTAGCAGATTTACAAAGGATAGCAAGAAAATTAATTATCTGCCAGGTCTCTTAAGTCACCAGAGCTACAGAGGTTTGGTACCTAGAACTGCACCCAGAAGCAATTTGTAACGCATAAGAAAAAGTTCTGATACAATTTCTGAAGGTCACAGAGTGCAAACCAGGAAACTAGCAGGATTCTTCATCACTTGTAGTTAACCCTGTCACAATGCATTCCTACCACCTCTCTCACCCATGCCTCCAACATGAAGCGCTGGCAAAGCCTATCTCAGACAAAATGGACACCCTCACATTATCAGGTCTATAGGAAAAGATGCATATTTAGCTTCAAAATGAAACTTCCGTTTGATATTAAGACTGTTGCTGATAACATTATTACTTATAGTCTTAGCTACCAGAAAAAGTTGCAACTGTACTAGCAAACCTGATAAAAGCCTCAACTGCACTGCTTTGTGCAACCTAGCATCAAGGAAAATTTAAGTACTTCAAGCTAAATTTGCAGTAACAATTAAGATTTATGTTTTCTGACAGAAAAAGAAGAAATGGGGTGTCACCCAAGCCAAGTTTCAAACACTCAGAGTTTATTAAACACATACACAGAGCTTCTTCAGGAAATAAGCACACCAGAAAAAGGGCTTACTTTTGTCTGAGGATGTATATAATAAAGATTTATGGGCATGAACAGAACAGAATCCTCAAGAAGCAATGGAATTTGAATTCTGCAAAGAACTGACATCACCTATATAATTTCTGAGGAATGCTTGTCTAATTGTTTACAACCAGCCTCATTCCTCCAAATAATGGCAAACTCTCAGTCTTTCCTAACAGTGCCATTCAGCACTAAAGTATCTTTATTTAACTTACCATGTTTAATCTATGTCATTTAAATCACAATTTTAGCACAGAAATTCTTGTACACTCAGCATGAAGAGTGCATAATAAAGTTTGCAGACAAGTTCCACCTGTCTAGAAGCAAGTGGCCACTCAGGAGCTTATCCAGGGCTGGCAGAATGAGTAGGATGCCTTCAGTTCAAAAGGATAAGTGAGCATAGCAGTATGGAAAGTTCTAAATTTTACCACTGCTGATGATGGATAATTTAAGGCCATAGTCAGCATAAGAGATAGGCACAATGCCTGCTCTGCCCATGGATGAAAATGCAGCCCAGACACTTATATTTATATAAATGTGTGTTAAAGTTCTTTAGAGAACATCCAGTTCCTGTAAATGTTATGGGAAAATGACATTTATGACTAACCAGTCTCCTCTGAGTAACACAATGTGGCTGAGTGCCATTTTCTGTCATACCAAAAATATTAACTAATTGAAGTTAAAAAATTGTATAAATTAGATCCTTGCACAGCTATGCCCAATTCTGGTCAAGACAGCGGCACCAACACTGCCTCAGGTGCATCATATACCAGAACAGCGCCTATTTTCCCACCTGTGCCCCCCCCCAAAAAACATTCCATAAAAGAAGTCCACCTTGAACCTACACACTAGGATATTACATAGAGAATAAAAAAAAAAGAAATTCACAGGATTTATCTACAGAAATTGCTTAAAGAAAACTCAAGACTGTTCTTTTAATATAAAACAGTATCATTAAACTGTACCGTAAAAATATGATGTAAGGGTTACAAACTTACATGGAGCTGAAGCAACTGACTCATTCAGAGAATTAGAAATTCTGTGAACTCCTCAATCCACTGAAGAATGCAGAGTAAATAGCCAAGACAAAAACTCACACCTCCAAATATTACTCTTCCATCAATAGTAAACACAGCACAGCAGTGATAGCAAAGTAGTATTTGCCTTACACAAACCAAACACACATGGCTGGGATCATCATCTCACCAGAACTATCCACAACTTGGGCAAGCTGTACTCCCTTCTTTGGGCCTAATCTTCCCATGGGGAATGGGGGTGAAGACAAGCAGGGCTCCAAAGGACAGTTTTCAGGAGCTAACTCCTGTAAGAGTTTTTCACTTGGTAAATCCTAGCAGGAGGCTGCAACATTATTGATTTCTAGTACTGACACTGAATAGAAAATGCAAAGCCATTCACCTGCCCACAGGGTAAGGGATTAAACCCTGACCTGTTTATCTCTGCAGTATTGAGTGTTTTATCATGCTGGTGATTTTAAAAACAGCTCAGTAACTGTGGTCAAGCAATAACATTCTGTGAGGAATAACACAAAGTATACACTTAGAACACAACTCAGGTTCATAAAGACATACAATTTCTTCCACCAATTGAACTCGTTAGCATGTAACACCAACTATCAAATGCAATCATTTCAATGACCCTGCCGTTTAAAAATCACAAATTATAAAAAACAGTAGTTGTCTTAGTTTATTTTACTGTGCTTAAAACCCATTTGGATTAATAATAATTCTCAAAATCTGTTACAGTGAGTTAACACTATTTTTCCATTTTAATAAATCTGAGAATCAGGCACAAAATTTCACTTGTTAAAGATGAAGACAAGACAGAAGCAGGACCTGGATTAGTAACTGAAAAGTTCTGCCTCAGTCTTGTTCCTTTGACCCCTATACCACATCTCTTGTGGTTCATCTTTCCATTTCCTTCAGAAAGCTTTCCATCTGCAAAACTATAATTTGCTGGCTGATGTAAATTTGAAGAGTTCCAAATTCTGGCGTTGCATTTGAAACTACTGGCTTTATTTCTGACTTTACAGGCAGTATGGTGGGAGACATTGAGAGAGATGAGGGAGGAAGGGGAAGGTGGTGAATATGCACTATGGTAATATCACAAAAAAAAAAAATCCCGAATTACTAACTAACAAAACCTAAGTACTATTCCCGTGAGCTGGTTACCTTATTGAGGCATTTAGATTCACAACAGAAGAGGATTAAGTCATGCTGCATGCACAAACATATGGCATTGAAATGCCAAGAGTAATAGATATTGACTTCAAAGAATACCTGAAATAGCTGTTAAATCTAGAAAGAAAGCAGAGTGCATCTCAAAAAGCAGTGACACATCAGAGTCCAGCTCACACTTCATTGCGCCATGTTTTCTAATAAGCTGAATGCTGGGGCCCAGAAGTTGTAAGGCTAACTTCAAGTAAAGCTCGTTAATATTGTAGTCTTCTCAGGTTAGTGTTCATTTAAAATGTTTTCAGGATAAGCAGTCAAGTCAAAAAACAAACCAAACCAAAAACCTGCCAACAACTTAATAGGACAGCATCTTCCTCACTCCCACCTAAAAATCCCACTCCCACCTCCCTACCATAATCTCACATGGCTGCCATTAAAAGATCAGAAATGAGCTTCAGAATTAATAATTATCACACTGACATTCAAATCCTCACTGAAAGCATTAATGCTTTTTACATAAGACTGATGTTTTGATAGGTGACTTTCAAGAATATCGAGATAAAGAAAGAATGTAATTCAAGATAGAAATTTTTTTTCTTAAACTGAGGTTTCATATAAAAGCTGAATTTTAGTGCTGAAGTAAAATTACTTGAACTGGAAGTTAATCTGGTCTTAAATCTTAAATTAACTAATATGAATATATTAAAAGTTTCTCACACCATTTACTGCCACCAAATTTACCCACGATTTCATAACATTTTTAAGTGCAAATATTCCTATATCACCAGTAAGAATATTCAGCAGCTTAGTAGTTGTGAAATCATGGTTACAAACAACATCAGAATTCCAGAATAATTAATTTTCAAAAGCATGTATTATCTACAGAGGTTTACTCAGCATCACACCTAAATACATAGGGTTATCCATACAAAATTTTGCCCGTTAACCCAGAACTGGCAATACTGTTCATCTTCTATGACTTTTACTAAGACTTGTAAAGCAAGTCAGCATTTTAAGCATTTTATAATTACTTTGATAGTCTATAGACTAATAAGAACTCACACCCCCTTCAATAAAATTTCTCATATTATAAAATAAATTTCCTTATTGGGAAATTTGCCTTACACAGTCTCCTGCAGTTGAGACACCCTTTGTGGAGGTTTGCATCCTTGCATAAACAAATTCTTTGAAATTTACAGATGTAAATTAATGTAATGGAAAACAAATTTTAAAGTAAGTATTCACATTCTGTTGGGAAGTGCTGACTGATTCAGATGAAGCTAGCAGATTACCCAACAGCTATGGTATGTTGTTGCTGCTGTAATTTCAAAGGCTTTTGATTTTATGACAAGAAAAAAAGAAACATTAATAAAGATAATAGAGACCCATAAAAAAAAAAGCTCTAAAATATATCTTCATAAAAACTGCACATTGATAAACAGAACTGTAGGCAAAGGAAAAGAAAAAAATAAAAAAATG
This sequence comes from Cinnycerthia olivascens, assembly GCA_035048155.1. Lineage (NCBI taxonomy): Eukaryota > Metazoa > Chordata > Aves > Passeriformes > Certhiidae > Cinnycerthia > Cinnycerthia olivascens. The sequence continues at coordinate 16,341,410 of JAWWMU010000001.1, forward strand.
CATAGCCACCCCAAGACCAGAAATACTTTAACAAACACAAATTTTGTTTCAATGAACTGTGGAAGGCACAGACCAGCTTTCTTACAAAAATAAATATGTAACTGCACTGGTGTCAAAAAATTGCAACAACTTGTAAGAGTTACCAGAAATGATGAGGCATGTTTCTTGTCTTATTAAAGGCCAGACCATGTCTTATTGCTAACTGGGAAGAGTGCCTCAAAGGAAGAGGCATGACTTCATGCACATTTAAAAGCCTTCAGCTTTTTTTTAAAGCTTTTATTTGCTTTGTAGCAGGGGAAATTCAAGCATACATCCAAAAACTTTAGAAGTACATCTCCCTCGTGAAATAACCTGTAGAACCTCTCAAAAACCACGTCCTTCATCTGGGGAAGGGTGAAGACCATGATCTAGTTAAAAATATGTATCTTTATGATTTAAAAAAAAAGAAGCACAGAAATTAAAAATTACTATAATTTCTGCAGAATGGTCTGATACAGATATTGACAATACATAAATTAAAAACTCCACAACACTGGAGGAGAAAGACAAAAGCTGAGCTTTACAAACCATCTATTTCACTTGTATCCTTAGAAGGCAGCCTTTTCTCTAGTTACCACTACAACATTGCTTAAACAAGCAAACAAAAAATCATCATTTTTAATCTTATTATTCAAAGAATAATGATTCCTTCCAGAACAAACTAAAAAAAAAATTAAAACCCAAGAATGCTGCAATCTCAGCCTTCCATACTTTCTTTGGTTTCTGTGAAACTCAAAGGAAAAGTCGCTCCCATAGAATTCTGTAGAAACATAAATCAAACAATCTCCATGTAATACAGGTCACCCCAGGAAAATTGAAAGTCCCTCTTAAAGACAAAATGTTATGACATGACACCAGGACAGTGAACTGTTATGGGAGTCTCCACACCTTGTAGAGAATACAGTCATTATGTTGCCAAATACAATGTAGTGTAGCTGAAGCTATTTACACCTGGACAAAATGAGGAAAAACAAGACAACACAATTGAATGCATGGTGTTAACACCAAGAAGCTGTAGCCTGTGACTGAGGGAAACCACTACAATGGACAGAGGAGAGCTGAGAAACACAATGTCTTCCAGGAAATAAAGGAGCAATTAACTGGTATTGCAAATAAGTACAATATTAAGTCACAATAAAGCAATAATTTATAACAGAAGCTCTGAAGTAGTAAGACACTGCCTTGACTTTCTTTAACTACCTGTCAGTCACGTTCATAAAAAAAATTTTCAATGTCTGTTTTTGCTGGCTTCAATTCAGAAAGGGTTGTTGTACTCATGCGAAGTCAACTGCATAAAGCTGTGTAAAAGCTTTGCCTAAATGATATAACTACCTTTGCCTGATACAAAATCACACAATCATGAAATTTAGCTGACAAAGAAAATGATGAAAATATTTTATTGCCTGTTCTTTTTTAAAAATTGTTATTTATTTAAGCAAACTTTTTTGACCTTTGCATATTTTCAGTAAAATTGCTCTCTCAGATATTGTCTTCCTGAAGAACAGTATCCAGAGTATTTTGGACAAAGTTAACACAAAGTATTTTTACCCCATCACCAAAGTCTGATAAGTGTTATTATCACTTCTTCAAGCACATGACTTCTTAATTCAGATAATATATATATAACCAAGCACTGACCCACAGAACTCTGATTCCAAAAGAAAATCTGACCAAAATTAAGCAATTTATTTAAGAACACAAGCAAACAAATAAATAACACCAAAACCCCAAACATTTTAAAGTCCTCTTCCATTCCTCAGTGCATATGTGCAGACAGTCACTGTGACCTACTGAACCATGAAACAGGAACCCAGCAGCCAAGGAAAATTCTTTGCAAATATTAAGAGATTCCCAGTTGACTTCTTACAATATCAAGCTTTATCCAAGAAATTGCTATCTATTTAGCAGTGTTGAGGATATTTTCTATACAGGAATACATGACTAAGCATACAGTTATCAAAAGCAAGTGAAAAGACTTAATGATAAAGTATCAAAAAATATACCATGCTTAATACATTCCTTTTTTCTGGAAACACGTTAAAATCCTTTAACTCCCAGCTGCTGTGCTATGCTCTTAACTTCAATCAAGTGATTTTATGTAAGTATTTTTTTAAAAAATTAAATAGATCTCAGTCATTACAGATATTTGCTTGTGAGTCTGTTTGAATCTTCAAACTGCATTTTGTCTTTTGAATGAAGGAATCATTTTTAAATACTCAAAGTCTTTTGGTATGACCTAAGAAACACTCTTGAACACCCTTACACAACAATCCAGGTAGCAGTAATATAGGGACTTTTGTTCAAATAGCCCATGCAACACAGACTTGATCAGACTTGACTTGATTGTCAACTTATTTTATTCATTATTTATGCACAATTATATTATTTGAATCATAAAAAATTTAGACAGCATCTCTATGAAAATTACAATTGTTTGCTACTACTTGGCTTAAGAGCTTCTTTCCAAAGCAATTTAAGAGGCATGGCTTGCTGGATCATTAGAGTCTCATTTGGCCAGAGAGATATCAACTAGTTAATATGGAAGTATTGGGTAAAACACTGATTACCTAAGGTATTAATGACTGCAGCTAAATCTGCCTTAAAAAAAATAAATTACAGTGAATCAAGCTAAAACAAATTAAATGCTAGTAAGTCCAAGTAACCATATTAATATGTCTTAACTTCATGCACACACAAAACCTGAGTTCATTCCAAATGAAATTGTTAGTTGTGCTTCTGTTATGGTTTTATAGCTATGGCAACGGTAAATCATCAATTGAACTTCACTACTAAAGCATTCAGAGACAAGGGTGGGGAGGGAAAAAAGATTTTTACACTAAAAAGAATTAGAACTGAAAGTAGCACTGAAAAGAGGACAAAAGTTTATATGCCACGATCACAGTAGAAAGCTGCCTTTGAGATGGTGCAGTCCTTCCCCCATTTATTTGTTCTATCAACCAGCAGCATTCCTTCAAACTCATTCTACAAACCTCTCCCTCTCCATTTCTACATTTTCATATCTGTTTTCCCCATTAAGTTAACTGACTGTTGTACAGAATTTGTGACTGCTTCAAGTCTTTGATGTTTATGACTACTTCCCATTCTGGTAATTTTTCATACAAAGCATTTCATTTCATTCAACATAGTGCAACTTAGGCACTAAAATACAAGCAATAGGGACTATGAAGATGCTATACAAAATTTTATTGTCATGGATTTCTATACAGCATCACCATTAAATCAAAAAAGTCTGGTGGACAGCTGTACAACGGCAAGGACTTCCTCTCTCTGTGCAGGAAATGACATTGCTTCCAAAGGGGATGCTGCTGAAGCAGCTATTGCCCAGGAATATATGCCTTCAGTCAGTCAACAGCTAATTAAAAGCTGTGCAAAGGAGGCCCTTACCTCAGCTCTTCCTGAACTAAAAGGGAGGCTGCAACGGGAACTTGTCGGTGGGAGGCTGTAAAGACTCATCACTTGGACATGGGCATCACTAAAGTGACCACAGACAAATGTGCAGCAGGAATCCTACGTTTCAGCAGCAACTTTTAGACAGTTGTCATATTTCAGAGAAGGAAAAAAAATAAGGTTTAATGGGTGCTTAAACAGTCATTTTGTACGAGGACAGTTTTGATAACCAAGTCATTTCCTTCGCATGATCTAAACAACTGAGTCTGTACCATCCTTATAAACCATGTTCAAAATCTAATTTCTTATTACTTCAACCTAGGCTTTTCAGATTTTTGTTCAATAGCAGAATATATTTATCTTGGCTGTAGGAAAAATGTGATTGAAAGGAGGCATATGGGCCAGCCAAACCTAATCATACTTTAGACAAACTCCACAAGCATCTCCTTGACAAAGACAAGCCTACAAAAGAACCTAAGAAGTTGAGTTAATTGGAGGTTTCTTAGGATCCTACATAAACAAACGTACAACCTTATTCCAAGTCTCTTGCTAATTAAGTATGTTGCATCCCAATAAAGACTTGAGTATTAACATGAATTTGTCAAACTGTTTTTGGCAAATCATCATGAAAACCTTCAGGAATAATGTAAAACCAGGGCTGCACTGAGGCATATCTGCAAATCCAGGCCTAACACACATTAAGACATTTGGGCTTTGTTATGTTCAAAAGGCACAACTGAATACCTGTTAATCTGCTGACTGCATTTTTGTGTGTGTGTGTGTGTGTGTTTGATACGAAGTCACAAGGCCTGCACTTTCACTATGGACAGACTCACCTAATTTTGCTCTGGTGTGCTGCTTAGGGATTCACAGTAGGCAGCCAGACCAACTGCCCATCGTGGCTACATTTCCTTCACATTCTCAAATGTCCTTAAGGTTTGATTATAAAATATCAGGATGGTTTATAAGTAACAAAGCTAGGAGGTTTATGATGTTGTAAATGATATCTGCCCTTGAGGGCTGCACTGACCTAATTTCTCAAGCCTTATAATAACCAGATTTCTTTTTAATAAAAGGCACAACACACACAAAATACCAAAGCTTGCATGCACATACCTAGCCTCAGCAAACAGCTGAGAGAAGTGCAGTTCCAGTGCAGAATAACAAAATAGTTTTGTTGCACTGATTCCTGTGAGAAGTTGAAAACCTAATCAAAGATGCACAATAACTGAAGTTGCTAAGTCTAAATGATTATACTGAAGGCCAGTGGGCACTTCCAAATGATGCTGCAAGGAAAGGTCTGCTTGTAGTCACAAGTGGATGTTCATGTTCATCTGGCAGAAATGTCATAATATTTCAAGTGTGTTTTTAAATGCCCACTAAATGGCTACAAAATACAATATTTTTTCCACCCACAGATTGAAAAAGCTTCTTGAACAAGAGACAGTATATCAGACAAAAAAAGAAAAGGAAAACAACAAGAAAATAGCTAAACTGAAAGAAGAATTGACTAAACTGAAATCCTTTGCTTTAATGGTGGTGGATGAACAGCAAAGACTCACTGAGCAGTTGAATCAACAAAGTAAAAAAATTCAAGAATTAACCACTTCTACAGAACAAGCACACGAAAAGCTGACTTTTGCTGAAGCAAAAATTCAAGAAGAGAAACAGAGATCCAGCAGGCTGGAGGCTGAACTTCACGCCCAGAGCAGTAAGATTTCCCAAGACCAAGGAGCAATGATGGCCAAACTAACCAATGAAGACAGTCAGAATCGCCAGCTCCGGCTAAAATTAATGACCCTCAGCCGGCAAATCGATGAGCTGGAAGAGACCAACAAATCTTTACAAAAAGCAGAAGAAGAACTGCAAGACCTAAGGGATAAGATAAATAAGGGAGAGTGTGGGAACGCCACACTTATGACTGAAGTAGAAGAACTACGGAAACGACTGCTGGAGATGGAAGGAAAAGATGAAGAGCTCATAAAAATGGAAGATCAGTGCAGAGAGCTTAATAGAAAGTTAGAAAAAGAAGCATCACAGAGCAAGAACCTTAAAGAGGAAGTTGATAAACTTAATAAAAGAATTATGGATCTGGAGAAACTAGAAGATGCTTTCAACGAGAGTAAACAGGAATGTTACTCCCTGAAATGCAACCTAGAAAGAGAAAAAATGTTAACAAAGCAGTTGTCCCATGAGCTGGATGGTTTAAAAGCTAGAGTTGGAGAGCTTGAAGCAATTGAAAGCAAATTAGAAAAAACTGAGTTTACACTTAGAGAAGATTTAACAAAGCTGAAGAGTCTAACAGTGATGCTTGTGGATGAAAGAAAAACTATGGGTGAAAAAATAAAGCAAACAGAAGAAAAGCTGCAAGCTGCAACTTCTCAGCTTCAGGTGGAACAAAATAAAGTGATGTCAGTTACAGAAAAGTTGATGGAGGAAAGCAAAAAGGCACTGAAATCGAAATCTGATACTGAGGAAAAAATGTCCAGTGTTACAAAAGAAAGGGATGAACTAAAAAACAAACTCAAAGCAGAAGAGGAAAAAGGAAATGATCTTGTTTCCAAAGTGAATATTCTAAGTAAAAGACTTCAGTCTCTGGAAGATGTTGAGAAAGAGTTTCTTAAAAATAAACGTAAGGAGAGTACTAAATCTAGCACCTCCTTACAGCAGGAAAACAACAAAATCAAAGAGCTTTCTCAAGAAGTTGAGAGGCTTAAGAAGAAGCTCAATGAAATGAAGTCCGTGGAAGATGATCTTATGAAAACAGAAGATGAATTTGAGTCTCTAGAACGAAAATATGTCAGTGAACGGGACAGAGCCAAGCTTCTCTCAGAGGAGTTAGAGGCTGTGAAAATGGAATTGGCGAAGTATAAATTAACAGAAAAGGCAGAGTCCAATCAGGACCGCCTTTTCAAGCAGCTCAAAGAAGAGGAAGCTAAATCGAGTCACCTTTCCAGAGAAGTAGATGCACTGAAAGAGAAAGTTCATGAATACGTGGCAACAGAAGACCTCATCTGTCACCTGCGAAGTGATCATACAGTCTTACAGAAGAAACTCCTCCAGCAAGAAAACAAAAACAGGGAGTTAGCAAGAGAAATGGAAAGCCTCAGGAAAGAACTGGAGAGGTACAGATCCTTCAGCAAGAACATCAGGCCCGGTCTCAATGGAAAGAAAATTCCAGATGTGCAGTTTTTTTCTAAAGAAATTCAAACAGATCCAGTAGACAACGAACCACCCGATTACAAAACCCTCATGCCTTTAGAGCGAACGGTCATAAATGGGCAGCTCTATGAAGACAGTGAAAATGAGGAGGAACAAACGGTGTCTTTCAAAAGCAACTCATCCACTGCAAATGCCACAAACAAAAAATTATGGATCCCTTGGATGAAGTCCAAAGAAAGCCATCCTCAAAATGGAAAGATACACACAAAGCAAAATGGAAACTGTGCACAGACTGGAGATCTAGTGTTAAGCCATACACCTGGCCAACCCCTTCACATAAAAGTAACTCCAGACCATGGACAGAACACAGCCACCCTTGAAATAACCAGTCCTACCACCGAAAGCCCTCACTCCTACAAAAGCACAGCAGTTATACCCAACTGCGGCACTCCAAAGCAAAGAATAACCATTATTCAAAACGCCTCCTTAACACCTGTAAAATCAAAAGCAGGAGAAGGTTACATGACCCCAGAGCATGTAATTTCTCCTATTACTATGACTACTTTTGCAAGATCTCAAACTCCTGAATCGTGTGGTTCTTTAACTCCTGAAAGAACAATGTCCCCTTTGGCTTTACCTGGCTCAAGTTCTCAGGAACAAACATTCTCCTCGGAGCCTTTGGAAATGGGAGCCAAGCATGCTGTTTTTAGAGTGTCCCCAGACAGGCAGTCATCATGGCAGTTTCAGAGATCTAACAGTACAGGATCAAGTGTAATAACTACTGAGGATAACAAAATCCACATTCACTTAGGAAGTCCTTATGTCCAAGCTCTCACCAATTGCAAGCCCACCAGCCCTTGCAATGCAGTGCAAGACAACAGAACTCCAGCACTAGCTAATGGCCTACCCACTAAGCCCACCAATAAAATCACCAGCAGTATTACTATCACACCAACAGCCACTCCTCTTCCACGGCAATCACAAATTACAGTAAGTAATGTCTATAACTGACCCCCATCCATGCTGACACCCTTACCAGCAACCCATCCTGTTTTTCATCCCAGCAAGAATTATTTGGAACAGCCTCTTTACTTTGGGAAAGATCTGTGCATGAACTATACAGCAGCATATGGAACTAACGTTAAGTTTTGCCTGCTTAGTGTTATCAAGTGTGCACTTACTGTATATCTTCTCAGTGAAATACAGTTATGTAAAATATTTAGTCTTGCACTTGTATAAATGCATCTTTATGTATTGCCATTTTCAAAATAACTCACATTACTTTTGACTGCAACTTGCCTTGGTAAAATATTTTAACATTACAAAAAAACAGTAAATAATTGGTTATTTTCATCATTGCTTGCTGAATATTTTTTGTTTGTTATGTGTGGTATGTATTTTTTCTGCATGTGTGGTAGAATTTGAATTAAGCCATAACTTAATTAATTTGAATTAAGCCTGCTAACTTCAGTTAAGACTTGATTCATTATCTTCCCTGCTATTTCCCAATTCCTTTTAGCCCTCCCATTTCAGGTAATTATCACTACATCACACGCAAAATATTATGTATTGTATAACAATGTTTGGTTAAAATTCTTTTTAAACCATCCTGCAAACTTGCTTGTAAGTGAACCGAGTTCAGAAGCTTGTATCACAAAGTAATTCTCCCCAAACAAGGCTTTTTTCCCAATACAGCAGAAAAACTACTGTCATTTTGGTATGCTGTAAAACAATCAACAGCAACATCTAAACAATAATGCATGAGAACAGATTTACATACAATACTCACATTTCATCTAAGCTCCTAGCCATCAGTTTGACAAACAGTATGCACCACACATGTACACTGAAGAAGAAACAAGATTACTAAACTATGGCATACCTTCATGGTTTTCACTTCATAGACTGAGAGAGCTTGACAGAAGCATTAAGAAGCAATACTAGACCAGGTCTCCAAACATGCAGGCCTCTGGCTCTGGGATAAATGGGAGTGCCATACAGAATGGACAAAGCAGGTTAAGGTATTTCAGTGACAATTATAGTATTTGTGCCTAGGAACAGGACAGAAATGCAATCAATTCTGTCCTTTACACATGTGCCAAGCAGTCAATTTTAATTTTCCATAAAATACTGCTAGCAGTAAAGCAGCTTCATACACAACGTAAATCAGTCCAGAAGATGTGGAATGCACTTTCAAATTTCTCCTTTTCACAAAAGCTGTACACTTCAAATCTAAATTCTAACAATTGTTCTTATTCTAAAAAGTTACATGCCCATAAATTTGATGCTTTCAGGGGGGTTGTGGTGGTATGTATTAATTTTTTAAAAATTAAAAACTGCAACCTCCTTATCAACAAGGAAGTTTCTTAGTCAGCAGAATCTCCATTCACTAAAGCCTTATCTTTATTCTGCCTATATTCCCCAGAAGAAAAAAATATTTCTGCAGTAAAACTTAGCAACGGATTCAGCAAAGAACTTTAGCCCATGATCTCACATAACAAGAGAACTTCTATCATTTCAAGTCCTTGTGATTGATAGGAAACTGTCTATAACTGTAGATAATAACTGCTTTTAGAACAGTTTCTATTGAAAAGCAAAGTCCACTGCCCATATACACTTTTTTCAGTAAACAAAGGGAAGAAAAAAGAATATTAATTTATATAAGATATGTGATAGAAATGGATAATAACCTATGTATTACAAAAAGAGAAATTACATGTGGACCTGCACAACCCCAGCATATATAATCTGAAGTTACTAGGCTTCATAAAAGGTCCTTCCTTGTTTTGTCTCAATCTGTCTCCATGGCTGCACAAGTGAACTCTGACTAAGATCTGGGTCAGAAGGAGTGCATAGTCTTATTCTGCAAAATAAACTTTGACTCACACCAACTTCAGCAAACATTACGGATGAAGACAGCAGTCAGAACTCAGGCAAAGCAAAATTATAAAATTTTTAAAGCGTGTTAATTATATGAACAAGTTACCTAATTACATTCAGGCTGCACATTCTTAACTCCAGGGCTCAGTCAAGAGCCCAAAACTCAGTACCTTCAAAATACATTCTCTGCCCTTCTGTTCTTTGGAATACTGCTTATCCTGCTGATCTATACCTAAGACATCTGCAGGAACACATTACTGACATGGTACTGAATAGCTGTGTTCGAAGTAGCCACTTGCCAGCGTACTAACAGACACCAAATTCTCCAAAAATTAAAGGACTAACACTTGTCCTCCAGAGGCACTAAAATTTTCTTCAGTTAGACCTAAAAAGCTTGTAGGAAAGAAAATTTCAGTTCTAACTTCAAAAATACACAGGAATGTGTTGATCATTAACCACCTGGCCATCACTTAGAATATCTTAGAAAAGTACAAGTAAGGGCACAGCAATAAGCACACACAGTCCTTTGGACAATTACCAAGCTATTATGAATAAGAATGTTGAGTCTTTAAAGCTAAGATTTGAATATAAAACTTGGATGAGAGTTCACGCCATTGATAAGTACAATCATTTAACAAGACAGTACTTCTGTCCCTGTCTTAAACTCGTAATTATTTATCAGTAACTGTCTAATCAACAAATGACAAAGTAAGCAGCCGCTCATGACCATTAACTCCTAAGAAGCATCAGCACTGCCTGGAAATGAAATTGCTACATTTCCTGAAAACGCACCTTGATCAAGGGATGCTTGCATTCCCCTGCTGATGAAACAACCTCTGGGTAGTTTTAACTGACTTCACAGCAAAATTTTTGTTAGTCGTTCCAACAGATAAAAAAATCAAATAATTATTTTTGCCTGAAAATAAGGTTTGCACAATGAAACATGTTCATTCTGTTTGAATTCCCAAGATCAGTTTCAAAGTAGAGAAAATAAACACCTGGATGTATTTGGTGAGAGCTGAAACTTAGTTGTTTAAACAGAAAAAAAGTTAGCTGTAATTTCATCATAAAATAGCAAGTAGAAAGCATAGCTTAAGGAATCAAATTATCAATTTAACAAATTAACCTTGAGTTGTTCAGATCGCCACTCTATATTTCAGAGTATTTCCATTTTGCTGAGTGGGAATAGCCACCTGCTTCCTTGGCAGACAATAAGAAAACAGCAGACCAAGGAGAAATTTAAATAAGTTATCTGCACATTGATTCAAGCACTCTGAACAAAAACATGAAGCATAATCATATTAAAATTTGACATGTAAGGCAGCTTTTCTAGGAATTTCACCTTACTCTGTACGTGGTAAGTATTGCTGTTAATTTGGAGGCTAAGACACTTTTGCTTTCAGCAGTTGCTCAAAAGCCTAAAGTCTGACAGGTATGTACTGGTTCATTTAAATGTTATGGGGAAATAAGGTCACATAGTAAGAAGTATATATCAGAGGGATTAAAAGTGAAAGAGAGCATAAAAACAGTTTTCAGCAGATCATAATATCAATCCTTCTCCAAAACTCTTGGCAAGCATCGCTAAGGTCTAAAAATCTACCTTTTCTCCTTTATGTTTAGTTCCCAGCAAAAGAAAGGGAGAATTAACTGATTAAAAAATGACAGCAGTTACCAGCTCTTCTTTCATCCTTTTGGGTTTATTTCAGTGAATGATCAAATGGACACGAGCGAGGGCAGCACAAACATTTTGGTGCTCAGTATTTTTAAGCCTTTTTTTTTTACATTATTAAATTTCTCAGAAGAAATACTTGTAATTTTTGTCCTTACAGGGAAGATGGATGAGGGGAGGGAGGGAAAAGGAGGAAAAGCAAAAAGAAGAGAATAGGAAGTGATGGTAATCTGAGACCAAAGCGCCCATCCATCAACTATGCGGTAGTATTTCAAGTTATTTAAAGACCTCCTGCAAGCCACTAATTAAAAAATAGAATTAACAAAAATTACAGAAGCAGAATGTTAATCTCCCTGATCCAAGGCACCGTAGCCAATACGGTGTCTGGGGACAGTATGCAAGGCTGTAATAAGAAAAAGATCTGTATGTAAGCATTTCATGCAAGGATTAGGAAGGCGTGCTCTCCACACTAGGGAAAAAAATAATCAGAAACAGAATTGTACAGCTCTATTTTCTGAATAGGATTCAATGGACGCTGCAGGGTTAGGTGATGGAAATGGAGTAACCATCTGCAGGATGACTTTGTCCCTAGGAAACAGATATTGAGACAGGCAAAACAAAAACTGACAAGTGCCTAATCTCCAGGCTTAAACAGAGACTACCAAAACATTATGTTACCAAGAAACAGAAGAGAAAGATCTTATGGTTCAAATACAGCACAAGTGGGTATATAAAATGTTTTAAAATTAACACCAAGTAGTTTAAGTAGGAAATTGCTCAAAAAAAAGACAAGCCATAAAAATTTAAGCAGCATGAAGTGTTTTCACAGATCTGCAGCCACTGGCCCCAGGATGAAGCTGAAATATCTCTGTGCTGTATCTAGAACTTTAGCCAATGACCCACGATACTGTGGGCACCCAGAAAGCCTCAAATAGCAGAGTTGCCAACTGAATATGTTTCTCTTCTGACCACAAAGCAAAGCATTCCTGAGAAAACACTTTATGAGTACAAGCGGAGAGACCTCTTTTAATCAATGTCTCTTCGTCTGCCATGCAGCAGTCTGACATCACAGGGTCTTCAAACAGGGATGGGCCAAAGAAGCCCCCCCCTTTTTCACCCCTACCACAACCAAAATACTGCCCTTTCAGTTATGCTGTCACCACTGTTCCAGAAGGCAGCACAATGAACCAAGTCAAGAAACTAACCTGGATTTAAAAAAAACAAAAGCAAAACCACAAACATGAAGCCATAGTCCGCTAATCCTCACTAATAAATAAAGAAACAAAAACCAACCAAACAACCTCAACAAACAAGATCCATTTCACAGCACAGCTTTATAAAAAGAGCTACGTCAGCCTAACTGAATGGACAAGGAAAAAGGAAAAAAGAGCATTTTATAGTGCAATCGCTGCCAAAGTCCTGGTCTCATCACCACTGTCTGAAGAGATACAATCTAGCATGCCAATACATCACAAAACACTTCAAATATGCAACATTCATCAGTCTCATTAAAATAATTCTATATCTCTCTTAGGAGAGAAGTTAATTGACGTGCAAAATCTGAGCAAGGCAGCTTCAAATGTGATTAGTATCTATATTTTCTTATCCTTGATTGTCTCAAATTCAAGCCACTATAGGTCACGTTTTGTCCTAAAGAAACATCAATCTTAGCTGGATAAAAGTTAGAGAGTCTTTTATTTTAATTATCATTTTATATACATTAGGAAAAAATATATATACTGAAAATAGAACTCTGATTAGCACACCTATTAATGTGGCCTTCCAAGAGGAAAACAGCCTACTCACAGACAGAGAAAAGCCATGATGGTAAAAGCAAGAGGGTCTTTTTCTGTCTCCATGCAGAACTTCTGTAAACCTTTCCAACATAAAAATTTGCTAACATGGGAAAAACATACTCAGAGACAGTTTTGAACAGTCAATATTGATAATGAAGATATTACTACATTTAAAGTGTGTGAGGGTATAAGCACAGTTTCAAACACCTTTAAAAACTGCCGTAAAAACACCCAAACACAAATATCCCCACATGCCCCCAATCTGTACAGAATGATTCTCCACTGCCAAGAATCCTTCTCAACAAATGGCAGAGGAGCTTTAAGCCGAGTGGGCTGCTGGTCTCACTCAGACTGTATTCTCTCTCTCCAGCAGCACTGACACCTAAGTGCCAGCACTCCCCTGTGCGGGACACAACTGCTACTGCAGGGTGTGTAGTATCCCAAAAGGGCCACACACTCCTGCTCCTAGGGTCCCTAAATGCCCTAACAAGGTGCCTGAGACCCCTTGGACTTTCAAGGGGCAAAAGGAAGATCAACACCAAACAGTTTTTCATTCCAGCTGCTTGATGATGCTGATCACCCAGCCCCAGGTAACCTTGTCCTACGGGAGTTAACCCACAGCATAACCTTACCCTGCCTTGCATCTCATCCATTATCTACTAGCAATGAGTCTTTAAGTTATCCAAAGTTTAAAATATCATCACACTTGTCAGTGAAGACATGTCCCAAGAAAACAAGGCACGTAACAGAATTTTAGAAACTGTAAATATAACTCTTGCCTCCGTCCATTCTTCTTTTCCCCACTAGCAGAAGTAGAGTTAAATTCTGCATGCAGGAAATAAAATCACAGTGACACACTCAAGTGCACTAGTGCAAATTGTGCCACATATATGGAAAGAATTTCTCATATTAATACAGATTTTTCTGTCAAATATGCCTTATTATTGAAATCAAGAGGGCTGTAATAAAGCAAATATCAGCAGAAGAGTAGAAAATGCAAAAAATAGAGCTTAAAAAGCTCTCAGGACATTTTTGAGCCTATTTCCTCACTATAACTTGACTTAAAACCTTCCAAATAAAAACCTGGTTCACATAGTTCTAAAAAACTTCTGCAATGACAACTTCACAGTTACCCAGGAATTTGGGACAGGGCTGAAATACCCTTGTCATTAAGAATCTTGCTAATTTCTAAACTAAATTTATGTTGCTGAAATTGTATTCCAGTATTCTCTTTCCTGCTCCCCCCGCTTGACTTTGAAAATTATTTTCTCTGCAACACATATTAGAAGACAATTATCACATCTCTTCTCAGTTTGGTTTTCTCCAGATTAAACAAACCCAATTGCTCTCCAACTTAAGCTCAAGTACTACAACTCTAGGTTATTGTAGTCATTTTCCCTCTGCTGAGCTGTTTATAGTGGTGTGACAATGCAGTGAGCCACGCCAGACACCAGCCTGGCTTAGGTCTTGCCCTAAGTGAGTTAGTGAGAGCAAGGATTACACTGCTCCTGCTCACACATCTCAGTATAGTCACACACACAGGTGTGCTGTGTAAAAGGAAATTCAGAGCAACTGAGCTGGATTTCTAGAAAACAAATGCCAGGATCTAGTGAAAGAAAAGTAAAGGAAGTATCTGAATGCTCCGTGCAGCTGAGGATGCCTAACCAAAAATTTCAGACAAAGCAGCCTGGTTTGGAGACCAAAGGGAATATTTAAGTTTATCACTCAACTCATTCTCACTTGCAGACCTGGCTTTCATTCTGACTGCAGTCAATCAACCAGGAACAAACTTAAATCTGGCAAGAGGCATTCTTGTGCACATATAGACATGGACTTCTGAGTAAAGGATCTTCAGCACCATCCCCTGGACACTTTCTCTAAAGCTGCAAATTATACTCTGTTACTCAAATTTCTTAAACTAAAAATTTAAACAGTGAGAAAGAATCTTATCTAAAGTAATTTCCCCTAGATCAAGCGCTACAATGACGTAGAAAAACAAATAAGAAAACTTGCAGTAAAAATACTACATCCTCACCCCATTTAAATGAATTAAGTCCAAACAGGAAGCAAAGCACACAGCATACTTTCACAAGGAAAAAAAAAAAAAAAAAAGCAGGAGAACTACTTCAACAGCACAGAAACAGGAATATTTTCTCTCCTTGACACTCCCACACTCACTTGCCTTAGCCCACTCCCTAAAGCAAGCATTGCATTGTGTTAAAAGCTGGCCCATATAAATAAGACATCTCTGTCCCCATGGAGGAGAAAAAAAGATGAGTATGGAATATGTATCCTGGTATTTCAGAGTATGCTTTCTCCATTGTCTTCTTGAAATTAGATGGGCTATTTTCACATTAATGTGTGAAAATTTCTCAGTTGTCACCTGTGCCAGTGTTCATCCCCATCCCTGCAGTACCCACTGTCATCTGCTGAGACAACATAGTCCCTGTGTAGAGTTCTCACTCTAGCACGCTTTCTTCTGCCAATTCCTATTACAGGCAATTGATGTCTGCTTCAGAAGTTAATTTAAAAATGGAGTTAAAATGCAGCCTTCTTGACTCTTAGATCATTGCTTGCCTTGAAAAATAGCTTTAACTGTTCATTTGTCCAACTAAGCACTGCTGTTTTCCCAAGCCTAATGCCTTGAACCAGTATGGTGCTATTATACTTACAGACAGACATACCACATAATCTAATTTAAAAGTGGCCAGTTTAATGCTTTTGGGGTTGTCATTGTTGTTGCAGTAATTATTTACCAATGCTTAGACACATTAAGTAAAGGAAAACTGCATTTAACTACTCAGACAGGTCACTCCTGGACAACATTTTGTTTCTGGGGGTGTTTCAAGAGCATAAATAGGAACTCACAAGGGATCTCCAGAACATGAAAGGCAGCTCAGCT
>JAWWMU010000001.1:16357365-16378936 GCA_035048155.1 Cinnycerthia olivascens
ACAAAGAGACATAGAGCTAAACAACAAAGCCAGCAAATTTAGAATACAAATGAAAGTTCAAAAAAGGATGAAGGAGACTAAAAACATTCATTTTGAAGGAGAAAACAAACTGGTAGAAAGGATGCATACATTTCAAGAGAACTGAAGTAATTCACGGTGTGCACACAGATTTCCCATACATAGTTAAAAATCAAATTGAAAAGGCACACCAAAAACTAATATATTATATATATTAGTTTTTCAGTCATTCAGGTCTGTCTAAAAACCAAACCAGACATCCTGAGATACAAGCCTGCTATGGCCAATGTATCTGCTTACATGCCTCTAGACTAAGTAGGAGGGAAGGACTAGGAGTGCTGCACAAGGATTTTCAGTACACATACAACTAAACTAATGCAGAATTTTATATATGGCTACTTCCAAGTGCTTTCCAGACAGTTCCCACATAGTGCCATTCCATCTTTATGCATATACATCTTACAGCAGCTTAAGCACTGGTTTACCCAACTTACCCAAAATGTTCCATTCACAACTCTGATCAGAGATTCCTAATTTGTCAAGTACAAGCTTTAGAAAATAAAGTTTAGTCCTTGAACTAGATACACATGTAATTGAATTAAAAAAGCTAAGTGTCAATAAGTGTTTTCCATACATTTAAATTATTCATTCTTTCCTCTCTAGAATTTATATCACAAATAATGAAAAATAATCCAATTTTTAAGTGCAGTATGAGGAGGAAGAGAACTAGATGGGCAGTTTGTTAAATCCTTGCCTTCATCAGAAGTTAGATTGGTACAATCACTGAAGAGCAAGTTCAGTTGTTTATTTGCATAGGAAAAAAAGCCCCATAATACAACTGTTATCCTCAAGTTTGAGGCTATGCTAGGAGTTAGAGCAATTCAGTTATTGCAGCTACCATCAAACATAACATAAGCAAAGGAGAGCAATACAAACTCTGTAAGCAGATCAAACCTGACAAGTCCATCAGTTATAATCTAGGCCCCAGATTAAAATAATGTAGATGTATTCAATACTGTCATTCAGGACTGCAAAATATATAATTTTGAATCACAAAAAAAAAAAAAAAAAGCTTGAAATTAAATCTGATGGCTCAGAAGGCCATATGGTCAATGGTGTTAATGTGCTAGACACTGGTGCAAACTACAGGCCAGAGCAGAGGGATATTTCAACACCAAACTTTTCATTGATTCAATAAAACCTTACAGCCTGATTACCTGAATAGAGTCAGATGCAAAAAACCTGTAAAAATCTGGGCCTACAAATACCTTCCTGAAGTACTAACATGATTGGTCCATCAACTCCAGACAATATTCCAACCATTTCCTTAAATAAGGCTCTCTGAACTGGAACACTTCTCAAAAAGACCCCAAACCAAACAACTAAACACAACTATTAGAGATATAAACTCACTTTAGCATGCAAGACTTTACATAAATATTTTGATCTATTCACCTCAGTATACTAAGCAAATGATGGCTAATGTAATTCTTTCTATAGTTGGGAAACAGATCCATTTTCTATCATCTCTATAATTACATCAGGCAGTAGCACTGCCAGTAACAGCCTACCCAAACATTTTATTCTCAACACTGCCTCATCTAGCAGGCCATACCACATGGTCAGGGCCAATCTCTTCCAACTCAGT
Organism: Cinnycerthia olivascens; assembly: GCA_035048155.1. Taxonomy (NCBI): domain Eukaryota; kingdom Metazoa; phylum Chordata; class Aves; order Passeriformes; family Certhiidae; genus Cinnycerthia; species Cinnycerthia olivascens. Next base: position 16,359,032 of record JAWWMU010000001.1, read on the forward strand.
ACCTATGGAAAGCCACACAAGCAGTAACACAATTATCCCCTCCAACATCAGTTCCTTTCTTAACATAGCGCCTTTAGTAATGAATTTTTGGCTTGGGAGCAAAGGGGGAATTCTTTTTTTTGTTTCCTTTCCTACTAACAATATGAATGCTGAAATTCCAGCCTACTGTGAAAATGCATGTTAATTTTGTTTACTCAGCATTTAACGAGGAGTTTCGGTGGGGTTTAAGCGAAATACTGGGATTTTTGCAACGCAAAAGGAAATCTTCGCTGCCACCTGGAGGTAAAATCTTGAAGGAACACAGGGAAAGAAAAATGCATTTCCTTTTTCCTTACTCACTTTCAAAACCAAACTCTTTCCCTTCTCAATGCATTAAAAAAAAAAAAATTACAAGTGCTATGAATTGAAACATGCTGATTTTAAATATGAAAACATGAAAGAGGTTTTAGACACTCGGACTGCTTATCTCCTCTTTGGTAGTGACCGGTGTTAAACGCCTGTGAATTTTAAGTCCCAGGTACATAGCAGAAAACCCACCCTCTGGCAGCCTGCAGGTTACGGCTGTAATCTCCACACATCTTCACATCTTTGTGTTTAGCAGTCCTCTGATGTATTCCCCGAATCAGTACAAATTCTCTCCAAAGCAATTTACTTCGTCACCCCAAAAATTGCCTGTCCCAATGAGTATCATAGCTCATTGACAAGGGAAAGCACTTTTCACAGACCTTTAATCTGCCCCAAACTGATGCCCTCTCAAGCATGATAAAGAGTTCTCCTAGTCACCATAATGCTACATTTCTGGTGTTGTTTATTTTTCTCACCACCTTTTTTTTTCCCCAATCTTGAAGAGGTTTGGTGTACGTTGTTAATCTTAGCGAAACATTCAAAATGTAGGATGCACTGGATTCACAGACTAAAAAATAATGGGGTTTGTTTTTTTCTAATTCCTAGTAATTCCTAACCTGTTACCTTTTTGACAACTGCAGTTACTGAGCAATGAGGACGATTTACAGGGACTCCAACATGTGTTCTGAGTGACACATAAATGTCACTACCCTACATGAACTAGTTTTTGCTACATACATTATTTTTTCAATGGTTAACACTGAACTGACACACATTTTTACTCACTAACATGAATTACTGTCAGCTCTTGCTTCTAATATTCTCCCTGTTATACCATATACAAATATAACCATTTCAGTACTGTATTCCTGTGCAGTTTATGAACACGTTGAGTATCAGAGGTGTCTGTGAGATTCAGATGCTATCTCCACTATACTATTAAAAACTAGCTCACTGCTCTGCTACCTATCCACTTGCCACTTACTAACCTTGAGAATTTTTCTTGTTTTTCCACAGTTTGCGCATAAAATCTGCTCTCACTAGATTCTTTTGTTAGAGACCACTATGAAGGGTTTTTTTTCAAAACTTGCCTAGGTCTTTCCCTCCCACATGGGTCTCATCATTAAACATTCCAATAGCATGCATCTATATAACAATATCTGACTAACAGACCCAAATATTATCCCTAACAAGACACGTTGGATGTTTTCACAAAATTAGTAACCATGTGGCAAACATATTACTTAACTGACATTTCTATACTTTGATCAATTCAGCAAGCAGTTACATTAATGAATCTTCTGTGAAACTTTACTCTAAAGTGGCATTGCACCCCTCTAGCATAACTAACAATTTCAGTGGTGGATTGCATGTCACTAACAAGGATACTGCAATTTTAAAAATCATCTCCTTCAGAACTCTTAAAAATGTACCACACTGTTCTGGGAGATTGTTATTATTTTATCTCTTTGCTATCAAACTTCAATTAAGCCCATGCTGATTTTTTTCCTTACTCATGATCCATTAAGCAGATCTGTGATGTGCAAACTTTCCCCAAACTCCTCCATGCTGAACACATGCAATGATCTGATATTGGTTCAGCTTTATTCTATGGAAAACCCCTGTCATACATCATTATCTACAGGTAAAGGGTAAGCTTTTGATTCGTGATTATTTTTATTTTTTTAATCAACCCAAATAGACCATTATAGTCACTAGGAAGTTTTCTCAAAACCTGTTTTGATCAAACTCATTCTTACTCATAATTAAGTCACAAGAATTCCAAGAGTTTTCCATTGTCCTCATTTGAACACCATTTCCATTTTATGTTAAAAAAAACCAAAAACATTAAGTTCTTTTACCCTTAGCTTGACTGAAAAAGGTACATAAAAATGCTTGTGAGACAAAAGAGTTTTCTCATGAGTAGCATTATGTTTAATCTTGGCTTCAGATAATGGTACTTTTCAAACAAACTTCTTGCCTTTATAGTTTTTCATCTCTTTTCAGTGCACATAATAATTTTTTTTCTGTAGATTTATATTTTTTGCAATTAAATATGACTATGATCACTCTGGAGGGAGAACTGTCTCATAAATACATTAATTTTGTGTACACTGGTCACTGTCAAAGAATAATCTCTCATAGTAAAGTATGACCTGGGTATTGCCTTCTACTCAGGGCTGAATCAAGATTAGCTTCTGCATGCTCTGATTATTCACCAGAGAATCCACACAGTTCACAACCTTGCACTGCATCACTCAGCTCCTAGGGCTGATAGTCTGTTGACAGACAGGAAACCCCTCTTATTTATACTCTGAGATTCTTTGATGTTCACCAATCAAGTCGGTAAGTTAAATACAAAGCTTCTGTATTATTACCAACAAGATAAAGGAAGTTTAAACCAACAGTTCTAAAAGCAATGCATTCAGGTTTACAAAGTGGAAAATGCACTACCAAGCTAAAACCACTGCTTGTTTCTCCTCCCTAATACATGATTTATTTTCTCGGTTTGTTTCCAGATTACCAATACGTTCCGTCGCTCAATTCCAACTCGGATCCCCAAACCAAAGCCTGCAAGCACAACCAAAGCACCTGTCAAAATTCCTGCTGGACAGCTCAACAAACCACTCCAAGGCAGCCCTTCTGGAAAGATACACATTATAAGGACTGTGTCTAAAGCCTGCCTTCAAAGTGGAGGGAGAAGGTAAATAATTTCCTGTGGTCTATGACATTAAAATGGATTTAAGCCATCTGAATCCAAGCAGCAGTTGTTCCCACTGGGAAAAAATCAGAAACCATTCACATGGTCAGCACATCAATGGTCACCAATCACAGGACATCAGGACAGTCGAATTCTTAGGAGCCAAAGTTAACTGCATGTCTGCAGGGACCATGCTCTGCTCCACTTTTTCTGGTGCAATTCCAGATTTTGCCACTCGCAGTACAGGAGCACAAGACACAAATAAGTTTCTACTATAAATTCAGTTCTGACATGTTCTACAAATAACAATAGTAAGGTTATCTCAGTAGATTCATAAAAATGCGGTCAATAACATGAAGAGGGGTTGCAGAAGTGTCATGTTTTCAAAGTTGGCCTAGCCAATAAGTGTCTCAGTAAGTTCAACATTAAGGGTGGAATGAAGAAAGGCATGGAGAAATCTGCTCTTGTATAACATACTGAATTTAGAGAAATGCAGAGCTCCTTGCTGTGCCAAGCATCACTTTAAAAGCATGATGTGAAGATAAGCAACACCTTCCTCAAGGATTTAACTAGTGTGATTATCTCCAATGCATCCAGATGTTATATTAGGGAATCAGATAGGAAAATCAAGATGGATATTGTTTGTATCAGCTATATAAACGTGCACTATTTGGACTACAGTATTTAAATTTCAGTTCACTTAAACAGTATTTTAGAACTGACCAAAATTAGTATCAAGTTTAACAGTAAGTTGTGGCTTACACAGAAGTGCAACTTTATTCTTGCATTCCTCCACAATTTTGCCCTTCCTTTCAACTCCTCACATTCACTTAAAATATGTAACCAGATTCATTGCTCCTAGTGAAGGGTTTTTTTTCAAACCAAACTCTTTGTACAAGAAATTCTAGTTCATCCATGAGAGAATTTGCCTGTTTGCTTTTCTTAAAGCATAACTTCTTTAAAAGACTTAATGTTCAAGATTTCCCCTCAGCCAACACACACACAAAAAAACCCCTCAAACAAAAAACATGAAGAAAAATATTAGAAGAGAGACTCCGTGCTTCTTGTTTCCAATTTTCTGAAAAATAGCAATTGTTGCTATGCAAGAAGATTTCTCATTGTTCTATAGAATTTTAAGAAAGACTAACAAAATACCACTACTACAGGAAGGAATTCCCACACAAGAATCCTGTAACACCAACTAACACCAGTTACTGCTTTAAAATATAAAAAGTAATTTATTTCTCTGGTATTAATGTCTCCCTCATTCTTCTTCCCTTAACAGAGTGCATTCCAATGGTCTAAATGGCTCAACTGATAATACATGGGAAAACTCCTTACACATAGGTGTTTCTTTAAGAACTGCCAAATCCTAATTCCCAAATAAAGCAAAAGCTGGTGGTGATCATAGCCAGTACTGCAATCTTTTTGCTGAAGCAAGGAGAGATTCTGAGGCATTCAGTTACCCAATTTTTCCCTTTCATTCTACAGCTGAAAGTTTAACTAACCACTGAGACAGTAAAACATGTTAGCACTACTGTATGACTGTTTTTGCAAACCCACAAGAAACCTATGCCTTCCTCAACAGCTTGACAAGAAATTCTCTAGAAGTACTTAAAAAAAAGTTTTAAAAGATCAGTCTACTGAAAAAGTATTCCAGCTATGTCCTACAAGACACACCTGTGTTAATATGCAGACGTTAAAGAATTACTTTTCCACAGTAAAAAGGAAAGGCTTCCCATTTCATTCACAAAATCTGCAGCTATCAAGTTCTGAGAGTCTGTATCGTGTATGCTCAGATCCCAACGTAGCTCACCGAAGAAAATCATTGCAAACTGCAGAATGAAACAGAATTGCAGAAGAAACAGATTTCAAAAAGCAGCTGTCAACTTGGCATGCTTATCTGAAAGATCTTCAAGTACTGACCAAGTTCTATTACAAGAAAGAGCAAGTCACTGATGAGCCAAAAAAAAAAATAAATATAAACCTCTTCATACAGAGTCCAGTAACACACCTCAGCTCTGATCAAGCAACACTGAAGGCATTACAATGAAGAGTCTGCTCCTCAACAGCTGCAAATCGCACATTACAAATTGATGTTAATACTGGCACCCTTCAGTATGTAGAAAGAAAAGAGAAATCCTGGCAAAACAAATCAATTCCTGCAATAGCATTCTTCACTTTAGAGCCCACACAGGACCCCACAAGCACTGTCACATCATCCTCTGTGGTCCCATATTATACTTCTCATCTATCTGTGCTGCTGACATGCAAGAGTTTTGCTCCTGTCTTGCAATGATACAATTAATTTCTACCTCTGAGGACCATGCCCCTCATAGGTAGATCCCACCTAAGGATCTAAAACTGACAGATGGGGATACTACACTCCTATGGGATTAAGGGTGACACAGACAGCATGGAGAATGAAAGACAATGAGTGGTAACTAAAAAGGAAGAAACTGGAAGAATTTCTGAAAAACAGAAGCCCATCCCTCTCCCTCAAACTGACTGGGGGGTGAGGCACACTGGCTGCAGGCAAGATCTGGACATTTACGGTGCTGTGAGAATTGCTCTTTCTGTTCATGGAGGGAAGAGGAGAAAGTGTCCTTCACCATTGTGAAATAAACTCCTCCAAATTCCTTACCTTTCCCTAGTAATTCTGAATGCAATATAAAAATCAAGTGAAAGACTGGACAAAGTTGTGACACTAACTGGAAAAAAGGAAGGTAAGGAAGTCCTGCAGTTGCATGATGTGGGACATGTGTAACACTAAACTACACTGCTAAGTAGAGAATAATCCCTAACCACTCCCTCCACAAATGTCATCTCAAAAGTTTGCTGAAGACGTTATTAGGCAAGATTATTTGGTTTCTGTCATGTGAGAAGGTAAAAATATGGGTAATCCCTCTAGCATTTTTTTTCCTTGGGTTTTGTAGCCTTTTTTTACACCTATAAATCACTTGCAGCAGGGTAAACATTCATGTCTTAAGGTGAGAGTAATTACCTTTAAACTTTAATATGGACTTCAAAAATAATGACCTCCAATGATATGGCCAAAAGCAAGCTTAGAATTACATATTCATACACTAGGATATATATATTTATATATATATTGTGTTTTCATACTCTTTAGGTGGAGTGAATGAATGATGTTCATACTCATTTTAAAAGTCGCCTTTTCTAACTACAAGTGGCTAAAATCGAAAACATTTTTGAGAGTTGAGTTCTGATGAACATTCTGTAGGTCAGAGCTTATTCTAGGGTTAATTTTAAAGGATCTGACAAAAGATCAGTATTTCAAAAGTACATTTTGAATTCTGCTTTGCACCTGCAGTTACAGCAGAGATGTTATTTTTAAATAGGTCAGCAAATGAGGTTGGATAATATTTTTCTTAACAAAACTTAATGTTTCACCGAAATAAAACTGACCAAGTCATTCAAAGGTGCTCACTAATGTGCAATTATTTTCTTGTATTGCTGCCTACATCACACATTGTGAACCCTGATTTCCTCTTTTATGCCAACTGATTTTAAAGCATTTTACAGTATCAATAAGATGCTGTATAAATTAACCTTTGATTTTACCTGTTTTACGTGAAAAATAGCTACACAAAATAAAAGTAACAGATGTTTTATGTTTACTGATAGCTCGTGTCAACTTCATCCAACAACAGGCTCCATAAAAAGAACCTGCCAACGAGTTTGCAAAGATGGGCTGCAGACAGCAGAATACCTGGTTTGCACAACACTCACCTGTAATCACTACTCATAACCCACCCGAAGAATGTTATTGGAGTAAAGTATACAGGACTGGGGTAGACACCTCCAGAGGTTATTTTCCACCTGAATTCTTTCAGTAGCTCAAAAATACTATTGCAAAAATCCCAACGAGTTTTTCATAACTGGAAAAGTTGCCATTCACATTCTCACCTCAAAGTCAGATGGTTCATCCATCACGTCAAAAGTTTATAATCAAACTCGTGCCCTGTATCCAGTTTCTAAAGGAAAGCTGCCAACATTGTAACAGTCAGCTGACCACCCACCCCAAATGAAACCACTGGTGGCAGAATGAGCAGGTAGGCTCTTAAGAAAAATTCCTAACGAAGAACATTTGCCATGGGAACTGGCACTGCTTAAGAAACCTACATGAGACTAAAAATGAAAATTAAATGCTCAGAAGCCTAATTAGGTCTTGTGAGCCCTCTTTATTACATACATACAACTTTTATACTGCTTCCTCTCTAACTGTTCTCCAAGTACCATTTCACAGGAAATAAGCACCAATTATCAAGACACTCAAATAACCAGAGTCTTTGCAGAGGTGCAGATAAATCCCAGTAATTCCCAACTCTTGCCAATATTGTATTAAAAAAGGAATTTAAAAAACAATAAATAAAATAGGGCACTACGAAGTCTAAAGTCATTTTAGTTGCCTAGATCTACCTAAATTTTCACATTAAGTGTAAGCATTACAGATAAAACATTTTACAGCTTGTGGTTGCGAGACTCATTGAAAACATGTAAGTGTATCATAACCATCAGGAAAAGAAAGACAGTTCACAGCAGGATACTCAAAGGAGCAGTGGCTGGAGAGAACTTTTTAACTCCTACCCTTTTACAGTAACACATAGGAAGGGTGATGTGACACACCCCAGCGAGCACATGGGTGATGCTTTTCAAGCACCACAGATACTTTTCCCTCCAAAGGCTTTACTACGGATTTACAGTTTCCTAGGCCTTACAGAAGGTAAGGCAAGCAGGTTCATGCCGGTAGCGGCAAACACAATCACAGAATATTCTGAGGTGGAAGGGACCCACAAGGATCAAACATTAGGCAAAAGCCTTTCATCAAATAAACTCTTGGGAAGAAAACACAGTTTGGAAGGTAAATGAATGCAAGAGAGAGCTGAGCTCTGAATTCAAAGCAAGAGGCTTTCCCGTTCCCCTCGCCCCGCTTTTTAAACTTGGCGTAAATGTATTTTTGTTGAGTGGGTTCCTGTTGTTACCCAGGTACTGCTATTTTCTTTTGCCGCTCCATCGTCTATCCCAGGGCTCAGATCACAGACTGGACATCACCTCGCCACAGAGATTCTGCTTACAAGCAAACCCGCCCTCGGTAGCAAGCAGGGAAAAGCAGGCACAGGGAAAAAAGCGAGTGAGAGTGGAAAACCTGGAGAAGCAAATTAAAAGCAGAGAAGGAAAAGGCGGAGAGGGGAAGCGGGGAAAAAAAAACAACTAAAATCCAACGAAAAGGAAGGAGGGCAGGAAAGGAGGGTGAGGGTCCGGCTCTCAAATGGCAAAACGCATGAATCTCAGGGTGAGGAGCGAGCTCCAGGAGAGAAGTACCTGGAGTGCCGCCCGCGGGCTCCCACCACGGCTCCTCCAGCGTGTCCCCCATGCCGCCGCCGCCGCCGCGCCTGCGCACTGCCCGGGGGCCGCGCCGGGACGGGGAGGGCGCTGCCTTGAGCACGGCCGGGGCTGCCGCTGACACTGCATCTTAACAGAACGGCCTTCTGAAAGAGAAGTAAGCCTTTAATTTGATTCCGGGGTTTTTTTTTTTTTTTTTTTTTTTTTTTTTTTTTTTTTAGGGAAAATATAGAAGTGAGAGAAGGAGGAAAGGAATGAAAAGTATTACCCCGTTCTTCTTCACAACGTTCACTTAATTGCCTCATCCCGGTTGAGGTAATTCAGGCAGTCCTTTCTGAGGAGCAGATGGGTGCCTGCACAGGGTGCGCGTTACCCTGGGATGGGTTCCCGGCGCTTGGGCAGGCTTATTCCTGCAGGGCAAGCGTGCCTGTCCCGTATCTCTTCCCGCAGGAGCCGTCCCGCTCTCAGCCTGGGCGGTAGCTGCTGGAGCACAGCCCGAGTCAAGCCGTGCAAGTGAAACAGACCAGTGAAAGGACTGGAATTTTTCGTAAGGCGGCACCGTTATTCTGTATATATTGTGTATAACCCGCTCCAATGATTTTTCTCAACTTCCATTGAAGTACACTGTCTTTTTCCCCTTCGAGGATGCAGGTGGGTAAAGAACGTGCATGACAAGAGAGCATTAGTGTTGTTCTGGCCAGGGTAGGTAATGGACACCACCAAGTGATTTTTAGCCCTTGGAAACTGCGTGAAACTTGTGTATTTCCCCGACTCGCGGAGTACGTCCAACCTGTGGCACGTTAAACAATGTGAGAAAAGTCACTTAATAATCAAACCTACGTGTGGCAAAACAGTTCGACTTCATGAAACGCGAAAACATTCAAACCCCCGGCAGAGCGTGTCCCCTGCCGCAGCGCAGGAGCGCTGCGCGGCCGCTCCCTCAGAGGCCGCCCCTGCCACCGCCCCGCCCCGCCCCGCCCCGCTCCTCCCGTGCCCGGCTTCCGCGCTTGGCGGCCCGCGCCCTCAGCCCGGCGGGACGGGAGCCGGGAAGGGGACGGGCCTCGGGAGGAGCGGCCTCGGGCAGGGAACGCCTCCCGAGCGCGCTTTACGGCCGGGCGAGCGGGCACGTCAACAGCTATGGCGGAAGGGGAAGAGGCGCCGCCGCCGCCCGGCAGCTGGTGAGTTATGGGGGTGTGGGCGCCCTCCCTCCCGCTCGCCTCCCTCCCCTCCGCCGCCGGGACCAGTGGAGAGAGTCCGGCACGTCCCGCCTGCCGCCGCTCTCCCCCCGGGAGCTCGGCAGCGTGTGCGGGGTCGCGCTGGGAGCCCGCCAGGAGCCCCCCGCAAACGCCGCCGGCGCTCGGCGGCTCCGGGTCCCCAGAGAGGAAGGGGCCCGTCAAAACACGGGCGGGACACTAAACGAGGGCCGTGCCCAGCCTGGAGCCAGACGGTCGCTCCAGTTTAAAATGAGAGCTTTAATATGCGCTAGGAGCTGCTCCAGGAGTCTGCCTGGAGTGGAGTTGCTTTGTTCAGTTCGGCTTCTCCTTTCGCTGCGTGCCTGCTCTCAGGAACAGGAGACAGCCGTGGGTTTTCTGAATGATTTTGCTCAACGCCCTCCTTTAGCACAGCTATTACTTATAATGGATTTTACATTGACCCTCTAGGACAAGAGTAGAGACTATTTCTGGAGCGTGTATAGGATCATTTTGATGGTAACAGTGGTGTGATTTTAGTATTTGTTGCATGCGTATTCACTCAAGATTGCCGAAGCTAAAATAAACATTGTGTTTAAACACTGAAGCTATTCTTACTGCACCCGACATCTCCATTTGCGTCTTCACTTTGTTTTTGTCTTTGCGTTTCTGCATTGCATGTGATTTCTTTCTGTGGCTCTGTGCCACACCATTGCTCTTTGTCCTTTCCACGTATATGCTTTTCAAGCAATTACTTTACAGACCTGCTTTTTATGATCACTTCCAATCTGATGTTTTTGCTTTTAGGCTCTATTTGATGTGGCAGATTCAAAGTTTCCTGCAGACTGAGCCTAGCCTTCTTTGTGCTTAGTTATCTCACTGTAAAGAAGCCAGAACACACACACAGGTGTAGGTGTAACCTCTTCTTTATCCAGGTTGGCTCCTGGTTAAAACAACTTAGTATCACTAGCTAGGAAATGAAAGTCAGTTGGTGTCATTTTTTCTTTTTTTTTTTTCTTTTAGTTACAGCCTCAAAATTTATAAAGCTCTTTCTATGGAGACCTGACTGTTGGGCCATCTAATTACAAAGCAAGGGATGGACTCACAGTGTCACAGTGACACTTTGAAATATAACCCTGGACATTGAATAAGAACCATACCTCAAATACCTCTGGAAAAAAAACTTCAGATGACTTCTATTACTAAAATTGGAATAATATTGCCGTCTCCCAGATCACAACAAACTTCTCTAGAATTTCTTTTAAGGATGGGGACAAGTGTGTTTCAGACGCATTTGAAGGCACAGCCTGCATTGTTGATATTCTGATTGGCAGCTTCAAAACTGTAGTAAATTTAATATGCTGATAGTACTAGAAAATGCAAACTTGAAGGCATTTGTTAAAACAGATTTAAACCTTTATGGGAACAATTAAAAGTTTTGTGCTTAAATAATACATTAATATCTGACAATGCATCCTGTTATTAGAGCTGTATGCTGTGAATGACAAAGTTGCATTCCTCATTGCTTGCTTAGAAACTTCACGTGGCTTTTTGGGTTTACTTTCTTGTTTTGCTTTTTGTTTAAAAGCCAGTTCAGTGGAGCATTTGCTTTTTCATTTATGGATTTAAAACATTGTCTTGTGTTCATATTTCAATGCTATGAACAGTTGTTAAAAGAGCTGTTTGGCGTTAATTGGTATACTATCATATTTTGAAGTATATAGGATTTCAAATTTTAAAAATACCCAAACATATAATAATACATGTATATGCCTAAGCTCTACTGGGAGCAAAACTGGCAGTGCTGATTCTGTGTCCTCTCTGCACTTCCTTAGGAGGATTAAAAGGCAGATAGAATTTTGTGTTCAGAGGCTGTTGCAGCACCTTGAATGCGTAGAATCCAGATATGCTCACTAACATAAGATTCCCTGTTTGTTTTCCCTGTGTTAATTTGTCATGCAGTGCTGGTAAAAGTGATTTGAGTGGGGGGAATTGTCACCAACTAATTATGAATTTTACCCCTCAATATCTGTACTGAGTGCTTGGTGTTTTGCTCAACAAAAACCGGGGAACTTTGCCACTGCACAATAAAATAAAATTTAAAAGGAAACACAGCATCACCACTACCCCAAACTTATGTACAGAGAAAGATGAGAGCATAAGGTTTTTTTATTCAGTAAATAGAGGAAGTTATCAACACTTTTGATTTAAAAATGAGCAAAATCAGATAGACCTTGTTTGCTAAATGTTTCTTTTGAGCTATTTGGCATATACTCAAAAGCTAATTTGAGAAATTGCCAGCACTGTTTTGTTCTGGAAGACATATCTGTCCAAAGCTAAGAATGCTGTGAAACACAAAGGAGGCAGGCTACTTTCAAACTGCTGTAAAATCTTCTTTTTTTTGTCAGCTTATTTGTTTATTTTAATTGTAATTTCAGTCAATGCAGTACATCTAGTCAGTAGACCATATAGACACAAATAAGATGGTCTGTTATTAGTTAAAATGTTTGTAATTGGAAGTTACAGATTTTTCTTGCCTCATTTATCAAGGAATTGATGATTTGGACCTTATTTTTCTTGTTCAAATTTTCAAACAGATTAACAGTTGTGAATTAATTTCTAAAACCTTTTTGCAGATGTTTGTCAATACTCAAGCTTCAGGAAACTTGATCATATAGTAATTTTTAAGATCTGTATAGGGAAATCAGAACCTGAAGTAACTAAATATAACTGTAACCACCGATGGAATTGTTCCTGTGCATTTAACTTTGCAGTGGAATAACTCATCTTATGGATCCCAAAATGCACTGCAACTGCCTAAGACAACAGGGTGACAAATCTAGTTTCCATATATCTTTCCCATTCTTACCATCTGGCTCATTAGTACTTGGAGCCATAGTATTTCTTCTGAAAGCCCATGAACAGAAAAGTCCTTTCCAGTTAAGCGTGAAATTGAAGAAAAAATGTCAGGTAATTGTTTTTCTCCAAAATTCTCTTGGAGACTGAAAAGATGGTTCAGTGCTGTGCTGATACAATGGATATTTTGAAGCAAATGTGAGGGATTGATCTTTGTTTTCAATAGAGAACAAACACCCATTAATTTCAATTCAATATAGATAGCTCTTGTTGAGGCTTTTTCCTGGTAACCAGGAAAATCCTGAATTGAAAGTAGGATCCATAGTAATAGCTTCTATAAAAGTATGAAATTGATTGTAGTATTCTTAACACTCTATGTAGTTTATTGATCACTTACTGTTATCTTTTCCCTGCTGTTCACATTCCCACACTTTTAATCCTGTCACTGGTATTTATGAGTGATTATTACCGAGTATCTCAATTATATATAAATAATACTTAGAAAAAGTGGCTTAAGCTGAATTCCCAACAGTTGATCAATTTTTTTTGCCGCCAGCTTACACATCTTAAATTTAAAAAGATCCTGTTTAATATCTGTGAAGATAGTTACTTATTGATTATAATATGTCACCAGACTGGCATGAATGTAAGAGATCCTTCTGTAAGTATGGAAATTTGCTACACTAATAGGGACATTTTGTATTATGGCATTTTGAACAGTGTGTCATGTGGGAATTTACCTTTCAGGCCATGGCTGGAATTCTACACATCTAAGCAAAATTTTGAGTAGTACCTAGAAACAGGCAGTGAAGCCATGGCAGAGCAGAAAGTACAGATGTTCAGGTCTGGAGGAGTTTGCCCATAGGGAGAAGTGCTGCTTTCTGTTCAAAGTAAGTGTAATAATTGTCAATGTGAACAGCAGACTTCCTAGCTGGTCTTCACTCATGGAAGACAAGGATCCAGATTGCTATCCATTTGCTGGAATATTTATAGAACAACTGACAGAAATGAGGTAAAACACAGCAAGTGGATGTGTTAAAGTGTTGAAACCACTTTCATATTTTGTACTTTGCAAGTTAGCCTGAATCGAAAGTTTATTAGAAAAGAATTTACTTAATCTTTGGAACGTCCATCCTTACAGCATGTGAGCAATCTTGCAGTTGGTGGAAGAAATGAGCACCTAATTGAATCACAGCAGAACAAAGCATTTTCCCCCCCGCTGTTATTTCATTTAACTCCTTGATTGTAATGCATCACGTCTCTTCATGTGGCAGATGGGCATGTCAGTGTCTTGTTTTATGAGGTGAAGTAGTTAAACTGGCATTTGCCTCTCATCTTTACAGTGTAGAAAGTGGGGGTGACAGCACTTGGAAGAAGTTTTTGCCAATGGTAATATGTTGTCAAGCATCAGAAGCACACGTTTGCAGGTAACACGTTGGAGTTGGTGTTAAACCATGCACAGCTTCTTGAATGCTGGATACTAGTAACTGATAGAATTAGTACTTGTGGGTTTGTGAAACATTTTTTGCCAGGTGATTCTGTAAGTAGTGTAGATGTAGTTTTAAGTATTGTTTCAAGTAAAAAATTCTTTTTTATTCTCAAAAGAGTTTCTTTGAGTGACATAGAAATGAAGTTCAAGTATTGCAATTTAAGACCTTTCTGCTTGAAATGGAACATTGCATTCATTTCCACACACATGTTAAATACTTGGATATAGTTGTAGCAACTAGTTGTATTTTGTGTGCTGTAATTCAAGGCCTGGCTGTTACTTTCTAGTCTGTTTTTGTACACAGTGTTCACAGAAACGTGCAGTATGTCTAAGAGCAACGCATTCTTTCCAGCTGATATTTGATGTTGGCTTCTGTTGAAGCTAGATCATCCTAGAGTTCATGCAGTTCTGCTTGAGAGCTAGGAGGTCTCTTTGTGTGAATGTCTTGGAAATATTTGATTTTTTTACAGGGCTAACTGATCCATTCATTTAACTTTCCAGGCATTAACCATTTTGTACACAAATGGACAGCAGGATTGGTGATGGAAGTGCAAGTGTGCTTCTTTATTCTGCTTCCCTTCCATTTTTGCCTTGGGAAAGGGATTGGCAACCTGTGCAACCTGTAGTCCTATACAAAACAGATTTTGGGATTCTCTTTTTGTAATACTATAAGTGTGAGAAAATAAGGCAAGTCAGTCTCTTTGTAATCTATGCTTTCTTTCATCTAAATTTTCTAAATTACTGGAAGAAAATAAAAGTTGTGTCCCAGTGCATATTTGAAATATGATTTAAAATGCAAACCAAAAATAGTGACAAGGAAACTAGCTAATACAATGCCAGGAAATTCTTACTCTTCAGACCTGTAAATACTTCAAGTCTTGAGTAAAGCTACCTAAAGATCTGCATACCTTCTTCCAGGTCTGAGATTTTGATCTATTTTTCCTAAAGGATGTTATTTAGAAAATCAGAAATGCGTGTTTGAAGTTTTCAGGAGACCAAACTTGTGAACTTCTATATCAAGGAGTTAGTTGTGGATATATGGAAATTAAAGTAGACAAGAATTCAACAGCTGGCATTCTTTTTCTGTGGCTATTTGAATTGATGACGCAGGAGTCATGGAGTAATTGAGGGTTATACTGATAACACTTTAACATCTGTTACTCCATGAGTATAAATGGATGTGCTATTCCCACGTGAATGTCTGTTCTGGAGAAACAACCCTGTTCTTTGCTTTGCTCTGGCTATAAACCCCCTGCATGTGTTGTTTAACTCACCTGCTGTTTGAAGCAAAGCCTTTCTGAAGGCAGATGTCAGAGCAGGTAGGGAAGACTTAAGAGGATACCACAAGGGAGAAGTTTTGCCTATGGACCTGTGTGTCACTGCCATTGCTATTTTTCCAGTGAACTTGTTTTGCCACTGCTCTGCTACATGATATTGAAATCCTGGAATCATCAGATGTGGTTCTCCCATTATTGACAGCATGGAAACATTGAACCAGTCTGCAGAAGCTGTCAGAGAGATTGCAAAGTAACCATTCCCGAATGCTGAATTCCTTCTTCTCTCTAATGCTTGCGAACTTTTGTTATCTTACTACAGCAATCGTCATTAATCTTGATCTTGTCAATTTGTGTATTTTGCTACTCTTCATTGTTATTAATGTTATGTATGTTTTAATTCAGACTTGTGCATATGTCCACACTTAAAATACTCGAACTGTATAGTTATAGTTAAATTTGAGTTTGACTAAAATATCTTTTCCTGTTTCAGGGAAAGGTGAGGTTAAAAGCTGGCTGTTCTAAACCTTTGAAATAAGTGTTCTGTTTTCTAGGACATCTAATATTTTTAAATTAAATTAAACTTAAAATTGCTGAGTTGTAAACTGCAACTGAATTTGCATTTTTCTGGTACATTTTGCAACGTTGCCACTTAATGAAAAAAGCAAACTTCTTTTTTCTTGTATGTAAGTTGAATGGAATTACAAGTTGAACAAGCAGCTTTAAAGTAGAGGAATAAATAACATTTTGCAAGTATTTCTTTTTAGTAATTTCCAAGTTGTCTTATACCTTTACATACGTAAAAGGTAAAATGTGGGATTTGCCTGACAGTAGCCTTCAGTCTACGTAAAGATTGAAAAATAATATAACTGATTTTTTAAATTACGTTTCATTATTTTAGGATAAAAGATCTTGCAGACGCTCTAGAAGAAGGAGGTTGTGATCTTGAAACTGTGAGAAACATCATTCAAGGGAGGCAATTACCTGCTGATCTAAGGGCCAAAGTCTGGAAGGTAAATATGAGCCTAAATTGAGAAGCAGGAAATACTTGAAGTTGTGTTTCATTTGAGGTAAAAGATTTAATTGCCAGGCACCTCTACAGAAGAGATGTAGTACTCGAATTTTAATATCCATCTACGTTGATTCAGTTTAAGGATAGTTGCTTTTTTATTAAATTTTTTAATTACTGAATTCAGTAATTGAACAGCTGCAAAAAGACACTGGAATGTTTAGAGGACTTTCTGGTTTTGTTTTCAGATTGCACTTAATGTTGTAGGAAAGGGGGACAGCCTAGCATCGTGGGATGGCTCCTTAGACCTACCTGAGCAGAGTATAATTCACAAGGATTGCCAAGAGCTAATTGGTAAGTTCTGTTACATTTAGATCATCAGTTTGAAAACTTCTGTATTCTCAGTTGTTTTAAGACTTTATTTCAATTAAATAATCTGAATGATGTTTACATTTTGGAGGAAGCTTTGAGGAGGAAGATGAAAGAGCAGATAAAAATCAGTAAGAAAGCAATAGTATCTTACCTGTACACAGACTCTAGGGGGGGAGGGGGGAAATCATGGGAGTTTAAAGCATTAGCTTGTAAATGGTAGTTTGTATAGTTAGAAAGCTTTGTGAGATGAAAACATGGCAATTGTTTTCCAAGCTCCATCTTTTAAAGCAGACATTCTTTGTATAGTGTCCTTCAAGTTTTTAATTGTGGAAGGCCTGGTTCTTAATCTGAAAACCTGCTGTAGCACAAAAATGCATAAAACACTTGAGAAAAGAAATATATTAAACATTTTGGACTTCAAAAACTGTTTTAAAGAAAGATACTTTTTAATAGATATCTCTGTGAAAATGAAAGACTGTATTTGTCCTGGCAGTGAGCAAGGTGCTGCCAGGACAAAGGAAATAAAACTCTGGAGTGTCTGTGAGGAGCTGCCACAGGATCTGCTTGGCAGCTCCTCACAGAACTGGTCAAACCCCTGACGTGATGCAACAGCCTTGATATCAGTGATCCCTTGATGGAATCAGTGCTGACTCATACATCAGGATGCATCTCACAACTTCAATAACAGAATCTTCTATTTTATTACCTATCACTTTATTTATTTTTGTGCAATTGAAAGTTAAGGCAGAGGACAGAGTTTGTGCATGCATGCATACCTACCATTTCTGAAATCTAGTTCTACACTTTCTAGCCCTAAAATCTAGTAGGACTTATTTTCCTTCTCTCTGTCTTGTAAAGGAAAGAGGTGGGGGTGGAATTTCCACTCTCTTACTTAATCACACTCTCTCAAGAAGGTGCAAAATGTCCTGATTATGTTCATAACATACAAAATTAAGCACTTCAGTGTCTAATAGTTCTCTTTTTGTATTTATTGGCACATACTTTGTGATATGTAAGGATTTAAACTGATAAAGGGAATGAATGTAAATTTACTTCAGAAAGAAGGTTGTATGGAGACTTCCATTTTTAAATGGATTAAATGTCTCTATTTCAATTTTTTAGCAAGGCAAGTAGTCTCGAAATTTAAAGTATATTCTCAGTTGGCATATGAGTTTTATGTACCATTTCATTTTTCTAAGAGGTAGAGAGAAGGAATACCAAATATTGACTGGCTTTGATGGGGACATATTAAAGACTTTTGTAATAAAAAAAAGTATTAACAGTAATGAGACTCATGGTCCTGTTGTAACTGAGAGGGAAAAATGTTTCCTAAAAATTTACTATGTTAACGTAGTGTGTACAGATCTCTTTCCTGCATCCTGGACATAAAAAAATGTGTTTTGTAATGCTAAACTTTAAGTTTGTAAGCCTAGTTGATCTCAAACTTCTGATGTCAGTCAGCTTCTGAGGAATTGAAGGTATGCATTGTGGGTTGATCTGTGTTGAAATTCAAATGAATTTGTTGTAGAGGTGAGCCTAAGTTATGTGCTGAGCACATCAAATAGGAGGAGAAGAGGAGCATTCTGTGCATTGAAAGATCTACCTCCTTCTTTCATACAGATCCTGGAACCTCCAAACTTCTTTTATCCTGTTGTTGTGATATTTAAATGTCTTATCTTACTGCGTTTATAAAATCACTTGTATTTTGATGCCTTTTTAAATGCCTTTCTGTAAGAATTTAATCCAAATACCACCTTTATGCTTGTCTGGTTTTGTTGGGCTTTTTCCCAGATCAGTCCCTATTGGTGCAATTGTGCTATGAGATAATCTCTTCCAATTTCTTTGAAAAGCCTGTAACACAGTTTATATTACTGTGCCTGTTTCAGACCAGTTGTCGGTGCCAGAAGAAGAGAAGTCAGTATTAATTTTGGATATTGAGTCTGTTATTACTTTTTATTGTAAATCACGCAATGTTAAATACAGTTCTTGCCTCGGCTGGATACATCTGCTCAAACCTCTGGTGCACCTCCGTTTGCCCCGCAGTGATTTGTACAACTGCTTCTATGCTATCATGAATAAATTCATTCCAAGGTAAAACTTCCTTTTCCAAATGTACTATTTTTATAGTACATGGAAGTATTCTCTGAAAGATATGTGTGTTGGTTTTGGCTAGAGTAGCACTGTTTGTATCCACGTTGTCAGATTCTTTCATATTATCATAAATTTAAGTACCTGTTAGTTTGAAATCCAGGAGATGATTGGGTTGGTTTAGGATGCAAAGAGTCAGCATGTGACTGATCTAAACTCATTATGCCTTTTAAAAAGCTATCCTTTCATGCAATATCAAAGACATTTGTTTATGAACTAATTCACACAGGTCATGTGGAAGTGGTTTTTCGTTCCCTTTCCTAGCTTTTTTGGTATCTAAAATACTTCTATCCCTTCAGAAACAGTAATTCATAAGCACTAATTAAGTCTCAAAATCTTTTTAGAAGTAGTTGATAATTTCCCTATGTTCTATTGAGCTGGGACTGAAATTATTTTTTTTAAGTTTCTGGATATTTTTAATGACAAATACTAAATTTGAGTTTTTCGTGGTGTTATGCAGGTGCTCTCACTAACATGAGTTTTTATGTATGTTGGAGCACCATGACACCTTATCAAGGCTGGATAGTCTATAATTAAAGATCTTAGTCTGATTGCCTGGAGATGAGATTCCAGCCTGGCTGATGGATATGTGCCCAAAATATGAAATATGTATGTTTGCATTTGTAGTGGCAGGAAGCATTTATCAGTCCTGTCAGGTGACTCAGCTCGTGTCGCTTTCTGCTCTGAAACACTCTTGGGCTCTGTGAGCTGTTTGGGGACAGTGGCATTATGGTCACATAACTCATGTGCTTTCAGCTGTAGAAGGCTTGCAGAGTATCTGGTATTTGAGCTTCTCTGCAGGAATCTAGATGGTATTTCAATGAGATGTAGACTGTTTCCTGGTTTTGTTTTTTTTTTCCTCTTCAGTGGGAGAATGAAAGCCATAGGTAATTTATAGTAGACAGTGAATCTCTGCTCCATTGGTACCATGCTTGCCTTGTTTTGAGATTTAAATCTGTTTTAAATACTTCTGTGTTATAGAATCTGTCAAGTATTGACAGTGTTTCATTCTGCTGCCTTGTTAATTTAGTGAGGGCTTCAGTGTTTTGGGGTTTTTTGTTAGTTTGATTTGGTTGGTTGATTTTTTGACTCTTGAGGCAAGTTGACTTCATGATCAGTCTCTGTGAATTAAAAGAGCAATGTACAGGAAATTA
>JAWWMU010000001.1:16379036-16402986 GCA_035048155.1 Cinnycerthia olivascens
TTCATGATCAGTCTCTGTGAATTAAAAGAGCAATGTACAGGAAATTACATAATCACAGATAGTGAAGAATTGCTACTGTAAGTCTGAAAATGCCAATATTACAGGGAAGTTTATTATTTTCATTGCTGCTTTCTAGGGATTGTTTTATGAAGGGAAGACCCTTTCATCTATTTAGACTGTTGCTTCAGTACCATGAGCCTGAACTCTGCTCCTTTCTTGATACCAAGAAGATGACTCCAGATTCATATGCACTCAACTGGGTAATAAAGTGAAAGTAGGGAAACATAACGAAAAATAAATTTCTGTTAAAATTTAAGTACACGTTGCCAGTGTGTATATTAAAATGAATTGCATGTTTTAATATAGTGTGAGCTTTTTGTCTTTAGTGTTTAGCATGAGGTATGAGGTCTTGTTAATGTCACATTTTTATTTTATGGGCTGAGTCCTTATTGAGTCACTGATGGTAGGAACTTCTTGGAGCGAGGAAGAATGAGAGCAGCTGATGTGCTCAAAAAGCCAAAAGCCCTGATGCTGGTTTTGATTGTGGACAGCTGTATGCTGTAGGTATGGGTACACTTCAGTCTAACAGGTCTTTTAAACCTGAAGTATGAATTGTTTTAGAAACCTCCCTGATAAAATAAATAGGTATGTCTTTTAGACTTTAAGCACATATATTTTACAACTTTTAAAGCATTAGTCATTTCTTCTTCAAAACTGCCTCAGATTGAGGGTAGTTACAGAAGTGGTTACTTCAATCATTTTTATAAAGTTTGTGTAGCAGAACTACAACAAAATTTTTGTTTCAGTGCTACTTAGTATGTGCAGTACAAAATCATAATACTGTGCTTGCACAGCCAAAGTCTGTAATTTAAAAGAGAAGGCTTTGACCCATGAACTCTTCTAGGTTCTTCTTTAATACACATTGGCTATAAAATTTTTTCAACCTTGTGTATTTTCAGCTAAAAAAGACTGAAATGAATTATTAAACTGTGAGGTTTGTTTTTTTTTTATTTTTTTTATTTTTTTTTAATAAGGCTGCTGCCAATTTTAGCATAAAAATATATAAATATTCTTAAAATCTGCCTTTTGCCAATCTCATGAGCCTTCAAAAGAGAAATCAGATCTTTTTTTGCCACTCGATTTCCATTTTATGATAGAGTTTTCCTTAGTAAATACAAAATTCTTTGAAGTTGTTTATTAGAATTTTGGAACATAATTAGAAAAAGAATCTTCTCTCTGAAAGGTGGTAGTGAAGTAAGCTGATGGAGCTGCCAGTCCTCAATCATGCTTCCTAGTGTATAATTTTAGGAAAAAATCCTAAGTTTCATTTTATATAATGAGATTACAGTAAAATTCCCTGTTTCATCTGTGAAAAATCTCAGTCTGTATAGGTGTATTGCTAATACTTAGAAATATATAAGCAACATAGAGAGACCCTCCATTGTCATCCTGTTCATGAACATTTTGTCTTCAGTTGCATTTGAGTCAGAATTGAATAGATCTTTTTGTCTTTTGCTATAAAACTATACTAGGAAATGTAGAAATATTCCATGATAATGTTTTAAAACAAATACCAAGGTTTTTTCTGTGTTAATACAGAATGTGTATGCATCAGCAACTTCAGTAAGACCCCAGTGAAGCTAGGTGGTATGCATTTGAGTTAGGTGTGATTGTAAACATTATCTGGCATGTATGGTAAGAAGTTACTACCTTTTATCTGCTTTGTACTTTGTTTATCAGAGAGGATGTATTTTCAAGTGGGAGCCTGGGAACAGGCAAAGATTTTCTTAAATGGTAATGAAAATTTCCTGATGCTTGCAAATGTTTTAATTACTCAATCATAAAGCATCATAATGTAATGCTAAGTAAGTGATGTTGTCAAACTAATGTGCAACTATATTCAATTAGCCCAAGTCTACTGTGGAAAATAAAAATAATTATTTTTGCGGGAGCCTTTCAAAGCCCTAATTGCTATGCTATTTGAGTAAATATATTCTCTTATGATTGTCTTGTTGGTATAATTGGTATTTAGCAGTGGCTGTGAGCTAAACAGTACTCCAGCTTGATTGTGTTATCTATGATTGAATTTGCAAGGCTGGCAGTGTACAGCCAACCTTGCCTTCACAGTAGTCATATTTATTCACAGATAGTCTATAGTGTGCACTGTTTCTATAAAATATGGTTTAGAGGTTGGAGCCATCCTTCAGCACACTGTGCAGATGTAGGTTTTATAATGTTGTTTGGTTTGTTTTCTTTTAGATATCTTGTTCCTCTGTTAAAAATATGTTCTTGATAAGATTGTTCTTGGTAATTGCTTTTTCTCACATTATTTTTCAAATTTTTAGCTTGGAAGCCTCTTCTCATACTACTGCTCAGCTGAAGTCACTCAGGCAATATGGGATGGATATCTACAACAAGCAGATCCATTCTTTATTTATTTCTTAATGTTGATCATCCTTGTCAATGCAAAGTAAGTGTATAGTTAATTCTTTGGGACATCTTTGCTGATACTGTTTTAATCCAGGTTTGTTTCATTTTGGTTTTACTGACTTAATCTATGCCTGTGACTTTACTGTTTTCAGAGACGTTATCTTAGCACAAGAATCAGATAAAGAAGAAATGATAAGTAAGTACTTCTCTTACATAGCTGCTAGTGAAATATTTACTGTATACTGTAATCCCCATTTATTACTATTTTTTGTGGCTAAAGAGCTAGATTGTTTATTTCCATGTGATTTTTCTTGTTAATGAATCCCTTCACCCACTAATTCCTTTCTTTCTGTTCTTTTGCTGCCCTGTCCTTGACCTTCTTTGCTTATTCCTTTTAGTACTCCCACACCTAGTTTTATACTTCAGTTTGAAGTACTGGAAACAATCACCAGAAACTGGTCTTTCTAAGCCCAAGATTCTTTAAATCTACTGCACTTGTTGCATTTTCTGGATTGTCTTCTTGTGTGCTTGATTTGAGCCTAATTCATTTTTATAGAAAATGTGTTAAATTTCAGTGGAAAATTTAAATAACTCTTGCCTTTGTTTGTTCGGTTTTTTTACATGCATAATACAGTGTAATTAATTATCTCTAGTAGTTCAAAATGAGAGTGCTTGAAATTTTGTGTCTTTGCCATATGCTGCAGAACTACACCCTTGGATTATCCTGGACAGAGAACAGTGCTACTGATTAAGTACTCATGTTAAAGGATTCTCATGGTCAGAGCTATTTAGAAAAGTAGCTGACTTAGAATTAGAACTGAAAGCTAAAAATACACAGAAGTAAGAATGTGGTCAGAAATAATTTACATAGAAGACTTGAATGTCTAGCAAAAAGCACACGTTTTCTATGGATAAAGAGTATTCCCTGTATTCACTTTTCATCTGGAGAGTGGATCAATAGTCATGTTCAATCAATACACTAGATTGTTATGCCTTATTAAAAATAAATTCTTTATGATCTATGTTGTTTCATTTCTGTGTCTGAAATAGTGTTGCATTTATGTTGTTTGTCTGTCTCAGAATTCTTAGAAACATCACCAGCCAATCTCGATTTAGAGGATATAGAAGATCTCTTCTCTTTAGCACAATATTACTGTAGCAAAACTCCAGCTTCTTTCAGGAAGGTAATAACAGTAATTTTGAAATTTTCTTCTTTCTTGTGAGTGTTTAAACTCCTGCTGACAGTAACTTTGACTATTTCATGGCGATATTCTTTTTTTAAACAATTTTTTCATGTTGTTACTCTGGTGGTTTATACTGTTAGGATCTTTGAAAGATAAGGTTAAGCGAATCATGTTAGAGTGATGTTTCCTTGCTATATTCTTACTTCATGACTGATAACCTCATTTTCCAAATGAGGTTCTTGTAAGAACTGATGAAGCTAAACTTCATATTGACATAATTGCATTGTAGTACACTGCAGAGTTCTTTGTATTTGCAATAACAGAGGAAAAAGTCTGTTACTGTAGATAAATCTATTATCACCTGCACTGTTTTTGCAGCTCTTTCTTACCCATGGTATCTGACTTATGAATGAATGAAATAAAAGTATTTGATAGCCGTTGCCCTCAGCTTGTATGTACTTTCTCTGATGTGTGTGGACAGGTATAGGAGGTGTTTTTGTGGGGAAAAAACAAAACAAACAACTTAAAAACAAGTAATGGAGGCACTGCATCATGTTGGCATGGTCAAAGTGGTGAACGAGCATATTTGTAATGGAAGTGCAGACCTTGCCATGATTTTCAGAAAGAATTTCAGTTGATCAAAGTTTAATTACTATGTGAACAGGATACACATGTGTGGAACTTAATATTTGCAACTTAGTGGATATAGTTTTATTTTAAACTTTCACACATAAAGAAAATGGCTTCAGTTAATGTTTTTTTTTCCTTGCCTTCTTAGGACAACCACAGTCTTTTTGGCAGCAGCTTGCTGGGCCTCAAAGATGATGACACTGACTTGAGCCAGGCTCTCTGTTTAGCAGTTTCTGTGTCCGAGATTCTGCAAGCAAATCAGCAACAAGGAGTCAGTATACTGCATTAACCTTCCCCTCTAACTTTATAGAAAAGGAAAAGAATCAATCACTAACCATTAGTTTTAAATGCTAACAGCACATATGAGTATTTGCTATTTCAGAAAAAAAATTTTTGTCGTAGAGTTTGCTCCCTTGTAAATGATCTGCTATCTTCAGTGCTTTGTGCTTTGTTGCAAGGAGCATAGGGGGGCTTAAGACAGCTGATTTGAATTGGAGGAATGTGAGCTGAAAGTAGTGTCTCACTAATTTGAATTCCTTTCCAAATGTAGTTACTGTAGAGGAAAATTTAACTCACTAATCAGTACCTTTGAAAAGAACGCTGTTAAGGAATAGCTGTCTTTTGTCAATGAAAGGTTTAAATGAAAAAAAGAAAATTGATTAAACCTGTTTCAATAGAAGTTAATTGGAGACATCGATGCAGGGACTTCACTAAAAATATTTAAGACCCATAAATGGATCATAATGTAGTTAGATTACAGTGTTTCTTGCTGACTACTGAATTCTTGTAGCAGTTTCCAGGCCCTAGTTTTGTTAGGCATTGTTTGGGCTTTTCTTCATCCGAGTAAAGTTAAACATCTGTTTATATCCTGTCCAAGTTGGTGGGATATAAACCGATCCTTATGTGCTGGTGGGATCCTGGATTGTCTCATACCCACTATGTTTCCTCTCAGTAGAAGTTCTGTAATTGCACTTGGGTGATCCTTTCCCATGCACAAGCTGATGTACTAATGGAAAACTGATACTAGAGCGTTGGAGTTCTTCCACTCCCACATGTCTCTCCCCTGATAGGGGAAGGCCTTTTTCATTAAATCCTTGTTAAGTAAAAAGGCAAACAAGACTCTTGGTTGTTCTCGTTCTCCAGGTTGTTTATTCTTTCCTTATCAGCGATTTCTCCATACCAGGCTTTACACCAGCCTAGCATGAGGGAGAAAAAACACCAAAAACTTTGAACACCCAGAATCAAGGCTCTCTTAAAGACAATTCACCCAATTATCACCAAGAATGTACATTATTTCTACTTTTCTACCAATTACTAGCTAAACTTCTATTCATGTAAGGCTGCACTGCAGCAAATCCTGACCTGTTGTCCTGTGTCCCCAACACTGCAGAATATGGAGTAGATGGAGAGGGAGGAAGAAGCCTAAAAACAAGGGTCCTCCATCTTGTTCTCATCTACTTGCCATACTAACAAACCCAAGAATCTACATTTCTCACCCTGTGATAAATTACATATTATGCTACTATCTAATTTACATTCTTGAAAATTCTATCTCATCTCAAAGCCTAGGAAGTCCTTTCCATGGACAAAGGTTAAAAGAGGGTTTGGATCCTTTAAAACATGCAGAGAAATATTCTCTGCATTCTGGATTCCAACACTAGAGTACTACTGATGGTCTGGTAACTGTAGACAACGTTCATATTAGTCAAATGAAGTAAGATATTTTTAATAGCTCTTAACCCCTCTGAGCAGTTCCTGTAGTATTGGAATTAGTATTAGAATATAACTGAATTTTGTCAATAATTATGCAATTCTAAAATTTAAAAATTTCTCTTTCAGGAAGGAGTGAGATTCTTTGTAGTGGATTGTCGTCCTGCAGAGCAATACAATGCTGGGCATTTATCTACAGCATTTCATTTAGACTCAGATTTGGTTTGTGTGCTTTTTGTTTCTTTACTAGTATTTGAATCCTAACTCAGATAGAAGGGGAGAGAAATGCCTGCCTTGAAAAATAAAGTTTGCTTAATTTAGGCTCCAATTGGTGGACTGCAGTGTCTAACTATGTGATGATAAGGTTTCAAAAATTAACTTCTCTAAAGGAGATGGTACCACCATCATTTTACTGAGAAGTTTAGTCCTTAATTAGAGTTTGGGGTTCCAGGCTTCCTTTTCTTTGGTTAGGAATGGAAACCCATACAGACTAAAGCCTATACATTGCTTGGAGAAGAAATCTCTTTTTAGCATCCTAATTTCCAGTGAAAGGTGTAATTAATTTTAAAAAAGAGCACTTCTTTTCTTTGTCTTTTTTTTGCCTCAGCCAGTCTGCTTTTACAGGGCATATATCTTGAAAAGGATTTGGTTGCTTCTTTAATTTTTTGCTGTACAATATGAAAGAAAAAGTGCATTAATTTTTGCACTGAGATGTGCTATGGATGAATAACGTCAATAAAGATTTTGTACTTTCTATGTGATTAGGAATTCCTAATTGAATGTTCAGTCGTATTTTTCTCTATCCTTTTTTCCCCCAAAAATCACTTCCATTTCAGCAGTGTATTCATCCCTTCTAGATCAGCCCTCAACTATTTTACTTAAAGCAGTCAATGGAACCTGTATGGAATGATTTATTTATACACCATAAAAGACTTTTATACCTTAGTTAAGTTCAATCCTCCATTTAATATCTTTACCTTTCTAATTAAAATGGTGCATTATTCACTATCATATGCACATATGTAAATATAATATTAAATATTACATTGGAGAGAAAAGGAGGCTGAAGAGCAGCCTTAGTGCTTTTTATAAGTATCTGAAGGAAGTTGTAGCAAGATGAATATCTGTCTCTTCTCCAAGGTAATGAGCAGTAGGACAAGAGGAAGCAGCTTCATATTGCATCAGAGGAAGTTTAGGTTGGATATTAGGAAAAATTTCTTCCCCAGAAGGCTTGTCAAACATTAGAATGGGCTGCCCAGGGAAGAGGTTGAGTCACCATCCCTGGAGGTATTTATTGCTTGTAGATGTGGCACCTGGGGACATGGCTTAGTAGTGGAGAGTTGGCAGTGTGAGGTTTGTGGTTCAATCTTTGTGATGAAAAGTCATTAATGGAATTCCAGTGTATTTTATAGTCCTGTATGTGCAAAGTACAGAAGAATTATTGTAAGGAGAGACAATGGGGAAAAAAAGCACTTTGGAATCTATCTAATTTATAGTTAGAGGAAGTAGTGAGACCTGTATAATAAAGCAGCAGCCTTTATCTCTAGGAAAACCCCAGTTAAAATTCAGCCTTACTTATTGATGGCTAGCTTATGTACTTGTGACTTTGTCCTTCATCATTTAATCTGCTGTACAGACAAGATATTGAGAATCCCTTCTGGCCCTTCTGCCACCCCCTCCATCCAGTTACAGGTCAAAATTCCCTTATGAGTTTAAATAAGTACCTTCCCCACAAACACAGGTTAAAATTTTAATAGTATTTAGAAAGTCCTTTTTTCTTCGTCTCTTTCATATAGAACTCATGTGTTTGCATGTGTAGTAGACCATCATGTATCCCAGCCTTAACTTTTTGAGAGTACAAAGAATCAGATACCTCCTGGTACTCTCAATTGTAATTTCTTTGTCCAAATCTTGGTAAGTAAATGAAAAAAAACTTGGTGGGGAGACAACAAAAGAAAGACTTTACTGGTGTCTAAAAATTCTAGGTAATTTAAAGGGTTTCAGGTCTCCAAAGTTTGAATGTGTTGTGCCCAAGCACATGTAAATATGGAATCCAGACCCACTGCTGTATTACCAAATAACACAGCATGAAAGGTGCAAAGACTTGTTCCACTATGACTTGATGCCTTCAGAAATAAACTAACAAATGTTAGCTGTATTTCTTTCCTGGGGTGAGGAAGTAAAAGACCATTCACAGTGTTCTTTATGTAACATGAGGTCTCAGTCAGGTTCTCTGTGACTCTCTGTGTGTGTGTGTGACTTGCACAGTGCTGATGTTGCCTTGCTTGTGCTCAACAAATTGTAACCATTTTCAGAGTTTGTCTCCTTTCACAACTCACGTTACAATATCTTGGTGTCAAACAGCATTTTTTGTTTGTTCGTTCCACAGATGCTTCAAAACCCATCAGAATTTGCACAGTCTGTAAAATCCCTGTTAGAAGCACAAAAGCAATCTATTGAGTCTGGCTCCATAGCTGGTGGGGAACATCTCTGCTTCATGGGAAGTGGCAGGGAAGAAGAAGATATGTATATGAACATGGTGTTAGCACATTTCTTACAGGTACAATTAAATTGCCATTAATTTAACAGCTGGAGTAAAAGGTGTCTGCATGGGTCATTGATGGTAAATGGCAAAATATTTTCTCCTTAAAATCTGAACTGCTTTTTACTTTACTCGAGTTGACAGTTTTTAGTAAACAAACTAATCTCTGTTTGTTTCATTACCACACTTGCCAAACTCATTCCACAGGTTTTTGCTCTGATCAGAATTATCTTTTCTGTTGCAGAAAAATAAGGAGTATGTAAGCATTGCCAAGGGAGGCTTTATGGGTAAGCTTATTAATAATGAACTTTGACTTGAAAAATCTTGCTATCTTAACACTGTTGGTATTTTTGAGGCTTTTGCTAAAAGCCATCTGAATGAATAGCATCAAGGTCTCATTTGTCTGGTTTTTGTTTTGTGTAAGTAAACACTGTGCACTTACACATTTGTGGTTAATTCTTTGGGCTTACCCAAATTTCTGAGTGGTGGAAAATCAATGCAGGACTTGGAGAAATTCCTTCTTCCAGCTTGTCATTCTTGATGTTTTAGCCACTGTAGATTGCAGATTCATACGAGGATACAACTTCATAGTTACTATGAACTGCTGTTATGATTTCTTAAATCAGGAGTTCATGATTCTGCAGTTGATGTTGCTGGAAATAATCAGGCTCTACAACAGTGGAGAGATCTGTGCTACAATATGACAGTAGAGGCATTATTAATCAATATGTATGGTGTTGTGAGAGCTGTCTTCAAGATCAAAGCAGTGATTTATTTTTAATTGCTGCTGTATTCTAAATGCTTACCAAAAGAATTAGTATATTAGGTAGATAAGTAGGCATTAGATAATTAGATTATCTTAATACCTTTGTACTACTGAAAGAAAAGCTGGGGATTGCTGAATTTATCTATATTATTGAATGGTTATTGAATGGTGGGGAGAAAATCCTTTCTGATTAGTCTCAGGTATATACAATATTTCCATCAACAGACTAAGTCCAGTGTAATTCTCAATGTTTTTAATGGCCTTTTAACAGCCCTCCAACAGCACTTAGCAGATATCAATGTGGAAGGACCAGAAAATGGATATGGCCACTGGATTGCTAGTACCTCAGGCTCAAGAAATAGCATAAACTCTGTTGATGTAAGTGAAATTTTAGAGTAAGTGTTACAGTGGGATGGCAGCCCTAGGTGTACTGAATTTTTTCTTCACATTCCTCCTTCTATTCCGTAAAATGCATTATTGCAAGTCATGACTGTTTTCACTTGTGTGTTTAATTTCAAACTATGATCACAGTCTAGTCAGAGATGACCTGAACATTTTTATCCTCTTGAGTGGGAGTTTGTAGGTAAGAACTTGCTGTAGTCATTCTCCAGCAGAATACATGTAATAGAAAACTCTTTCCCTGGCTCTTACTCATTCTGGGAATAAGTTGCTATAAAGTGGTATACAATTTCATGGAAAAGCTCAATTGTATCTTTTCTACAGCTGATATATTATATGTAGAATTTAGCTTTTCATTTAGCTTTGTCTAGATGTCCATAGTGGAGTGCTCAGTAATATAGTTTGTCAAGCTTGCTTTATGGGATGATACTTTCCTCAGTCACATATCATTGCTGTTATTTGATAGAACAATAAAGAAATACTCGGTTGTCTAATTAAGGTTCTACTGAATACCAGAAAGTATTTTGCTATTTTGTAGTTTGTTTCCTTTTTAATAAATTCATAGAGATGAAATAATATGCTTTTATATGATTAATCCTGAGAGGAGTTACTTTACAGGGTGACTCTCCTAACGGTTCAGGTGATGGAAAAGGAGTGAAGTCCCTAGTGAATAAAATGACGGTTGCTTTGAAGACTAAATCTGTGAATGTGAAAGAGAAAGTTATCAATTTTATTGAAAATACATCTACTCCAGTGGACAGGTGTGTCATTTATATCTCACTGTGCCTTGGTTAGGAGAACTGACTTCCTATTTCATGTGGCTGTTTTGTAAATGTGAAAACTGGGCTAATTAGGAAAAAGTTATCTTCCATATTCAGTTTTTTAATTTTCTACCTCTACCCTCCTCACAATTTTATCAAGACCCAGGGAGCCTACTGTGCTCCTTAGCATTGCAAGTCCAATGTGGATGGGTCCCTGTTGCCTTTAATGTTTTTCCAGAATTTGTCATTTAATTTCACTTATTATAATGTGTCAGTTTTGTGTTCAGTCTAAAAGTGGACAATGATTTCACTTTTATTTCAGCTCCTCCCCATCCTGACTCTAATGAAATAGATTAATGACATTGAGATTCTGGATAGGTTTTTTTGGTTGATTGGTTTTGTTCTGTTTCGTTTTTGGTTTTTTTTTCTCTGCTGCATCTTGCCAGATTGACTTTACCTCTTTTAAAGATCTTGATTTTTTTTCAAGTCCTTATGTAAAGCTGCTTTTCAAACTCAGAATCCACCCTTGTTTGGTTTTTGTGTCTTCAGGTACAGCAAGGAATGAGAATGTGCAAATAGATTGAAGACACTTTCAAATTTGGAAGTCAACATTCCAAATACTTAACTAAATACAAGAATAGCAGCTTTCATCTCACAGAGCTTTAAATGAAACACCTGTTGTAGTTCTTTAAGTTCCAGCCTTTGAAGGTGTATGTTGAATACCAAAACACTGGTACTCAGGAATCTCAGAGACCTAGCATTTGTTTGATAGCAGGATTTAAAATGCACGGCAGATAAAGAGTAGTTTTTAATAGTCTTGTACCTCAGATCATTCCTTCTTTTTCTGTTGGAAAATGTTTTTCTAAATTACTATTATTACTTTTATTTCACAATTAGAGGCAAAAAAAATTCTTAAACAGTGTTTGGTAGTAGCTTTTGCTGTGTGAAGAACTAAACTGGATGAATGTGAAGATTGAAACTGAAAGAGGGTAGACTTAGACTAGATATTAGGATGAAATTCTATTCAGTGGGGGTGGTGAGGTGCTGGCACAGGCTGCCCAGGGAATCTGTATGTCCCATCCCTGGCAATGCTCAAGGCCAGACTGGATGGAGCTTTAGCAATGTGGTCTGGTGTGAGGTGTCCCTGTGCAGGGCAGGGCATGGAACAAGATGATCTTTAGGGTCCCTTCCAACCCAAGCCATTCTGTGAAATCAAGTATTGCTTACATACAAGCCACAGTTAGCATGGGACATGCATCTTTTAGTAGATTTTTTTGCAAATATTTCTTTAGCTCGTGTATTTCTTTATCAGCTTTCATGAAGCCTTGTTTTTATTTACAAGCATCCTCCTTGAAGAAGATACATTGCCAATATAGAGAATTTCAGCTATTTATTTAGGTTTTTCCTTTACATTTTTTTTAATTCTTTTGTTCTGTCCTCTGCCTCAATGTACTGTAGAATACCTTTCAATATTTCCTGGCCAGACAGAGCAAACCTGGAGCGGTAAGCTTGATAATTAAGCAGTCTGACTAAAACCACCTTTCTTGTATTTAGCATGGCATCACAATGTTTGTAAGCATTGGTTACACTGACAAGATTGCTTGCATATTTTGATATTAATTTAATTTTTTGGAATATATTAAAACTTATTTTTACAAGCACTAGTCAAGAGACTAAAGGAAGAAAAAGAATGTATTGGCAGTGCTTTCTTCTCTTAGTTTCTGCTTTGTTATTTCTGTTCTCTTCCTTAGTGTTGCTTTTTATGGAATTTTTTTTAACCTGTCATTTCCTATATACATTTTATTAGTAACTTATACTAGTAGAAGACATTAGGAGCAATTGCTGAACAAATTATGGCTTAAGATTTTAACCAGAGAGACTTTAAGTATGAAAAGTAAAGTTTTCATGAAATATCATCAGAACTTAGATATGACAGGGAACCCATATGGAAATTCTGTCTGGATGTCTCAAATTTTTATGCTTCTTATCACATAGAACATGCTGAAAGAAACTGACATGCTCATTACTGGAAAAAGAAAAAATGATAAGCAAATATGCTTTGCAATTTTATCTCATCTTGTTCACATAACTACTGCATTTCATGCAAATGTGGAGGCCCTTCACATTTGCCTCACACAGAGTGTCTTATAATTATTTCAGAAATAAAAATTGTGAATTGAATTTTTATAAAATTACTTGTTATAATTGAAGAGCAGCTCATGCATAATCACTTTGGAACTTTGGTTATGCTTTAGGAGTTCTGTAGTTTTTGACCTTCTTACACTAAAATATATGAAGATTAATGCTGGATAAATTATTGAAAATTTTAAAAGTGGGTTTTTAAGGATTTTTGAGTATGTTTTCTTTCAAGTAGTTTGTACATAATTTGAGCTGGAATTCACCCAAAAGCATCACAGAAAGGTGTTGTTTGTGTGAGCAAAATCAGTACTAATGTTAACCAGTATTCTGTTAAAGAAGGACAATGAGAATGGCCCAACAGCACACAGTATGTTTTGTTAATTTAGAAATACTAAAGATTATGGGGATTGCACCCCACATTTTGTTAATCTGTTTCTAGGATATGGTAAGAAAGTGTTAAAATACCAAATTAAATATATGGTGACTCTTTGAGAACTCAGAGATGTGTTAATCTGTGTTTGTAACCAAGAAGTTTTGGTATTTTGAAATTTTGCTTTGGTTATTGTGCTTATTCCTTTCATTCCTATTGCACATCTTTTTTCATTGAGTAGATAAAATAAAAAATTAGCTCACACTGTATATCCCTAGAGTATTCTCTTAAAATTACAGTTCTTAAAAACCTAGAATGGCATTTTCTCTCTATCCATTCTGTTAGATCTACTTTGTGTTTATCATGAGAATGTTTCATTTGGCAGGTTTGCTACCAAAGGACATTGCATTCAATTTGTAACCACATAGTGATGGCCTTCCATGTAAACAGATTAAAGGGAATCAATTCTAGTTTACGATGTTACCAGACTTTTATAAAGTAGCTTTTTACTCTCTTGTTTACTGTCTTGTCCTGACTAACTTCACTTGCAACACCCATGAGATCTGCTCTTAGATCCTCTCTGTATAATTCAATTTGACATTATTTTAATGTGCTGCTTCTTACTCAATTGGTAATGTATTACTAAAGCATATTTACAAAAGCCTCCATCTGGAAGCACTGCCCTCTTGAATTGTCAGTGTCATTGATGCTTATTGTCTTAAACACTAATGAGCATGTTATTGTATGTTTATTTTTGTGCCATTGTAGACCACATTTCTGTTTGTTTGTTTTTTTAACTTTTCCTTGTTTTGTTTATATTAGTAAATTTTACCGGTAGAAAATGTTGTTTTCTTTTCTAACTTTCAATTCTACTTTCAGATATCCCTAAGTAGTAGCATTAATTTACCTTTTAACTAAACTTATTCCCTGCCTAGCTTGGTTCTACAGTAGCATTTAAACTGAAGTTTGTGAATGTACTTAAAACAAGAACCAAGGCTTAGAGTTGGTAGGAAACATAAACGCACAGTATGGGGAAGGAGGTTATTGAACTGGAGGAAAGGGACAGGAAAGTTTTTTGGTTTTGTTTTGAGGTTTTTTTTAAACTGCTAGGCATTGCCTATTCTAAAGGCTAAAATTATGAACTGTTTGGTTTTTTCAGAAATGGCCTGTGTTGCTTTCTGAACTTTCAGGTTTTTCTCATATTTTTCAGGTACTCTCAACAGTTGAGGGCAAGAACTTTTAATTCAGCTGTGACCATGTAATCTCAGCATTCTGATCTGGAGCTTTAAAATATTGCAGGATTTGCAATCTTACTGTCACACATTAAGACTCAGTTGTGTGTGCTTGTGTCATTTGATATGATCTGTAGAAACAATTTAAATGCGATGTTTGACATCAGTATCACAATGACGCTGGGATTGTAGCAATAGGAATTATTTGAGCAAATATTCCAAGATTTGACTCAAGCTGGAAGCAATGAATGGGAAGTCAGGGTTTAAACTACAGTGGATAGTTTGTAATAACTCCACTTTGTAGTTCTTAAAGCATTTTATTATCTTTTGAGGAATTAACCAGAAAAATTAACTTCCAGACGTGTTAGTTAATAGTCTTTGTTTTTTGCTTCATTTCAACTTGACATCCTTGTGAAGTTGCCCTCACTGCCCAGATATGTTTTAGTTTCATGCTAGAAACTTAGCATGTTGACAGTTTTCAGGTCTGATGTCTGCTGCCATTTGAGAAGGTGAGCAGAAATTGGTTTTTTTTAAAAACAAAACAGCATTTCTTTCCACTTTCTTTGTTACAAGAGTCAGCCTCACAAAGTGACTGAACTATGTGCTTTCACTAACCAAGTTGCTTGATGGGTCACTCACGTCTTCCTTGCAGGCAACTTCATGAAATTCTCTAGTCTTTCTCTGTTGTACAGCTGCTGTGTTCACATTTTGTTAATTTGTTCCTGTGGAACTCAGACCCTCCATTTGAAACTTACTTTTCTTCTCCTGTCCCATGCCCTCTCCTGCCCGTTTCATTGCCAACAGACATGTCAGCAGCAGTGACAGAGTAGGAAAACCCTACCGTGGTGTGAAGCCAGTATTCAGCATCGCAGATGAAGAAGAATATGATACTGGTACAGTAGATTTTTCTCTCACCTAGATTAGCTTATTTAGACAAAATTATTAATTTGAACTAAATCAAACGGTGTATCTTGCATCTTTGTCTTGCAATACGATATTTGTCTGTTGTTGTTGAAGTATGTTTTGATAATGCCTAGGACCAACCCTCTTCAAATGCACAGTAGCAGATTAAATAAAAAATAATTTGTGGTAGGTACCAAACAGCCAACAGGAAGAAGTTGAAATAAGCAGATATAGTGGATCTTTTGTCTTCACTTGTTATTTCTGAAGTAAAGATCTTCTTCTACTCTTATCTTGTATGTGTAAACTTGCAATTGTGCCTTTATTACTCACAACAGTAAGCAAAATGTAAAAGACATAGTTTGGCTGATGTATCTCAGTTTAAATGTCTAGTATTGTCGGTTAGTGTAATGATATGAATTTCTGCAATATAGTTGAAGCTAGACTTTAAATGGCTAATGTGTGCACACCTCCCCAGTGTTTCAGACTTCCTTTTCAGCACTGAATCTATTAATAATGGATTCATCTTTTGATATGCATACAGATTGCTGTAAGAAAAAAACATGCAATTTTTATTTAAATTTTTTATCTAGTTGAAAAACTACAGGCAAAACTGGAACACCACACATTTCAAAAGGGTTTTTTTGGAGATTTTTTTGAGAGCAGTTCTAACATTAGAATGGTGCCAACCTACTGGTACCCTGGTTTTACTCTGGTGGTTTTAGCCCACTCCCAGTCATCATCTCACAAATAACACTTCTGTGGCCAAAAGGCATTTGGCTTCCATGGGAGAAACAAGTAACTAGTCTGAGAATAGAGGACGTGCAAAAGAAACAACTCAGGAAGATTAATGAGAGTCATGGGTTTAAGTAACATTGATGACAAACAGATGATCATCATCTGCAATAAAAATTGTGAAGGAACAAAGTGAAATTATCAGGCAGAGGCTTTAATGCTGACAAGATACTTCTCCAAATGCCATGTAATTAAGTTTGCACAGTTCTTTGAGCATCCATAATAGTGTTTGGCAAAGTCTGTGTAGTTTCAGAAAACCATCTCCTCCAAGACAGATTGTCTAGAACATGTTTTCAGTAATGGTTGTTTGCTAAGTTCTATTTAATATTTGCTTTTAAAAGCGCTATTATACTTGGTAAATAATCAGAGCAATTTGAGTAAGCAAAGCCAAGACATACAAAGTGAAATATATATCATCGTGATACAGAAGAATGCAAAAAGTGACCCTGTTTCTGTATAATTGGTTTTGTGAAATTTTAGAGTTTAGGGGTTTCCTGTTGTAAGTAATTGTAGTCAGCTGTAATTATTGCAGCCTGCTCTAGGTGGATCTGCTTGAGCAGGGGCATTGGTCCGGGTGACCTCCAGAGATCCCTTCTATCCTCAGCCATTCTGGGATTCTGTGACATGAGGGTGGATTATTGCTCCATTTGCTTCAATTCCATGATGTATTTTTCAGTGAAAACATTTTCAAAAGTGTTTTTCAAGTTCTGAATTGCACTGAAGTAAATAGTTCAACAAAGTGTAGGAAACTGACTTTGAAAAAGGCTCTTTAAAGAGCTGTCCTGAGTTATTTCTGGGAGTAATTTGTATGGAGTTAATAGAGTTGATTGTGTTAGATAACTAGATTTGTAAAATTCTTCTAATGTAGCACCAAAATTACTATGTAAACATAATCACCATCTTTAGACATAAAAGCAGTATTTAATAACACGTGTAGAAGTTTTGGGTGTTTCACAGAGGTCTGCGCTGAAAATTTGGGGTTGGAATATGTTCTTAAATGTCCTTAAAAAGGATATGAAGCCAAAGATAACAATTTTTGCTAATGATCTAAGGTTATTTGAGACAGTAAGGACAGACTGAGTCTTATGCTAATCTGAATGACAGGATAATAAAATGGCACATGAAATGCAGTATTAATTTAATGCAAAAAAGACATTAAAAAAAACCCCAATCACTTCTAGTTTCAGATTCTGCAGTGGTAGAATGATTTGGCTGTGTCCAGCAGCAGTGGGTTTATAAGTAAGCAGTCATTAGCAGTCAGAAAAGCAAATCAAATGCTCAGAAATCTATGATGCACCCAATGATCAAATATTTTGTTTCTTCTGCCCTTGATGTCAGAAAAAATGTTTGAACAGGAGAAGGTTCAGAGAAGACTAAGAAGGGTGAGGAAAGATGTCATATTATTTTCACAAAAGATACAGCTGAATGTTAGAAATTTAGTTATGTGAAAGAGGCATTTTAAGGGAGGAAAAGTGATCCACAAAAATAATGCCCTAGGCATTATCCTTGAAGGGGATCATCATGTGTTCATTTCTTCTTGTAAAAGAAACTAGAAGCCACAAGAAGAGCAACTGTAGTTGGCTTGGTTTTGGTACTCCTTCCCAAAAGATATTGGTGGTTTAACTGCAAAGGGTTTATATGGCTTCAAGGAAAGTCTGGACAAGTTTATGTGAAAGAAATCCATGAAACTTTACTGAACGGACAAATCAGAGCAGCCTAAGATACCCTTTGACCTAAAAATACTGGTTTGTTGAGAAAAAATTAAGATAGAAATATCAGATACGCCTTTTTCTTTCTTCTCTCACAGTAATTCTGTATGGTTAGGTACACTTGCTTTGAACCAGTGTAGCTGCAGTGGGTTTAAGCGAATTGAAATGTTGGCTGATGGGTGTGAAAATATATTCTCTTTTTTTTTTTTTAACGTTTTTACCCCCTCCCTTCAAAACAGATGAAATTGATAGCTCCTCAATGTCGGACGATGATCGAAAAGAGGTCGTCAACATCCAAACGTGGATAAATAAACCTGATGTGAAGTATAACTTCCCATGTAATGAAGTAAAAGAAAATGGACATATGTTTCCTAGGTACTGAAATGAATCCTAAGTTCAGTGAAAACATCCATCTTGATATACATTCTAAAAAAAATGTTGGTTTAACTTACCCTTTATATTAAACTAGGGAATGAAAGTGTGAAACAACCTAGAACAAAGTGTTACTGTATTTGCATTCTTGTATTTGCAGTGTTATAAAATGGTAATTATGAGTAAAACCTGATGTGAAGTTTTCTTTGAAGAACAAGATAGAAAAACTGAAAGGGGAGAGAGAGGCTGGAGGTACTTGCCATGCTCTGTGCACTAGTAATGCTGTGAGCAATGCCATGCTCCCAGAAATTTTTTTGAATTCAGAAATTTGTTTTCAGAAATGACCATGCTGCAGCACTCAAGGAAATTCTGAAGTCTTTTGCAGAGCTTTCTTCATTAGATATTATGAAAGTATTAAAACTATTTCTTAGATTTGGTAGCTGTATTATCTAGCTTTCTCCATATAGTTTATTCATAGAATTTAACTTTCTAAATCACTGATATTTAATTCATTAACAAAACTAATTTGCATTTTTCTTTTCCTTCTAGTCATCTCCTAGTAACAGCAACTCATATGTACTGTTTAAGGGAGATTCCATCACGAAAGGGACTGGCTTACATACAGTCTCGACAGGCACTCAACTCTGTAGTCAAAATCACATCCAAGAAGAAACATCCAGAACTGATCACCTTTAAGTATGGAAATAGCAATACTTCAGGCATAGAAATTCTGGCAGTTGAAAGGTAAGCCATCTCAGTAGCAGAGGTGTAAGTGGTACTGATATCCAGGATGCTGTACACTGGAAATCAGGAGTGTGCTGTAATTCCCAGAACTGACTTCAAAAGTAATAGTTTTTATTATAGAACACATAATTCAGATATGAACTAGGAAAAAATATTTGCCAGTAAAGTGATGAGTGTTTATGAGACCCAGAAGAGAGGAACTGCAAATACAGTTGTTGGGGATGGGATGTGTGCAAATGTTTTCTTTTTGTAATAGATCTTAAATAAAAGTGAGGTGGACAGTTCTCTGCAGCAAAAAAATGGATTTGTGAAGAGTGGGATTTAAGAGTACGGTCATTCTTCTGTGGAATAATTTTTTATTTTTTTTTTTTGATATCTGACTCATATTCTCTTGTGCATTGTGCAAGGAGTCCAGAAACCTAAACTGCGATTCCCTGAAACTGATTCCTGGAAGTTATATGTTGCCATGCTCAGTATTTGCATGCTTAAGAGGGGGAAGGGGTCACATGGAGCAGTGTATCAGGCTTTTTTCCTCTGCTGCAGCCTGCTGTTTCTTGGCACTGTTTTAAGAAGGTTGCTGATACCAGCTGGATGTTTTCTCATCCTCTTCCTTGGACAGAACTGTGTGCAGTGGATGCTCTGTTTTCACAAGAGAGGGGAGATGAGTTTCCTACCTAACTTGGGACGTCCTGTGCCTTTTGGCTCCTTAGGTTTGTTGTAGGTCAACAAAGATAAATTAAAATTTTGCAGAGAACTTAACTGCTTGTTGCATTACTTCATCACCACCTTATGGACTGGAGCAGATTGCTCTAGAGCTATCTATAGGAATTAAAAAAATAAAAACTACAAAAGACAAAAATACCACAAAAAAACCAAGCAAGGACTGCTATGCTTCCTGTAGAGATCTTGAATGACCTGACCTATCCCATTGTCAATTTTTCTTTCCAGGGTGGCCTGTGAAGTACTCCTCAACAGTTCTAAGTTCACAAAGAGAAAGTTTCATAGTATAATCAGGAATTAAATGTTATTTTCATATTATTTTTTTATTTTAATATATTCCCCTCTTCCCTTTCTCCTAGACAGAGGAAGAATGAAAAGGATGATGAAATTTATACTCACAAATTTTATAGTGAATTAATGATGACTTTTTAAATTTTTTTTTAAGGTATTTGATTCCAAATGCAGGTGATGCTACCAAAGCCATAAAACAACAGATCATGAAAGTATTGGATGCCTTGGAGAGTTAATAACTAAAGACTTTGTAGAGACCAGTTTATAAAGAAGAAGCAACCAAGATTCTGTATGTGGACACAAGCTGACTGTTTCCCAACTGAATACTAACTTAAGAGAATTTTTCTGTTTGCTGGTGGGAGTGCCTGAGTAGCAGGCTTAAGATAGGGTAAATTATTATCCACTTCTGAACAGGATTTTGTTTGGGTTTTTTTTTTTTAATTATAATTTTTTTTTTGTTTTGGAGAAATGTTTATTATAAAGGTCAGTTTGTTTCATTTTAATGCAGCCTAAATGGGAGTGATCTGCATCTTTGCAAGAGCAGATGCGGCTGGGTTCATGCTAAGTTAAAGGAATAAAGGACTGTGAGATACAGAGAAGCAGTTGAAAACACAATGGTTTTTAAATTTCTATCCCTAGCAAATAAAATGTCTCCATTGCCTACAGTCTAGAAATTTGATTTTGCCTACTGGGTAGTATAAAAGACTGATTAAAAATTTAGGTTTACAAGCAGAGCAGATACAAAATGTTTTC
Organism: Cinnycerthia olivascens; assembly: GCA_035048155.1. Lineage (NCBI taxonomy): Eukaryota > Metazoa > Chordata > Aves > Passeriformes > Certhiidae > Cinnycerthia > Cinnycerthia olivascens. The sequence continues at coordinate 16,399,484 of JAWWMU010000001.1, forward strand.
GCATTAAAAATGGTTAAGTCCAGTTTGGGCTGCAGATAAAATTAAAGGTTTTTTAAGGTCTTGCCAGCTACTAGGCTAAATAACTGGAATTGGTGGTAAGGATTATTTTAAATACTGAAGTTAACTGCAGTTTTTACTACAGGATTGTGATTTTTTTTTTTTTTTTAATTATGCAAAATTTTACATTTCATAGGTTGAGGCTGTTTCCCTTGTAAAGATGAGTGTGTGCATTGAAATGAATGTTTCATGACAGAATATGACAGTTGAAAACAAGTTGCCTTGCTCTTCCAAAACAAAATATTTAAGAACTTTAGATGTTTAAAACCCTTCAGTTCAGCACAAAAGTGAGTATACACTGACCAAAGATGTGTACAGCAAGAAGACGAATGCACACAAAACCAGGGAAGAAATTCCAGTGCTGTATACCTGTGATAAATGTATTCTTAACTGGTTGCCTTCATTGATTTAAGCATTTGTTTATATTATATTGAGTAACAACTTCTAAATTAGTAAATATTTGGGAGATGGCAACTGTATGATTATTCATCATAAACTTTCCCTTTGTTCAAGAATGGTTCTCTTGTTCAAAACTCAGTACAGGAATGTTCTTATGGACAAAGCAGCATCTCTGTAGACTGATGGGAAATCACCAAAAACTGTGAAATAAAGATAATGGGGATTAGCTTTGCTGCATGAAATCTTCTGAGTACTTGAATCAAAACCTATGATTTGGTACTTCATCAGAAGGTAAAATAAGTTAAACTGACCTTTATAAAAAACATTTATTCTAAGTTATTTTACTAGGAATCAAGCTAGGGCACCTTAATTCTGGAACTAATTACCTTTTTTTTCTCATCTTAGTATCTGAGTAAACACCAATAGAACTTGAACTGTTGAAAATATTTGCATGAAATTGCACCTGGGCCAATGCTCATGTATTTATAGTTTTGCCCAGCAGCTGTTGTATTACATTTTCCTCTTCCTAACCCTTCTGAAAATATCCTCAAGAGTCTCTGACTCTGTGCCTACTTCAGCAACGAGATTTTTTCATGTAAAGATGTTTGTGCTACTGTTTATAAACTACAGTTGTAAATAAACCAGTACAATTTGAACATAACTTGTTCTGTCAGAAGGCATTTAGTTGGATACTGTGTAAATTCTCTGAATCAATTAAAAGTTTTTCCTAAAGGTGTTTTGTAAATGGAAGTGAATTTGATCTTTGGAGTGGAAGAAGCTGATTATGGATCATAGGGAGCTACTGCCAGTGACTTCTTAACGTAAGTATTTCATAATTTAAATTAATTTCATTAAGGACTTTGGGTGAGCATTCACAGAAAGGTCAAAGTTAATTTACGAATAATCAAGTTATAGAAAAGGTTTCTATAAATTGTAGACTTGTCAGCATTGTATTTTTATTATGAAAATGTTGACAGAAGGATACAATACATTTCTCATAGTCAGGAGGGGGAAAAAGTGAAAATGACATTCAATTGTTAAATAGGTGTATTTGAGTATTAAATGTGGAACATGGCTAATGTGTTCCACATTTAATATTGTGTATGCTTCACTGTGAGGACAGCAAATACAGCAGACCTTTGAGATCTACAGCAAGTAAAGCAACAGGAAGTCAGTTCTTAAATCCCTTCTCTGTAGAAACATATAATCCAAGCCCTTTAGAGGCTAATTTGTAAATTTTAAGGTGATGTATAAGATACAGACCTTATCAACAGACCTCTCTTCTTAAAAAGCTGAGCCCAAACTATGAATAATTTCAATGGTGCTGGTGTATCTCTACCCACAGTTTCAGGGCCACTTTTGCCTTATAGTGTACATACCTGTGGTTACTATTTATGTTATAAAACTTGCATTACTTATACTACTGCAGTGACATTTTTTGGAAAGAAAAATCAAAAATATTTTTTTATATGCTCCTTCCTGTCCCTTTCAGCTTCAAGGGTTTGGGGTTTTTTAAATTATTTGCTAGAGATGGGTAGGCTCTTGTTTTATTCTGCATCACTGTCAATATTGTTGAGTATAAGGTGACAGTTGTTATGATGCAAGAGTGATAGAAATGAGGTCTGGAGTAGGAAAGAAAGTCTTGGAGTAAACTACCCTGCCAAATGAAAGCTCTTACCTTGGTTTTATAGTGAGAGTTGGTGCTTCTGTGCTCAATGATGGCTCTTCATTTGTCTCACAAATTCTTTTAGATTCTGATTTGTGTGAGAATTTGTAAAGAACTTTACATGTATTACCCACCAAAAATACTGTTGATTGCAGTTGCAGTTTTGGAAATTGCCTTTTCCTGTTAGTCCTAACACATGAGTTTCACCTGTGATTGTATCTTTTTCTTCTGACTACCTGTCAGCTGTCATTTCAAAACTTCAGGTACTGTCAAATAAGCTTTTTCAATATAGGCATAGTCTGCTGAATGTGTGAAAAGTTTCCCTTTAGGGATGAAAAAGGGTGGCACTATATAACTTGTTGTAGTGGGTATACTTAGTGCTTTCAGATACTTTTGTTTGGAAACTTGAAAAATACATTTTCTGTCTCTGACCCATGGGAAACTGATTTTTGGCCTGTGCTTTGCATCTTGAATGGATGATAACTACTTCATTTTTTATTCTTCATCTTATTTGGGAAGAAGTTGGGAGACAGCTGTTCTTTGCTCCTGGAGTCCTGCAAAGTGTGATGCTTGGGGAAAAAAAAGATTAAAAAAATCATATATGCTCTTTCTACCACAGGGCATGTATAAAAAAGAGGGAGGCCTGCTAAGGGCTGCTGCACTGTCTGTTCTGCCATCCTTTGGCTTGGTCAATTTGGGATGAGTGGTTCCTCTTACTGCTCCAAGGGGCAGGTTGAACAGTTCTCTGGTTGAGGGAAGGTGTGTAATTGTTGCACGCAGTAGTGGTTGTGCATTTTACAGTGGTTATGCCCTTCCCATCCTTTATCTCTGCATGTTTCCTGAAAGGGAAGGTGTGTAAAAGATTGATCATGCTTGATTACCCATATATCTTTACCCATTCTGCCATTATGTGCTTACAGACATAATCTTGTGTGAGAAATATTACTACACAACAAAAATCTACAATTCCACAAACATTCTTCTAAAAAGCCCAAGGCTGGAAAATATGTACATGAGACAGCAATGTTTTGTGCTGTGTAAAGGGGAGCACTTGGTGTTTAAAGCCAAGGAAGAGCAGCATGGTACTTAGTGTGTTGGTTTCACAGAGCTGGCAGTGTTGGACAGAACCTCTGGAGTCTAGTCCAAATTCCCTGCCAAGGCAGGGTCACCTAGAGCAGGTGACACACAGGAACTTGTCCAGGTGGGTTTGGAGTGTCTCCAGAAAGGCAGACTTCACTGAGCAGCCTGTTCAGTGCTCTGCCACCCTCATTGTGAGGACATTCCTCCTCATGTCGAGGTGAAATTTCCTCTGTTCTAGTTTATGGCCATTGCTCCTCATCTTGTCACTGGGCACCACTGAAATGAGTCTGGCACCACGCTC
>JAWWMU010000001.1:16407195-16439705 GCA_035048155.1 Cinnycerthia olivascens
TAGTCACAGCTTGATTTTTTTTCTCCCTTTTTTTTTTTTTTTTTTTTTTTTTCACGAGGGTGTGCTTGTCACTTCTGTTGAGCAAAGAGAACAATGGGGGTGTCTGGGCTGGGAGTCCCTTTCTCACAGAAGAGAAGTTGCTGCCACAGTTTGATAGCCTATCTGTGGCCTCCAGCTGTACTCCCTCAGGGGACAAAAAAGTGTTGGGTGGAGTGTCTCACGTCCTCCCAGAGCTGGCAAGTGTAGTGCAGAGTGAGAATTCCTCGTATCTTGAGCATCTCACATACCACTAGCCCACCTATCTTAGGCATCTAAACTACTCTGTTAATCTGGCTATGTAAAGATTACATGCCTGGTTCTGAGGGATGCCAAATCTTTAACTAGGGCCTAAGGTGGAAGACACTGTTCTATTGTGACAAAATAGTGTTTAAAGGATTGTTTTAGCAAAACAATAAGTAATTTTGAGAAATGCATGCTTTTGCAAATGTCCTTTTAAAAATGAAGAAATCATGGGCTGTGGATGAGCATAAGCATTTCACAGTTTTGAGAAGATCTATGGAGCTTGTAACTTGTCAAATGAGCTGTGTGGAGCTTTAGCTCCTCATTCTGACGTGAGCATTCCTTGTGTTCTTGCTGAGCCCAGAGCAGTGAATGTGCTGGCCTTACAGCTTGCATGATAGCCTTAGCTCATGTTCTGTTTGGCATGCACTCCACAAATACACATGTGGTATTTTCAACAATTGTTCAAGTCTCTCTGGCCTTCTGGGCATTTTCTGGTTTGCTTACTGAGCTCCTATAAACTAAACTCCTGTAACCAAAGGCTGTTCCAGAACATGGTTAGAGAGGAGTTTGAAAAGTTAGGTACATCTTATTGTAGTGGTGTTACTGAATTTTAGCTTTTTTTTTTTTTTTTTCCATCTAATTCTAGGAATGCTTTAATTCTCCATATGGAACCCAATACTTTAAGGAGTATGCAGAGAAGATCCCTGGTGAATCAACACAAAAGCTGTCAGAAGTTGCAAAGGAGTGCAGCATATATCTCATTGGAGGTAGTTTACTTTTAGGGACCATCCCACTGTGGGAGAAGTGGGCAATGTCTATTACTGCCATTGGATCAAAATTACATCAATAATACAGTGAGGGAAATCTCTGTTCTTGCCTTTCCAAAGGATCCATTCCAGAAGAGGATGGTGGAAAGCTCTATAATACATGTACTGTCTTTGGGCCTGATGGTGCTCTGCTGGCAAAGCACAGGAAGGTAGGATGGCAGAATATTGTTATGAAAAGTTTTCCCAGCAGTGTTGCACAATTTCATCTGTACTTAAAGGTGATATAAATTAGTAGAATCTTGCAATAATAATAATAAGTTGTGTACCGTCACCCATGAAATTTCGTGTAACTTTTATTTGGGGCATGTAAACACCACTTCCAAATGTGGTCATAAATTTGTTCTGGATAAGCATGACGAAATACTAGAAGGTGTAATTGACTTTCCCCATATGCTGGGAAAACCATGACAAAGAGTAAAACCTGATCCAACTCAGATATCTCTGTACCCTGGCCTAAGTCTAAAACACAGTGCCACCTGAGTGGGATCAGGATTTTCCCCTCAGCTTCCTCATAGATTTAGTCCTTCTGTTATAATAAGTACTGTTCTTGGTACCATACATGTGATTAATGCAGACATACAGAGTCCAAGTTAAGCTGTCACTGCAGTTTTTGGTAGATGTTTGCTTGTTGTCATTTTCCACCTCAACGTTGCTTTTTGCCTTCGGGAAAACTTCCTCCCATTTGTAGCTCCAGAGTCAGTTTCTCTTCATGGGACTGTTCTGTTCATTCCTATCCCCAGTTTCTGTTCATGGGACTGTGCACACAGGGATCACTGCGTGAGTGAACAACAGCTTATTTCTTTCAAGGATAAGCCAAAAAGATAATGCAGGGTTACTTGGAACAAAAACAAGGTGGTGCAAAATCCCTCGGTGGTGCAGGTATTCATTTATTCTGTTTGCTGATTCTGCGTTAGCATCACTTACTGGATCACCTTGTGCAGTTCTGTGTTGCCTTCCACCTGTCACAGCAAAGCCCTCTGCAGGTCTGCAAGTGAGTGCAAGTTTGTGCTAAGTATGAATGAATGATAAAATAAAACCAGCTCTGTTGTTAGGAAGCTCCAGTCAGGAACAACACCTTCCATTGCAAGGGAGGGATAAAGGCTGCTGCAGGCCTCAGAGGCATCTGCACAGCTAAAGTCATGGGAACATTATGGCTCAGTGAAGGTATTTCCTTGAGAAGTTTTACAGGAATGGGACTCAAATGTTAGAGACAAATCATTAGGTCAAGACATCTAGCTGGTTTGCATGTATCTGCAACTTTAGACATGTATATTTCTGTAAAGAAGAAAATACTTTAAATCATCTTTGGGGGATCTAACAATCTTAAGCAATGTTTATTATGGATCCTGACAAAAGAGTAGTCTAGATAACAGTAGAAAACACATACCTAAAGAGGCTCAAATACCAAGCAGAGAAATTATTAGTAATTGTTATTAATCATAGTGTAATTGCAGGTTCATTTGTTTGACATTAATGTTCCTGGGAAAATACAGTTCAAAGAGTCCGAAACACTGAGTCCAGGGAATAGTTTCTCCATGTTTGACACGCGTGAGTATAAGACAAGCCCTCTCTTTAAGGACTCTACTGTAGTCACTCTGGAGTTCTCTTCCCCCTCCTCCTTCCCAGCACTGGATTTTTAGACTCTCAGATTAGGCATTTGATAAGCATGGCAGATATAGTAAGTTTGCTTCAAGTGTTTGGATCACTTCTGAAACTTTTAAAAAGGTGGTTGCAAAAGGACAGAGGAGCAGAAAGAGTTGAAACATGTCACCCCACTTGCCTTAATTAAAGAGTGGTCCTATTGATTTGTTAGAGAGAAGTGACTGTATTTTTTATAGCAGTTACAGCTTGAAAGTGGTTCTTATAAAACATGACCTAGAAAAGAAAGGGTGTAACAGCTACACTGGTACATTGCTTCATGTGAGAATGATATAATAATGGAGACAATTAACTAAATCAGGAATCCCATTCCAGCCTTCTTGAATCAACCACGTCAGATAAAAAAGCAAAATACCTACTCTTCCCCACCCCATATTGCTCAAAAACTGACACAGTCTGTTTACTGAGCTCTCCAAAGAGTCTTGTCTGCCACAGTCACTTTCTCCTCCTTGCAGTGTGCATGCTCTAAGAAAGTACAGGATTGTATTTTTGCTTCATGAAAAGCAGGGGCTGTTTACTTTTATTGAAAAGAAAATAATTGAAAAAATTGCAGCCAAATGAGAGAGGAATATTTTACACAAAGACCTGACACAACATGATTTTGTAGACATGGCTGTTCTTAAAGGGTAGATAAGGCTGCTTGTCACAGTCTTCCTGTCATCATGAAGCCTGAATTCTCCCTCACCAATAGCCAGTGCTTGTTGGACACACATTTAAATATAGCTCCTCCTGTTTCTGGGAGCCATGTAAAATAACAGTTGGCAGGATGGCTTCAGGGAGTCTTGTGATTGCTTTGTGTACTTGTGCTAGTGATATGACTGCTGTCTCTTGTGTTTTGAGAACAGCATACTGCAAAGTGGGCCTGGGCATCTGCTATGACATGAGGTTTGCTGAGATGGCTCAAATCTACGGCCAGAAAGGTGAGACTGGGTCAGCCCTAAGGCCAGGCCTAGGCAGGGCTGGTTCTGGATGGTACGTGCTGGATGATCCCTGTGGTCAGGCATTCCTTGAGCCACGTGAGCAGGCATTCTTAGCCCTGCCTAGTAACACAAAATGCATCCTGTGGCCAAGACCCTTACTCAGATGAGTGACTTCTCTCAGGGAGTAAAGTAACCATCACTTCCTGATCCATATATAGTGGTGGAATGATGGAGCTGGGGGTATCCCCACAACAGCTCTTGGCTGATGTAACCTGTTAACATGGACAGGGTCCTTTCGTTCCATTTTGGGCAGAGGCTGGGAAGTATGGAAAGAAACCTCACCTTGGGTTTCAGTGTAAAGGGCCACTGCAGAGTAAACCACCTTCCCCTTAATGATGCTTGGATTCTGACTGTCTCTTAACAAAGGTTGCCAGCTGCTGATATATCCAGGAGCTTTTAACATGACAACAGGACCAGCTCATTGGGAACTCTTACAAAGGGGACGGTAAGATCACAGTATCAGCTTATCCCCTGTCCTAGAGGAGTTTTGGTGCGTGGAACTGAACTTTCTTGTGTTCCAAATGACACTTGTGTATCAGAAGTGGTGCTGCAGGGCCACTCTGCCATCCCTCAAGCCTTGCATAGGACACCAAAATTATTTTACTGTCAAGGAGAAAAGCAGGAAGTTCTCAGTCTTTACTCCTGCCTGCCCCAGTTATGCCCTTTCCGTGACCCTTTCCCATGGCTCTGTAAGCACCCTTCACACAAAAATTCTAGAGAGAAGAGCCAGTAACCATTTTGGAAGTGCTCTAATTACAAGTAGAAATAGACTCTGAGATTCCTGAATGCAGTATTATTTATTCCTTTAGTCAACTTCAATCAATTTTGCTACATACTGAATGAACCTGTGAATTATGTGATATTCTGTGCACTAACTCTGGAGCCAGGTGCTAGAGACTTCTCTTTCCAGGCTCTTCTTTCTCTGACCTTTTATCATTCACAGTTTGGGCTAGTTGTTTAGCGGATATATAGCTTGTCCTTCAGAATGGATTCTTTCTCTTCTGCTTAATTAAATGATGATATAAAAAACATTTCTTCTCATTTTTTCCCTCCCTTCATTTTTCTGTGAACACAGAGCTGTTGATAATCAGCTCTATGTAGCAACTGTATCTCCTGCTAGAGATGAAAAAGCATCCTATGTTGCCTGGGGACATAGCACTGTAGTAAATCCATGGTGAGTTCAATAAATTAAAAAACACCACCTTTTCTTTGGTTAAAAAAATATTTTAGTTGGCAGTCACACTTCAGTCATACTTTTCCGTCTACTGTTAAAAGTGCAAATTCTTGGTAAAAAGCACATGAGACTTGAGCCTGCATTCTCAAGATCATCATTTAAAACAGCCAAACTAAAAAAAAGCCAAGAAGTAAACTAGAACTAGTTTGAGTATGTATTCATTTTGGCAGTAAAGATGCTGCTTAGTACTAGGATTTAGCCACTGCTGGCCTTGTTGCCTTGTCCCTGAAGTTCAGTCCATTATATGCTATGCATATGGTAATTCTGTGTGTAGAAGCAGACCATCTTAAGCAGCTTACACAGAACTATCTCATTTCCTCAAAGAACAACACTGCTTTGACGTAAGAGAGAGCAAGAAGAATGTCTTCAGCTAGAGAAGAGAGATTCTGACTTGAGCAGAAGTCTTGCAGGTGCACAGAGGTAAAAGTGTCCAAATCTTCAGGCAGTTGCTTTTCTTTCAGATAAATCTACTGATAATTCACTTCCAGTTGTTTGCACAGTAAGAAAAACTTTGTCTAGTCTTGAGCTTTTAATTCCATGTGATGAAAGCAGTGACAGAACACTTGGTTCATGTTCATGATCATGTTCAGTATTTCATGCAGAGTAAAAATACACTATTAAAAGCCAGTAGGATCATCAAGGGAGAAAGTGCTCATTTTTGCCAGTGAGGTTGTTCCTTTCCCCTTGAGGTATGTTGCATGCTCACAGGCAGTGGTTCTCCAAGTGGTTTTTACCATGATTCTGGATCTTTGAAAGACACGTCAAGTATGTATATATGACATATAAAAAGTGCCATACATGAAGCCTGGAAGCCATTTCTGTCATGCCAGAGTTATGGATTATGATGCTAATTTTAGGACAGCCCTGTCATTACAGCTGTAGGCATCAAGGGTAGGAACTCCTTTTTGTACAAACAGCAGCAACTGGACTGATGCTTTTAGACCAATGTGTTAATCCTGTGAACAAATGTGCTTAATTTTGCAGGGGTGAAGTCATAGCCAAAGCTGGGGCTGAGGAAACAGTTGTGTACACGGATATAGGTAAGGGAAAAATTGTTTTGTTTTTTTCTCCACTTTTTTTCTTGAGTACAGGTTGTGACACTAAGGAGAGACAATTTTTTAAGTCTGTGGCCTTACACATGCAACTACAGATGATACAGCATTCCTCTGCCTTGTCCACCTTTGCTAGGTTAAACCAAGAACCAGCAGCACTTGGCTATACAGTTCAATATACAATACTCTATAGCTACACCCTTCTGGTTCACTGCCTTAGGAAGAAGGTGCCACCTTAGGACAGAGCAAAGCTGAGGCTCCCTTCAGCCCTGGCTGCTGACTTGCAGTGCCCTACCCCCCCCCATTCTCCATCAAAGCTGCTATTTTCCCTGTCTTACCTCAGAGCAAGTCAGCTTTCTTTTTTGGCTGCTGTTCTCTTAACTCTTCTTCTCCCCTGCAGATCTAAAGAAACTTGCAGAAATACGTCAACAAATTCCTATTTTAAGCCAGAAGCGTTGTGATCTCTATGGTGTAGAGATGAAAAAGTGAAGCTGGGTGAAGAGCAAAGGTTCAGCTGTCATAATGGCTGTTGCCTTCATCTCTGGAAGGATTTCCTTAGTAGCTACTCCACAATTTACTGCCAAATGTGCCAGTTAAGAAACTCACCACGTAACAAAAACTTGGTGCAATTCCAAGATGATTGAAATATAAGTTTTTTATCTTCTGTCCTCTCCTCTCCTACTTAAGTATTTCATAGTATTTTACAGTTAGGATAAAGATGGAGATGAAATCAGTTCAACACAGCAGTGATTAACATTGATTTTTATGCATCATAATGTTTTAATTACCTTCTGAGGGTTTTTTGGTAGAATACAGAAATGGAAATGTTGTTCTCTGAAACTCCCTCTCAAGTCATTTTTGGTATTATGAGTTTTCCAGTGAATTATCAGAAACTCTAGAAGCATGATTCTTTTCACTCTGTCCTTATTAGATGTACATGTCTTAACCAAGGTCCTTGAATGCCCTAGTTCTAACTTGGGAAGCTTAAAATTTAACACTGAACAAAACAGGCCAAATTCTGCTCTGCACTACTTGGGACACTGGAAGAAGCTGCCAGACAGACCTGGTCCTATAGAAAAATCTGTAACACCTTTGGTTCATGTGTTTTGTCTGGATCTGTGTATTAAATTCTCCTTATGGCAAATCCTGTTCATTGTTGAGGTGACATGGGTTACTGTCTTAGAATAATTCACACATTGCCACACCTTTGCTCTCCATACTGCTTCCTTAATAGAATGGGTTTTAATTCTGTGGCCAGGAAAAGGCTGAGGAGAGTCAGGTTGGACAACCTGTTGCACTGAGTCCTTCTGCCCCCAGTTTGCCAGAAGACTGCCCAATGTTTGAATGCATTATTGCTACCATGGGCAGCCCCCATCCACTGCAAAGAAAACATTCCTTACTGTGCTGCTTTTGCTGGAGACAAACTGAGTGTGAAAGATGGCTTTAAAACACTGAAAACCAGACAAGCACATAGCACTTTTGGGTTTGGATTTGTTGGTTTGTTTGGTTTTTTTTTGAAGGAAGACGTCTTTTAATGTAAAAAGAATTTACAAATTCATTCCTTGGGATGAAAAAAAGAAGCAACTTACCAGCCTTCACTGATAAGCTTCTAGTTTTCCAGCAGCATAAAACAGTCATAAGGCTAAAAGAGATTTCAAAATACAAAAATGGGAGGGAGAGAAGGTTTTGTCTTGCTCTAGCTAACCACATTTCCCCCAAAACCATCTTACCTTTTATTCATGTTCAGCAATCCTGCTCCTACCAGGGTTTTTGGTTTGGTGGAGTTTTTTGTTTGTTTGTTTTTTAACATTTTGGCTTCTCTGCAATGAGCTTGGTGTGTGTTTTATAAACAAAAACAAGCGCTCAGCCAAGCCCTGACAAATCCTTCCCTACAAAAGCTAGATCCTACCATCCCACTCAGTGGCATTCTGTATCAGCAGGTTTTTTGGTGTGCACTTTTCGCTGCATTTTGGTGTATACACTGCACTGGAACTTTAAAGAAACAAGCCACAGAGCACAAGGTGAAATGAAGGTTTATTTGTTGAAAAATAAATATTAAAAAATTAACAGTGTACCATTTGAGCTGAGTCTCCTGCATTAGATTAGTGCTTCCCACATACTCAACAACCCATATTCATGATGGCCATTGCTGGGCTCCAACTTCTAAATCATAACAACTATTCTATTTCTTTCCCTCCCCTCTCTACTAGTTCAACACACAGGAGTAAATAACTACTACCTTTGGAGGATTAAAGTAGTGCAGGACTCCCATGGGCTGACCACTTAAATCTGAGAAATGCAAAGTGCAGTTTGCAACAGGTAACAGAACCTGTGGTCTGAACTCTCCTCCCCTGGAATTCCAAATGGAGAGGATGGATGAGAATCTATTACAAGCTACTTTGGTGAACTCAGCTGAAGAGCTCATAGGAGCTCAGTTCTTTTCAGTCTATCAGGGCAATTTCTAAGCACTTGTTTTAGTAGTAGAGTCTCCAGTGTGCTGTACTCAGAAGTGATACAAATGGGACTGTGAATTTGTGAGGCTTCCACTGAAAAAAAAAGTCAATTCTTAGCCATAGTACTTGAAGCAGCCAATACTCAATCTTTGTGTTGGTAGAAAACAGGTACTTTTAAGTATCCATGACACATATGCACCAGTACTCTGTAAGTACAGGAAACTAATCAGTAACAACCTGAAACCGTTCCAGAATTTCAGTCTGCAAGAATTCTTTTTTTTTTTTTTTTACTAATGGCAGAAAATTGGGCAGTGTTAAGATTGCTGGGCTGGTTAAAGCTGCATCTAGGCTGCTCTTGATAGTTCCAGAGTAAGTTACAGTATAGATCTTCAGCGTATATTCCCTTTACATCTGCAGTTAGATCCTAGTAATTCAAGTCACAGCTTAAAATCATGGAATATGCGGAGTTGGAAGGGGCCCATTAGGATCAGAGTCCAGCTCCAGGCCCTGTGCAGGACATCCCAAGAATCACACCGTGTACCTGAGGGCCTTGTCCCTGTGAACAACAGGGACCACACATGATCAGAATTAAGTTGCTACACAATTGTAGAAGCAACTTCTCAGAGTATCCCTCTAGGATACATGGGCTTTATCCAAGTCTTCCATACTAGCTTCCTATATAATTTCAACTTTTCTTTTTTAAATAGCAGTAATACTTGTCTCACTTCAAAGTTCATGTGCACACTTGGCTTAAAATAAAACCTCAACTGTCTCAGCCATTTACAAAAAGTCCCTTTCATCACAGGGATGCATCTCATACACACATTAATAGGGTCTCAGCTACTCAGACTGACAGCCTTCGTGGCTCGACTTCCTTTCCCCTGTAATCTTCAGCTCTCAGGATCACACCTCTGCGGGTGACAGAAGCAAGCAGAGATCGGATTTGTTGATTCCACATCTCTTCCTCATTCTTTCTTAAAGGTTGAAGTGAGAGAAGATGACAAGGAGTCAGTCAATTATCAGTTCTTCCTAGACTTAGAACATAAGCAGGGCTCACCACTGCACAGAACACCTTCATCAAAACCTGTTCTTATATATGTCAGAGAGAGATACTTGAACGTAGTATTTATTTTTTCAGTTTACAGGTGATATGTCATTTACAAAAAAATTACAGACAATGCATCCTTTCAGTGCAGTTTCAAACTAGTTGAAGAACAGGCAAAAGTCTGTGATGATTTGGAATGCTAGTAATTGACAGCACATGCTTTTTTCCCTTAATTGATTGGGTGGGGTGAGGAATGGGGTACAGATGGGGTGATGAGGAGAAAATGCCAATGTAAATAAGGCCATGCGAATAAAAACTCCTGGGAGAACAGGACTTGTCAGTCTGGCATATCTTTGTTCTCGGGTAATTGATGCAGAGATTGGAAGTTGGAGAAGACATTTAACACTTGTTACATTCAGTGCACCTAGAAGCTGCCAGTACTTTCCCATTTCTTCAATTCCACACCAGTGCTATGATTTCAGATCACCTAAAGAGCTACTAAAACAATGATTAGATCTTTATGTCTACTCTCCACCATTTGAATACTCAACTGTAGTTGCTGGGAGAAAGGAAGGTCAAGTTGAAAATGCAAGCTGCTGCTGTATAGTAGCACAACTACAGACCAAGACAGTTTGACTACAGCAACATTCATTCTTTAAGAGGTTAAATACATTAGACAATTCACCATGAACAAATCTACGATTTCAGGATGGAAAGAAGCCCAAACTAGCATGTCATAAATTAAGCTACATCATTTGCACGAGGTTTGTCCAGCCACATCAGTCCAGGGAAAGGTGAGATGGACTGACTGACTTCCACACTAGAAAGATCAATCCAAAGCAAGAGGGTCCTCTGTGAAGTTTCTAAGAGGAAAACTATTTCATAATTTGCCCATCTGCTGTTTGCAGCACAATTGCTTACTTTCGACAGTACTGGTAATCTTGGACAAGACAGGGTCTATAGAACAAGGAAATGAGTGCAGATGGCAAATCCATTATTGGAAGTTTGAGCCTATGCTTTGTTCCCGATCTCACTTAATCCTGCCAAGGGGCTCTTAAAAGGAGATCATGACCATGAGTCTCTAGAGACTGAAGAGAATTTAGACAGTCTATCATCTGCTACATTTATGCAAAAGCATCAGAGATTACAGCATGACCTTACCTTTTGGAGCTTGACTCGCAGCTCTCTGTTCTTGAAAGTCTCTCTGAACCCTCCAGAACAATTTCCCATGACATTCAAGTAAAGGACTGCTGCACAGGAATACATTCTTTCTTCCAATAAAGCTTACACTGAAGCAGTGTTACCTGACCTCCTCCCCCAGCCAACCTTTTTCCTAGCTCTCCTATGCAGTACTCTAGGGCTTTCTGGGGTGAGAATAAGGACTATCAAATTAATTCCCTAATAGCTGCCACAGGACTATTTTTAAGTAAGTTATGCAGAAGGTGGAAGGGGATTTAAGGGAAGATTGTGCATGCTTGCATATATTTACAGGTATCCTCTCCACATCTACTGACTTAAAAAACCCCTCTATTATTAAAGTCTGAAAATTAATTTTTGCAAAATGAAAATCAACCCTCAAGGATTAACTGGATATACAAAACAAACCTATTTTACAGCACTGACTAGTATTACCTTTAAAATCAACAGGAAAAAACCCCACATGCTGTAATATTATTTGATAAAGCAAAAATCGCCCACAACATAATCACCCAAAATGAACCAGTGTGAAGTTTTTATTTGCATGGCCAAAATATGTTCCTTTGGTTCCCCTGCAATTTTATTTCCCTTAACACACTCTCAGGTTTTGCTGCAGAAGGAACAAGATGCAGCACTGCATACTTCCTTGAACAACCACTCCCACAACACCTAAACATTTAACAGATGTAGCAAATGACAACACCACGAACGGGAAAAAACTAAGTTCCACCATTCAGCATGGTCTGCAACAGCGTCTTTAGGGCTGGCTGAAGTGGACAACTTCACTTTGGAAGGTCATCTCCTCCTTGTTTCTTTACAGTGTTGGTGGTTTCAATCCATACTTCTTTGCAACTTCTGTCTGGGCATAGGCAGCATCACAGAGTGAGTAGAGGTGGGCCATCTCCATTTCTGATTTGGCCAGGTTGATAGCTTTGTTGAACATTTCAATGGCTTTATCCAGATTACCTCTGAAATAAATAAAAATGTAGCCCAGTTATGGCTGCCAAAGCAATCTTGTCATCTCTGAAACATCCTTTTTCTTTCAGGACTTACATTCTCCACCGTTAATAACTTAAAAGGACTTTGGGACAAACCACCACAAGAACTTGTGGTGCTGCTGAGTAAACTCAGAGAAGTTGTTACCAAGCCTAAGCTGTTAAACAGCCTTCCTCTTGAGAGCCCCCACAGATGGTGGATAAAATGTTCTCCACAGAACACCAAGTTCACTACAAAGAAAACGCTGCGCAACTGAATTAAGTCCTTTCCCCTGAAAGGACTTAGTACACAAAAGACGAAAACTTGCACAGACAGAAGGACAATATTTAAATAGGAAATGCTTGCAAAATTTCTCGTGGCAATAGTTTAATTGTCTGTCCTTTAAAGGACTAGACATATTTAAAAGAAACTCAACTGTACTGTCAGCTACACCCCAAACACTTGCACAGGTGCAATACAATGTAACAGAGCAGTGCATTCCTCTTTCCCCAAAAACTGCAAACTGAAGCCCTGTTGGCTGCAGGAGAAAACAGCACGGGATCCTCAGCACAGACAGTCCAATGTCCAGTGTTGTCCAAGGACAGCATCAGATACACACAAAGCCAGGTAACGATTAAGGAAGTCACTTTAAATGCAGAAGGGATGTATTTAAACATACATGGACTCATCTGCATGTTGTCCACTGAGTATGAAATTGCTGACAAGAAGTTGTCAAGATCATAAATCACAGTTATGCCCCAGAGAATGGAAGGCTTTACCCAAGAGTTACAGAACAAAAATCAGGATTTTGGGTAAGAGTTGGCCCTACAGGACACCAGGGAGAAGATCTCAAGACTTAGGATCCATGAGGAAATTTAAAGAACCACCGTAACTTCAGAAGTAACTAGGAACTCTTTAACACTGCAATTCAGCATTACCTTTGCACTTCAATCGTTCCCATGGTCTCATATGCAAAATCACATTTGTTATCAATTTCAATGGCCTTGCTTATGAGTTCTAATCCTTTGTCTAAATCTTGCCTCCACTGGAGCTGAAGTAAACTACAAGAGAGAGAAAATTTCAAACAGGCTTTCACATACTCCTCCCAAAACCCTCACCACGGTAAGCAAAACCATCCCAAATGTATCATGTATTTAATGACCAATGCAGGTACACAGTAACTTAGTAACTTCAAGACTTTTAAAAACACCTATGTGAAAGTCACTTTCAATAAGCCACCTTACTGTTTTAATGACTCTAAAGAAAGGCAAACTTTTCCCAAGAGGACTTGGTACATGTTGTTTTATGAAAGAAAAAACTTCAACACAAAGCTGAAACTAATAGGGCTAAAGGAAAAGTCAGATATACTTCAAGTAGATACTCAATTAGCAATGAACACTGACAAAACTTTCCTGAAACTTATTTGCAGCTTAGCCAAGACAAAATATAGAAATACATTTAAGAGCACAAAGATGCTTTCACAAAGTTATTTTTCCTGGCTAAATTTCTAAAAATAAACATTCAATTCAGTTAGAGTCATCTAAATACACCAACTGCTCTCGACCAAACAGACTGCGAACTCAATACATACCCTTTATGAACATATGTAGTGGCATTGTCTGGCTCAAGGTCAATGCATTTATCATACATTTCATCAGCCTTGCCAAACTGCTGTTGATCAGTTAGTGCCTGAATCAAAAGAGAAATCTGTTTGTCAATAAGCGACCAAAGCATGCACTCTGCACTCAGCTAATTCTAATTAAAACTGTATTGACAACATGAGATTGGATGCAGCTCATTTATGGTAGAGGAGGCCAGGCACATCAGTTACCAGAGTTAAGTTTCAAAATTGAGGCTTTTTGGAAAGCTGCTGTGCTTCAAGTGCCCAAATTACTGACCGTGGTCACCTGTAATGGGAGATCCACAAGCAACATGCTGTGTGCTGTAAATAAAAACCATTCTAAAAGCCTGTACCTGCAAGCTTCAACTCTTCTTTTTTCAGATATGCTTCTTTCAGAAGGAAATGCATATATATTGCCAACCTACTTAAAATCAGAATGTCTCATGCTTCTTACTAAAACCAGCAGTATGTTCTTAGAAAAGAAATTACAGTCTCTGTTACAAGTGTACTCTGAACAGCTGTTCTAAACCACTACATGCCACTGATAGCAGAACAAAAATGTCACCCTAGTTCCACATGTCTGACTCTCAGACTACCCAGAGAATCCCTGACATTCATCAGCTGAGATGCCACATACGTGCAGGAAGGAGGGAATCATGCAGGAATATCCTCTGTCTCCTAATAACCACCCTCAACTCTCATCACTGATATCCTGCTCCACCAGTTCCCCCTGTACCTCCTCTGCCCCAGAACACTCTTAACCATAAATGCAAGTAGCTTATTCCAGGCAGCATTTATCTCAGAACTTAGCATCAAAAATCTTCATGTTATTTGAAATGTTATATCCAAGATAAAAAGTACAAGACAATGCAGCATTTTCTTTAAGAGAGAGAAAAACATACCTGAGCATAGAGTGCATAGCCCTCAGCACACTTTGGAAATTTTTTAATGACATCTTCAAAGCCTTTCATGGCTTCTTGCACAGTCAAAGCATTACTTCCTGTATAAGCCTGGCGATACTATTCCAAGGAAAAAAAAAAATAAATAAAAAAAATTATGCCATCACCAGACTAAAAAAAGGCTGATCAGGCCCATATCCCCAAGAATTGTCTACATCATAATAATTCAAAATTATATTACATAAGCTAAGACAATTGGGATTGTTCAGCCTGGAGAAGGCTTTGGGGTGATCTAATTGTGGCCTTCACATACCTGAAGGGAGCCATGAGAAAGACGGAGGGGGATTTTTTACAACAGCATATAGTGACAGGACAAGGGGGAATGGATTCAAATTAGAAGACAGCAGGTTTAGATTGGGTATTAGGAAAAAATTCTTTATTGTAAAGGTGGTGAGACACTGGAACAGTGCCCAGGGAAATTCTGGATGCTTCATGCATGGCAGTGTTCAAGGTCAGGTTGGATGGGGCTCTGAGCAATCTGGTCTAGTGGAAGGTGTCCCTGTTCACAACAGGGGAGTTGGAAGCAGATGATTTTGAGATCCCTTCCGAGGACCTCTGTATGATTTTGTGCTAAGTTCCAGAAGGTGACATGCCTGTACATCCTACCAAATCTGGTTTTGGGAACCTACTATATATCCAAGTGTCTGGACTTGGAGAGGAAAACAGATGAAAGAAGGAAGTCATAAGGCCTGATAATTGTGATAGCCTCCCTCTATTTCTAATGCTTAGAAATTCCAAACTTGGCATTCCTCCTTGTTCACACCATGCAAAGCTGTCCTGACAAGATTCTTTAACACTGAGTCATTGTACCAGCTTGAAATAGTTTGTTTTCAATTTCTTGATGATGACTGTTTTCCACAATAGTAAAGCTTTATTAAAATCAATTTTATGTGCTCCAATTAGAATCAAGATTTTTGTCCCTCTCACACAAAACAGAAAAAATGTTCTACTGTTTGAACAATGAGCGTTTCAGAAGGAAAGCAGCAAACTCATACTCCAGCTGAAGAAATTGTTGCATTATTCCTTTACCTTATTATTAAAAGACAGAGATGTATGTTGCCCTACTTTCCTGTTAAATTGGAATAAGCCAGAGAAACAGTGTTTTCCAGAACTCTTTAAAGAAAAAGCACCCAGACAAACCCCAGCACGTTACCTACCAGAGCGAAACATTTCTGTGCTTGTGCCAAGGCAGAATTGGGTCGCAATCGGATACATTCATCAAAGTCTTCCACAGCCTCCTCAATTTGGTCAAGCAGGATTTTCAGCTAGCCAGAATGAAAGAAAATCCTATTTCTCTATTTCATCTGTGCTTCAGACACTTATATGATAATTTAATGAGCATCAGTTACTTATATCATCTCCAGCTCAGTTGCAGAACTCTCTACGAACCTACAAAACCCGTAACTAAAATAATGTATTATAAAAGCCACCAGTGTAACCTTGGCTACCTACACAAGCAGGCAATGACCCTGTGCAGGGATTGAGAATGCTTGCATTTTAGACTGTTGGCATCACTGTGTCAGCATTATGATCACTCTCCAAAATTGTCATATTTTTTCAAGTTGTTTTGCCTCTCTGTACCTAGTATCTGTGGAGTATTTGGACATTGAAACGTTTCAGCTTTTCCAACTTCTATTTCAACTTCTTTTGTTGGGTTGGGGTTTTTTTGGTTTTGTTTTGACATTCTTACTCCTCCACAGAAGCAGAGTTCACTTTATCATTCTCTTACTTTACTGTGAAGCCACTGTAAAACACAAATTTTCACTCTACAGAAAGCTTTAATCCCCTTCAGTCAACACACAGCACCATTTTCATTTCTGAGCACTAAAGAGGTCTAACAAATTCATGGAGAAAAACCCTTGATCCGTGGAAGTCTTCCTTACAAATACGGCTTAGACTATCTGCATATGCTAGTGCTCCTTTGCTACTTCCAGCACCATTCATCTTACAGGTCAGTAGCAGCAGGCTTCTCTAGGGCTAGAAATTAGTCAAGGGCATAGAAGTGACAAGGACAAGGCAGAGAAGGATGAGCTGAACAGATCTAAGTCCAGGGCACAGGGCTGCAGATGTTATCAGGGACAGTTACCTCTGCTGTAACAGCTTCCTGCTGTGCAAATGCTGCTCTGCCATCCAGGCCCCTTCACAGAACAATTTTTATCTGTTGTAAATGTACACAAACCCCAGTACTTGTAAGTCTCAGTTCATACTGATAGAGGGCTTTCCTACAGCTATAGAAATAAACTGCTTCTGCCTGACCTGAACTTCCAAAACAGACTATGTGTAAATCCCACAAAAGTTCCCAATTAGGAGTTCATGCTTTTCTGCCACCATTTTTCCTTTTGGCATATACTGAAACAGTCAAGCGTCGGGACCAAATCTCTAAGGTTTCTTACTTGTCCTCGGTGGTGGTAAACATCAGCATTCTGAGGATCAATGTCAGCAGCCATGTTGAAGTCCTGAGTGGACAGCACAGGCTGCTGCTGCTGCATGTGCATACTGCCCCTCTTGATCAGAGCGTTGGCTCGCAGCTGCAAAACACGGCCAGGGAAACATCAGCCACCCTCGCGCCTCTCCACATGTACGGCTTCATTACGGTCACAGTCCAGTTTTTGGCTGACTAGTTTCTCCCACTGACAGGTGTCAATTATTTAAGCTCCCTTACTTAATTTCAAAAATGTCAGCCTACGCTTCCATTTCAGTGGATTGCCAAGCCCCCCAAAATCCTTCTCCATTCCTTTGTTTACAAATAAATCAATGCTTTTTGAAGCAGATGAATATGCAAGAGAAATTAATGTTTTTCACTTATCCAGAGTGGATAAGCCTCCAATTCATTCAACTTCCCTAGTTCTTTAGTTTGTACTACTTATCACCTTTAGCTTGCACAACTTAGCACCTTCAGTTTGCATAACTTAGCACCTTCAGTTTGCACTACTCAGTACATCTGCCTCAAAAATCAACAAGCCCTTGAAAAAATTTGCCAGAAACAAAATAGTAAATAAACCAGAATATTCCCATTAATACATCTGAAAATTTGGACTAACAACTTCTTGAAGTATATCTCAAGTTTATCATCTAGCTTCTCAATCCCAACTCCAATGCAGCTGTGCCAGATTCTTACCTTCACATTTGCATCTTCCATGCTGATGACCTGATCTAGGTCAGGTTTGGCAGCACTTGCATTGCCAATAAGTAAGTAGAAAGTAGCTCGCAGAAGCAAAGCTTCTGCCATGTATTTTCCCTTTGCTTCAATTTCTTTTGTGCTTTCACTGATAATTTTGTCATAGTTCTCTTCTTCCATATATTGTTTTGCTCTCAAATAGCCAGAGCTGTAAATGATGTAAGAACAGTTGTATATATACATGCATTCACTGAACACTGCAATTTCCATTCAGATGTTTAATCAAATCATTACAAATACTAACTTGTGCTATACTTTTACAACACCAGCATAGTCCCATTGGAACATCCATTCCTGGGTGGAGCCATCATAGATGGAAAACAATTTGCACAAAAACTGACCAAATCACATTGGAAATAAAGAAGAAAAATCTTTTAAAGATTTTGAATGTCAACTTCATTTGTCCCTTGAAGGTTTTTTTTCACAAGAAGAATAGCAATATTCTCGGGTTTAAAACAAGAGGGTGGAGTTCATGGACAAAATGAAATATTAAACCTAGCAATGTGCAGCTTGTATGTGGAAGAAATTATTTAATAGCAAAAAATTACAGCCCTGCCTTGTCCTCAGCTGTATCCTGGATTCAGTGAATCTGCATGTAGATCAGAACATTTTCTCTTACTTTAAAAAAAAAACCATAATGCTGTTTGCAATGGTTTCCAAACTGACAGCACTGCTATCTTCAAAAATAATCTGGGAAGCAGCATAATAAATTAAAGAACCATTAAGTGGTGCTCAGGCTCCACTAAAAAAATACAAAACAAAACCAGAAACCCAAGTTTTTCTACGCTAGAACAAACTTTTCATTTATGGGCAATCTGATTTCAGAAAGAGAAAACACCCTTACAGCCTCCGTTGTTGTAAATGCATGTTTTCATTTTAAAATCCCCTTTCCTAGCTCATCTTCTCCTTGCCAGTCCAAAGGCTAACTTGCTCTCTTCCTTGGAAATGCTCCTTCAGTATAAAATATTCCTTTCCTGCAAAGCATCATTCAGCCCTCTGCAGTCTTCCCATCTCCTACAATTTACTGTGATACTGTAGTAAACATGCAGCATATTTTTCCAGTCTCATTGTCCTTCCTCTGCCTAGTGCAAGTTTGGAACTAGACAGTCAGCTTTCACTAAGGTTTCACTTGCAATATTGTCATCATTTATATCAAAGGAATCTCCATGCCAAGTACTACACAAACAGCACCATGTTACACTGAGCAGAATGCCCAAATCACTGAAAACTTAATTCCAGTACCAAACAATTCCCAACTCTACTGTACACTCACTTTTCTTTTACTTCAGAAGCCTCTCCCTCCTTGTCCTTATCTTCATCTGATTTCTCACCCTTAAGCAAAGGTTGGGAAATGATATCATCTGTGAAAGAACTGAAGTAGGATTTAATGAACTGTGGCGAGGGCATCAGAGGCTCCCGATTCTGAAACAGAGAAAGGTAATTCCAAGTCATTAGATGGTAAAGATGGAAATGGATAGCAAACATAATCATTAAAAAAAACTGATGGAAGAACCAATGTATGACTTTCACTATCTCATCTGATAGCCTGATGTTTTGGATTTGCCATTTTGATGTTCAGGGATTCTTTAAGCTTCAGGTCACAATGCAATTCCCATCATCAGTGACAATAAAGTGATGATATTCGAGGAGAGGAGGAAGATTGTATCTTTCCAAATATGTGGCTAGAAATAAGGACTCTTAGGAGGATATCATAAGACATTGGGTAGCTGTATTAAAGCATTGGGTGTGCACAAAACCTGGGTAAAAAATGCAAGCTGGTGATTTAATAATGAGCCTGAATTCAAGCAGATTCTGAATGGCAGTTTTCTTTTTTCTCCAACTGTCCAAGAGAAGCTGCTGTCATTGTTACAATAGAGACTAATGAGGGAATACGCTAGTTCTGTGTGGAACTTGACCCAGATACCACACATTTTACCTAAACTCCCAGAAGTAACACCCCTCAGGTAATGAATCTTTTCTACAGTCAAAAAATACTTCTTGTTTAAAATAAACTGCACACAAGAATTACAACTTAATCTCTCCTGCAGGAAAACATTGAATACACTCTTCTGAAGCACACCTAACTATGTCCACTATTTGTTGTTACCTCTACTCTACACATTTACGTGAATTTCTGTAGGAAAGAAATTCAGCATCTCAAAACCAACACGGGATTTCAGCACTTCAGCCACCACCAAAACACAGGCAAGAATGCTTTAAAAACAACCAAGAACATGTTAATATCTGTCCCAACCTTTTTGTAAACTTGCAGCCACTAAAAATGACTGCTCCTGCCTACCCCTATGCTTCCACAGCTCTCTCTTCTGCAATTTCCAAACATTCATGCATGGATGTCTGTTCCAACACACTCAGTTTCCAGGAAGTTGCAAGTTCAGAAAAGCCCTACATAGACCAGCACACCAACTTAGGGCATCTCCTGAATATCATAACAAATATCATTATTAAAGGGAAACAACTGTTAGAAGTAGATCTCTTTTCCCTACTGAGGTTCCAAAAACTTTGGAGAGGTACCAAAGGAAAATAACATTGGTACAATGGCAGCTTTATAGAAACCAGTCTGTGTCACTTCTTACACTTGAGCAGATGAAGACAGCGACTTGTTTACAACAACTGACAGAATGCCAACAACCGACTTTTCAACAACTGGTCAGGTGAAATAACAATTAGTCAGCAGTATCACAAGTCCTACCTTGTACTTCTCTTTGGCCTTTTCTTTTCCAAGGAGTTTAAGAACTTTATCAGCTAATAACATACTTTGCTGGTTTTGGAAGGCTTCTAAAATGCAGACTGCAGTGACATCTAGGAAACAAGGTACAAAAGTGAGATTAAAGGAATTCTGATAGTCACTGAAGTACACTATAAAATGTGCCACTGAGTACAATGAGAACACATCCTGTTCTCAGGGAAAAGCTTCAGTTTCCAATTTGCTGTTTTTTTCAAGACCTAAGTTTGTATCCAAAATGATCTTCGAGGGATAAAAGGACTTCATGACAGTGAATAAAAAGAAATTACATTTATTCTTCTGTTCATGTTTTTATCTTGAGACGAACACACGTAAATCAACAGTGAAAATGCATACCTTTAACAGGTATTGATTTGAATCTGATAATTTGAAACTTTGAGGACAGTAATTATGTTCATATGATGTTCATATTGAAAGTGCTAATGCACCTTCTCTTCTGGGACTGGTCTTTATTTTCTACCTCGAAAATTCACATTCAGTCCCATCACATTCCGCTGACTCCTCAGTTTAAGAAATCTGCCTAAATTCTATCTCAATTTTTTCTGCTCACTTCCGTGACTTTGGAAGGGAGCAAGGAGAAATACCTTGCTGACCTATTTAAAGTGCCAGTCCCTATCACATGCCTTTCATTCACACAAAGAAACCTCTGCAAATGTTAACCCACTGCTGCCCAAGTGAAGCTTCCCAATGTGAAATGCACACACAGTTCCTCTGGTTTTCCCTGTTTTGTTCTCATTTAAACATTAGGGAAGATGAACAGAGCCTGAAATTCAAGCAGTGTATTGTCTGAATATGCTTGAAAAATAAATGTCTTGCCCTGGAGTTTTAGTATATTTCTCCAATATACTCTCTCACTGCCAGAGAGACTATTAAGACATCACTTACACAGAACCTCCCTGCACCTCTGGCATGGTCAGGAAGCACATCAGAGCCCCTGAGAAAATATGGTACCCCTAGAAAGAACATGATATACAAACCCAGCAGACAAGCTCTGCCCAAAGACTGCTGCACTCCAGGCTTGGCTGCAGCAGCAACATCTTCCCAAATTACACTGCCAGGGATCAATGGAGGAGTTTTCTGCTGGTAGCAGCTGGGGTTTAGAGGTTTGTTCAGTTTTGCTTTCCTCCACTACATGGGCATGCCCTACCTTCCTAGGATTTTACTGGCCATATGTGGTCAGCAGGTAAAAACAGGGTTATAGAAGAACAGTGTAGTTCAAAAAAAAAGCAAGAAAATTTCGGATCTGGAAAAACTGCAAGCAAAAAAAACAAATAGAAATCAAGGCTGAAAATAATTGCCATTAACATTACTGCTATTAACATTAAAAAGAAGTTATATTTAAAACTGTCCTACTGTCACAGGGACACTTGATCTTTCTTGGGGCTTTTATCACCTGGCAGCTACATAAGGCTTAGATTTTATTACAGCACTCTGGAAGTGCAGCTGATACCACAGTATCAGCTTGGCAAAGGAATGCACTAACTGAATGAAGCTGTCCTTTTCTTGTCACTCTGGTCTTAAAGGGCATAAAGGCATTCTGCCAGGAGATAAACAGATAGACAAAATTTCCACATCTAATTTACCTTCTAATTTGGCAGACCTAATTCTGAGTTGTTACACATAATGAAACTAATTTAACAGTTAGATTTTCCAGCCAAAGCACTGCCTTATTTTCTGTCCTTTGATAATGAGCACAGCTGAAAATTTCATCTGCCTTTTAACCTAACATCAGCAGGAATGATTTCACTTGATGAAATTTATATGGGTAATTTCAAGCAGTGTACTGTAGCTCAAAAGTGCCATGAGACAACACATCTGACCTGTAGTTCTTAATTTCCATGGCTTCTCAGTGACATCTTCCTGACAGTTCAAAATATATTCTGTTTATGAATAGCATCAGAAGGATCTGACACAGTAATTTCTTCCGAATACAAAGTATTAATATTAAAAAAAAATTCAATCTGTTCAAAAAATGCTACTGAAGCTGTTTTCCCTCTAATACCTGTCCAATGCATTTAAATTGCTGTAATACTTTTATTTCTGACCATGTATCTCTACCTGCAAAAACACCCTCATTTCTGTAGTAGTATAATTTCTCTAAAACAAACAGAGAAGAAGAAAGTCTCTTTACTGCAGGGAAATAGAACAACTTTTGTCCTGGTTATCCATTCATCATATTAGATGAATTCTATTCTAAAGTGAAGGAGTTTCCTGGAAAAAGAATACATTGAGTTGCTACAGTAACATCAATTTCTCAGTAGTCATTTATTTCAGATGTGAGCAGATGAGAGCTTAAGAAATATTCTTCTGACATGAGAAGAACATGTATTTGCAGAAGCTATGAATGGTTTTAAATACAAAATTCTGTATCACTGTAGCTACAGAAGTAAAAACTAAACAAAACAAAACAGAAGTTGCCATCTCCAAAGCACTCCAAAGCAGCAGAGCTAATTCCACTTTTAAGTACACACAGCACGAGCCACTCACCTTCTAAACATTCCTTCTTATTGTCTAGCTTCTCATGGGCCTTTGCACGTCTGAAGAGAGCTTTGACATATTTAGGGTTAAGCTCAACAGCCTTTGTACAGTCTTGTGCCACTTCTGTCCATTTTTGCTGTGGGAAGAAAGAAACACAGTGAGAGGGGCCCCTCTCAGCTCCCTGTGGTGGCTTCCCACAGCCAGCTCCGGGTGGCTGCGGCTCCCGGGACTCCGCTTCTCCCCGCTTGCCTCTGCAAGTCCACAGGGAGAAACTGCCTGGGCACCACTGCAAACCACCTGCACCAGAAAAGCCACACAACAGAAATGGAATTCCTACCAATTATTGCACCAGACAGTGCAGAAATCCCATGGAGAACATAATGAGTTGATGCAAAGAGAGGTAACATTGGGACTGAAAGACTGGTGTAAAACTAGCAGAAAAAGATGGATATATAATGGAAGCAAACAAGATTACCAAAGTGCTAAAACACTTAAAAAAAAAAAAAAAAGTTGTTTCAATTTATCAAAACAGGCTTTTCTAATAGAGGAACCACATTTGGGATTCATTATGCCATGAATTCGTGTTAGACAATAACTAAATCTAACACCAGATTTATGTAAGCACAGTCTCTCACTTGATACTTCAGACTGTACAAAGCCAACTTTTCCACTCCTTTATACAGCTTACCAACTCGACCTCATAAGCAAATCCACCATACCATAATAAGCAACACTGGCTGACTTCTAAAATAACACCAAGTATACTCAGCTGTCAAATAAATGTTACTTCCCTATGCGCAAAATTTAGGTCTTGGCCTTTACTAGGATTTCAATTATTGTTCTGTTTAAATTTTGAAGTGGCATCCTTCCAAAATATTTGGCCTTTCACCTTTCTTTCATGGTTAAACACTCAAGTAGAGAAAAGTAAAATTATAGACTGAGTGTAGTTAACAGAAAATAATTTTATTTATATGTAGAAAAGTCCGATGAGCTGAAAAAAGCTGCAACAGCATCTTGTGAAAGCAGCAGATGTTATCACTCAGGACCTTTCAGTGGATGGAAGTGACAAAATACAAAATTGATAATGCTACTTATTTCAATAAACACATACTTATCTTTAATTTCTTACCAGTTGTTCATAGGCAGCAGCTCTGTTTTGATAGAAGGTAGAAAGATCAAGGTTTTTCTCAGGAGGACACAGGCTGATAGCCTCAGTATAACACTGAATAGCTAGCTCATATTTTCCTGCTTTAAAGTATTTGTTTCCTTTGTTCTTGGCTGCTTGGGCTCTACCAAGAGGACTCTGAAAAAGAAAGTGAGAGGTCACTTCAAATTAAAAACGCATCACAGCACACAAGCTATGCACTTTAGGGGTCATCTTCAAAGATATAAAAATGGACCTGAGTTGTAAACTGTAGTCCAGACGTCTGGAAAATCTCACTGATTTCAATTCCTGGAAACACACAAGAATTTTTTCTTTTGCAAGCGTATCAAAGAGGAGACAACCTTTTCACAAGATTCCCTACAATGGTAGTAACTGTTTGGAAAGTTAAACAGATTGTAATCTTTTACATGGCTGGTGATCACAAGAACCAATGAGGTAAGTTGTTTCTCCAAAGGCTAAACGTGCAAAGACAACAAAGCCCTCAAAGCAATTCAAACAGAAGAGTTTCCTTCTGAAATACATACAGCCTGTAAGAACAGAGGTGATTCATCAGACTATGAATTAAATATGGAAAACACTTTGTGGAAAGACCTACTGAGCAAGACAAATAAAACCTGTAAGGAAAATAAAGCTGGTTTGCCTTGCATGCACTAGGCAAATCAACTTTATGGCTGACTTCTTCTACAGCTTCACACATTGCTTCACACAATGACAAGTGTTGGACCATCACCATCTTAGCAGGGCATGGGAAACTTTGCTGACTGGCCTGAGATCCTGCTAAATGCATCTTTATGTTCTGCACCACATGTTGATGATCCGTAGGTCTGCAGAAACTTACACTGCTACCTAGCTGAAACCCCTGGATTTACAAATCAGTTATCAAATCTTGTGGTTTGTAAGGGATCAGATGTAAAAATGCTCTCTCTATCAAAGGGGTGTGATCACATTCAAGAAATAAGAGCTGTAAAAGATTCTAACATTGATCTTCTGGATTTCTGCTCCTCTGTCACTGTCTTGCTTCATGGACATTTTGGGGCAGTTCTGCCAGACCAAAATGAACAGAAGTATGAGCACACGTGCCATTCTACCAACCTTTCTGAGGAGGGAAAGGGTACAGACTGGGGACAGGAATGCCTTCAACAATAGCTGCATACCACCTGCAGTTCACGTCATCGAGCGTTTGTTGGGAATTGTCTCTGCTGCTCTTTGACCACACTTCTGCCTCCTCTATCAACTTATCCACTGCCAGGGCCAAACTGAACAGATACAACCAACCAGACAGCTGTAACAAATTTGAAAGCAACTTTGTATTTCATTTGCCCATTCCCCTTAATGTCTGCTCATTTCATTACAACCTGATCATTTTTCGCATCTAAGTGATTTTCTTTAAAACTGAGAACGCGAGGGGAAGCCAAGACTTGCTCTACAACGTGACTTTAAAGGCCTGGATCCCTATCCTGGCAGGAGAGAATCAGATAATGAGTACCAGCCTGAGTTCCTACATAAAAGTAGGCATCCAAATAGAACAAAAGTATCTTAGAGGCATTCTCCTGAGAGGAGACTTACAAGTGAAACCAAATAAGGGAGAGAATTTCTTAAATATCCCTACTGCCAGCAAAGCTCTTCTCTCACAAGTCATTAATCACTGGACTCACAAGAAATCAATCTGCACCATCTTTATTGTTCACAGAATAAGGCAATCTGCAAGGCTTTCAGATTTTTCTATTGTAAAGCTTCACATTTAATTTGATAAAAGATTATTAATTTCCCCCCATATACTGTATGTGAGTCTACGAACTCTAAACCAAAGTTAGAGTGCAACTATTTTTACTGAGAGACAAGTAACTATGTATCTGATAAGTTGTTTCTTTAAAACTGAATCAAAGTCTCAAAATTTATTTTCAGTAGGTCCTAAATTTACCTCCAAATACAACGGTGCTTTTCTTTTAACAAAGGGAAGGGTTATGCGTATGCTACAAACTTAAATGCATGCAACTCAGCTTGAATTGTTCCTTGCGCATTTCTAGAGCAAACCACATTAAAAATGCCTTTGTGCAATCATCTTAGAAAATTCAGTGCTGTTCATATTAACTTGGGTCGAAGAAGAAAAACACATGACACGGGCTATGTTGTAACATTCATACATGTGCTGCCAGTGTGAAGATTATTTAAGACCGCAGAGATGAAGCCTAACTGCAGCTAGGTTGCTACTTTATGATCACGGCCAACTGCTTCATTCCAGGGACATCCCATCCCAGTACGTGCCCCAGGGGGAGCAGGCCGTGTGCTCCATCACATCCAGGGCACTCTGAGAGCCCTGCCCCACAGTCCTCGAGTAAAGACACGCTGTGGGTGAGGACTGCTGGATAACACCCAAGTGCAACAGCTGCTCTGGTGCCAGGTGTGGGAATTGAAACTGGAAACAAGACACCGGTAGCTCTGCGACCGTCACTGGAGCTCTGCTGGTTTTTGGGAAGCATCAAGCCTTCCCACAAGCCTACAAAGTGCACACAACAGCCATGACAAACTTCTCAGACTACAGACAGGATTGACAAAGTTGTTAAAATCAGTAACTCTGTTATGTGAGTGAACTTTTAGTAACAGTTTCAAGATCACAGACCACACAACAAATCACACAGAAATGAATCATGGAACATTTGCTGACTCCTTGGTCACCCCCTGCTGCATCCATTGCTTGAGGCAAGAAATGTGGGGGTAAGGAGTCAGAACCTAGAGCACAAATGCTCTCATGCAATAAAGCCAGCAGTAGTGCCCAAGGCAAGGAAGAAGTCTGTTTATGCTGCCTTAAACTAGACTGCTTACTCAGAGATGTTTTATCTCTGCACCCTTACTCAAACTACTCTGCTGCAGCCCTCAGTAAGCACCCAAAACACCACCAAATCCAATGTACGTTTTTCTTTGGTTTGGTGGGGTTTTTTGCTGGTTTGGAGGTTTATTGGTAGCTGTTTATTTAAAAAAATATATATATATATTAAAGAACTCATGTCACATATGCTGCAATATCTTTTCATGATAGCACAAATAAGAAAATGAAAAATAGTTCCTCATATAATGTCAGATTTTGAAGGTCTGTCAAGCCTTAAATTTAACCCTTATGAAATTTTTAAGCGTATTTTTTAAAATTCCTTCTCAATTGCTACACTGGACATACACATGTGTACATAAGAAACTGATTATGCAAGTAAATTTCATGTACCTCATGCATAAGTAATCAATAATCTCATTTTTTCATTTTCTTGCCAAAGTAATAATTCTAGACATTATTTTCCAATTTCACTGCTTCTCCTCACCTCACCCATTGCCATCCTATGTGGCACACTGGAAATGTTTTTATCCCCAAGGTAAAGGTCCATATGGAGCAAGAAAAAATCTCCAGTTTGTCATCTTCTGGTCAAAGAATCAAAACCAAACCAGCATAATAAAATGAATGTAAGTTCACAACAGCTCAACAAAACAAATAACTCAGAAGTTATTTGCAGCTACACAAAAAACAACGTCAGTGCTTAGGACTGCTTTCAGCAACTGTTCATTAACAAGTCTTGGAACAGAGCTTCAGCCAAAGGACACTTGTGAAATTGAGTTATCCATGTACCTGAACAAGCAGATTGCTAACTGACTAAAGAATAGACAACACTGACAAAATTTTCTTAACTTCTACTTTAGCCTCAGCAAATGTGCTTTCCTCACAAAATATTCAGAAACTGCATGCAAACAGCAACTTAACAGCAACAGAATGCCAGCTGCAAGAATAATAATGCTTAGTAACTCCCAGCAATGGCAATATTGTTAAACTAGCAGCTCAGAACCTTATGTATTTGAGGGACACTGTTATTCAAAGCAGAACAAGAAATTTCCTGCCAGCCAATGATGACAGTGATTCACAACAGAAGCATGAGCAGAGTTTCAGCATTTTCTTTTGGTTGAAAAGGATTTGCATGAGCCCTTGTCTGACAGATGACATGGAGGGTGACTACTGTTTCAGCCATCTTAATTCAACCTGCCAAAAAATAAAGCCTTGGTCTAGACCTCTTTTTCATCCTTTTCAAGTGAGAGAACCCTCTTAATGAGATGAAGTACCAGGAAAAAAAAATCATGTCCTTTTCTGAATCCCTATCTTTCCACTACCTTTTTTTTTTTTTTGACTAAGGTTAATCTCAAGTCTTTTTTCAAACAAAGGCATTAACTGAATATAAATGCTTTTAAAAGTCTCTTTACCATTAAAACCACTATGAGGAAAAGTATGTTTACATGAGCTTTAGAAGTAAATTCAAAGCACAAGCAAGGATGTATTACACTCAGAAAAAATGAAACTAAGTTTACAGGACAAATTCACGTTGTTCTCAGTCAGTCACCTTCCTGTTAAATGAATTTGCCATCCACACCTTCCATGAACAAGCCAAGAGTCTAACAATTGCTTTACTGCTATTGTACCCACATTTAGGAGCTTTCTACACCTGGCCACTACAGCTAGCACGAAACAGAAGACTTACAGTAGGCTGACAGTGAGATTTATTAAGCAACAGGTGCACAGTACAATAGAAATGACTTTTTAGCTACTTTGCTTAGATCAATTTAGAGTAAGCACCAACCTGAGTGTACCTAGACTGAGGGGTTCCATTCGTTCCTATCCTGATCCAATGTCACGGCAGTGAGAGAGGCAGCATTCAGCAATTGATACTAAAACAGACACTGGAGAGAAGCCGTGCTGGCTGGTTGCTGACCCCGATGTGTGGCACCACAAAGGCCGAGGAGTTTGTCACGTTCCACCCACCCCTGCACTCAAGGAGGGCACCCAGCTCACAGCAAAGTGAGCAAAGACAGGAAACTGCTGTGGGCCCCAATGGCTTTGTCTGCTGAAATACACAAGGCCACCCAGCTGACCTCCTCTCACACCAAACGCAGGGTTACCCTATGAATGTGCTGAAAGAGCTAGGGGGTGAGACCTGGACTACCACAGAGCTGCAAAAGGAATTGATTCCAACTTCAGGGGAAAAAAACACTGAAGAAACCAACACATTACCTCACTGACTAACCAGTGTTCACTCCTGCAAGAAGAGGAGGGTATAAAACCTGCTAAGAATTTATCATGAAAAAGTTAAAAAAAACAATCAACTGGGCACCACCTAAAGCAACAAATGCAAAGCACTCCATGTTTTAGTTACACAATATTTCCTACAAACCAGGAGAGCTACTGCTACTGAGTGATTAAAACACATTCCATCTAAATTATAAGAAACAACGACAACTGTCATTAACAGATGCAATTTGGCTTTACAACCTTTGAGCCATCCATAGATGCAGTTTTATCATCGTCACTTAACTGGGCCAATAACACCAGTTTACTGTACCCTTAAGGACCTGTGCTTACAGGAGAAGGAATCTCAGAAGTTCAGCTTTTCCCAGTATAGCACCTCTGCTAAGGGCTTCTGCCTACACCATGTCAGTCACAGATCATACACTTGGCCAGTGCATTGATGTCAGGAGAATCCTCTGGTGCAGATACACCCTGGGAAAAAAAATGCGAGGCCTGCACAGCAGGTAAAAGAAAAGCTTGAATCGCATGCAAAATAGTAACAAGTCTGAATAAAGAACAGGGAAAATATCAGACCTTACATATTTTTAAAGAACAAAGAAAAAGAATTCAAGGGTTTGTCTTCAGAAACAGTGACCGGAACATCAAATGGATACAGGGGCTGATTTAATGAAAAGCACAAAAAGGTATGAGTCCTAAGTTACATTTATGAGTAAAAGAATAGTTAGCAGACACAGCTGTGGGTAGCAGATTCATTACTGACCTATGTGTTTTCCAAAAGATTTTCCTCTTGTATTTCAACTGTGAAATGAATTACTGACTCTTATTCACTGTGCAGACTTGTATGTGAAATCCAACGGAGTTTCAAAAAATACCCCACCATGTTAGAAAGGCAGATTAATACAATACAGGCAGTTTTACAAGTGAAGCATCTGCAGTCGTTGTATTTTCAATTGTGGGTCTTATCACTAATAGCCATAACTAATAAAATATGAGAGGAAACATGAATCTACATTGTCACTTTGGATATGAGTAACAGGAAGACAGTCCTACACACACACATAAAGCAGTCCTAGGAACTTGCAGCCACATTTATTTTCCTGATGCAGCCATATTTTGACCAGCTAGACAATTATCTCATGTAATCAGTCAAATCTGGTAACTTCTGCAGCTTTCCTAAGCAATATCTCTCATTTCCTTACAGCGTAAGCAATGACATTCTTGAAGAAATTTTGCATCAGGTCATACCACTCAACTTATTCTTAAATGCAGAGCCTCCTGATAATTCAATTTGTGGAGCAGCACGCAACATTTTAAATCAAATGCTACGTGTTTTAAATCTTTTAAGTGCTTCCTTCCTACAACTGCAGAATGACAGTTCCTATCAAACCCCTGGGTATTGCTGGAATTTAAAAACAAAATCAAGAAACTCAGAGTGAATGCACTAACAGGGAAGTTACTGCAGCAAGACAAAGGTCACAAGCAGCCTGCAAACCAGAGCTCACAAGCAGCAAGCACAGTCCCGTAATTATGCCAGATGCTGCTTGCAGCCACAAGCCAAAGCTACCACAGTAAACAGTAGGAATTTGTCCTCTGTATACAACTCGCCCAGTACTGACTGGTGCCCAGGAAGGAACAAATCAATGCATTCAAATAAGTGCCTCAAGGTCCAGCACAGGTTTCACAGCTCACTGTGCTTTCAGGAATGCCCAACAGTGGCGATGATTCACCAGAGGGGAAGTTGCCGCCTTCCTCACCACTCCCATGCGTGCCTGCCACTGCCCGCCCAAGCCCCAGCGTGTCAATCGTCATCACTCAAACCATCAAGGTTAAAACTGACTTTTTCCAGTCTCCAAGACGTGATTTTTTTTTTTTGTCTCCTTTTCAGATGGGAAGCTTTAAACTGTCTGACAGTTCAAAGCATTTTGGGTGATACACAAGAACGGGAGAAGAAAATGCAGTATAGGATATTCTTACCAAATCAGTTTGTCAAATCCATGACTTTAAACATGCTTGTCAACTGCAACCTCACCTCAGTAACGCTGCATGATTGGCAAGGTACATCTTTGACTGCAGGTGTGCAGAAAGTGCATCTTAGAGGCATTTTTTTCAAATACAGATATACAAGAGAACCATGGATCCGATCCGGGCTCCAATATTACATATTGTCCTTGAGTTTTTGCACAGACCATTTCATCTGAAAGTTCTCAGAATGGTAATTTACAACAGGGTAAAATGTATGTTTTGAGAGCACACCTACTCAAGCAAATTCTATACTTTAAAGTTTCTGCCGCATAAACCGTGTAACTTCCATATTTTCAAGGAACATATTTAATTTTAAAACTATCTTGTGTTTTCTTTCCATTCTGCTGTATCCAGCATCTCATACACAACAGATCACAGATTTCCTTTTCAAAACTATTCCTGGAGGAAACTTACTCACAGCTATTCTAGACCTCGGAGACAGAGGTACATTCCCCCCTCAGCAGCACAGATCCATGCTCAGCCACTAGATGAGAAGATGCATTTTGGCAATGCCAGATCTTGGAACAAAGTACTCCTGATCCCTTTGTGGCAAGGGCCAAACCACAACCTTGAATGCCTGGCTAAGAGCTCTGTGGGTCACACAGAGAGACATGCAGCTCCACGGGCACGTCCAGCCAAGGGTGACAAAGGTGATTTAAGGGACTGAAGCATCTCTCATAGGAGCAAAGCCTAAAGGAGAATGGCCTGGTCAGTCTTGAGAAGAGATGACTGAAAGGGGTCCCCATCAATATCTGTGAACATCTGGAGGAAATGTGTCGGCAGGATGGGTCCGGTGGTGCCAAGCAATGGGACAAGAAGCAATGGGCAGAAACTAATGCACACACGTTCCACCTGAACAGGAGGAAGAACTTTACTGTGCAGTGACTGAGACCTGGAACAGGTTGCTCGGAGAAGTTGTGGAGTCTCCCTCACGGGAGATGTTCCAGACCATCCGGACACAATCCTGTGCCATGTGCTCTGGGATGACCCTGCTTGAGGAGGAAAGTTGGACTAGGTGACCCACTGTGGGCCCTTCCGACCTGCCCAGTCTGTGATTCTGCGACCTGCCGGCGTGTCGCGCAGAGCACGACCAGGATGTCACACGAGCTCCATCCTATCACACGCCTGCTCCTCGGTCGGGACCGGCACCCTGACACGCTTTCCGGACCGGGCCAGCGGCCCGCCGGGCCCTGCCGCCCGCAGATCGCAGCCCGGCTATCCGCACGCTGCTCCGGGCGGCCCGACCACGGCGGGACCCCGGCCCCGGCTCCCCGCGCGGCGAGCCCGGCCCTTGCCGCCGCTGCAGGCGGCGCCGCTCTCCGCTCACCATCTCCTCGTGTCCGGGCCCGTCGGGCTGCCCGGAGCCGCCTTCGCCACCGGGCCCGGGGCTCGCCCGCCCCTCGGGGGTCTTCCGCTCGCTCGCGCCCTTGCCGCGCCGCGCCGCCCGCCGCCCCCACAGGTAGATCGCGCCGGCGCCCAGCAGGATGGGCGCGCCCAGCACCAGCGCCAGCTGCCAGCGGGACAGCCCGGCGGTGCCGCCGCCGCCCGGCGCCTCCACGGGCT
>JAWWMU010000001.1:16439790-16461681 GCA_035048155.1 Cinnycerthia olivascens
CGCGGGAGCGCCGCCGCTTCCGCCCGCCCGCAGCGCCCCCCGCCGGCGCGGAGGGGCACCCGCAGCCACCCTCGGGGAGCCCGGGCGGGGCCGGGCCGGGCTCGGGGCAGCTCCCGGGAAAACGGCGCTGGAGGGGCTCGGGCCGCCGCCATCCGTGCGGGAGGAGTTCTGAGCCGCTCCACATCTGCAGTGCTGCGTCCGGTCCTGGGCCCCTCAGTACCAGAGAGACGTGCAGCTCCTGGAGCGGGTCCAGGACAGGGCAACGAAGGTGATTTGGGGACTCTTATGAGGAAAGGCTGAGGGAGCTGGGCCTGTTCAGCCTCGAGAAGAGACAACTGAAAGGGACCATCATCAATGTCATCAATGTCAACAAGTGCCTCAAGAGGGGGCACCAAGAAGATGGATCCAGGCTCTTCTCGGTGGTGCCAAGCCATGTGACAAGAGGCAAAGGGCAGGAACTGATGCACAGGAAGTTCCACTTGAACATGAGGAAGAATTTCTTTACTGTGCAGGTGACTGAGCACTGAACAGTTTGCCCAGAGAGGGTATGGAGTCTCCCTCACTGGAGATATTCCAGACCCATGTGGACACAATCCTGTGCCCTGTGCTGGGGACGACCCTTCTTGAGCAGAGGGAGGTTGGGCCAGATGATCCACTGTGGCCCCTTCCAACCTTACCTGATTGATTCTCTAATTCTGTGAAGTTTCAGCTAATGTGGCTGATTCAAACTTTCTAGGACTTCGTACTTAAGAGTTTTGGAGCAATCCTTGTTATAAATAAAGTCTTCCTGTTTTCTTCCTAGTTATTAATTGAATCTGTGATAAAAATAATTTAATATGTAATACTGAAATTTTGTTCACGTCTGTGTCTGTGCCTAGTTAAAATCCTTACCTGTAGGCAGAGGAAGCTTATGTTCCTGTCTCCACTTATTTCTGTGGAGCACTCAGCTGAAGACGAAAAGGAGTCGTTTTGATATATTTTTACAATCAGCTCCAGTCATCTCATGCCTGGAAATTTTATTGTAGGTAGGAGAGAAACCTGAGAATACACATATTGCACAGAAGAAAAAAGGGCTGCAAATAAAAACAACAATAAGATTGCAAAGCAAACACCTCAGGATCCCAACTAAAATTTGCCCTGCTGCACTCTGAGTCATTGTATCTGCGTGCCTGATAAATAACTTGAAAAATGTCCTTAAATTGATGGATTATTACTATTTATGTAAGCATATTTTGTCAAAGCTGTGGGACAACCCCTCTCCCATTCTCCCTGTCGCCTCACAATAGAAAATACATATCCAACAGGTCACTAGCTCCCTTCTGGGACAGCCTCAATTCCACCCACATCGTGCCTCCTGTAGGCCTTCAGATGTACCTTGCCTGTACAGATGGGCGGCCTCCAGGATGTAAGTCAAAATCAGGCTGTTTGAATACAGCCAGGATTTTCCCCACCTGGAAAATCAGCCTACACATCCATTTCATTGCTTCAGGTGTCTCCTTGCTCTACTGTTTTGCAGGTATTCCTCTTGCTCCTGTGCAGGCTGCTGCAGGTGTGGCTGTGTCTCCAAGCTCTCATACAGAACATCTGAGGCGATGCCATCCTCACACCCATGTACTCAGGTATCTCTGCTAATCACACTCTTGCCTGCCCTGGACAAGGTAAAATTGGCCACACAGATATCCATGACCAATCATTCCCTTTGCCTGTATTGTTCAGAATGAAAAGTCCCACACTGTACTTGCACCTCACACCTACACCCCCATGAATGAAACTGGATTTTTGTAGCTACATCTGTAGTTCTAAACACTTTGGGGAAAAGGTTTAATGCTGGACCACTGCTTCTCTGTAATGCTGAACTACCAGCAAGCTTTTTGGCATATTTCTGGCCAAGACCAACCAGCATCTCGACAGCAATGCCTGGGCACCAGAAGAACACCAGCACACACTGGACTGCTTCCAGTAAGAAGCTACATTCGGGTGCTTCCTCCCATGCAGTCTTCCAACACCATCCCAACAGCCTCCACAGCCTTAGAGCCTCATTGTCCTCCTGCCAGATCCCAAAGCAAGTAACACATCTTCCAGTTTCATACCATGCAGACAACCGTTTTGTGGGCCACAACAGTTTTTGTGCTATATCAGAGATTTTGAAATAAAGGAGACACAAAAATGACAAGTAAGTATTGCAGCCACAGTGCAGTAATTACAGCAGAGAGCCTTGAGGAGACCCTCAGCACAAACACCACGTAGGGTACAGTGTGGTCAGTTTAGGCACTCGGTCTGAGTGCCAGAGGTCGTTCCTGGCTCTGTTCTGTGGTGCAGGCAGGGTCTGTATGGCTTACAGTCAGGACAGGTGAGGAAGAACTAGCACATTTTTACCCTGAGTGCATTCAAGTGAGGCAGGGCCTCCCATACCCCTGATATAGCAGATAAAATTACTCAGGTGGAAAGCAGCAGCTGCAATCTTGCACTGTCATAACCCAAAAATGAATGAGCAGTTGCTTCAGGGAGGGTTTCTACCTAGACAGACAACGTTTCTGAAATACTGAAGGAAGAGCAGAGGCAACAGAAGTCAGGAGAGAGAGAGCAACAGGGGAAGAGTGGGCCATTTGTGCTCCCTCCCACAGAGGCAGCTAGGTCTCTGCAAGCAGCTGTGCCATTTTCTGACCAACATCAATATGTCAATTCTGCTTCTCAAAAATCACAAGCCTACTTTGGGTCTGCCCCCCGCAGGCATGTAACTGTGGGCAATTCTGCATTGGTATTGACAGCTGGGGCACTCAGCAGCAACACAGGGAGCAGCCACAGCCCTGCCACCCATCCCCTGCGGCAGTGTCACATTGGACATTGCTGCAATGGAAAGGTTAAAGGAAACCTTGTTGAAAAGAGATGAGAAAGGGCTGACTTTATGTTTAGACAGTGCCTGAGGCTGTGGTAGGTTTTGGAGAGGGAGTGCAGAAAGAGTGCTTGGCACTGTGTCTCTGCTCCCTCTTATTGGGAGAACAGCGTGAAGCTACTGGTGGAATTTGACCTTGCTTTACCTTGTCTGGTTGGGAGACCTCCCCCAAGTTTGGAGCATCTGTACATGGAATATGATGAGGATGATGATATTTTCTTTGCAAAATGGATGAGCAGCTTCTGGGGCCACAACTTGATCGATGAGGAGAAAGAAGGCAGAGGCCACAAGAAACGTCAGCTGCGACTCTCTAGTGAAAGGAGAGCATCCCTACCGGTAAGAGCTGTGTGCAGCTTTCCCTATGTGTGCGTGTGGTGTATGTATAAATACAAGTTCCATTCCCAGAGGCATGGCCCCAGGGATGTATGAGGAGTATGGAACATCTTGCCAAGTAAGTTCAGCTCCTGCTGGCAGCTGCTAGTTGCTGTTTGAACTTGGCTGTCTGACAGGGTCAAAGCCTCTGGGGTCTTGGAATACAGAAAACTGGCAAACTCCAAGATAAGTGAGGATAGGACCAGAAAGGTAAGGAGAAGTGTGTAATAGCTGCATAACCATGTATTACTATGTTCTTCTCAGCACAACCTGGCAAAGATCAAAACATTTGCACCTGCATACATAAAGACTGTCTGTAATGAATCTGTTCACTTATGAAAAACTGTATAACTCCATATGTATTTAAAGGATTTGGACCTAATTACGTAACTATATTGTCTCCAGGAATTTTACCCTTTACCCCTTGGGACTTACCTGTTTTCAGGTAAGTGTAACTTCTATTTTAAGCTAGAGGATGCTGTCTCTCCTGTTCTAAAACATCTGACTCTGAAAACAATAATACAACACATAACAAAGCTTACTAAACTGTGAAGTAAGATTTTAAGGTAGAAGTAAATTCTTTATTCTTAAAACAAGAGAGTTGGGAAAAGGGGCAGGTTCATGTGCAGAAGGCAGATCACAACTGTCTAAATAATTATCAAAATTAGGTTAAACTGAAAACAGCTATTTGCAGTCTTTATTCAAAGATTGTTGCTTTCATTTCAGCTTTTTAAAGAACATTTAGATGGTCCAAACCTGTCTCCTTTTTTTCCAACTACATCAGTTGTCTTAACAAAGATATCATGTTTCCTTACAAACCATTTTTACTTATATCTTTAGATCATTATGGCTGCAATGGAGCAAATGCTAATATATTGGAGAGAAACAGCTAATCTTTTCCAAACCTTTTTGGTGCCATTCTATGTTTACACCTTGCAAGTTCTCCTCTGCAGCTCAGGTTCTAAGCTGTGGGGTTTTTCATTAAAAAAAAAAAAAAAAAATTGGCTCAGAAAAACAAACTAGTCCAAACCCACTTCCTCCCTCTTTGGATTCATGGACAGACTGGAGAGGTAACCTTCATTCATAACTTCTGGTCTGATCAGCCACATTTGTTTTTTACTCTTATATTTCACCTCAGCCACAGATTGCATGACTCTGAGCTACAGCTTTGCTGCTGTATTCCATCAGAATGCTGAATCCATAACATTTATTAAGGGGAGAGGAAGTAGGCTAATTAATTTTACTGTATTTTACTTTTTTTCACTCAGAGATCCATGCATATGTGGTTTCTTTAGGCCTCAAGAGAAACTGGAGTGTAAGAATACACTTTAAATCTCTTTCCATTCAGCAAGGTGCTGAATACATATATTCCTATCTGTATTTGTGTGTGCATAGACATTTCATTTGAAGCATGTCCTAATATTCAGTTCGTTCAAAAGCTATTTAAATATTTAGCTAATAGCTATTCAAATACTTTACTATACTTGCATTGCTGAATCCATACCTAGAATTTAGATTAAGTCAGCTGACAGAAAGACTATGATTTTTTCATGTTACTGTTGAACAAGCTAAAGATATTGAGTACACTTAATTATAGCTGGCCTTTACATTAATGCTTCACACAAATTTGTCTTGCTCCACTAGTTTAATACAGAGGATGAAAATTTTAACTCCTTTATTTCTCAGTGCCAGATATTGACTGCAGGAATGAGACAGGAAGATTTGTCTGGGGATTTTGTGATTTTTGGATGCATTTTGAAATGAACTCTTGATTTGGAAGTTGAGTAGTTGGTAGTAAAGAGCACTAATATGTGCTGTCTCATCAAAGCCAGAAGTTAAATGAATGGGCACTACTCATGCCTTGGAAATAGCTCCAGAAAGAGCATCTCCTTGTTGAGAGCAGTATCTTGAGAGCTATTGCACCTGGATCTGTGTTTTTTTTGCACAGTTACTCCAAATTATAACTACTGTAAGATTCATTATTGCAAATTATAACTGTTGTAAGATTCAAAACACTGGTACTGTTATTTAAATATTGTCTTCATTTTATCAGAGCAGTGCTAATTATCAGGAGGAATAATCACTGACATTAGAGTGTGTCTCTTCTGAAAGCTAGTACCTCCACAGCAGGTCACAGTGTACCCATTCTTCTGTCTCAACACTGAAAATCGAGATAACTCCACTGTCTAGATGAAAATCAAGTCAGCAAGTTCTGACCCAGCTGTTGGGGAAAGCTCCTTGTGCAGGTACAATGGTGCTGCCAAAAGGGCACTGCCCGCTCACTTGGTCTCGTATCCAAGACAGGTGTTTTACTGAGATGAGCTTTGCAAAATGTTTTTGCTATAGTCATTCACACTTTGCAGAGGGGATCACAAAATTTTATTCATCCTTCACTGGGTCACTTGCAAGTTAGGCTAAAACAACATGTAACTCCACTCTCCTGGAAAGCTCAGAGCTGTGTGTGTTGCTGTGGGCCAACACTGAATGTAAAAACTGCCTGGGGATAATTAAGTCAGCTGTTTCCATCTCCTTTATTTAACTTCTCCCCTGGCAAACTTCAGACAAATTAACTGTTTTGAAGCCTCCAGCTGTGACTTTTCTTGACACATTCTAGTTGCCCTACATCATTTTGGTTCAGAACACATTTTACCTCCCAGACATTTTGTTGTAAGGAAAAGATTGGAAGCAAAGGAGAGCTGATTAGAAATGTACAACCCTATACATGTATCCACCTTCAAATATACATTGTTGCTCACAGGAGAAAATTGTAAAGAGCAGCGGAGAGTGGGAGCAAAACAAATGGCCGCTGTTGAAGTTACTGACATTTAATTTAAACTAAACTTAGACTGAACATCTACCACAGTGTTGTTACTATAGATCAGTGGAAGGCCAGACCGAAACATTTTTAAGAAATGTATGCTTGTCTGTAGACTTCTTGGAAGGAAATGAAGCCGTGGAGAGCATCTGAATGTCAGATGTTCTGAAATATACCTAAAATACTTGGGTCATTGTGCAAACTCCAACAAACAATGAACACTTGTGCTGACACACTGAAGATTGATGTTCTTACTGACAGCTGTGCAAGCTCTCAGATCAAGCCCAAAAGATGTAAACAATTAACTTGTGTATAACGGAAACTGAGAAACAGAAAAGGCAAATTATTCTGACAACAATTTTTGTTGTGTGAAGTAATTTTTTTTTTTGTGTACCCGTTTGAGATTGGTAATTAGCAGAAGATGAGCTGTTTTGTAAATAGATGCACTAAACATGAGTGGCCTTTACCCAACACAGAACAGAAGGACTACTGAGGGGAATGAGAAACAATCCCTGAGATCCCTTGGTGCTTCTGGCTTTCCCAGCTCTGGCAAAAAATCCTCATTTTGATAGTGGAGAATTTAATGTGTCATGCAGAAGCACTATGAGAGAAAGCACAGTCACAGTAATATGATTGCACAGACCTGTCTGCGTCGCTTTACCCTTAGCCCACTGAGACAGAAGGGCATTTCAGAGGAAAGCTTGTCCCTTTTCTGGACCATTGCTGCCATATCAGTAGGTAAACTGAAGCCTTTTTGGGAAGGACTTAATTGTAATTCTATCTGTGAAGGAAAAAGAAAACATTTACAGACTTTGCAAAGCAAGGTTGATAGAATATAATCCCCCATTTCAGCTATCCTGTGTTTGGTTTTTTTCCCAAACCCTCTAGGAACAGATACCAGTGATTTTTATAGTGAGACAATTTCTATTTCCAGGAAAGAATATATGTTGATGCCATTAAAATAACAGAAAAGACATTTACCTTGTTGAACCTGGCATGGAATGTGTTCTCCTGTCCCTCAAGCACAATGTGATTGCTTTGATGCTTTCTAAAGTAAAAATACAATATGACCTTACAGAACGTGCAGCTCTATTGACTGGTTTGAAACCAAAGTAAAAATAATATGGCAGAAGTCATTAACTCTACTATCACAGGCAGTCCATAATACTGGATAGAGTAAGCTTATGCCTGGAAAAAAAAATGGAACCATTACCATGTATTTTGTAAACACTCTTCAATATTAGGTACTTCTGTCAGGTGTGAGATTTATTATTTTTAGCATGTCTCATCAAGCCTTTCTAATGTGATGCAGCCGCAGCCATATGAATGCACAGCCTCTCTGTTCAGAGAAAGGCTGCGTAGGTCCCCGTTGTGCCAATACATTTACAGTAGCATCTGGGCCAGAGTCAATGAAGTTGTGTGCAGGACATGTTTCAGGTCCCTTGGAGTCCAAGGTTTGTAGATTCATGTCAACACTATACCAAGTTGGTTTAGTTTTCCCCTGCTTGTTATAATA
This sequence comes from Cinnycerthia olivascens, assembly GCA_035048155.1. Classification (NCBI taxonomy): domain Eukaryota; kingdom Metazoa; phylum Chordata; class Aves; order Passeriformes; family Certhiidae; genus Cinnycerthia; species Cinnycerthia olivascens. The sequence continues at coordinate 16,447,387 of JAWWMU010000001.1, forward strand.
ACAAAAAAACCAATACACACAGCACAAACCCTGTGTTGAGTGTAGGGTTTTCTACTGGATTTTCCTAGAAAGCATTGCAGAACCTGTGGGACAAACCTTCCTTTGCTATCAACAATCACAGCTCCCTTAAAGTCAGCAGAACTTCTCAGGGTTAATTAGTAAATTAGCTGAAGACTTAGCACCAGCACCAGGCTTATACAAAACAGAGAATCACAGAATCAATTAAGCTGGAAAAGACCTCTGTGATCATCGAGTCCAACCTTTGACCAATCCATCACCATGGCAACTAGATGATGGCACTGAGTGCCATATCCTGTCTTTCCTTAAACACCTCCATGTACAGTGACTCCACAACCTCCCTGGGCAGTCCATTCCAGTGTCTAGTCACCCTTTCTGTGAAGAAATTCCTCCTAATGTCCAAAGCATATATGCATTCAAAAATGTATACAGCAGCTGGGTCCCTGGAGTGCTTTAATCTGACACCTGCAGAGGTGTAATTTTCAGTACCTCCCATCTCTCACAAATTTCATCTGCATCTTACCAGTATTCAACTACTCATCCTGAAAAATCATCAACAGCTTGCAGGGTTTGGTTTATCACCAGCTCTGTATGGTGTCCTTCTCACACCTCTCTTTTACAGGTCTGTCCCTTTCTAAAACCACCAATACATGGCTCCACAGGACAAAGCAGTTCTGTAGCAGGTTAATCTCCTTTGCAGACATTCAATTAAACACAGCTGATCAGATCAATAGCTTTTATCTGCATGCCAAGCCTCAGAAAATTGAATCACACAGAAACTAAATAACTATCTACTCACTCTCTCCTTCAGTCCTGCAAATATAATTGTAGAAGTCTGTTTCCTACTACTTCTTTGGAAAGGATGTGTCCCTCAGTACCCTGTGCCCATAACAAAGTGCTCCTTCATTAGTTCTAGGCAAATGTGCCCAAGAAACCAGCAGAAAATTCAAAGCTGGTTAATAAATCATCTTGTCTGCATGTAGGCAGTGCTGAAAACTTGACAGAACTGGGTGAGAAATGGTTGCTGTCACACTCTGAACCCAAACAGCTGATAAGACCTGTAACACTTGTGGGTCAAACCTTTTATCTGACTCATCTGGCCACAAAAAGCTGGGTAATGCTTTTTGGGAGTCCTGCCTAGAAACTGCAGCCAGGTGCAAGGCCTGAGTTTTTGAGGTCGTGAAGAGTCCCAGTACCTTTTAGTGTTAGTGAACACTGAGGATCCAGCACACCTTACATTTGAAATGTGTGCCAAAACTTAATCCTCAAACCCAGGAAAAATAGGAAATCCTGCCGCTGCTGCCTCCAGAAAGCAAGTTCTTGGCATTGTGATTCTCCTACACTTAAAAAGAAAGATACAGGATTCTGGGGAAGGTCCTTCACTGCACCACTGTTTGGGAGAGTGTCTGTGTCAGAAAAAAATCTGCCTTGTGTGTTCCGATTTACTATTGAATAGTCAACAAAGGCCTTTTGTTTTTCAGGCCAAGCTTTCCTCCCTCCATACAGCACGACTTCATGCTTCTGCCAAAGGCTCATCTTCAGGCCACCTCAGGGGCTCCAAGGAATTTCAAGAAGACCAAGATGTCAAATGCCACTGCCACAGGAAGGCGAGCAGAACACCTTCAGCAGACAGCTCATGTCCAGAGACAAGATCAAACTCCATTCAGGAATTTGCAGAGTCCTTTGAAAAGCAATTGCATCTCAAAAGCAAACGCTCGGTTTCTTTGGTAGGTAACAACCAGCTTAAGATCACTACAAAAGAAAAAAGCCCAACCAACTAAGTCAGCTTCATGCTTTGTGTAATTGCTATGACTTTGCTGGGGGAAGTGCAGAAATAAACTCCAATTAGAATTTCTCATATTACAATTTGGTCTCAAATTATTACAAGTAGAACAAACAAGGTTAAAGTTGTATCATTAGTGTGAGGATTCTTGATGTGGTGTTACTGTCTAGGCTTATTCAGGAATGTTTATTCTCAAAACAAGACACTACACTGGCTCATGTGGCAACATTTTCAGAGGTTTCTATGGCTGTGGCCACAAAACATGACAATACAAACCCAGGTTTGTTTCACTTCTTCTGCTGCAACACCCAGCTCACTTTTCCACTGCTGCTGACCTGACTTAACCTGTGTGGAGTTATCTGTAATACTGCCAGACACTGTGGTGTTTGAGAGGCTTCTCATTTACCCCTCAGGACACTGCTTTCTGCAGTGTCATCACACAGCTGCAGCAGCAGCAGCTATTGCTATAAGTAGCAGAACATATTTTCACTGAAAGGGCATGCAGGCAGCAGGGGAATCTCCCCCCATTTCATCCTCCTCCCCATCATACTATCTAGAGTCATGAGCATTTTGTCTGGTGTGTGTTGATGAAGCAGCCAATAACAACCTTTTGTCTATGACACTAATATATTTTTATTATTTTGGTACATAGTATCTGCTGTATCATGAAAGGAAGGGTAATAAATCCTAACTCACTATTAAGTATCAGAAAAACACTATCAAATTGTCACTCCATTCAAAAAACTGCTTGAATAACACCTGACATTAGCATCAAATAACCACAGAAGGAAGTATCCTTTTTTTTTTCTAGTTTCTTGACACTGACAATTTGTATGGGAAAGTAATTTTCAACTCTCTTTCCACAGCAAAAGAGGGGAAAATCTCTTTTAAATAAGCAGAATATTTACATGTTCAGTCCCATAACTCTAGTCCTTGCATGACTGGTCCTCTAAGAATACACAGAATTATAGAATTATGATGATGGCAACACTGTTACACCATTGTCAAAATTTCAAGTGCGTTCCCTAGTCTTCTTTTTCCTGTTCAGGAGCTATTCAGTTGATTTCATTTGGAAATTTACATTGCCTTATGTGCCAACATTCACCAGTGGTTGTCTGATTTATCATTTATAATGTCGCAAAAATGCCTGAGGCTAGAAGGTCTGTGAGTGTGTAGTTGATGTATGATTAGGTATAGTGAGCACATTGTATTAAATATGACTTTGGTTCCAGTCAAAAGCATGGATTCCAGTGCCCCTCTATAATCAGCAGTGAGGGGTGCTGAGCTGCATTTTAATCAGTTTTTCAAGCAGACCAAGTTGTTGCCATTCCCTCAGCCACAATTGTAGTTTGGGAGATGTGAAGGACTTGTGAATCTCAAAGAACTGAGCAATAGGTCAGAGACCTGAAAGGAAATTTGGCCTTAAACCTGTGTCTCCAAATGGAGCATTTTTTTTTGCATTCAGAACTCTGTGGGTACAATTCAAACCACCACGATCAGATAGGTTAACAGTGTGGGAAAGGTAATTCATCTCTTTCCCTGTATATTGCTTTTTGCATAAAAATGTTTTGAGAACCCTTCAGACCTTGTTTTCAGTGAGGTCTTTGCAGCTAGCACTGAGCAGCCTTCAGGGACATAAGAATGGATCACATGAAAGGATAGAAACAGGGAGTCTGGGCTGAAAACTGAGAGCCTGCTCTCCTCTTCAAGTCCACTGAGCCTGTGACCTTCCTATCATATACAGAGTAAAATCAAAGTATGTGTTTCTTCTTGCTGAGCTTTAGGGTGACTGGCTTGGGCCTTGAATGGTAAATCCGATCTTGGTGAGGCAGGTTACTGGTATGTTTTGTTACATAGTGAAATAAAATAATGAGGGTTCTTTTCGTTTTTTTTCATTCTTGTACGAGTCTCTTTTAATTCCCTGCTATTTTTTTCCCTGCCTTTTAGCAACCTGAAGGTGCAAAAGAGAGACGAGAAAGAGAAAAATTGCATTTGAGTAAAAGCAAGTCTCATAAGAGAATGGGAAAGAAATCAGAGGCAAGGAGAGAGCGGGAAGAAACTGAAAGTTCAGAAGTACCTGCAAAACACAGCGAACAATTTCCATCACAAGCAAGCACTCAGAAAGGTTACATATGCACAGGCAGCTAGAATGCATTGAAATAATCAATCTTAACACTCCCCTTGAAGAGCAGAGGGAGCATTCTTGTTCTGTTTTGACTAGAAGAGGCCTATTAGCTAGAACAACCCCTAAGATGTAAAATAAAAGTAAAATTCAACTGCATCACTGGCACCATGTTACTACCTTCCTTTCTTCACTTTTGTTGTTAGAAGTGTGACCTTTGTCATAGGAGTGTATCAGTAGCAAGATCCAAGTTAGAGATTAACCACCATTAAAGGACTTCAAGCATGTTTAGCATTGCAGCAGGACAGTGGTGGATGTGTTCCTTTAAGAGGAGACTATCTATGTATTACAGAGCCGTGCAAAGCCTTATTTCTTTTTTAATTGAAAACAGGCTTTTTGGTAGGTTTGGGAAGAGAAAAGTACCCATAAACAGCCAACTGCTTCCTGGCCCTGACATTCACTTAGATATGTCTTGAAAACAGGTATCATTTTGCTCTGACAATCTTTCAGCTCCAAATTTATGTAAGTAAGAGAAGAGAAGCCCATGTCTCTTCTACACTTCCCTGATGTCTCACTTCTCTCTGCTTTTCCTACCACTGTGCTTTTCCTATCACTTGTTTTGCTGGCATCTCCCAGCCCTCTCCCATATCCCCAGCCACACAACTAGTTCTTTCTCCCAACTTTACCCTTGTTACCTTGCTTCTTTTGTGGCCTTTACTCTCTTCATTTACTGTTTTACTGCCTTGTAGCTACCAACCTCTTTTGCTACATCTCTGCTTTTGCTTCATCAACTTTTGAGCCTTGCTGAAAATTCTCCAGTAAAACTATAGATGTTCTGTCTCTCATATTTCCATATGATCTCTTCAAGGGGCTGCTAAGGCATTGCAACCCTTTTTACTTTTCCAGAATTTGGACCAAACTGACTGTCTGTGGTAAGCAGGACCTAGGAAAACTCTGTTCCCCTGGTTGAGGATCTCCTGAACGCAGGTGTAAATCTCATCTCCACATGCTCACAAACACATACACACTCCCACAATCCCCCTATGCCCCCATTTCTTCAAAGTGACAGTGTTCTCTGCAGATACAACGCTGCTCTCTTTGGGAATAATCTCCCCAGGCCTACTATGGAGAAAGCCTGATTTGGATAATGCACTTAGAGAAGAGTGAAGACCAATGAAGTCACGAGCGAAACTCAAGGTCTGATGGATATTCTTCCTGTGATTCTTCTGTAATTAACAAAGATCTTACTAATTTACCTTAGAGCCTTACTTTTGAATATTCAGCCTTTTAAAAGCTTAGGGCATCCTTAAAACTTTGTAACACTTACATCCATTAGGGGGTTGCATTGTTTGTTTTCTTTGTTTAGGGCTTTGGGGGATACAAAAGAAAACAATTGAACCCTTACTGATGCTTGTAAATTGCTTCTTGCCTGGTAACATATATTATAAACTAATAAATCTAATAATGGAAAAATATTGTTCCTATGCATAGTTCCTGTCCTTCCCAATCCAGATTGAATTTTTATAAAGTTCTTCTGTCAGCCAAAACTTAAATATAGATAACTTTTTCTTTAAATCTTAATCTGAAGACTGCTTTACAAAAGGTCTGGCTAGAAAAGAACATGGCGAGCAGTGTCTGAGCTCTTCAGATAAAACCTCTCACATACATCCTTTCAGGTAGCAGCCTGTTCTCACATCTTGGGAGAGCTGAATGGCATGGCTGCATCAGCTTCGCCTGAATTTCAGGCCATCATCTGCCTCCTTCTGTTTACAGGCAGATTAGCAGGCCCCAGCAGAATTTGCTTGTGTTCATGAGACCAATGTGCTGGTTGTACACCACACCTGATGGAAAGGAAACACTAAACAGAGCTAAAATAGGAGAGCCCTGTGTAGACTGCCTCCGACTTGCTGGTTACCATCTCCCTGAAAGCACAGAGAAGCCTCACTGCCACCGGAGCATCTCTGCCTGCAAGCAGCTTCCCTGTGCCCCACCGAACCCCATCTCTCTGATGGAGGAGTCTGTAAGTGTTTATGTGCTCTTGAACTGGCCCATCAGCCCCATGGTGTGACTCTGGAAACAGAAGCTTTCACAAAATGCCCTCTATTTACTCAAAAGTGTTCTCTCTTGCTTTGTATCACAGCTGATTAGACCAGCAGCCCTTTCCAGGTCGGTCCCTTCCAGTCTGAGGCAATAGTATTACTTAGACTGAAGCTAGCATGATAGAATGTAATCATTTTCCACAGAAATTAACAAGTATTGCATAACAAATCAGGCATTTGGGAAGGTGGGCGACCATCCAAAGAGGAATCTGATTGCAATGGCATGTCTGATATTTGTGCTTCCACAGGAAGTGGAATACACAAGTAGTCAGAAAGGCTCCAGAGGGTTTCCATTCTCACAGTAGGTCACTAGTTCTGTTGCAACTGACATAAAAAGTCACTGCCTTGATTCCATCCTGAATTCCCAGAGCAGTGGGGCTGGATGCAGGCAGTTTCTGCACAACAACCATTCCTGCACTAACACTGTTTGGTTTTTCTGCCCTTTCCAAGAGTGGGATGGCTGCAAGCTGTATCACAGTTCAAACCCTAGAAGGAGGTCAGGCTTCAGTGGGAAGTGAAGACAAAGGGTTGAAAAAATCCATATGCTCACTAATAAGAAATATTAGAAAACATGAAATAGAAAGGGGAACAAGCAGGAAAACTGGTGTGATCCATGAAGGAAATATTAAACTTGCTGTGTCTCACAAGTGGAAGTCCATGGTCTGATAAAACGCTCATCCCTGTGAATTCTTCCAGAAGCTCAGGCTAGCTGGAAAGTGCTCCTGTGGGAAGGGAAGATGTGGGTACATACAAACTTTCAAGAGCAAGAGAGACTTATACCCCAGTGTTTTCTGAGAGGGCTAGGAAGTTGTGGTTATGCCGTCTGTTGGGTGGGCATTCCCAAAGCAAAATATTTATTCTTGCTTCTCAGGTATTGTTTTATTGCAGCATTGTTTGGAGGATGAATTAAATTTTGCATGGTGGTTAACTTATCATGTATTGGTATATGAAATGCCACACCCCACGCAGGTAAAATGATGTAACAACTGTATTTATGTACATGCTCACAACAACCCTTTCTGGGGAAAAAAATAGGAAATATTTAAATGCATGAATAAAATAAAAATTAAACAACCACTATGTATAACTGAAGAAGAATTTAATACCTATTGAAAAAAGGAAACAAAATATTAAATACAAAAAATATTAAAATATTAATCAGCAGGGGTTTTTTCTTTAAAACAAAAAATGGTATTTGGATAAGCACATGCATTCAGTGTACATGTTGATAGAGTAAAACCACATAGAGATATAATCAAGCTTGATAACTGAAATTATTCACACAGCAATGAATCATAATCACGGGACTTTGAGATTATCGCAGCTTTCTGCTAAAACTGTTGTAAACAAACAGGTCTTGAAATATTTCCAGAGAGATATTACAGCCAAACCCTACTCATTCAATGAGAGAACTTAGCACTGAAATACAACAAACTTTAAAAAGAATGCCCTGCCTGCAGTTGTTGTGCCAGGGCTTTAGGTAATTGTGCGAAAATAAACCCACTCATCATAGAAAACATTGCTCATAGCACGCTGATTTTCATTCTCACTGTTGTTTTAGATTGATTTGACAGATGATAATTTCCCTATTAGGAAGATCCCTCTGCATCCCAGCTCAGTATCTACAGTTCTTCAGAAAAAGATAATTGCTCTCAGCTGTATCTTGTCTCTGAGATCAGACAGAAAATAAGAGAAAGAAGTGATACAATGACATCAATATTCTGTCATACTGGATACATTCTTGTCCTTATATGTTTGTCCAAATGCTTCAGTTCATACAATGAACTGACAAAAGTTTTGGTATGTTGAGAAGACCAACCAACTTGTGACAGTTGCACATGAATTTTTATCAAAAAGCCATTGAGGCCCCTAGAGAGACCTCAGACTGGAAAATTAGTCCTATTCCTGATAAATGAAGTATCAAAAAAATCTCTTTTTTTTGTTTTAAAGCTTGAGCAGAAGGATTCATGGACATGGTTGCCTGCAGCCATACCCCGTGATAAGAGGTGAATGCTAATGTTTGGTCCCTTGAAAAGCAACCCTTCCTGGACCATTATGCAGTGGCTCTCATTTGATATACTGCTCTTCCTGTATACACAAAATTCATCTTCAATGTTTCTCATAAGCTTTTTAAGCATAGTGGGTCTACTCCTGGAGGACTGCTATACAGAGAAATTTGTCTGTCAGAAAACCGCTACAGTGATTTTAGATTAACACAAGTTTATGCCTGGCAGAGGGGAATGATTAGGACATTTCTTTGCTCTAGTGGTCCCAGCAGCAATAAAAGATCCTCAGGGAGAACAAAACAGCTTTTGGCTGCTCTCAGCTGTGCAGGAGTGGCAACCAGTTTAGCCCAGGATTTGGGATACATATAGTATCCATCCATGAATTCCTTCTCCATTGTGCCGAATTCTACATGCCCATAGCTGCAGATGAGGCTACTTCATCTTCCATTCCTTTAACATCTTTTACATAGAACAGAAGGACTGTCACACTAGGATAATCCAGGTCTCAACTGGTCAATGGGCATCAACCATAATGTCCATCACTCACTCATGGTATTCACTGCAATGTGATTTCCTAATCCAAAGCAATGCTGAGCTTAGAATGCTAAGACTGATACAAATTTCTTTTCAGTCGAAGCAAGAAGATTCCCATGTGCAATTTCTCATGGTGTCTTGGGGACTGATAGGAGCACAGAAGTTCACTGCATGCACATCTTTCACGAAGAGAGGTTATGGCAAACTCTCAGGGCCTTATTTTCTGTTACTTGCACTATAGAGTGTAGAGAAAGGACAGATCTTGACCTAAACCCTGAGTGTTGGTGACTGAGATGTGATATATCTTTGTGTTGAAGCTGCTGCAGCAATCCTGTATTACCAGATGCTACTTAGAAGGTGGGAGAACCCTCAGTATTATCTTTAATGGCTTTTAACAATGTTTTGCACTGATGGAAAGATCAAAGGTGAAGACAGTGGGCCACACTGAAGCTGCTGCAGCCAGAGTGTGTAATTCTTTAAATAGCTGTATTAGTGGAAAAGTGGAACACAGTGCTCTAAAAGAGCTGCAAGCAGCTGGATGTTTCAATGTCTGCAGTTCAAAGGTGGCACTGCAGAGAGGGAACAATCATTTCTCTTAATTCCCAGCTAGCTGATGTACTGCATTGTCGTGGTTTAACAACAGGTGTATGCTAAGGAAGGCAGGAGCCTCTCTTGGAATGAAGGATGTAAATCCCCTCCCTCTGTAATATTATAATTTTGGATTTAAGGGGGCTCTCAGGCAAAGGTATGGCAATAGGAATTACAGTTCTTTATTAGGAGAACTAAAATAAAACAAGCATGCAGTATTACAAAAAAAAAAACCCCACTGACAGAATACAACCTGACACCCTGTTGGTCAGGGTGTTCGTAGCAGTCCAGTTGCAATGGTGGCTGCAGTCCTCCTGCGGTGGCAGATGTGGCTCTGCTGAAGCAGTGATCCTGTAGAAAGGTGCAGCCCTCCACTGAAAGTCCAGTGGTGATGGATGGGCCTGTTCTTCCTCTGGGAGTCCAGTGGAGAAGGCTGCCTTGGTGCCCCAAAGTCTAGGTTTTTATCCAGGTAGAAAGGCTTGGCTCCTCCCCCTGGATGGAGCATTTCCCAATGGGATGATGGAATTTTATCAGTGGGACTCAATGGCCCATTAGCAGAAGATCTCTCCCTGGAGGGAGGATGGGTCATGGAAGAGATAAAGAAACTGCCCTGGCTGGTTTCTTATCAGCTGGTTTATCGACACCATCCCCCACCCCAGTTCTAACAAATGGTGATGGAATTCCTTTTTTGGTTACGTTTTGCAACGCACGACATGTGTCCAGCTCTGGGGCCCCCAACACGAGAAGGACATTGACCTGTTGGAATGAGTCCAGAGGTGAGCCACTAAACTGATCACAGGCCTGGAGCACCTCTCCTATGACAACAAGCTTCGAGTTTTGGGACTGTTCTACCTGGAGAAGAGAAGGCTCTAGAGAGATCTTAGAGCCCCTGCCAGTACCTAAAGAGGACCTACAAGAAATCTGGATAGGAGCTCTTCACAAGTGCATGGAGATTGTTGACTCCTCATCGCTGGAAGTGTTCATGGCCAGGCTGGATGAGTCCCTGAGTAACCAGGTCTATTGGAATGTTCCTTGCCCATGACATGGTGCTTGGAACCAAACAATCTTTTAACCTAACCATTCTGTGATCCTATTGTGATAGAGATAAATTATGTAGTATAGTTGTTGCCTATACTGATAACTTCAGGAAAGGCACCAAGCACCAAGTACTCCTCTCTTTGGTGGTTGTTTCTGTAGATGGCACCCGAGATACATCGGTGGGGTGGAGTGGAGGGAGAGAAGCAGGCATAACTGCTGTGCTGTGGTGGTATTTCAAAACACAAATCTGACCTCAATGCTCTTTGATATGGTATCAAATAAACAAAAATAGAATGCCCTGAATAATACATTCTTCTAGAAAAAATAAACCTGGATCCTGGTGAAGTTATTCTGATTATAAAAGGACTTCACCTTCCTTTCCTTAAGGTCAATGATCTAGTAAATAATTTGGACGAGGGATCTTAAAGGAATTTCTGAAGGGAATATATTCAGCTCCACTTCCTGAGAAATTAGAGGAATTATTGCATTAAAATCCAGTTTGCAAGTGCTCCTTTTCACTTGTTCTTAACAGTGTATTCAAAAGTTGCTGTTAAAGAAACCAAGCTGTCCCACATGTCATGTCCTGGTGTGTCTGCAAAGTCAGTGGCAGGTTCTTGTCCTCTGTGATAAAGAAGTGAAGGAGAAGATCCTTTAGAATTACAGAGGGGAACTATTCAAGGTTTGATTCTAGATACAGAAGAGAAACCATAACTTTACTCAGTGTATTAAGTGGTGTGGATTTTTACAAAGTTCAGAGATGAACTTTGATGATAAAACCTCCTAGGTCCTTCTCAGTGATTAGGGAAGAAGTCAAAATATTTTTACAATTCCTTGGACAGTGTAAATCAAAATTGCACATTTGCTACAATACATTGTTTGCAAGATCTTTCATTTAAAATCATTAATCAACTAGATAACCTCCATAGCCATTTTCCAGCAGAGGGAGTCTGTTCATACCAAGTGAGAATATGCACTATAGTCCAGTGCAAGCACAATTTGAGACTAAAATAGTTACACTGGCAACAGGAGACAACCATCATCAACAGCACAGTCAAATTTTGTGGTCAAATTTTGCCCTGTGTTGTTCATATACGACTCTTTTTTTTTTTTTTTTTAATAAAGGAAATCAGTATACATTGAAACCCATGGGGGAGCTTAGTCTGGTATTAGGGACTGCAGTATTTACCCCATGGTCAGCAGAAAACCCTGATCCAGCTCTCTCCTAGTCCTTAGTATAGGAAAGATAACACTTTTCTTGCCCCGGGTTTATTCTGACAGAAGTTTCTCAGTGTGAAAAAGCAATAGCATTTTTATTCTTATAAGCAGTACAAGTACTTTTCACAGGCAACGTAGCTGAAAATAAGCCATATTTCAAAACACATTTCAAAACATCTTTGTCCATCAAATCCAGCCTCTCCTCTACAACTGCTGAGATGGGTGGGATGTCCACCCCAATTTTGGCTGGTCTGGTTCAAAGTCTGGGATGTGGGGACATTTGTGCTGCTTTTTCTGGGCTGCAAACAGCCATGGCAAAGGGCAGGGACATGCTCCTGCTGGGCAGCTTTGTTGTGAGGGTACATCTGGTAGTGGGACAGAAATAAGCACCTGGGTAGCAGCAGGAGTCTTAAACTACTCAGCTTCTTTGCACAGCTAACATGAGTTACAGTCCTTGTCCTCTCACTGTTATTGCAGAGGAAATCTGGACACATAAAGCCATATTGAACTTCATTCTCCAAGCACATACAAATATGCTAATTGCAGGGGGATTATTCATGGTTGTGAAATGAAGCATAAATGAACACACTGGCAGGACCAGTTCATACGTCCTAAAAGAAATGAAGTAAGTCACAGGAATGTCTAAACAAAGCTGATAGTGATTTAAAAAGGATGATTTGACTGGGAACTTCCGCAGGAGACATGGAATCAGAACTGACCTTCTTTCCCTTTTACACTTATCACTGGCTTACTGAATTAGTTAGTAATTTCATTTTTATTGTGTCTGTTCACCAAGGTACAGAATAACATTTTATATATATTTATATAGCATATGCACTATACATATATACAAATATAAATACACACACACACACACACACACAGAGACATGTGCTGAAAATTAGGCTTTTGTATAACTGCATGTCCCAGGAGAACTCTGCTGTACTGTAGGTTTCTGTCCACCACTCCTCCTGCCTGGCCACAAACTGTTACTTTTCATCTGCCCCTAGGTTTTTCTGCTTTCCCTCAACTTTCTTGCTCAGAAACAGCCTTCTCCCCATCAATTGCCAGCTTCCCTACAACAGACTTCTCCTACAGAGATGCTTAGCTGATTGCCCGTGACCCCATTTGTATCCATCATCATCTTGCGAGCTCAAACCCATGTTCAAGCATGCCAGTGCTGATAAGGTGTCTGTGTCAATACACTCTAACCCATGGGCAGATGGACATGCCCATGCTATGGGAAACCTCAGGAAAAGGCAGGAACAAGTGAGAGTCTGCACCGTGGAAGCTTGGGAGCGGAGTTGGTGATGCCAGGGGTGAGGAGCTCAGGCTGAACTTTTCCATGGGGTGGTCTGATTAGTGTATCCCTGGGGAAGAGCATGGTAGAGAGAGCCCAGAGCTGTCTTTGGGAGTGAGCTGGTTTGTAAGAGGTGTTTTGAGTTCATAGTAAATTCAGGTGTTTTGAGAGACCAAAGTTTCCCTAAGTGACAGCCAGCCAGGAAACCAAAGGATCCATTTCCCAGTGAGATGGGATACGTGGGCATGCCTGTAAGGAGCTGGTTGGGAGGACAGTGGCTGAGGGAAAAGTGTTTGTCTCCTGGAAATATTGGTTCTGGTCACAGAGATGTTTGTGACTTGTATGGACTCCCTCTTTATTACGGCTCTTTCTCTTTCACGTAAGTGATAAATGTGTGTATTGGGGGAGCTTTTGTGCACCAGAGATTTTATGGCCCTGGTGTCCCGTGGCCATAGACCAGTACAACAACCACATGTGGCAAGCTGGAGGGCATTTTCCTGCTGTGCTGCAGAAGAGCCGAGGGAGAAGGGTTGCAGGAGGCAATTTCCAACCTCCTCATCACTCCACACTCACCTTCCACAGCTGTGCTCCTGCTCTCACTTTCCCTCTTCTGCTGAAAAAGCGTTTTTCCCTCTTTCTCCCTAGGCTGAGCTGCAGCTGATGTTTTTCATATAATTGCTTAACTGGCAGTGGTTTCCCCATCCTGTTCTTTCTGCCTTGTGTGTCTCTCTCCGCAGGGTTGTTCACCCTGATGCCTTTCCCCAGCTAACTATCCTGACTCACCCGAGGAACGTGCAGAACGGCAGCAAGTGAGCCAGAGAGACTGAGAGAACAAAGATTAACAAAACAATGAGGAACATAAAACTGAAAATTTTTAAAAATATGGAAAGAACACCATTAGATTTACAAAGTTAAACTCTCAAACACTGGACAAATCCAGATCTAGGGCTGCCTTTAGCAGGAGGGATAGTTCAGCCCCCTTTTCCCTTCCCCCACACAATGTGTATTATGTGACATGATTTAATTGTTTGGCTGCATACTATTTTTCCCAGAGGACTAGTGCCTCATTTAGTGTAAATGCAGGACAGTGTCTGGGAATGAAGCTGGTCTCTGCATTTCCTGGACGAAGTGTGTGACTAGGAGCCCCATTTATCACCACGTAACCCAGACACTGCGCTGAATTTGGAGCTGACAGCTTCTTCATGAGGTTTTCTGGGGTGGGTTCCTGCAGCCTCTGACTGTTTATCACCACAGTGTGCCTGAAGGTGAGAAGCTACTATTTCCAGGGAACTGGGAACTTTTTATTATGATTTGATGAAGTTGTTTTTTTTTAATACTCCATTGGCTCTGGCATTTGTTCAGAATACTTTATGATTTAACTAACTGATGCAGCAGACTTCATTTGCTATTCTGAGTCCTGGGCGCTTCTATAGATCTATAACCTAAATGTCTCCTACCAGGTGTCTAAAAACAATAAACCATAAGCCAGACATGCAGATATCTCACCTAGATGTGAGATAGATAGATAGATAGATAGATAGATAGATAGATAGATAGATAGATAGATAGATAGATGATAGATAGATAGATAG
>JAWWMU010000001.1:16461781-16478270 GCA_035048155.1 Cinnycerthia olivascens
TAGATAGATAGATAGATAGATAGATGATAGATAGATAGATAGATAGATAGATAGATAGATAGATAGATAGATGGATGTGAGAGATTGATAGAAGCAGGGAGAGTTTCTAATTCTTTCAGCTGCCATTTCTTTCCTCTGCTAGTAGATTATTCCCTGTTTTCCCACTGTTCTCTGCCTTAAGTTTCCGTGTCCCAGATAAGCTAGGACTTGGCTTGATATTTGACCCTGAGTGAGCACACCAGATGAGCTCTCCACTGCCTGATACTATTTAGAAGTAACATCTTGTAAACTCGTTTGACTACTCTGTTGCTGACTGTCCTTCATCAAAAAATGCCAGGTCATTTTCCTGAGCATGGATAATCTCTCATTTTCTAATGCAAAAATTGCATCATGGGCTGGAGCATAGCACAAAGAAATGCCATTCCACATTCTCAAGGATGATTTTCAGAAGTCCGTGTTGATATCTGCAGCTTTAAAAGTGAACTTTTCTCTCATTCAGCTGATACCCAGTGAGACAAAGAAAAGCCAGGATTCTTGCTCAGCACTGTGGGGACAGGGCTCAACCTTTATGCGTTTGTGTCGTGGTTTAATGTGCACAAAAGCAGCACAGTAGTGCAGACAACCTCACCTGCACAGCTCACAGTGTTGAGACATACTTGCTTCAAGAACTGAAACTCCAAGAAGAAAAACATTTGGGATCCAAAAAGACTTTGTCCTGGTGCTTCTGCTTTTCCCAGATTTCTCCGTTCTTCATCATCATAGTACAGGGATAGGAAAATCTGAGGAGAAAGTTCTTACTGTTACTACTCCTGGCATTTCTGGCTTGATTACATCAGATTCTCTGTGCCACATTGCTAGGCTGGTTCGAAGGACTCTAATCGACTTGAAACATAGCCAATTACCTGTGAATTATAGATTGTTTCAGGAAATGCTCCTGAAGTCCCTGCAGTTCCTCTGTTCATGCAGATAGTGTTAAGCTGAGCTCTGCTGACTTTTTTATCTCCATGATTGTTTTTGCATGTTCTTCTAGATGAAAGACTTTCATAAGGGGGAGTACATTTTTATATGCTAGAAATCAGCTTGACAAATTGCATGGACTCAGAAAAAGTACTCCTTTTGGAAGTTTCTTACAAAGGTCTTATAGGCTACTTGTAAAAAACCAAAAAGTAGACAACATTAACATAGCTAATAACTATTAACATTAAAAAATCAAAAATTTCATGTATAATGTAACTAGTTTTCTTCCTGTGCCCAGATGATAGGATTAGGAAGCATTTTTAAACTTTACGGATTTAAACTTGTATCTTCAGAATCCATGGAAGAGCAGATATCCCTAATAGATATGGATTTTGGTAAGAAGGGTCTTTGTATTCAAATTCACTTTTTATTTATTTTGGTGTTACAAGTCGTATTAAAATCAGAATGTCAATTTTTTTTTCCTCAAGTCATACCCAATGCATGTATTTGCTCTTTATTCAATTAATGCATGAACTTTGCAAGGCCAGAATTATTTTTTTAAGTTTCTGGGCACTCTATCCAGAGAGCTATTATTTTATCAGCCACACTTCTATGGTACAATTTATAAAATCACAGATTGGTTTAGATTGGAAGGAATCTTACAAACCGTTAAGTTTTAATCCCCTTGCCATGGACAGGGACATCTTCTAGACCAGGCTGCTCCAAGCCCCATCCAGCCTGGCTTTGAACACTTCCAGGGATGGGACATCCACAGCTTCTCTGGGCAACCTGTGCTGGTACCTCAGCACCCTCACAGTAAAGAATTCTGAGTAAAGAATTCCTCATATCTTCCTTTCTCCCATTTTTGAAAACAGAAGCAATGTTTACCTTTTTTTCCAGTCACTGGAGACTTCACCTGACCAGTGTGACTTTTCAAATATGATGGAAAATATCTTGGCAGCAACATTAGCCAGTCCCCTCAGGACCCTGAGATGCATCTCACCAGGTCCCAGACACTCATGGTATTCATCTTCATCAGATGGTCTTGAACCTGCTCTTCACTTGTGGTGGCAGGGCCTTCACTCCCTCAGCTACAAATTATGTGTGGTGCTACAAAGATACCTACAAACAGCAAATGCAGACCTTGGACTCCAAGTGTTCAGGGGAGTAGATCAACATCTCACTTCAGTTTTCACCCAGAAACAAGTCCTGGGTATGTAAAGTAGTGCTCTCTCAAGTGCTCTCTCAAGTGCCCAGGCTGAAACCAGCTCACCTTCCCCCAGGTGCTATCTTGCCTTCTGGGCCAAAATGCAGATGTTGCAATAATCCTAAACCATCTAGAGTTCTAATTTGTCTGTAATGTGCTCATGAATTATTTGGATCAAGGCACAGATGTGTGACTTCATGGTTGATGTTAGTGCCTGATATGTGTGTTAACTCTGATGAAGTAAAAGCTCTGGACACCACATTAAATCAATGTAATAGACCTGTGGGTCTTGGAGCCACAGACATTTGACCATGTGATGTTTCATTAAGCTAACTCCTGTGGAAAGTTGTTCAAGCACTACTTGCAAATTCATCTCACATAATTTAGGCTTTGCCATGAAATAATATTTTAGTTCCTTGCTTCAGGTGTAATGCTCAATATCAGCAGTGAACAACCAAACAAATGCTCTGTTTAGATGCTCTATTCCTCCAGCAAGGGAAGAGCTCATTTGCCTGACTGTGTGCCAAGCATGTATCCTGAGTTTGCAAGTGGAGTGTTGAATTAATTTCCTAACTAACTTAGGAATAAGGCAAAAAGAGTAAGGTCAAAATGAAGGAAGGTCTGAACTTGACTGAATGTGGCAGCACTGTGGGCCTTTTGTTGAGCTTAGGTAAAAACATCACAAAAGATATTTTGCTATTTCCATAGTCTCTAACAGTTTTGTAGAATATTTCATGCATGCACTTCTCTGTGGTTACTTTGACACACGTTAATTTGCAGAAGTGCAGAATCCCTGCAGGGCTCTGGTGATGCAAATTGGAGTTTTCTCCACTGGTGACTTAGAATGGCTTTTAAGTTGTTTTAAATGTGGATGGATATGAGGAATCCCAGAAAGCAATTATTGCTCCACTGCCAAGACAAGCATCAAAACAGTGGTAAATAGAAGAGGTAATTATAATTATCAGTGTTATTGACTCATTAGCTCAGTCTAACTGAAAACTCTTCTGCAAGAGAAGGATATTCATTAGGTAGAGATTAATGTTGTGATGTGAAATGCATTCTGCTGTCTGAAAAAAAACAACTGCAGAAGAAGTCACTCAGACCAGGAAGCAGCTTTCATAGAGGCTGAATTTCTGAAGCACTGTTTACAGAGAGGTGGTCCTTCTGGGAAATATTATTGCCCTTTTCTCTGTACTCATTACATCCCCCAACCTGCAAAGGCATCTGTTTGCCAGATGCTGAGAGGTGTTTGCTGGAGTACTATTTATCTGAGAGTGAAAGTGTCATTTTGTGCTAAGGAGCAGGCATGGATGCAGCTGCCTGAGGAGATAAGTGAGCATGAAAAAGTTTCAATCTTTACATGGAGTTGATTTCCTCCACAAATTTCCACGAAAAGCTTCCACAAAAGTTTTCCACAAGAAGATTTAAGAAATCTTAAATTAGGGGACTTGAGAGGGATGTCTCCTAATTCAGTCCAAGCTGTGACTTACTGGTAGGGAAAGTTGTGCCTCAGCTTGGTTATTCCTACAGCCACAGGGGAATCTGGCAACACAACTTCTTGATGCTGACAGGGGTGGAAAAGGGTCAAGGGAGTCTTCAGGAATAGTTTAAACAGAGCTTGAAAGCCCTGTTAGGAAAATTAATCCACAAACACCAGAAATTTATGTCTAAAAAGGAGACAGAGGAGTCCTTTATTCGAATAAAGAGAGAAACCATGGGGCATTTCCCCTGGGGAATCTCGAATGTTTGGAGGACACAGCCTCCTTTTTATCCCAATTTCCCAAACGCATTTCCCTCTCTCTTTCCCCATTGGCTGAGGTACTTGAGAGTACAGACTTCCCAGAATGTCTGATATCTAAGGTTTCCCTCTAATGTATAACCCTTCTTTTAATTTTTAATTCTTATGGAATTTATTGTTTCTCCCCATTGCTTCTTTCATCTTTCAATAACCAATTTCATTTATTAGCAAACATGCAATTTGTTTGTGAGGTAAATACCTTTTTTCCATTCATCAACCGGTGGAATCCTTCCCATTGTTTCCTTTATTTCTCCTTCCTTTATCTCTCAGTGTTAGTTTTATCTACCAGCAGACCCACAGCTTGTTTGTAAAGACAAATCCCTCATTCCTCTCAACCCCATTATCACAACTTCCCGGCAAATACCTCAAAGGAGGATTTTTCCACAGTGAAATATTTGAGGTTTCCACTGGAGTTCTCTGCTGGCTGTTGTAACAGAGGTGGTGCACTGTAAGATGCCCTTCCTTACACTGTGAATGGTTCTGTAATGTCACCCTGTATACTACAGGATGACATCGGCAAAAAAAGCTGTGGCTTTGTTCTTTAAATCTTATTTTTAGACATTCTTCTTTTGGATTCAGGGCCATAAATTTGGCTTTGGATTCAGTACCATAAATTCCTGCTAAATTACAGGAATGAGAACCACTGGCGCTCATTTTCGTGGAGAAAACCACGGCTGTCGGTGTGTGTAAATAAAAAAAGGCCTCTGTTATATGACGCGATCAATGGAAGGTTTGTATATCTGAAAGTCTCTCTACTACTTCTATTTTTCTTCGCCTGCCCGGGCTACTGGGGGCCGCTGTCCCCGGCCGCCAGCCCCGCGCCAGCCCTGCCCGCTCCCGGCCGCTTTTTTCCTGGAAAGCGGGGCAGGAGAGAGGGCGGGCAGCGCTGGATCCCGCTGAAGCCTCGCTTTGCCCGAGCCCCTTTCCTCTGACTCTGCTCTGGGTCCTTCCCGGCCAGGCGGGGAGGAGAACGCCCGCCCCCCGCGGGGCCGCCAGGGGAACATCTGGGCGGCCGCGCTGCAAACATCTGGAGCGGCCGCGGCGCATCCCCCGGGGGCCGCGGGCGGAGGGTCCTGCCCCGGCTCTGCCCGGGCCGGCAGCGAGACCCCGGAGCAGGGGGAAGGAAGGAAGGAAGGAAGGCGGAGAAGGAGCAGCAAGGTACAGGTAAGGGCAGCCCGGCTGCTCCGGGGCGGCGGCGGGAAGGGTCGGGGTGAAGGCAGGACGGGCGGCGGCGGCAGGGCGGGGGGATGCGGGGCTGAAAGGACAACTACTCCATGTTTGCCTCCACTCGCTCCACGGGGGGCACTTCTGAGGTGGAAAGCGCGGACGGGACTTTTAAATCAGCAATCGCTTTGGCGAGGGCTGCTGGTGTTCAAAGGCGAGCGTGGCCCTTGCAGGCACTCGGAGCATTCCGCCCCATGTGCCAGAGGTTTTGCAGACGAGGTTCTGGATCGTCGAATAAAGGAGAGATTAAATGTTCGGCTTAGCTCTAAGTTTACTATGTGACTTTTTTTCCCCTCCCTCCCTCTTGGATGTGTCAAAATGGAGATGTACATCCAAACCTGAATTTCCAGGCAAAATTAAAAGAATTCAAATGTATTTCATGACTTCTTACTATATGAGAGAAACCTTAAAATTATCTTAGCCTCTTTGTTTTATTTCAAAACAGAATAACCCTCAGAAAAACAATTTCCATTCCTGGATATGTTCCATTTTGTTACAATTTTCCATCAATAATACTCTCCTAATAACACTTAATACTTGACATGGTATCAAAAAATTATTATCTTTTTGATAAAGGGCTTTTTAAAAAGTTTGGGAACCGAAATATTTCAGACCAAAGTATTTCTGCTTTTTACTTTTTAAACCAAGTGTTTGATAATTACCATGCATTTGCATACTTAGGGCTTGCAATTTCTCCACTGTGTATGACTTTGTTTGCATCACCTTATATCGCTGTTTCCGTGGAACTCTTTAAATTATGGCATAGGTTGTACTCCAAGTTACTGTAAGTACTTTGTAAAAGGAATGTTTTCAATATCCATTTTAGATGCCCAAATTAAAAATGAGCAGATATATTTTTTTAGATTAAATTCTTCATTGACTCTGGAGTTACCTTTCAGAAGTTTGCTCAAACGTCTTCTGCTGTTTTTCAGGATTGCTTGTGTGGCTTTTTCTGTACTTTTCTCTTTACAAATGAAGCTGGGCAATCCAAACAGATTTCTCTTAGTTGTGGAGACTGTGGGTAGAAATAACTGCTGTAGAAGAAAACTCAAATGAACCTTGAGGATTGGCTGGAATAATTATGCCTGTGTTTAGGCAAACTGATGTTTACTCTCTTCTTGCACAGAAATCTGCCTGCAAAGATCATTTTAGTCAGTACTGCAGATGGCCAGTGCAGCAGTACAAAAATGGGCTCCTTGTTTCCAGTCCGAAGAGGCACATGAACCAAGATTTCTCAGTGTTGAAACTCTTGTCAACTGGCTCCTTTTTCTTACATGTGACCAAACACACTCATGCTCACTTGCAGCTGGCAGTAGCAGGAATTTTGACCCTCTCTTCCAAGCTATGAGCAAGAGAAGCTCCAAAACCCAGGAATTACAAATAATTTGACCCTGGTTTTGAAATGCCTTTGTTTTTAGGAAAGTGACTCTCTAAGGGGGCAGTTCTATTCCATCATGCAGCATGAGCCAGACCTTGGGTCCTGGTGCTGCTTTTTGCTCCAGAAGGTAAAAAGGAGACTTAAGTCCCTTTTATCAATTTATGCCTAAATCAGGGCCTGCTATAACACTTTAATGCTATCTGAGCAACACTCCTAAAACTCTTGCTCCAAATCACCTTGCACTTGAGACCTGTCTAAGACAAATTGTGTAGCATCTGTAACGCCAATGGTTTTGGAAGAGGATGTTGCTGGGTCTGCTCCCTCTGTTAATTGTGTTGTTGGAGGGGTTTAAGGAACTGAAGCTGCTGCTGCTGTAGCCTTGTATCATAGAGGACTCTTCAGTTTCTGCTAATGCTGTATGAGCACAAGTTGATTCCAGTTTCATGAGTATGAGTTGGTCCTGTAAAATGGAACTACGCCTCTTAAGCATTTTGTCTTTCCTAGCTGGGCAAAGCCAGGCAGCCATTTCTCCCAGCTAGCATCAATGTTACAGACTGCCTTGCCAACACTCCCATTTATTCATTAGTGTTTCTCTCTCTGGTCTTGATCCAAACAGCTTTCTGCTGTTGGTGGTGTGTTTCCCCCAACCTATAGTTGGTAGAGGCAGTGCATTTGGCTCCCCTTGGAGAAGCAGAATTATCAGGCATCCTGAGATTGACAGACAAGACTGCAGAGAAAACATCAAGGTACAAAGGCAGGTTAGCCAAGGCAAAGCTCTAGGTGCAAACCCCACCTGCTCTGTTGCACAGCTTTGTGGAAATTACTGAGAAGAAAATTTTTATATATTTTTTTTCTTAACAAGACAGAATGCTGTAAGCACTCATGTAGTTGGTTACAATCTTCAAATCCACAAGATTTAAACATTCATTTTTAATCACTTTGTTTGCAATGAGGGCTCATGCTACGTAACTGTACTGCACAGGCAGATGGAGTAGCTGAAGATGGGGACAGACTTTTTAGTAGGGCTTTTTGAAAGGACAAGGGGTAATGGTTTTAAGCTAAAAGAGAGTTTATTTAGATTCGATATAAGAAAGAAATTTTTTGTGAGTTGGATGGTGAGACACTGACACAGATTGCCCGGAGAGGTGGAAAGGTTCCTTCCAACACAAACTATTCTATAATTCTATCAGAAGGTTATGAACACTTAATGGAATAACTTCAGAAAGCAGAGATTCATGAACGAGTGGCTGGCTCTCTATGGGAAGAGACAGCAAAATGAAGCACAGTGTCACAGCAGAAGCCAATATTCTGGACACACGTGCCCTATGTTTCCAGCCTTCTCCCTTGCAGGGGATAGAAGTTCAGCTCTTGCAAGTGTCACCTGCTCATTGCCCAAGTATGAGCTGTTATGAGCATCACATTAACAAACTGAGTCTCTGTAGCTTCTCAGTAAGAAAAACAAGTCCTTCCTATGAAAACCATCAAGGACTTAATAATGACCTCGCATTTGTTGATATGAGCTCCCTTCCCATTTTTGTCAACTTGAGACTGTCCTTAAGATGAAAGCTTACTTATGCACACAGTACCAATAACACTTCTGCTTCCCGTATTTTGTTGATGTTTGGTGATTCCTTAAAACAGTGTCTTAGTAATCCAGTTTCTCATTCAAAGCCTTCAGTCACCCCAATATCTGGTACTGTACATCATGAAGAGAAATTCTAATGCCTTTTCTGTACAGTCACCAGTAGTTATTGTAAGGGAGCAACCCTTGCAACCAAAGAATTATAACTCAAGCAAGCCCAGTACTCCACATCTTCATGCCTTCACACCTCCTCTACAGCTACGTGAAAGGAGGCTGTAGCCAGGTGTGGGCACCTCTTCTCCCAAGCAAGTATGGACAGGATCAAAGGGCATAGTCTTAAGCTGTGCCTGGAGAGGTTTCAGTTGGGCATTAGGAAGAATTTCTTCACAGAAAGGGTGATTGGATGTTGAATTGGACCACTCAGGGAGGTGGTGGAGTCACTCTCTCAGGAGTTGTTTAAGGACAGACTGGATGTGCCACTCAGTGCCCCGTGGTGCAGCTGACAGGGTGGTGATCAAAGGCTGCACTCGATGATCTGAGAGGTGCTTTCCAAGGTAATTGATTCTGTGATTTTGTGACCTGTCCTCCTCTAAGCACAGAGTTCTTTTTCAGATATGGCTTTGCTGGTGGAAAATACCTATTGAAGACCACTCAAACATTAAGTTTTCTCAGTAGACTCCCTCCTTTTTTTTGGGTTTGTCTTCTTATCCTCAAAAAGTGTTTGGAGACATAAATAACAATTGCAGTAACTTCTAAAATTCTGTAAAGAACTCTGTAGGTGCCAAATGCAGGATCTTTCACAGCTCAAGTGATCATTAGTATTTATTACAAATATTTTCCATAGTCTAGTAGTCTCTGTCAGCTTTGCTGTTTTATGAGGTCATTCCATTGAAACCCCAACAGTACTGTCAATATGCTGTAGGAGGAGGTCTATAAAAAGGATACCAACAGAAACGAAATTATATTTTATTTCATTTCCTCTCCAGAGCAGGGCTCTGATCTCTAAATCATCAGTTGATACATCAAACTTTTGTTCTCTTGACATTTCCCTAGCCTAGGAAGCCTTTTATCTCCTAGGAAGCAGAGAATATTTAAGTGAACACAACTGGGAATATAAAGAGGAGCCAGAGATTACGCCTTACAAAACTGAGTTTTGTGGCAAAGCCATGGAGCAATCTTAGTAGCAGTGTAACTGCTGGACCCTCTTCAGTAATTCCCTGTCTTCCTTGAACTCAGGAGCCCAGAACTGGACACAACACCCCAGATAGGGCCTCACCAGGGCAGACTGGTGGGGGAGGATTACCTATGATCTTTTAAAAAGTCTGAGTCACTTCAATGAACAACCTCTGCAGGACTCCAGCTGTTCCTGGAGTTCCATGGGCCAGCAGAGGGCTACAAGGAAGACTAGGAGACCGGAGCATCTCTCTTCAGAGGAACAGGTGAGGGAGATGAGACAACTGAGAGGGGACCTCATCGATGCATACAGATACCTTAAGGTGTCAAGAGGACAGTACCAGAATCTTTTCAGTGGTGCCTGGTGACAGGACATTGATTGTGACAATGGGCACAAACTGAAACACAGGAAGTTCCACCTGAACCTGATGAAAAACTTCTTTCCTGTGCAGGTGACTGAGCACTGAACAGGTTGTCTAGAGACGCTGTAGAGTCTCCCTCACTGGAGATATTCAAGAACTGTCTGGATGCAATCCTGGGCAACCTGCTCTAGACAAACGTGCTTTAGCAGGGGGTTGGACTAGATGACCTGCAGAAGTCCCTTCCAGCACTACCATTCTGTGATTTCATGATTTTGTGATTCTGTGATAAAAGGAATTGACTTCAAAAGGAGAGTGACCGCATACAGGAATTTCGCTAGCTGGCACAGTTTGGGTTAATACAGGGAAGTACTAAGAGCTCCAGCTAAGCCCAGCTCTGGGTGGACTGGAAAAGGGAGATGGCCTCAGATAATAGTGAAGAGCTCCCACAACACAGTAGTGGGATGTCACAGCGTGCCCCTCCTTATGCCCTCTCTCCAGAAGCACTCTGCCTCTGCCACACACAGTCAAAAAACAGGCTGGGAGGAGCACTGCAGCACTTCAGCTGGAGGGCAGCTGTCTTATGTGACTCTGTGGAGAAGGAAACTGCTACCCTGCATGGGGGACAGATGGAGGGTCACCCCACTGGAGGCAACCCACTGTGGGCATAGAAGTGGCTGTGGTGGCTGGAGCCAAACCTGGTCCCACCAGAGGTAACACTGTTATACCTGCCACAGTTTACTGACACACCCATGCTGTTTTACCCTTTATTTCAGCCAGTGCAAGGAAATACCAGGGTTTGTGGTCAATACAGGAGCTATGAATCTTTCATAGGAAAAAATTACTCCTGTGCGTCCCATGCACTTACCAGGTTTACTTTTTGTGTGTGTAAGTTTTTTTAACTTGTGGTGCTCTCAAAAAGGCTCCAATTTGGCAGTCCTGACTACCAAAAATTTCATATCCCCAGACAAGCAGTTGCTCAGATGTCAAGAGCCAATGGTAAGATTATTACGTAGTACTTGTCCCTGGATAACCCTGGAGATAGCCTGCTCATTTGTGGGAGCAGAAACAGTCAGCAGATGCACAGAGAACAGGGAAAGAGAGCCAGAAAAATGAGGGTCATGAGAGATGACAAACACAGTGAGGAGCACACTTGAGGGCTGACAAGTATCTGGGAAGGAAGAGTCTGACAGATGCAAGGCACTGAAAAAGAATACAGTGGTACAAGTTGTGGCCCCAAACTCATCACTGTGGGAGATTGTGTCCCAGAGTCCCTCTTTCCTAGCACCAGCAGATAGATTTCTGGTCATTACCTCTGGGATTTTTGGTTTTCATCCCTGCTTTGTAGGCTTGAAGATTCTCTCAAGGCTTTAATTCTTCTCCTACAGACTTTGGAGGCATGTGTTTATGACATTTCTTTTTTTTCTTTACCTGAAAGTCTTTATCTCCCACACACCTAAGCCAAAAATATCAAGGCTGTCCTGCCACTTTTTAGCTTTCAAATAGTCTTTAGTTCATACACACAGTACTTAGTTCCAGTCTAACTCTAAAGCAGCTCTAGGTGCCAGCTGAGTATTTTCTTAACACTAGAGCGGTGATTTCATCTGGAAACATGGAGCTGTAATCGCTGAAATGCTTTCAGTCATGACATGAAATCAGGAGGGCGTTAGTGAACAAAGTCCTTGAAGCAGACAGTTTTTAAGATCAGCCTGGCTCTCTGTGGTGTTTACAGCATAACGGCTGCAGGACAAAAGGCACTTGCCTTGTGAATAGATCTTTAGCTTCAAGTAGGAAACTTTGGTACTGAATTAAACTTGCCCGTGATTTTCTTTGTCTTACATGTATTTCAGCTTTGCTGGTTTCCATTTTTTGTAAAAGCTGTATGATCACAGCTTGTGCACTGAACAGAAAATGCCTACATTGTTATTTCCTCCTTTTGTCTGGGTGCATCATTCTTACCCGTATCACAATCCATTCCTGCAGCTGTTACGGATAAACATTTCCCATTAAATATTATAAACTCCACATCATTGTTTTCTAATCTAGCATATAGAAGAAAAACTTGGTGATGTTTAATTTTTGGGCTTAACCTTTGTTGTCATATGGTTGTGTAGCAGAAGTGGAAGCATAGCGGCAGAGTTTGTGACTTTATAACTTGTGTCATTTCTGGAAAAAAGTGTCTTAGTGTTGGAACCTGGAATGCAGAGAATATTTCTCTACATGTTTTAAAGGATCCAAACCCTCTGACAAATACTGCTTTTTACCTTTGTCCATGGAAAGGGCTTCCTAGGCTTTGGGATGAGACAGAATTTTCAAGAATGTAAATTAGATAGTATTGGTGTTAATATTACCAGGAGGTTGTGCCTGTGCTGGCTGGCCCTTGCTGCAGATAGGCCCTTGCCTATCTGGCAGCACTGGTGTTTTCACCCCAGTGGTACCTCAGGCTCACTGGACATTGCAGCTGAGGGCTTGGAGACAAGTCCACGCATGTAGGAGCTCAGGTTTACCTTTGTCAGAGAGGTTCCAAGGTGAAAGTGAAGGAAAGGAGCTGGTTCTGATGGAGGGTTTAGATTCAGAGTTTTATTCCTGGCCCAAAAGCCTGTCAGTCCAGTAACTGCTCCACCAGAACTCCCGACCACATGGCTGGTCAGGTCTTTTAACCAGGGGAAAGGGGAGGGAAGGAACACAGGTGACACCAACCAGGTACGGGGGGAAGGTCCTAAGGGACAGAGGACACTTGGATGGCCCAATGTCTTTCCAGGGGTGGGAAGCATCTTTTGAATTCTTCCAACCACTCGACGCCCTTCTGGAATTCCAGGGTTGACAGGCAGCACTCATCAGGGTTCAGTATGTGGAAAGGAGGAATGATTGACAAATCTGGCAGGGGAATCATCTGGGAGGGACCTGGGGTATCCTGGGACACACCGCAACAAAATAGTAGCATAATATGTAATTTATCACAGGGTCAGAAATGTAGATTTTTTGGTTTGTTAGAATGGTAAGTAGATGAAGACAAGATGGAGGACCCTTGTTGTTTTTAGGCTTCTTCCTGCTTCTTCATCTACTCCATATTCTGCAATGTTGGGGACACAGGACGATTGGTCAGGATTTGCTGCAGTGCAGCGTTACGTGAATAAAAGTTTAGCTAGTAATTGGTAGAAAAGTAGAAATAATGTATTTTCTTGGTGATAATTGGGTGAATTATCTTTAAAAGAACCTTGAATCTGTGAGTTCGAAGCTTTTTGGTGTCCTTTCTCCTTCATGCTAGACTGGTGTAAATCCTGGTGTGCAGAAATTACTAATAAGGAAAGAATAAACAACCTGGAGAACGAGAACAACCATGAGTTCCATTCATTTTTTACTTAACAAGGACTTAATGAAAAAGGCCTTCCCCTATCAGGGGAGAGACATGTGGGAGTGGTAGAACTCCTACATCCTAGTTTAACTTGATTGGATAGTTTTGTGATACTGACATGTGAGTAAACCAATGAAAAGGACTGATACACCTTTGTGAATGCACATTTTTAGGCAAGATTCTGGAAATCTGTCTTTTTTGGTTTATGGTGGAGGAGAGGTAAGGGACCTGGCCTGGCTTCTCTTCATGGCTGGGCTGGGCCAAGTTTCTTCCCTCCCTGCCCTCCCCAGCACTCCAGGCCAGAGAGAGCAGGGAGGAGAGGGAGAGAGCGAGCCAAGGCCGGCTGGCGCTCAGCAGCTGCTGACAGGAGCCCTGCCCAGCCCTGGGAGCAGCCACAGCTCAGTGGGGAGAGGCTGGGCCAGCTCCAGCTGCCAGGCAGGGAGAAGGGAAGCTGATAAGATCTCAGCTGCCTTCTTTGGCCACAACCCATGCAGAGAGTGACCCACAGCTGGAACTGAAACCACAGCTGGCCTCTGGAGATCCTGGCACAGCTCCAGCACAGCTGCAATTCCTCACCTGACTGCCCTAGCCGGGCTGCTGCCCTCTGTTAACTCTTTCAATGCAAAAGAGACCTCCAAGCCTCATTCTCCCTTGGATGAAAGACAAAGAAAAGACACACACATCAAAAGAACTGCATGAAGACATCAAAGTCAGTCAAGAAGGAGTAAAGTTCCTGATGCAAGGAGTATGGAGAGTTGCTTTCAAGTTGAAAAATCTCTTGTAAGCTATGGTGATTGACTGTAATGCACTGAAGTATTTCCTTTAAACCATAGAGAAGTATGGAGAGATGGGAAGTTCAAATTGTAGACCTGAGCAAAGGAATGCAGTGTTAAAATGAGCCAGTGTGGAAGTGCCTGTGATTCCATGAGAAGTTTGAACAGAGAGATGGAGTGATGAAGACTCTTTGCTCCTGAGAGGAGAACAAGAAGTGAATCTCTGTTTGATGGGATGAAAATTATCTCAAAGGTAGATAATCTTTGCTTTGAACAGTTTATTCTTAAAATAAAGCCCTATGGCCCAGAGGCACAGCTGTAAAAGAGACTGTGAACAATGGGAGGAGCTTCATAAATGTGGATTTTCTGGGCGGCATTTGTTCATGATGACTGACACCATGACAGAACTGTTTTCTTATGGAGGAATTTTCCATAGCAAATGAGAGGTGCTTCCCTCCCTAAGTGAACTGAAGAAAGACTATTTTAGAGGTAGAAAACTGACTGAGATTTCTGAGTGTTGTTTTCTGTGCATTGTCAATCGGAAAGAAAGAAGGTGTGGGGAGGGAGGAGGAGTGTTCTCAAGGTTTCATTCTGATTCTTGTGTTGTTTTTTTTTCTTCTTCCCCTTTTAGTGTTAGTTAATAAAGTTTTATTACTTTTAAGCTTAAGCCTGTTTTGCTCTTGATTGAGAAATTCCAAATTAGCAAACCTAAACTGTGACATTATTTAGTGTGTTGACTGGAAAATCAAACTAAACAAAAAGAAATCTACATTTCTGGTCGACAGTCCTCTGTAGCAACCCCCAGGGCTTGACAAACGCAGGAAATTGCAGGGCATACTGGTGTGGCAGGAGAATGTGCAGGGAAGGGAATCTGCCTGATGCAGGGCGGGCTCTGGCTCAGCTACTGCTCATGTCCCTGTCCCATACAGGTTGCACTGCCTAAACTCCTGTCTGTCCTTTAAAGGGAAAGGGGATAAAAGGAAAGCTATCCTAGTTCTTTCAGAGGCAATTGAGAAGTCTTCTGAGTGACCAGGTGGTATGTAGGGTTTCTCCAGAGCACTTGCAATCCTTGCCTTAGACCCCACAAAAGTGGAGATCAGAAATCAAACTGGTAAATGTTAAGAAACATCTCTCCCAAAAACATTTGAAGATATTTAAATGAACCATCTGAGTCTATTTCCTGCCTGTCTCTCATGCTTCTGATGGTGTGAGATAACGTTGAAGCTAAAAAGGCAGCTCTTAATAGCCACAAAAATGCACACCTTTTCTTGAGTACTCACTTGGAAACCTCCTTTTTCAGTGGAATCCCAAGTTCCTTTCTGACCCCAAGGAGTAAGATGCAGCCTGAATAGAGGGATGAACAACCCAGTTACACAAAGCATTATGGCTACATGGGGAATTAGTTGGCAACTGTGAACAATCTATATTGGTTTGGCAAAGTGTGGATGTAAAACACTTTTGCAATACCATACAGCTTTCTAATTGCTGGAAAAATCTTAATCATGCAGTACTTTCTGTGGCTATTGCAAGAAAAACTATGCTTGCAATTCTCACATTTAAAAAAAAGCATCTCACATTCATAGGTAGCTGTAAATTATTCTTGTTCTTTTTTCCAATCAGCTGCAGAAACTACAATTTATAAACTACCTCAACAATTGAGTTTATTGCTATAATTACGTCTAATTATCTTTTTCTCCAGTTCCCCTGAGACCATAGACCCCTGAGCAGAGGCGCTGGGACAGAGGTCCTGGGTGAGTTTGACTGAGGCAGTTGAAGCCTTTAGCTGTCCTGGAACCCTGACAGCAGCCTCCTGTCCTGGTGTGCCCCATACTCTCCTAGGAGCAGCGTTTCAAGGGGTGCTTTATGTGCAAAATCCAGCTCTGGGCTGGGATGTGTGATTTGTCCAGGTCCCGGGCATGCTCCTCAGAGCAGCAGCCCTGCTGCTTGGCAGAAGGGGATGTCCCATCATCTTGGCTCCGAAATTTGCTTTGCTAGAGTTCAAAATTTACTGTTGCCCTGGCTGCTGAGGCTCCATGGATGCTTGCTGGGGATGGTGGAAGGATCCTGAGTGGTGAAACTTCAGGGTGTAGACATGAGGAGAGAGTGATCCTGCAGGAATTCTTGGGGTGCACACAGCAGGTAACAGTGATGGTTCGATCTGCGATGGGCAGGGATGTACTTGTGCTGGAAAGCCAACCCTGTCATCCATGGGGAGGATTGTGGCCAGGTGAAAAAAATTATCTGCCTGGTGAGCCTCCCAATTACACTTCACCTGCCAGAGGGATCACCACCTCTGACATCAAAAAGAAAAGGGAGGCAGTCGTGGTGGGTGACTCCCAAGGAGAACAGAGGGCCCCGTGTGTCGACCAGACCCATCCCACAGGGAAATGTGCTGCCTCTCTGAGGTATGGGTATGGGATATCACTGAGAGAGTCCCTGGGCTGATTCAGCCCTCTGATCATTATCCACTGCTGATATTCCAGGCTGGCAGTGATAAGATTGAAAAGAGCAGTGTTAGGGCAACTAAAAGGGACTTTAGGGCACTGGGTCAAGTGGTTGATAGGGAAGGAGCACAGGTGGTGTTCTGCTCAGTCCCTTTGGTGGCTGAGAAAAACAATGAAAGGAATAGGAGAGCCCACTTTGTCAACAAGTGGCTCAAGGGTTGGTGTCATCAGCAGAATTT
>JAWWMU010000001.1:16480947-16510882 GCA_035048155.1 Cinnycerthia olivascens
TCTGAGGGATGACTGAGGGAGCTGGGGTTGTTTAGCCTGGAGAAAAGGAGACTCAGGGATGACCTTATCACTCTTTACAACTCCCTGAAAGGTGGCTGTAGTCAGGTGGGGGTCGGTGTCTTTCAGCAACTGACAGAATGAGAGGATACAGTCTCAAACTCTGTCAAGAGACAATTAGGTTGGATATTAGGAAAAGGTTTTTCACAGAAAGAGTGATAAAGTACTGGAATGGTCTCCTCAGGGAGGAGTCACCATCCCTGGCATTGTTTAAAAAAAGACTGGATGTGGCACTGGATGCCATGGTGCCGTGGTCTAGTTGAGGTGTTAGGGCATGGGTTGGACTTGATGATCTTGAAGGTCTCTTCCAACCTAGTGATTCTGTGATTCTGTGATGCCAGCTGTCTGTGTGCCTTTCATAGGTATCATAACCACTAGCTTTGTCTGGTAGGGTTAGGAGAAGGATTTGGACAGAGTTGAAGCTGTGAAGCAGGTCACCAGCTAAAGGAATGTGTGGGGCACCTGATGGGACTGGGTGGCTTTGAGGTCAGGCCTCATGGCTCCTGTCTGTGAGGCAGCTCTGCTTACAGCTCTGGCAGACCATAGAATCACAGTTTAGGTAGGAAAAGACCTCTCCGATTATTGAGTCCAACTGTTAACACAGCACTGCCGAGGCCTCCACTGAACAACATCCCAGGAGCCACATCTCCGTATCTTTCAAATACCTCCAGGAATGATGATCCTACCACTTCCCTGAGAAGTGGCTTGATAATTCTTTCAGTGAAGAAATTTCCCTTGATATCCGATCTAAGATGATGAACTCTAGGGAGGGTTATGGGCAGCAAGGAATGTTTGCTGCTGAGAATGTAGCTGTGGCTCTGCCTACACCCTTGGCACTGAAATCACTGAAGGTAAAAATGTGTCATGGATTTGCACATCCTGCAATATTAGTCTGATGTTGCAGATATAGACTGATAAGGCTCTGTAAAAATAACCCCTCAAATTTATCAAGTATTGTCGTAATATGCTGATGCCATCTTTATCCAATAAATGGCACCTGCTGTAGCAAAACTGTCTGGCTCTCAATCTGTGCAGAAGAGCTGGCAGAAGGTGTTTTGTCTCAGGCTGCACAGGGGTGTGTCAAAGGCCCACATGGAAAGGCCTGACATATTGTTCTCATCTCCTTTCACCTCCCATTACATCCCTGCCTTCCACCTCACAGATCCATCTCCTGACCCCACAGGAGATTTCCTACTGAGGAGTCTCTGCTTAGCCTCACCATATCCTCAGTTTCATACTAAGCCCCCAAACTGTGCAATATCTCCCATTTCATTTGCAGACACAACTTCTCAGTCACATCAAAACTGGCAGGTGACTTCTAGACTCACGAACTCTCAAGCCTGAAAAGAGAAAACTCATGAATTGGGAAGTTTAATAATTTTAAGACAAGCTCTGTCATGATGTTTTCAAGATCACTAAACTTTAAAGGGTAAGTTGTATAACTCCTTTCTGAAACTAACTGTGTTGAGATGCAACATTCCAAAGGTCTGCCACAACAGCTGGCCAGCAGAACTGGTGTGTGTCTTTCTAGAGAAATCCTACAAATAATCCCTAACACCTTTGGATGAACTCAATCTGAAGTTTACACTCTCTAAAGCTAATAATATGTGGTTGTATTTCTTTTAGCAAAAATGAGAATTTTCTGGTTCTATTTTGTTTATATTGGACATGGAACATCAGCTGCAGTATCAGGCTTTTCTTCTTTTTGCTTGTTTCGAAAGGCAAAAAATAGTTCAAAACAAAGTTTCTTGATAGCTTGCCCAGATTTAATGCAGAAAAATCCTCCAGTGTTTAAGTATCTAGGTAACCCAGGTGTGAATTTCCAGATGAAGAATTACTTTTGAAGTTTTGTATGCCATGTACTACAAATGACATCAACACAATTCTTCATTTCACTCCTACTGCAGCTGTACTCTCCTAAGGGAAGGTTATTCAGAGGTTTCATTTACCTTCCTAATCCATTGTTTTGCTTTGATGTGCAGTACAGGGTAAATTGTTCCTTTTGATCTGCTTTGTACTTGTGGTGAATAATAATGAATAATGAATAATGTCTTTGCAATGAATGGTGGCCAGTGAGATCAGACACGATGAGGAAACGTCTCCCTTCTTCCTTTCAGTCAAAGAAGGGAAAAGACCAATGTGTCTGAAATGACAGCAATGTCTTCCAGGCCAGCATGTTTCAAAAACCTCAGAAATTAAGGTT
This sequence comes from Cinnycerthia olivascens, assembly GCA_035048155.1. Taxonomy (NCBI): domain Eukaryota; kingdom Metazoa; phylum Chordata; class Aves; order Passeriformes; family Certhiidae; genus Cinnycerthia; species Cinnycerthia olivascens. The sequence goes on from JAWWMU010000001.1 coordinate 16,483,208, forward strand.
TGAAAAGCAAAAGAAGTATTTTAAAGGTTAAAGCTGAATTCAGGTGACTGTCTAAAGCTGTAAGTACTGCCCTTTATTGAGGCAGAATGGTGCAGTGAGTACCAGCAGGGATGTGCAGGCAGGTCACACTCTTTGAACTAAAGGTGTCCCAAAATGAAGAAAGAACCTCCTGGCTGAGATAGCAGGGGCTAGGTCCCACCTGTGGGACTGAGGTCCCCAAAGCTCACCAGTGAGAGCCCCACTGTCCTGTGGGCTGCTGCAGAGAGTGCAGTGCTTTCCTCAAATGAAACATACAGGCATCAACCCAGCAGAACTTTAAGGGTGATGAGGGAGGCAGAGGAGGCAGGGAAAGGCTCTCACAGTCCTTGGGCCCTCAGCTGCAGGAGGCCTTCCCCACACAGCAGAAATCCCCAGTGGGAGTCCTTTCTGTTTTGTTGATAAACATGTCCCTCATGCCCCCTTTGGCTGCCCCATGACTGGCACACACGCTTTCCTTCCCAGCTTCCACATTGCCAGACCCTGCAACACCTGCGGGGACACATCCAGAAATGGGCTTGCTTGGGTAGCCAGCATCACAATTCTCTGCTCTTGTACTTCCCCAGTGCTTCCCTAGAAATTAGGTAAGTAGAGTATTATCCAGGAAAAGCTTTTAAAGCTCAGCTCTCCCACTCAGCAGCCCTTACAGTGGGAGAGCTCAGCTCTGGAAGAGGAGGGGACAGGCAGGGGCTGCAGGACCCTCTTCTGCATCCTGGTTAAATCAGGCCAGACTCATGCTATTCATGAACAGTCGTATTTTCTTTTCTTCTCCTTTGTGGCTATAGAGGTCAGCTCTCCTCAGGCAGTTGGGATAGTCTTAGGAAAACCCCAGGACCTGTGCATGTGGAAAAGTTTCCCTTCTTAAAAAAAGAAATGAAATAAATAATGCTTTCAGTGGAGTTCAGCCTCCAGAAATAGGAGAGGGCTCACGCTACGTGACTGGACAGCCTTATGTGAACCAGCTGCAAGTACTCCACGGCCCAGAAGCTGCAGTGTAAAACTTCTTATGCAGAGCTGACCATAGGAAATACTCATGAAGAAGAAAAATATACCAGAGCTTTCATGTTCCATTCATAGCCAGGTGGCTACAGTGCAGTGTGGCAATTGAACTTTCAAGTCAGCAACAATAATAACAGAAAGTACAGACTGCCAGTCGTTCTAAACTGGTTATTCTTGATTGCTGCCTGTGCAGATACTCAGTATGTCTTTGGGGCATAAGGCACAACTCAACTTATAGTATCTTAAAGAAAAACTGCAATTTAATGTTAGAACTGTCATTTTAATGAAGAAACCACTGGCTCGAAGGCAACTATCCTAAATGTTGGGATGATGACTAGAATCACCAGGATTATGAATGACACTGCTTTTAATGTTTAATAACCTTGTCACACAGTGCTCTTGATGTACTTGATAATAGATATCTGGTTGTGGGTGCATAATTCACCCATGAAATAATGAGAGTTATTTGATGTTTATAAATTATAACAAGCCATCTAGATTGAAATAAGAAATACAATTTGCTAGTGAATATTTACTCATTTGATGGGTGTGCATTTAATTTTTCTTCATGAAATGAAACCAAGACAATACCTGACTGAAAATATAAAACCCTTTCTAAAGGTGAAAGCACCAAATAGTGAGCATTCAGGTTCTCTCTTTTGCTAGCACAACATCTACAGCAAGACATAGTGTGCTATGGCTTTTCCTTCTCCTACCCTCCTGACTGCCAGCTCTGCATTTCAGGTCAGCTGCTCTGCAGTTGGGTCTCTGCTTCTGCTTCTGCAAAGATATGAAACTGGGGAGACTCTCTGGGAAGATAAGTACCCGAATTTATTTTTAACTGTGAGTACTGAATTCAGTAACACCCATTTGATCTATGCAAGGAGATACTTTAAAATTATAACCCACAGAATTCTCCTACTATTCCCATAAATGGTCTCTGTTTGTTTCTACTTTAGGTATTGCCTAGCAGAAAACCATGGGCAATTTCAAAGGGCATGCCCTCCCTGGAAGCTTTTTCCTTCTTTTTGGCTTATGGTGGTCAGTGAAGTATCCACTGAAGTACGCCTGTCGAAAAAACAAGAACGCTTGCTACTTTGGTTCCAGGGCAGGATTCCAGCGCCTGGATTTTGTTGAGGGCATCATCAAAGCTGTCTTTGCCCTCATTGGTAAGTGAGGTGGACTAAGGGTAGGTGTACTCTCTAACACTTTTTGCTTTAAATTTTGTCTTCTGATAAAATGAATCGCCCTGTGTTCTGCTATTTTGCCCTTTAACCACTGGGGCTACTGCTGTTAATTACACAACTGTGGCCATAACATGGTTTCCATCCATAGCACTCTTCTGGAGTTCTGTGAGGTCTCCTGACCACTCCTGACCACATCTCAATGTTCATGTACTGTTCACTGTTCAGGGAGGGAGATAAGATGTTTGAGTAGGGAGGGAGATAAGATGTTTGAGTCAGGGGCTGTCATGTGCATGCTGGGAGCACCAGACTGTGAAGGTGTTGCTTTTCTATTTTGAATTCAACCATCTCAGATGCTGGAAGCCTCCACTGATTTATTGATAAAATAAGTAAATTATTTTTTGTATGCAGATGATTTTTTTATTAATCTCAGTCAAAAGTGAAAATATTCACACAAGAAGACTGAACTTCAGGTCTTATTGCTCCAGGACTGTTGTGTGGGGGAGCTGTTTGTGTTTCTGCTGTGTCCAAGCCTGGGTACAAACCCACTGGGATGGTTTTGAGAACTGTGTAGCTGACTGGAAGTGTTTAGTCCTTGTTCACATCCTGGCAGGCTGTATGGTTAGCAATTTAGCTTTAGAGGGTAAGTAAACTAAACAACAGGGGATCTGAGGAGCTCAGCACCTGCAGCTCAAGTTGAAAAATATCTAAATTTTAAGCATTTTTGCACTTCTAAGTTCTATTTGTCTACTCTTCTTTAGATGCCCTGAGTTGCCTCTTTTCTAATTAAGGTGCAGGCTGTGACAGTCTTGTTTGTTCTTGCTTTTCCTTCCTCTCTGTTAAGATACATCAGAACTGAAGGGATACTGTGTCTACAGTTTTATTGCTAAAAAATGATAAAAATCTAAATATTAGCATTTGTTTTGAGGTGTGACTGTGGACAGCTTTCCTACAAATCTCCCAGTCTGTGTCCAAAAGTAGTTTGGCAGCTAAAACATTAATCTACTGTTTCTATTTTCACTTTGAAACCACAAGCTATTATTTTAACATATGGAAATTCCTATTCCAATCAAAAGTATGGAAAAAACACTTGGCTAGGACAGTAAAGGTATCAGGAGTAAAATTTGCTGTTTCCATGTGAGGAATACTGGAAATAAAGGTGGAACAACACTGCATTTTTTCTACAGCATATCTAATTATACAGCAGGATGCTGGCCTATGTTTTATAAACAATATAATCAGCTTTAATGTTTTAAAAGCAGAACAACTTTTAAACCCTCCCCAGACTTCATTGATCATATAAAGCATTTAAAAGCAGTCTTCCCTTGCAGGAGTACCTCAGTAGTTAACAAGACTGAGGGGCCAAGGTAAGGGAGAGAGTGGAGCAGCGATTCAAGTACTAACTCCATGTACATTCCCATGGGACTTCAGCTCTGCATGGTGGAGGGGTTTCCTTTTATGGCTTTAGAGGAAAAATCCCCTTTGAATTATGAGTCTGAACTCTGTCATCCTGCATGTGGCAGGGCACTGAAATGGTAAATCTTTCTTTTGGAGACTTTAGCATGTGTTATGCTCAGGTTTGAACCATTGGAAAAGGCAGCTCAAAAATCTGGTCAGAGAACTGCTACAATAGCAATTGTTTAAAAGAAGAAAAAGCAGCACAGAGTAGCTGTTTTCATTTTCACTGCTGGAAACTGCAAGATGCAAACAGTTCCACCAGGAGTGGAGCTGAAGCCTGATTTCCTCTGGCTCTCCACACTCCAGATTATGTGATGCTAAAACCTCGAACTTACTGGCATTATTGCTGCTTCTGTTGTTTATGTAAAGACTTGTCATCAGTTTACACCTTAAGTACCAGAACAAGTGGTTTTTCTTCTTGTTTCGTGCACAGGGATGGTGGCTGAGCAGTTTGTTCCTGATGGACCTCATCTGAAGCTGTACAACTATGAGAAGAAGCACTGGGATCACTTGATGAACTGGCAGCATGCCACCATGTACCTCTTCTACGGCATTTCAGGGCTGGTGGATATCGTGGCACATGGGACCAACGCACTGCCAGCAGCCACAGACAGAATGATGCTTTCCTTAGCAGTCTTTATTGAAGGTCAGTTTACCTCTCCCTACAGGAGTGTGCATGAATCCTGTGGATGGGTACTGATCATTGTTCTGGGAATCTCAAATCAGCCTTACAGAATGACCCTTCAGAAGCAAGGTGTTTCACTCCCTGAAACTCTTCCAAGAGATCACAAAAAGATCAGTCTTGGCCCTCCTTACACTGTCCAGGTCACGATCCTGCATTGTAGAGGTGTATCTTGGCTTTCCTACCTGGCTCAGACAGCAACAGAAATGTTATGAAAATAGCAGCCAAATCCTGTTTTGGTTAAGTGCTCAGTAGCTCAGGCATGTGTTTGATGTAGATACTGACATGACATAGTTAGCTAAAGCCAGTGTGGGTGAAGGTGATACTGGCATAAAGAGAAATGCCAGAAATGTTTCACTGTTTTGCAAAAGCAGATGCAGAGAAATTGCAAGGGAAGAAATGATCTTAAACTGATCACTATTTATTCCAGGTTTTCTCTTCTGCTACCATCTTCATGGGAGAGCCATGCTGGATGTCCATGTTCATCAGTTACTGTTATTTGCCATCTTTGGAGCCGCTGCCTGCATATTTTTGGAAGTTTTTTTCCGTGGCAGTATTGTGCTAGAGATGCTCCGTACAAGCCTCTGCATATTACAAGGCAGCTGGTTCTGGCAGGTAGGCCACTTTTCTGCCTTTGTAATTTCTTCCTCTCCAAAATTAGTCATTTAAACCTTTGTAGATGCTTCACAGGTTATATACATGCCTTTTAAACACAGACCTCAAAAGACTTACAGAAAATAAGTTCTTTATAAAGATACAGAAAAAATATTCCTTTTAAGAGCTAAAAGTATTTCTCATATCCATTTTACAGAAGAAGAAGAGCAGCCATTTTATTTCAAGTGCCTTTTATTTGACTCAATAAAGAAGCTAAAGGGTTTTTCTTGAACTCTCCATGTTACAGAGCTCTCTGATCCCTGTAACATCCTGTTCCAAATTTGCCAGCCAAATGGCAGTGATTTTAGAGCATGGAAATATATGCTGCTCTTTACAAAGAGAGTCTCCACTGTCAGCTCCTGGAGCAGGGAGTAGATGCCGAGTGTAGTACTGGACAGGTAAGGCAAAAGGTCTCCTTGACATGGTCAGGTTCAAAATGTATTTAAATTACAGATTCTCATTAGGAGACTGGGTGATGTAAAGTCTCCTGCTTTTCTAGCATTCTGGGAGCTGAGCAGAAAAAAGAACAGCCAAAACTTTGATATTTCAGGGATTTGGCTCCTGAAAGGACTCTTCAAAATGTAGCTTCCATGCCCTCACTTACCTGCGAGTCTATCCAATAAAAAATATTTGACAGAGACCCTTTCTCTGCTGTCAGAACAATACAGAGAGATTTAAGGAATTGCTGGGAGTTTGTAACAGAAATAAGAGCACTAGTGCTGATGTGTGTTTCATCTTATAGTGGAGAATTGAGGTCACCAATGATTTTTCTTTCCAGCATGTCTAGACTGGCTTCCCTTTTTTTGATGCTGGCCAGACACGACGAACAAAAACGTTTGCTGTTTCTTGGGAGAACTGGACACTCAACACCAAATCAAATATTTAAATGCTTGCTCTGGCATGAAGACAGACCTCAGAACTGGCTGTATTTTTCTATAAGTGAACTCAAGAATGTGGTGCTGCAGCACTTGCTGTTTTATTTTCTTGTTTGTAAACTTTCAGCTGGTGATTTAAGAAGCTTTACATAGGAGGAATAGATGCAACCATTTATTCATTATTTTCTGCCTAGCCTAATTTTAGAACAGATTCTTTAGCTCTAGAGACAATGTGGGTTTTGTTTCAAAGTAAAAATTGAAGTACTAAAAATAGAAGTAATTTAAGTGCGGCTTTTTTCACACCCACATCAGACTTCAACCATCTGTGTGACTGAAAACCACACACTGGCTGCAGCACAGGAAATTTGTAAAAGGTAAAGAGACTTTCTTTCTGCATCATCAACACACTCATTCATTGACTTCTCTGCATGGAAATGCAAAATGCACTCCCCTCCTTCTTCCTCTTCTCTTCCCAGTTTCTAAATTCTCAGCTAAACTGCTGACTGATGACTTTGAAGAGTATTAAGCAGTACAGAGGGTTGGTGTTTGTCATTGTCTTGGTTTGAACAATAGATGTCTGCTAAGGAAGGCAGGAGCCTCCCTTGGAATGGAGAATGTAAACCCCCTCCCTCCAAACCATTATAATTTTGAAATTAAGGGACTCTCAGGCAAAGATATGGGGGTAGGAATAACAGTTCCTTATTAGGAGAATTAAAATAAAACAAGCATGCAGTATTACATAAAACCAAACCCACTGACCGAGTCAGAATACAACCTGACACCCTGTGTGTCAGGGTGTTGGTAGCAGTCTGATTAAATGGTGGCTGCAGTCCTGGAGTGGCAGATGTGGCTCTGTTGAAACAGTGATCCTGTAGAAAGGTGTAGATTTCTTCTGAAGGTCCATGATAGATGGGCCTGGTCTTACTCTGAGAATCCAGTGGAAAAAGGCTGCTTCGGTGTTCCAAATCCCAGATTTTTATCCAGGTAGAGAGTCTTGGCTCCTCCCCCTGGATGGGGCATTTCCCAATGGGATGATGTAATTTTATAAGTGGGACTCAATGGCCCATTAGCAGAAGATCTCTCCCTGGAGGGAGGATGGGTCATGGAAGAGATGAAACATCTGCTCTCCCTGGTTTCTTACCTGCTGGCCATCAACAGAGGGTTACCCCACCCCCTGTCCCAGTTCCAACAGATGGTGATAGAATACACACTTTGGTTACATCTTGCACTGCAACCCAAGACAATCATGCAAACCCTGCATAGCCACAGGATTAACTACTTTCTCATTTTATGCACAAATATGAATTTGGTCTTTCCCAGCTCTGAATAAACAAATCAGCTACATATTTCACATGAACTTGCAGTTTCACATCAGGAAGCTCCATTTTTGTGCTGTTTCTGACCTTTCCCTTGGATGGCCCAGAAGAAATAGACTTGTGGCTCCTCCTTATTTGTTCATTTATTGTTCCTCTTCACAGCCATGGAACACATTCCCAGACACTGCTGGGAAGAAGGGAGGCAGTGCAAAAGGCCAGGATGGTTTTCTGATCCATGAGGTGATTTCAGTTTAGAGTACACAGGGCTGAGCACCAGCTCCTCTCCTTACAGTGCATAATTGTTATTGTTGCAGGGCTGGGCTGTTGGGCAGGCTCCTTAATTGTCTGGGCAAGAGCAGTGGGTCTCTGAGACTGGCGCTTTATCTTCAAAGGCTTTTCTGCACAGAGTTGTTTAAAGTGATGCATCACATCTGAGATTGACTACAAAATTATTTTTAACAGTAAACACAGAAATAAGCAACACCATAAGAAAATTAAATGTCCACCTCATGATGGGTAGCATAAAACATGATATTGCATAGGATGCTCATCAAATGACATGTACTAAATCTCTTTTATTTTACTACAGATTGGATTTGTGCTTTATCCTCCAAATGGGAGCCCAGAGTGGAATCAGATGGATCACACTAACATGATGTTCCTGACCATGTGCTATTGCTGGCATTATGCCTTTGCTTTTCTTATACTTGCAGTAAATTACACAATTGTCAGCTGGTAAGTTACTCGAAACACTAAAACTTTGGTGACTTGTCTGCTTAGTCTAGTAGGAGCTTTATTTTAGAAAAGTTTCACTGACAAATGAAAAGGATTCTATGAAGCAATTAACTGTCTTCCTAGGTAAAACAATAATTATTAGTAATCAATGAAAAGCACATGACATTACTTCAGCAGAAAGGGGAAAAAACACATCCATAAATACAGCTCTGATAGCAAAATACTTCTCACATAAAATGAGCTCCAATAGTCTTCCACATTTGTAAATGCATATAAAGTTAGAAGTAGGAGGTTCTTTTTACCTGCAGAGTCTTGTTTCCCACTGCTCATCTCTGCTAATTTTAAGTGGCTTAGTGAGCAGGTTTCATGTCTTTACTCTGAAAATAATTACACAGAATTCCTTGCTAGAAATTTCCTGTGATCAAACCTGACTTCTTTTTCACTAGTCATTTTCACCCCCTAACGTCTAAAGTTAGCCCTTTTCCTTGCTGCCCAGTGCTAATTCTGACAAAATTCCAACTGCAGTGTTAATTTAATAAAATAATAAAAATGCCTCTGCCGTCAGATCACAGAATGTGATCACCTTCTGTCCACAGGACCTTACCAAGCCTTTTCCTGCAGTGTCCTAAACGTGCTTCTCACCCTTGCTTTATCCCTACCATCCCAATAGCTCTATTTAATAATGTTAAACACATAGTTCTTCCAGTCTTGGTTTGCTCTGAGGGGCCAGTCCTTTGTGCTTCTCAGTCTGAAAGGCACCAGTGCTCAAGGCTGGGTAACTGGTTTGCTGTCTAAAGAAGGGCAGCTCTTGAGAAAGTGGCAGCAATCTCACGTCCCTTCTGATGCTGGGACCAGTGGCTGCTGCAGCATCAGACATGGCCTCAGAGGAGGTTGATTGTGGCACACTGAGGGTAGTTTGGCCAGACTCTCTCTTTTTCACATCTCTAAGGTGCCTTCCCAAGGGAACACAGCACCTGCACAACACTGAACCTTCTGGAGGGTTCACTGATGTTTGTTTAAAGTGCTCTGTGATGTGTCCATAGGAACAAGTGCTTAGAAACCATCAGTAAAGGCAGCACTTCCTGACCATAGAATCATGGGGTGAGTCATCCTAACTCTCCGATGAGATGCAAGAGTTAAACAGGATTTTACTGTGTAAAAAATGGTCAAGTGAGCCTTTGAGCTACTATTGACAACTCTTTTGTTACTGTTTCCAGGACAGTCCGTTCGAAGGTTAAGCAGTCCCAGTCCATGGAAATGGGTTTGCTGAAAACATCTGAACGAGATCATGAGTCAGAAGAAGAAATTTAGCATGAACTTGGCTTGACCAGTTTGCCCACTCCAACCATTAGGCTAATTGATACCTCATTTCTACATTTTTTGCCATCTTATTCATTCTTTACTATGACTTGCTTTGCAAATATCAATCCCCTACTACATCCACACAGTTATTTTTATTTTTTTTTTCTGTGAAGGGTAAGCTTGATATTGATTCATGGTAGTTGCACTAGTACCTTGCTTTTCACATGAAAATTAGACTAGAATTAGATAAACTTGGCGCAGATGAGGTGGCACAATAAAGTCTGTATGCTTGCCTTTTTAAAAACTAAGCAAAATGTCTTTCAGCAGCTGCCGGACATAAAGTCTGCATAATTAGGATGTCTAAATACGTGTGTTGGTTGCTCTGCAAGTACCTGTGGATAAATAACTGTGCAGACCTGGAAAACAGTAGAACAAGATAAAGAAACCAGAGTCTTGCAGCCACCTTGTGTAACAACTTTGTGTCTCTGCTTGTGGCTTTATCTAAAACAGAAAGAACTTCTCACTGTGAACCCATTGAGTGGTTCATTGAAGACTGTGTAGTGTGTTCACCCCTCCAGAGACACCACCAAGCCTGGCACTAGGACCAAAGATGTCACCAAAGGCACCCGTATAGTGTATGGTGATCAAAAACCAGTGCAGTTGTTCATGCTTGTGCCTAGACAGCCCTGTCTCTTTGCTATCCTTTGACTTTGCAAGGCAGTGGAAGTGACTCTGCCTTCCCTTGGTGCCTGGAGCAATTTCTTTTCCAGAGAGGCTGAGGAGTGTCCAGCCAGGCAGCACCTAAGTGCAAAACCAGTTTCCTTCCCAAAGCCATTTGCTTTCCTTTGCTGGAATTTGGTGATTTTCTGCAGGATTCAGAGCAGACATGTGACCCACCACCTGAGTCAGGAGTGGAAATTCTGCTCTGTGGGCAGAATTAGATGGTTTTGCATCCCTTTCCCTGTATCACCCCTTCAGTCAGCAGGCAGCCTGCACAGTGCTGCACAGTGAGCTGTGGGAGGGCAGATGTTGCCTTCTTAGTAGCTCCATATCCAGCTACCAACACCAGTGAAGGAATTAGAAAATAACACCACTTTTAATTGCATTTATTTTTTCCACACAAACTGATCTAGTGAAAAGCACAGTGTTCATGGCCAATGGCAGCAAACTGATGGCTTAAAAAAGCTAGCTAATAAAATAATTTGTGCCTCAAAGGGATGCCAAGACCCAAAAAAATCCTTACAGGCTTTTTCTAAAACTACTTTACCTTCAATGTAACATATTTACTTCACTATTAAGATCTACCTTTTATCTCCCTTTTTTCAAGGAGCACTTTTCTAAGCTGCACATGCTGTTAATGCTGTATTGTAGTCTGTCAGTTTTGTCAGTGCCTTTCCAAAATCAGTGGTGTTGTTTATTCTGAAGGAGATAGTCAGAAACGACTTCGCTTCTCACAAGCAGGAACAATGCAGATTTCTTCACTGCTTTTCTTGATAAATACATTTAATACCATACAAATATTAAGGCGCTGTATTCCTAAACTAAAGGGATAACCTAAGCAGGATGAAGAGCACAGTAAACAGTCTGAGTTTTGTTATGTCTTCTTAGAATACTTCAGTTGTTACTTTTTAAAATTATTTTTGTTGTTTGCCAAGTATTGGGAAGTAACACCTGTAACAAGGTGTCAGATTATCCAGATGTATCTTCTTTGGAAAGCAAGAGTAGTTGGCTCACATACATTTCTACATTTACAAATGTCAAAGAGGAACTTGCACATTACTAGCCAAAGATCGCTGCTTTTCTTAGCAATTGTTGGCCCTTTTCCAATGCCTTTCTCTGAAGGCTCTTGGACACCTTATTAAAGCCTGTCTTGGGACATTCTTGTAAGAGAGGTATTCATAAGGTATATTTGTAGCTCTGTGCCTCAGCTTTACAGTGGCCTTGCTACAAACTCTGAAATAATTGTATTTACTCTACTCTGCAAATATAAGACTTGAGTTTGATTACTGTGGTTTCATTAAAATTAGATTTTCTGTAGAAGGAAGATCCAGGCTTCCCTGAGGAGCTTGCCTGTTAATTGCAGCAGGGACAGTTGCCAAATATGTCCCTGTTATGATCTTACCTTCATTGTACCACACGGTTGTTGTCTCTAAATTGTGGGGATTTTTTTAAAAGGCAGATTCTTTTTTCTGTTAGAATGGTTGAGCTACAAAGCTTCTGTAGTGCTGGGCAGAGATCATGCATGATGGTTGTGTATCAAAGAGAACATGGGGATTATTATAAAAGTTTGTCGCGATAAGCCAAAATCAGCTGATGAAGGGAACCTCATGGGTGAGCTGTGCACATGAAGGGTGCTTAGCAAAATCTCCTTTGGGAAAAAATTCCCTGCTTTTACAGAAGCAAAAAGTGACAGTACTTGAACACATTGGCCAGAGAGTGCCTGCCTGACCTGTTCCTCTCATCGGGAGGAGCCTGGGGACTGGGGCTCTGTCCTTACCCACATCCAGCCGCGGCTGTAGAGCTGGGTCATTTCTTTGGAGAAAAGCTGAGCAGGATTTGTCGTGGTGAGAGGTATCTGGTGCACCTCCCTCTATGTCCCTGCTGTGAATCTCCTGTAAATGATCACAGAACTGGATGAATAAGCCCAACACACATCTGCTGGTTTTGGTGCATCCATGCTTAGCAGAAATGCCTCTAAAGGAGCTCAAACTGGAGGCTGATGCAGACTGTGACACAGAACTGTGGGGCAGGCTTTGTGCAAAAGGCTCTCTCCTCACATTAGAAAAGGTGGCATTGCATTATCAAGCTTGGAGAAATGCGAGAAAAAACAGGTCCTGAAGTCTCAAAGAAAGAGCAGTCTTTTGAATTTAATTTTTAATACTTGCAGTACATGCAAAGTGAGTGTCATAGCAGGGGTTTATGCCTGACAAATTTATGGTGCCACAAAGGAAAGAAACACCTTATTTTAGAGTGGGGTTTTGCTACATTGAATGCCTGACCCATTCTCCTGTGTTCAAAAGAGATGCCCAGGAACAGTAGGGCATGTATTAAAATGTAAAAGGTACAGCCTTCATCACTTCACAAGCAGCAGGAGTTTCCTGAGTTGGATGAGGAGAGGGAAGTCTGACAAGTTTACAAATGCCACTCAGAAGAAGGAAGCTGCTCTCAAGAAAATTTAAATTATTTTTAAATATTGGTGCCTTTGAAAAACTAGATGGTAGTTTTTACTAGACAAAATACACTTGTAATTTTATTTAAATAAAATTGTTTTATTCATGTAAGATGTCTGTCATGTTTTCAGGGGAAAAAAATATAACCATTTATGGGACAGGATGGGGTGGGATGAACAGGTTATTCTCATAACACATCCAGACATTTGAGCAAGTTGCACTTTAATTCAACAAAGGTCAGTACTACTTTGTCATTAGAAACTGGGGTGTTTGTTCTATATTCTGTAAACAAGTGCTTTTTCCCTTGTAACTAAACATAGCATGAACAAAGAGCAAATATGACAGCAAGGAATTTGAATCCTCCAGGTTCACTCATGCTTAAAACATAGGCACTAAAAAACTTCAGTGGATCAGGTAGGTACCTTAATGCCCTCGCCCAAAGTGTTTCAGTTCCTCCAAACTACAGCATTTGGGATAGGAATTGCTGGTACAGAAGCTGCTGGAAGAAAACAACATAGTTTTTTATCCAAAAAGGCCTTCAGCATCTGCAGTTATGGAGGACAGCCTCACTCCCAAGGACTAAGCAACGAAGAGCACATCTGTTAAAAGGGAGAAACAACTGGAAAACTGCCAGAAAACTTGTCCTTAAAATCTATCCTAGGTACAATATGTGCTTGCTCAAAATATGTGGGAGTAAAAAGCCTAATATTTGTCAAATAAGGAATAACTTGTCCTCAGATGCCTTTTTTTGAACACTGATTTCTATTTCTTTGCTAGGTAACTTTTGCAGTTCATGGGTTTCTATATTTGATATACTTCTTAGAATGAAAATGCATTTAGAAAAGTAGATGAAAACCATAATTATAAATACTACAGCAATACTACTTAGCAATTTAGTTTAGAAAGGAAGCTCTCACTTATAGACTTCTGCCAATTACTGACAAAACACTCTGCCTGAGATGGCGCCTAAGAAATCAATGTAAGGGCACAATAAAGGCAAGATATTGGAGCAGAAATGGTTTTGCCTACATGCTGTGGTTATCAGCCACTGCTTCCCTGAAGAGGAGAAGGAAGGAATGGAGAACAGGCTGCAGATCCATACAGCTGAATATCAGCTAAGCAACAAAAAATCACTCCCAGCACTCTGAAGAGCATGGGAGGGACAGCTGTGTTCATGGTATACAGCATTCCAGCCTCCTGCCTCCAGTGTTATTTACCAAGGCTCTGAAACACATGGTGAGATTTTTATGACTCTTGTGCTGCAGGAAACAGCAATGCCAATCTCCTGCTTCCAGTGGGAATGACAGTAGGAATGAAAGCTTGCGCTGCTTTGCGGGAATTTTACTGGTTTGTGACACTGACTCAGATGCAGTTGACACATAAATAAAGTCAAAGATGGTGTTTACTGCTGGCACCACACTTTGTGCACACTTGAAAACAAAAAAGAAAGGAAATCAGAAACATCTGGCTCTAATTAAGGCTTAAGAGAAATGTAAGAAAGCATATCCAGTCACTCAAGAGAATTTTATCTCTCTGCAGCTGCATCACAGATACAAATTTCCAAGTGTTAAGGTTCCCTTTCGGTTTGATTATTCTATCATATAAACATGGTTTAATATTTCCATAAAAAAAAGTATACTATCTTTTAAGAGGTGTTCGTTCATTTGTGTTGGTTTTGCCATCTGATGCCGTAAGTAATATTTTTTCCTCTGTGTTTTATATAAAGTGTTCATGTGAAGTTAGAAATTCGCAGTCAGTTTTGCTCACAATCCTACTGCAACTGCCCAGCTGACAATTTGCAAAGCTGGGCTTGAGACCCAAAGTTCTGGACTCTTGGTATTTCGTATATCTAAACTCAACATTCTAGTCAAAGATATCCATGATGATGCTAACTATGTAAAGGAAGGAAACAGGGATGCTCTTTCCATTAAATAGGAAAGGCAGTGTAAGTAACCATGAGAATGAATTACAATTTCTTTCCTATTTTGTCATTTAAAAATATCTGCAATCATCTAGCAGCAGTTCTATTAGCAAAGGACTCAGACCTGTGATTCAGAAGCTGAGTATGCTTTTAACATACCTCAAACCTCAGACTTAGCTTAACAAAGCTGGATGAAGCTTAACTTAATGTCACTGGACTGTTCTGTGACTCAGTTTCCCCATCTTCAAGATCCAAATTGCACTTGGTTCTGCTTTACCTGTAAGAGTGCTGCTCAGGAATGAGCATCTTCCTCTGTGTCTCTTAGATCCAGTTTTACATTTTGATCCCTTTGAACAGCAGAAAAGCAAACATTTAACTGCTTATGGCAGGAGGCTGGAAAGTAATTAACATTTCAAGGGTTCAAAGCATTCTCTGTGAGCAGGATGAGGAGGAGATGCTTCTGTCCAGCTGAGCATTGCTGCTGTTCACAGTTTGACAGCTGTGGGAGAGCTGAGCCATGCAGACTTCAGGGCTTGCCTAGCCAACTCCACAAATATTTCCAAGCCCATGGGATACCTGGGCATTGGGATCCACATTGTGCCACCCACCTCCATCCCCACTCGGCTGTCCTGCCCCACAGAGCCCGATGTCACTGGTGTGGTGGCACAGCCTGTCTTTAACTAAAACCTCTGTGAACAGACTATTAAGACATTTGGCTACCTGAAGAAGCACATTAACAATTTTAGTGCTCCCATTTGTAAAAGTAATCTTAATTATTTCAACCTTTCCGTAGTCTTTCCTATGTCCTCAGGAGCTTTCTTCGGTACAGAGTGTCTTGGTCACCTGACATGAGATATTTTTTATTTTCAGTATGAATATTTTGAATATGAGTATGAGTATCATTATAAGTACCTTGTGGATTGCCACCAAGTAAATTAAAAAAATAAATACGTATATTACTCATCTTTATTCTTGATAAGAGAAAAAAACATCATAACAATCTGTAAGGCATTAAAGGAATCATAGTCGAGAGGAGCTGCAGTAGCAGTAGTAATGGCTAGACCATTGTGCCACATCCCAAGAGACCAGAACTCTTTTTTTGACTGCATTTCTGTATATCCTTGACACATCACATCAGCTTGTTGAGTCCTGGGTTTTAAACTGAGATTTAATTGCTTTGGTAATTTCAAAAGCCAAACAAAACTCCTTTCCTCACTAGTGAAAAATACCATGTAAAAACAAAACATGCCCCTAGTCACACAATGGGAATTAATCCACTGAATGCTGATGACAAAAAAAGACATGTTTATTCCAACTCATTCCTAACATAACTCTGTTTTCTTTTTCACTTTGACTGTGTTGACTATCACCCTGTGCCAGTCAGCACACCCCTTCCTCCAGGGTACACGCAGATCTATATTGAGGACCAGAGTCAGTCCCCAAGAGGTAATAAACACACATATGTCAAAACTCATTTTTTAGAGCAGAAAAGGTTTCAGTTTTATCAGTAGACAAGTAGTTAAAGGTTTATGACTAGGGTATGATTGTACAATAACCATTTTAGAGCATTGCAGACAGCCTGCATTACAACAAGCCTTCACTCCACTGGGACAGAATTTTGGTTGAAGTCACCTGTTGTGTAGGGACTGTGACATATTGGGTGCTGTGTATTTGGCAGCTCCTCAGGTTCAAAGCAGGTAAGAAATCTACTCTGAACTCTTTGGGATATTTTTTCCTTTCCTTGAACATTTAAGCATGACTGGTGACAAACATCATTACATCCATGTTGCACGCTTCTCAGACGGAAATATTTTTCTTCTTACAACAATGTTTAAAGAAGTACCCAAAGCTTTGTATGCTGCTGTAAAACAGAATAGGATGACAAGCAATCTCTGGAGTGATTTCATTGGAACATATGTACACTGCCCATGAGTACTTTGATATAACTTTAAGAAATGTCTTGACATTTTCTCACCCTTTTGGTAGAAATTTTATTTATTTTTCAAAAGAGAAAAACAAACCTCTGACTAGTCTAGTAAATTGTATTTTAAAAAGGAAACAGTTACTTTGCACATGCTTGTATGTTTGCACGCATATAGCACCTGTTCATGTTTTCATTGCAACTTGCATTGCAGAAATATTTATTGAAAGCATACCAGACTTGCATTTTCTATATCTGAAAATCAGGTCAATGTACTCTTGTAAAACATTTCTGTTTGCAAACTTGGAGCAGAAAGCTGGTTGGTGTTTCCTCTCAGCAAAATACTCACTATATTGATGTGGCACAAAACTATGCACGGACTTTTATTCAAAATTCATTGAAAGAATCGAGTAATCCTGGCTGCTTGTCCAGTAGAGAGTCAGACATGATTTAAGACCAAGAAGTGTGAAGAAAAGTTTACATGAGGATTCATTAGGTTACATTTACTTCAAGAGAAATCAGATGTTTGGAGGGATTGAACACAGCCAGCCCAAGAAAGGACACAAAAGTAAACAGTGATTATTTAACATATGTAGGTAATAATCTATCTTTGCTAATATCAGTACATGCTCAGACCTTGGCTTGACATGGTGGAGCCAAACCCAGATGAGATGGGAGTTAATTCTCAGTGCAGCACCGGGATACCTCTGCTTGTGCCTAACACAGCTGCAGGCAAAAGAGCTGATAAGAAAGGCATTTAAACTGGAGCTACTTCAGGGATGGAAAATACCCCCATGACCATCTGGTGCATTGCTTGCTGTGCATAGTGATAGAGCTTCCTCTGTATTCAAACTTCAATCACAAGTATCAGCATCAACAGTTCCCATGATGCTTGATTAAAACACCCTCAGCAGTTCATAGTGACCTGGTATTATGTAAGAATTGAATAGTTTTAGTTTAGAAATATAGTGGGATTCTTGACATGATTAGTGTCTGTGAAACTTAAAAGACAAAGACAAAGAAGATATTTTCTGAATCTTAAAATAAAACCAGAAGAATCCCATGATTTTAAGCCTGTGCCACAATTACTGGAGCCTGGTGAGTTACTGCATGTGTAGTAGATGTGACTGCTTAAGTCAGCTCAGAAATTGGCATGTGTGAAAGACAGATTTCCCTCTGAAACAAAAAAAAAAAAAGCTTAATGAGATCTCTAAACAGTAGGCTAAGAGAAGTTACCAGGAAGCTCTAAATGGAAGCACAGTTTCCCCCGGCATTAACAGGTCATGTGTTGTTACAGAGGAACTCTTTCGGGGAATGCAAAGGTAAGGCTGATGGTCACCTGCCCTTTGCTGTCACCTGCCCTTTGCTGCCACCTCCCCTTTGCCGCATGGGCTTCATGGCAGCACTCTCTGCACCTCCAGGGGTAAATGCTGAACTTTTTAAGCACAGCTGCCTGCTTTTCTGCTTTGTTGCTTCCAAAGGAGTGTCAGCCCAGTCTTCCTTTTCACCTTTCTCTTTCCTTGCACTCCTTTGCAGTCCGTGGCCAGCGCTGCCCCAGCAGGCTGCAGCAGCAGCTCCAGCACTGTCCCCACCTGAGGCTCTCCCGGACACTGCTGGCACACACTGGCAGCCCAGGGCCCAGGCATCTGCAGGGCTGCCCTGCTCCCTCCCCACTTTGGGGATCTTTGGTGCCAGATGACCCAGCAGTCCTGCCTGGCCTGGCTGCTTCGGTTTCATGCTCGCCAAGCGAGGCAGAGGCTTGGAGCTGTGCTCAGGCTCCCCGTGCAGAGCAGGTGGCTGAGCCCCAGGGCCACCCCTGAGCCACACTGAGTGCCTGGCTGGTGAAACAGGAGCAGCACAGGCGTGATCTGACACCCAGCTCCACAGAGCCAGATGCTCTCCACAGCTGCTTAGAGCTGCACAAATCTGGGCCACAAAATCTCAATTGCTGGAAGAGATTTCCTTTCCTTCCTGTAAGATTTCCAGAGGAGACACGATGTGTTTTGAAAAGCTGATGGTAAGGACAGACATTACCCAGCTATCCTTAGATGTTATTCCACTATCATCAGAGACATCTGGCTGCAGTGGAGCTGAGACAGCCTGAAACACAACTGCTAAATAGCAATAACATGAGCAAAGCTGAGCAATGAGTGCCAAGAACAGAATTACCCCTGCCACGTGGCACAGCTCTTATAGTTAGCAATAATCTTCCAGTTTTATGAATCCCATTAAAGAGTAAGACATTAAACAATCTCTTTAGTTCAGTGAGAACATTAGAAATATACAATGACACATGTTCCTGGAAGTGCTGTTTACTGTTGAATGTTCTGGCTTTACTCTGCTTGTCAGTGTCTCAAAACATAGGCATTAAAACGTCAGATTGAATGGCAGTCCTCAAATCCAGTTTTCTGCATTATTTGAAACCATACACCCAGTGCATAGGTGTGCAATTTCCACTGTGAGCCTTATTGGAAAGGATTCCAACTCCATCCTTCACTTAGGGACCTGGTGAGATTGATTGTGAGGAAACCTTGCTCTGTGGAAATCCCCCAGCTCTTGGATCCTTCTTTCTAAGACTGAGGTACACCCACTCCTTCCCTGTTGCAATTTCTGCAGCAGAATACTCCTTCAGCTATTCAAAATTTGCCAGTCTCTTTAAGAAAAAACCCTCAAGATTTTCAGAGCTTGCTCTGAAATATCATAATGCACAGGAAATACCACAATCAGAAATTTCTAAGATCTGCAATTTCTTTGCTATTGCTTAGACTGTGCCTTTTTGTTTCCTGAAGATGTGGCAGGCAGCTCAATGACTATTTCAAAGAAAACCCACTATTTTTGCCAAAAGACAGAATAAAAATTGTCACCTGTCCTGAAGTGGGTATAGAGGCTATGGCTGAGGGTGGGGCATGGGGTTTTTCTGTTTTATCCATAATGCCAGTCTTAAATCACAGCATCTTTATCTGATCCTTGGATGTGTGACTATCCATGTCATTATTATTGTTCCAGGCCCTTCAGCACTGGGAATGTGAGGCATTGTTTTGCCTTTTTGGTCCTGTGAATTCCTGCAGAAGTAATTTGGGTGTTTCATGGACTCAACAGTTTGAGCTTTTGGCAGACTGGAGGGCCACGTTTCTGCTCATTCAGCATCTGCAGGTGCGGAATGTTTTGGGAATACAAATTCATGTTTGGGAACTTTGACCTCACATTCATTCCATTGGTATTAGGAGCAAGTGGACCTATATGGGTGAGATTATGGGTCATATATATTTTTTAGCTGAGGCTTGAAAAATACAATGTTTCTTTCTTTCCTTCATCAAATGAAATACATACATTATTTTACATACCCATTGATTAAGATATATATATATATATATATATACACATATCTTGATTCTTTATTTGCACAGGCACCACAGAACCCATGGAACCTCTGTGCTTCTGTCTCAACAGCATCAGCTCTGGGGATGGAGCCCAGAGTGTGCCCAGAGGAGTGGGTAGGATCTCTCTGTCACATAGGTCAGTACAAGCCAGGCAGCACAGGCAGCTGGCACCATTTCTGGGAACCTCCACTTTGAGAGATCCCTCACCTTTCCTGCTGCTGAGATCTGCTCAGCAGGGTCAGATCTGCAAGCAGTGCCATGGCTCTTCTTGCTTGGTGAGGGGACATTTTTCACTCACCTCAAAGGAATAATACATCTGGGGAAGACATTACAGGTTTTGACAATCTGTGGCCTGTTTCTAGCCAATTTGGACGTTGTTTGAATTCCCCTGTTTGGAGATCACAGTGACTTGAAAATCTGATTCGAGTCTCAGTGACCAGTGTTGCCGTGTTTGGATTTGCCCTGTGTTTGAGGACACCATCCACCTCAGCACCCTGCAGGACAATGTCTGCCTTCAGCTCCTGTTGCCACCGGCACTGGTCTTGGATGAGTCAAATTTCCTACACTGGAATAGCACTGTCCTGGTTAACTCACATTTCAGTTCCCTCTGCCACAACATGGCATCTCTGCAATGCCCTGTGCTGGGAGTCTGCCAACTTCCCAAGCTGCAGGATCTTCAGAGCTGGTAAAATCCCCAGCTGGCTCCTTTTTTCCCAGGCCAACAACCATCAAGTGTCAGCTATGCTGTTGTCAAATGCTGTGACACATTTGATCAGGAGGATGTCAAAACATCTGCAGTGTACCCAGGAAAACATGCTTGGTGAGGACTGCGAGGTAGATGGAAAGTTCTGGTCTTCCATTTTATTTCCCTTGTGACAGGATGGGCAGCACATCTGACAGACAATGATAGATCCAATGAGTTCATGACTGATTGGAACATCTGGGAAAAATGTTTCAGAGAAGTTGGCTTAAATAAAATAATCATGGCTGAGATTTCAGCACTGGAAACAAATCATTATGATGATTCCGTAATTTCCTTTTGTTCACTGTTCTAGTGTTCCATATTTGATTTGCTGTGAATTGCCTTAAAGAATAGATTTTAATAGCTATAGATGCTAAAATACATGAGGTAAGAATGTTTGGATGGACATAATTAATTTGAAATTATAACAAACACTACTGAAATGACAAACCCTCAATTTTACTCTGTTTCCCCGAGGAAAGTTTATACTGTCCATCTGTCTGTTGTTCCACTTTCTTGGTACCTTCTTTAACTTGCTGACCAGTTTCAACCAAATTTACCAGGTAGTTAAACATCTTAAAGGTCTCAAAATCTTATGAGTTTTGCATATATCACTAGTTGGGTACAGAAGACCAACCCTACAAATATCTCAAAGAGGAAAAGGAAAGGAGACATGCCATCAGTGAGAAGGTTGAGGCCACATGGCCAACCAGTCCAGTCCAGTCACAAGATGCATAAACTTCCCATGACATTTGTCTCCTCTTCACCAGCTCATAAAACGGAGATGTATATTTTATGTCCTGAATGTATAAAGATGGATCTAAGAGGTGAGAGGGGCTGAGATGTGATGGACATGCACAAAGAGCATGGGATCCCAGTGCTAGAGGAGGCAGGAAGAAAGGTCAGCCAGGGGCTGGGAGTATGGAGGAGGTGATCTGGTTTATTACCAGGAAAAGAGAGCATGACATAGAGTGTAGATAACTTTTGTAAACCAACTACTTTTGTTCCAACAATGATGAAAAAATTTCCACTCGGCTCATAATTCATTGCTTTTCTACATTATGTCATGGTTATTTTCTTTCACAAATCATGACAAAGAGCCTGGTTTTCTTCTTGTGGTTTGTTCTATTTGGGTATATTTTTGTTTGATCTGGTTTTATTTTATTTTATTTTAATCTAGAGTGATCCTAATGGCACTAAAATATTTGGAATAATTTGAGATTTATGTCAGTGGGAAAATTTTATTTCAGATGGACTCTCTTTTCTAAGTCTGAAACCAAGTAGTATAGGCATATAAACCAGCCTGGACCACTCTCAGATCAAAGCTTGAATAACTAGAAAAAAAAAAATAAAGTTTGTATGAATGTATATGTGTTCATAGCAACTTACTCTTGGCTTTCATCCCTCAGAGGGAAGGCAGGATCATCACAAAGGCATTCAAATCCATGGATCTAGAAAGGATATAATTCAAGATGGATGGAAGACCTGGCTGATGCCCCTGTGGGACTCCTGTCACCTGTGGTGATGAAGAGAGGTCACAGAGAACTGGAAAAAGGTTCATATTATGCTCACCTTTAAGAAAGGCAAGAAGGAGATCTGGGGGAACCATAGGCCAGTCAGGCTTACTTCAGGTGCTAGAAACATTCTGGAATTTATGCTCTTGGAGCTTATATCCGTGCATATGAGAGACCAGGGGATCATCAGGAACAGCATGGACTTACATGTAGGACCAATCTGACTGTCTGCCACATGAAATAACTCTATACAGAAGAGTAATGAGATGTAATACACTCAGATTTATAGATGCCTTTGACACCATGTCCCTCAGCATTCTTGTTTGGTAGGAGAAGACACATGGGTTGGGTGAATGAACAACTCACTGGGCTGAAAATTACCTCAACAGCGAAGCTCAAGGGGCAGAGATCAGTGACTTGATCAAGATATTGTAAAAGGAGAGCCACTTGCTGGTCAATAATAGGGCAGAGTTGTTCAGTGTCTGCATCCATGACCTGGACCATGACACAGCAGGTCCTTTCAGCAAGTATGCCCAAGCACTGAACCCGCAGTGGGGCAGAGGCACTGCTGACACTGTCAATGGCAGAGCTCCAATGCAGAAGAACTTGGGAAACCTCAAGATCATTCCTACAGAAACCTCATGGTGTCCAACAGGAACAAGTGCCAATCTCCATGCCAGGGACATTGGTACAGAGCAGGAACTTGCTGGAAAAGGAGCAGGCCTGCTGGAAACTACCTGGGAATGGCAGTAGATGCCAAGTTCAATATGAGCCAACAGTGTGTGGTTCTCTGCAAACAAGGTGGAAGAGCAGCTGTTTTATACGGAGAGAGACAGGTTGATGGACAATTTACCCTGCCCTTCCTGGTCCTGGTGAGGCACCACTGGGAAATACAAATTTAGTTTTGCCATCTGCGAGCCAGGTTAACCGGTCTTAGGGAAGCTGGAGAGGGTTCATGTTGCGGTGTGTCTCAGATACCCCAGGCCCGTCCCAGATGGTTCCCCTGCCAGGTTTGTCAATCATTCCTCCTTTCCACATACTGAACCCTGATGAGCACTGCCTGTCAACCCTGGCATTCCAGAAGGGTGTCAAGTGGTTGGCAGAATTCAAAAGATGCTTCCCACCCCTGGAAAGTCATTGGGCCATCCAAGTGTCCTCTGTTCCTTAGGACCTTCCCCCTGTACCTGGTTGGTGTCACCTGTGTTCCTTCCCTCCCCCTCTCCCCTGCTTAAAAGACCTGGCCAGCCATGTGGTCGGGAGTTCTGGTGGAGCTGTTGCTGGAGTCACAGGCCTTTGGGCCAGGAATAAAACTCTGAATCTAAACCCTCCATCAGAACCAGATCCTTTCCTTCACCATTGCCTTGGAACCTCTCTGTCAAAGGTAAACCTGAGCTTTTGCATGCCTGGACTTGTCTCCAAGCCCTCAGCTGTAACATCCAGCGAGCCTGAGGTACCACTGGGGTGAAAACACCAGTGCTGCCAGATAAGCAAACAGCAAGGGCCAGCCAGCTGAGGCACAACCTCCTGGTAACATTGGATCAAACCCCAATAGGTTCAGCAGGATGAGGTCAGTGAGGGGCTTTGGACAGGTGGCCTGCAGGAAGCATGGGAAGGAGCTGAACTTGTTCACTGTGCTGAAGAGAAGACTGAGGGCAGGGCTAACAGCAGCCTCCAGCTCAGAGGGAGTTGCAAAGACCATCAAACCCAAACCTTCTCAGTAACATCAGAGGGTAAAGCAAGACACAGCAGTCATAAACTGCAGTTTAAGATGGTGAGATTGAGCAAGAAGAGAAATGCTTGGATTTAGAAAGGTATCACATCACTGCAGTACATCTCCTACTGAAGCTGTGGAGCCTCTGTTTTGTCTAGATGCTCTCCAGGTGTTCCTTCCACCCGATCTTTGAGACACCTTGTCCTGCTAACCACCTTCTGGCAAGCACAGCTCAGGTACGGTGCTGTAAGGCACACCTCATCTTTGCAGCATCATGCATCCTTATTTGCTCGTAATAATTTGTGTAGAAGGAAAGTGTCATTGTATAATGGAAAACTGAGACCCTATAGAAAACAAGATCCACAGAAAATTAAGTAACTTGACGTGAAAGCCTGTGCCAGAACACAGACAACACTCCAGGCTTCCTAAGCCCCCTCAGGACCCTGACCATAAATATGATTTGAGTCAGTCCTGGTAATTGGACATAGTCAGCTGAAATACAGCCTGAAATAGCAAAAGTTAGCAAAAACAGGATGTTGCAAGTCATAAGATGAAGCAAAACTTTTCTGCCTTTGTGCTGCAATATTTTTTCCAAGTGTTTGCAGCTTTGTGAGGTAAATTTGTGTTAAGTTATAGCAGCAAGGTACATGAGAATGTAACAGGCTGCTCTTTTGGGTCAGGCGAAGGTTCCCCAGGCTCACCATGCTGCCTTGTAGCTGTAGCCAGTGCCAGCTATGGGATCTGGGGTGGTCAGCCTGTCCCACTCCAGCAGACAGCAGGGCAGAAACTTCCTGCACCAAAAGCCAAACCAACCCATCATAGTTTAGAGTCACCAAAGGACTGTTCCCCATTAATTGTTCAAAAGTGTGTATTTTTGCCCCCTGTTTCATTCTGTGGCATTAGGTTACCAAGACTGATTTCTGCCTAGGTATTAAGACACCGAACATGAAGTTTTATAATATTGTACAAATTTTTTTTTTACTAAAAGAGTGAAAATAGAAGAAGTGGCAAAAAGTATGAGCTTTTAAGACTTCACTGACTTCAAAAATATCACTTGTGGCAGCTGAGAGGCTTGGATTTAGGTAAGATTTACCTGTGTGCTTTTATTTCATTTAGGGCAAAAGATTCAATGAGCTTCTATTGTCTCAGTACTATTTCATTTTTAAAAACTGATCCTTCTGCTAAAAATATTTCATCTGGAAATATATAATTTTTTTCTTTCTGTGCAGTTAATTTTTGTGACTACAGTACTAAGACAGTGAACATTTCTGATAGCAATATATAAAAACCTTACTTTTGAACAGATTATTGTGGGTAAATGTGGCCACTCCAAAAAGGAATGTGCACCTGATACTGTGAATGGCATGTGTTTCTTTCCTTTTGCTCCCATTTCCCAAAAGTAAACGTAAGCTTTGTGAAAGATGTCAGTTTGTTAGACCAGATGAAAGGTTCTGTGTCTGAAGCCAGAGCTCCGTAGCTCAGGCAGTAGAAGCACAAATTTTTCTGCAAAGCTTTCTACCCCAAATGCAGAGAACTTCAGGTACACATGCTGAGGTAGATCTGTGCCTGTCTGGGGCTGGGAGGAGAGTCGGGGTCCTAAACTGTCTTTTAATGGAAAAACAATCTGTTTCTATCCTACTATTTAGCATTAGGATTCAGGATACTTTCCATCAACTGCAGTTCCATGAACTGTCTCAGCTCCCAGAGACCTTGCAGAGGAATAAGTGCTGCACAGCTGCTCCACATGTCCTTTGCATTTCTTTCATGACATATAAACTGTGTTTCTCACAGGACATGGTAAAAAGTCTTTCTGACAGCACAGAGCTGATGACAGTGCCTCCCAATTAAAAGATGTGTTTCTGCAGCTCTAACAGAACTAAAGCCTGTCTGTCTTTGACATAAAGAATGTCAGCCCCTCTGACAGGGCTGTGTATATGAATGTAAACTGCATGTTCTAATAAGAACAATAAAGAGTTAAATAATTGATTTATCACTTGTAACACTGAAAGACAAAATTTTACAAGCAAACAGAAAATAACACTGGATAGGGTGTCACACCCACAGAACAGTTTTAACTCCCAGTGAGGTCATGTGAATGTGTGAGAACTTCCATACTAAATGCATATCTTTCTGCTTTTACAAAATTATAGGTGATGTTTCAATAGAAATCCAGATGTGCTCCAGAGAAAGGAAAATTCCTACTTTAAAGCCTCCCCAAATTCTGAACTGTAATCAAAATCTGGACTCCTTGGCATAACAGGTGATCTTAAATTACTACTTAAACAGTTTCTGAAATTCTACATTGTCCTGGGGGAAAAAAACAAGAAACGAGAATAGAAGATTGGGGCAGGAAATATATCTCATGTTCCTCAAAACTTCGCAGAGAGCAAAATAAATGGCCAAAGCCTTTTCCAGTGGCATTCTTGGCATGCATCTGCTTTGCAGATGGCCCAAGTTTCCAATAGTAATCATTTTATTTTGCTTGGGTTTGCCTGTATACAGCATCTCATTTCATATTTCTTAACTGTCCTGCAATTTCCTCAGTCAGGTTCCTAGCTCACAGCAAATGCTTCTGAGCAGAGGTGATGCTGACCCAGGGTACCAAATCAGTGAGAACATGGAAGGGATCTGGAGAAGACTGGCTTGAGGGTGACACTGACGCCAACATGTTCAGAAGGATTAAGAGTGAATCCTTTCCACTCAGCCAATATTTCTGTGCATCAAGAATCCAAATTCAAACTCTCTTACCATATATAAAATCCATAAAATCCATAATCCCCTAAGTTTAACTTTAAGGCTTAGCCCTGCTCTGTCTGCAAAACATGGAGAGCTGAACATGACTAAGCACATTACAGTGACTGCTTCCCTTCTGCTGCTTCTGTGTTTCATTTCCTTATCACTAGTCCCAATTAAAAAAAAAATTAAAAAAAAAAATCAGGTACAGTCCCATTAAATAAGAGAAGTCCTTTCCTCACACATTTTTGCTTGACTACTGTACCTTCGACCCAATACTTCACATGCTCGGATCCTTTCCTGAGAAACCCTTGAGCTCAATATTACATTTTTCCAGTACATAACCTTCACTAAATGGTTCAAAGTAATATATAATATTATAAGTAACTATTTCTAGTGCCAGTAAGGTGTGACATAAGGTTTTTCTGCTGCCTCAGTAATGTGTGGGTTTGTTGGGAGCTGTGATGTCGGGCTGCCATCTAGTGAGCTGAGGGCCACTTGGGGAGCTGGGGAATGGGAGCAGGAGGTGCTCATGCTAGAGGTCCAGAGCCCAGGCTTAAAAGGATTTGATTACTTTTAAATGGAAATATTTACTTTGAATCCAAGGTCATGCTAGAATTCAGAAGAAAAACAGTGGACACAGGCATCCACGATGTAGTGTTGGTCCATCATGCATATGCAGATGTTTTCAAGTCAAATAATATAATCTCCTGTAATTATAAATGCAAATTTCCTTCCTCCCTATGCAACACATTCACTTTTCTTACCTTCCAAGCTTTAGCAATGCTTCAAAGCTGATCAATAGAATTAATCTTGATTTTGGTAGCTTCCCAACATAAATAATTTGAGAACAATTCAGTTATTGAAGCAATTCAGTAGAGTTATTCATTGACAGGATTAAGAAACAGATGACTTGACCTGATGACTGGCAGATTTTCTGTCTCTTATTGCTATTTACCTATACCTTCACATATCATTGGAAAGTATAGCTAGATGCCTCAACTTTGTTTTGTGCTTAGACTGTTAAGATGCTACAGACATTTAATCTCCACTCAGTGCTAACTAACTCAAACTGGGTCCAACCAGTGCTTACAGCAATTCCTATTAGAATGTTCAGCCGCAGAATATTTTATTATTTTGGATTTTTTGCTCAAACTGGATCCAACCAGTGCTTATAGCAATTCCTATTAGAACATTGTCCTGGGTTGATGCTAAATTGTATCCCCATTCGTCTGTTTAGTTCAGAAATAAGTGTTGTACCTTTAAAAATTGGATCTGAGAGTGAAGGAGGCACACTGGAATGTCTGAGGCAGTTGTTTTCAAAACATAAAGATAAGAGTCT
>JAWWMU010000001.1:16510982-16524722 GCA_035048155.1 Cinnycerthia olivascens
GGGGAGGGGTGGTCCATCTAGAGGTTTGGTTTTTTTTCCCTTCTTTCCCTCTCCCAAATTTGCCCTAAACTAGGACAAACGTCCAGCAGCAGAATATTTTATTATTTTGGGTTTTTTCTCTTTTTACATCTATTCCAAACTGACACTCTGTATAATGTACTGAAGTGAGGATAATGTCCTCACATTATCTATCCTCAGTGCAGTTTACAAGCCCTGTGTTGAGAGTCATGATTGTACCAGAGGACATTTCTCAAGTTCCTTTGATGGCCTTTCAAAAAATCCTGTTGTGGTTATTTAAGGAACAATGAAAGGTGCACAGAAGTTTATAGACTCAGAACTCAGTGACTTCAAAACAATGGAGAGGTCCTGCTGCTACTTCATGGCAAGGTGTGGAGAACAATGGAGAAAAATTCCAGTTAGATAAGAGAACATTTTTCCCCTTAACACTGTTCAAATACAAGCAGTTTTCCAAGGGAGGTTCTGGATGTTCAAAGTGATCCCCTGAGCAGCCTGGTTTCAGCCACTGTTGGGCTAGGGGACCTCCAACCCAATATACTCCAAGAATTCATGAAAACAATCTCCAGGGAGAATTTGCAAACACCACATACTTGACATTAACATAAATATTTTAGACAGCCAATTACTTGTGTATTTTTATTTTTATTTTATAACTTGCATGTTTTTGTGTGAGAATGCTTTGAATGGGTGACTCTTTTTCCTTTTCTCTTTTTGTTTCTGTTGAATGACATTTTCCTCACAGGTTGAAACTGTGAGTTCCAGGAAGGTTTCAGTTATTGCAAATAACACTCAAATCCTCAGCTCCATTCCCGACCGACTGTGTCATAATCGCAGTACAGATTATGAAAAACCCAAACGTTTCAGAAGCCTTTCAGGTGAGTCTTATTAGGACTAAAATAAGACTTTTGGGGCTTAATATTTGGGTTATCAATTCTGCCTCACTCCACCAGCAGAAAAGACACTGTTCTTTCTCTTAGCTGTATATAACGCTACAAACAAATGAATCAGTTTTGTCATTTAGCAAAGTTATTTAAGTGTCCTCAAGCATGTTACTTGTGGAATCACAAACCTGAGTGGAAATTTATAGCTGCTTAGATGTGTATCTGAAATTTTAATGTGAGCATCATTTAATGTTTAAGTTTTTAATTTAATCCTTACTAACTAAATTTTAAAAAGTGTGGCATTATGAACCCATTGGCACAAAGTTTATGCTCTCTTGAATGGCTTCCTTTTTCACTCTGTTGTGTACTTTCAAGCAATGCTTTTTAAGTGTTCTTACTTTGCCCATTCAGTGTGTAGCACATGGAGTGATTTATTCAATTGTATTTGAATATTGCCTTTTTTTTTCTGCTTGTCTCAGGCATCTGTGGCAGCAATGGCTACAGTGAGTCAACTCTTGGATGCAAACCAAACAGAATTCATCCACAATAATCTTGTCAATGCCACAACCAGGTAACTTCAGCTTTTGCCATTTTCTTTAGATGTAGTCAACAGCATTTTCCCTCCTGTTTCAGGAAAAAAGCAGTTCATAAAAAAAAGTCAAAAATTTTGGCAGTTAGCTCCAATGTGTAATTTCCAATTAACACCAATATGAACTATGCTGGATTCTTCTGCTTTAGAGAAAAGATGGGGATATGAAATGAGGAGCACTTCCCACTGGAGAACCAAATCAGAGAGAAAGCTCAGAAACAGAACCTGTAGCTGTATAATAACAAATAATGATAACTTTTATCCCACTCATTATTTTGATGCAGCCTCGCAAAAGCAATGGAGGAATTTTCTTTGACTGGTAACATCTCGTTGCCCAATGTTACAATCTAATCTGCTCCACTGAATTTAAGCTCTTCTTTGATTCTGTTTTTGGCACAGAGAATAAGCCCAGTATGTTGTTGGATTTACCGAGACAGAATGAACATCAGTAGGAACCATAAATCCTAATTCATACACCGCTAATTGTTGCAGCTACAACACTGGGAAAGTATCAGTCAACAAAACTAGAAATACAGGAAAATGTTCTTGGGCTTATTGGTGACCTCAGCACGGAAGTTCAGATACTGTTCAATATTTTAAGTCCTTTCTTCTTATGAAAACTGCAGCTGGGAAAATTTTTTAATGAATATTCACTGAAAATCTCCTTTGGGGAAAAAAAACCCTTAGCTGGTTGGTTTTTATGCATGCTGATGCCTGGTACAAGAAATGTAAGCGTCAAATGAGCTGGATAATCTTATTTATAGAAGAATGCAAACATATGTAATGGCCAGAATGCTTTTGGTGTTTGGGACTTTTTTCGTTGTTTGTTTTCTAAAACTGAGGGTGTGTTGAATCTTTGACCATAACTCTACAAACACGGAGATCAAGAACAATTACATACTCACTTTGCCTGAAATCTGAAGATATTTCAACTAAATTTACTAAATTAAATAATTTATTAAATTATTTCAACAAAAATTACTACTACTCTCAGGTGTCAGCCAGGACATCCACATCCTAACACCTGCAAATTGGATTACTCACTTGGGGTTTTTCCAGATGTCCATTCCTTACACTCTGCAATGCTTGGAGGATAAATTGGTATTGACCAGGAGAAAAAGAAAAAGAACTGTTCCTCTGATTCAATTGCTTCAGAAGCTGGTGGCTGTGGGAGAGCTGAGCCTCAAACATGTGCATTTCTCTGACATCACCAGGGTTTCACACTAAGCACCTGAAACCAGCAGAGTTGTCCTCAGTCTGTCAGTGTAGTGTCAGAAACACTGAGACCTCACAACTGTGTAACAAAGGTGAAGTTAGTAGAGCACTTAGGCATCATAATGGTGAACATCACTCGAATACAAGCCCATGGGGAAATGAATAATTCAGTCCTCTCACCAGGGTTAGAAAAAGATGTGAAGAGAGAAACCAAGTAACCTCACACACCCAACACTGACAATAAAAACCAATGAATAACTCATTAACTGGTCACTGCCATTGCTGTTCACTGTTTCAGGTAACAATATTGTGGAAAAACAGGGTGATCATGTAATTAAAGCCTTTATCATAATGCCAGTATAACATAACACTTCCCTCAAGATATCACATGCACAGTTTGTCTTTAAAAAAGTCCCAACAGATTTCTTCAATACTAGGTGCACATTTGTGATATTTTGTTACAGTGGTCTCACCTGATGATCAGAGCAGAGAGAGATCAAATCAGTCTTGATCTTAAATCAAAAGCATAACATCAATAACAAAAATTCAGGTTTTTGTTTCCTTGCTTCAGCTACAATTAAGATAAATTATTTAAATCACATAGATGAACTCTAATTTTGTAGAAGTGTACAAAAAAAACCAGTCAAAAAGTGGGATCTGAAGGCAAAAAGCGGGGCAATCTCTTACCTTCTGACTTTGCACTAACAGTAAATGTCCCTGGTGTGACTATTTCTTATTTAGAAATTTTTTTTTAAAGTCTGGCCATTTGGACTATGTGCATATATTAGGATTGATTATATAATTTTTCTCATTTACCAGTATTTTCCCTCAGAAATTATATTAAAAGAAGGGTAATAATTCTTTTCACACTCCACCTCAGCAAAAATTGAAGATGTCTCTTGCCGCTCATGGGAAGAGCAGCTATTCTTGACTGCTTATATAGATTTAAAAAAAAAATCTAAAGAAAAATCTGTAAACACTGAATGTGTGCAGGAGCATAGTGCAGGCTTCTCCAAAAGCACCAGCTTCTCTGATATCTGCTATCTTTACCTACTTTTCTCTTTGCCTTGCAAAGGTTCATCAGACAGTGGCAGAGTTGGATTTCTCCTGTATACCAAAATGACAAATTCTTCTGGTCCAGGGTTTATCAGTCTCTACAGTTTGATGGAGACAAAAATGAGTAATCTCTGGCAACACTGATAGTGCAGTAGTGAGCAGTGTTGAAATAGCCTTCAGTCCCAAGGTAGGAAACACCACAACCAGTTTGAGCCAGAAGATGCCCTGGCCCTACTACACTCTTCAGGGCTGTCATGGTTTGCAGTGTGAAATATAATCATGGGTGTGTTATTCTATTAGCATCCGTTAGAACTGGGATTGGGGGTAGTGATGTGATTTTCTGTTGATAAGCCAGCTGATAAGAAACCATCAAGAGCAGTTTCTTTATCTCTTCCACGGCCCATCCTCCCTCCAGGGATAGATCTTCTGCTAGTGGGCCATTGAGTCCAATGATAAACTTCCATCATCCCACTGGGAAATGTTCCATCTGTGGGGGGGGAACAAAGCCCCTCTACCTAGATAAAAACCTGAGATTTGGGACTCCAAAGCAGCCTTTTCCACTGGACTCCCAGAGGAAGACCAGGCCCATCCATCACCACTGGACCTTCAGCAGAGGCTGCACCTTTCTCCAGGATCACTGCTTCAGCAGAGCCACAACTGCTACTCCAGGACAACTGTAGCCACCATTGCAACTGGACTGCTACCAACACCCTGACCCACAGGGTGTCAGGTTGTATTCTGACTCTGTCAATGATTTTCTTTTTCCTTATTGCATGTATTTTGTTTCCTTTTTGTTTTATTTTCCCTTTTTCTAATAAATTATATTTCTGACTTGGAGTATCTCACTAGTTTTGCTTCTCAAACCAGAATAAGGACTTAGGGAAAGAGACTCCAGCAGAGAATGGTTGGGTTTTTTTGTTGTTTTTTTTTTTTTTTTTTTTGCTTTGATTTTTGGCAATAAGCCAAAATGGAGTTTTTGGAATGAATAGGTGACATAAGTGAAGGCCATCTAAACACTTGTATAGATCAAGTGGCATAGAAAATGTTCTTCAACTTCTGTATGTAACAGCTGATATTGCTGACTCTGTGCTGCTAAGCTAGGACATTTGTGAGCAAAAGTGTATTCCATAAAATGTTATAGGAGTACCTGAATGGATTTGTCCTAGGGTGCATTAGTCCTATATCAAGAATGAAAAAAACAGGTCTATGGAGGACAGTCTTTCTCTCCAGCAGATTACCATAATTCTGGAAAAGAAGAAAAAGACAACATGACTGGCATAGCCCAATACACATATTATTCTGAGGAATGTTCATTTTTCATGTTGTCTTTTATCTCTTACTTCCAGGTAAAACCATTGTGTGCTTTGACTTCCTCCACCAGGAACTGATTCCAGATGTCACTGCTTTCTTGCAGACAATGGTCTGATGTGAGTGTCCATTTGCCAAACCCCTTGAATTTTCAGATAATATGTATTCACATTTGGCATGGTTTCTCCAGAAAACTGTAGTTGGCTTATTCTTACAATATTTAACAAAGTTTTTAAGCTCAAACACATACATAAGACAGAGCAGTAATCATCACCATGGAACCATACAGCTAAGTGATCCTAAGTCATTCCTAAGGAAACTACTGAAACAAACTTTTTTACTCCTACTTTTATTCATAATTTTTAATTGTACTACCTAATACAGGGAGTGGTTGTGCTCACTTCTTATTTGCACTTCAAGCTGCTTGTTGCTCATTAAAAGTGGTTCTAGTTGCTGTACCCTGAAGAAGTGTGTTTGAAAATGACTGCATGTCCTTTGGTGTGTGAGTGCACGAGCACCGTGCTGCAGGAGGGGAGGGAGGGGTCACTCCATTCATCCTTGTTTGCTTCCTGTTCCAGTGTGGATTCGGCAGTAACAGCGCCACCAACAACTACTGAACGCTGTTGTTTGGTTTACACTGTAATTCAACAGGCAGTTTTTAATGCTTAGTCAGTGGGAGCCTGAGTCCTAATCAGCTGAACAGTTCACAGGAATTGGTAATTTCATTGGCAATCTTGACTGAGAAAGGCACATACAAAAAGTTTAAAATGCCAAATTATGCCATTATTGATATCATTCATAAGTTTACTGGAAACCCATATATCCCTTAGTAGCTCCCCTTTCAAAATCAAATCACCATCAGTTCACACTGTTTGCTGATGCCTATCTCTATGTTTCTGTAGCCACTTTTTCTCCTCGCAGTCCCAATCCCTAGTGTCGGAGAATGGCTTGAACAGGACAGTGATTCATTAGAAATGCTGTGCAAGTGAAACTCTTGCTGATGAGGCAAGGACAAGTTGGTAGTTTGCAACATGCACAGAGCAGAAAACAATGAGGTTTTAATGGAGCAAAAACAATGAGGCTTTGCCATTTTGCTTATGCCTTGTAATTATAATGGTATAGAAAGAAACATTGTAATTCTAGTTTCCTGAGATCAAGGATGGACCCTGGATAAAAAACTGTTAGGCCAGAAGCCATATGCAAATCATAGGCATCAAGAAACAACCAATCTGCTTATAATGACTATGAGTATTTAACCAATCATATTAAGACAACTGTTTATGCAAATAAATAGGATCAAGAATTAACCAATTAGCACATAAGAAACTTACTAACCAATCAAAACATGACTGTATTCAATCCTAAGAAAACCTATAAAAGAGCAATGTAAGATCTAATAAATTGGAGCAGCATTATCAACCATACTGGTTGTTTGCTTGTCTTCCCTCCTTGTCGCCAGCACCCTAGTACGACACATCTGTGTAATCATGCCTGTGTCTTTTGGGATTACACTGTAAACGATGCAGGTGTAATCACACCACTAACTTTGTTGTTCTGATGGTAGGGCATTGTCCTTTCTTGAATGGGAAGAGTCTGGGGTTGTTTAATTTTTTTGGTTGGTTGTTTCTAACTCTAAGACCAGCATGACAACGTAAGGTGCACTCAGCTAAAACATACAGGAGTTTAAGATGTCCCTATGTAGTTGTTCCTGCCCTGTGGCAGATCTGGCAAATTGTGCCCAAGCTGCTGAATAGCCAAATGTATTGGCAAGTCTAGGCTTCCTCTGGTACGACCTGGGCTGTGCCCACCTGCTTGTGCAGCTCCTCGGCAGGGAACGGCTGCCCTAATGCACTGCCCTTGCTCAGCTGCTCTAGCCTCCCATTCTGCACCTCCATTGCTGCAGCTGGTGGTTAAATGAGGGTTTGTCTACAGGCTGAAGTGTCCCCAGATGAACAGCAGAGTTGCCTGGAATCTGGGCTAGCTGTGGCACTGCCTTGCGCTGGGTAAATAACTCAGAGGATTTAGCATTTAACTACTCCCTTTGCTTTTATGTTTATAAAAGCACTTGCTCTGTAAATATTGAGCTTTCAACAGTAAAGTTTTATACATTGCCCTCTTCTAACAAGACTACTTAAGAATGACTGCCCGTTTCTGATGTTTGTTATTCTTTCAGTATTTATTTCAGCTTCTCCAAACAAAACACATCCTGGATAAAATCACATATCCGTGGTCACTAACTTCAGTGTGCCAGCATTTCCGAGTTCATTTTTATTGTCTTCACAGAACAGCATTTCCATATTTGTACTATTTACTTGTTTCTGTATTTCCCTTTATGTTATGCATGTCCTTTTTGCACAAAGTGATTATATTCTAAATAAGATTCCCATCTGTTTATGCAAATGCAACAGCATTTTCTATTTCACTGAATACATTTACATTTACTTACTGCTTTATTGTCAATATATACAAACACAGACTGGTTTCAATTTATAATTATTTGTAATATCTTACCTTAGACCAAGAAGTCAAAATTAAGAATGCTCACCAGTTGGAAAAGTTAAAAGCTGTTTTGTAAAGCCTGAGTCACCTTGCATTTTATTATGAATAATTTAATCTGTTATTTTGATGAATATTTGACTGGTATTGCTAAATCTCTTTTTTATGTTTTTCATAAGCTTCTCTAGGGGTCCAGAATAATTCTGTGGGATCTAAAAACTCTGGTGGTGGCTAGCAATAATCAAAACTTTACTAAAACATTCCTGTTTCTATGTGCAACCAGAAACAGGAACTTCAAAAAGAAATTTATCGCTTCTCATCTCATATAACTGATACAATTGGTTTTCTGAGTATTTCAGATAAAATACAAATATGCAAAGCCTTTGGATTATATTTCTTATATTGGTGTTGGATTGTCCATGGCTGGTCTGGTTATTACCATTTTGTTTCAAATACTCACTAGGTAAGAGGGAAGATGTTAAACTGCAAGCGTTTTACACTAAGTTACAATATTTTGTTCTGTATGTAGTTTGAGGAAAACAATTAAAAACAAGCAGTTTAGAACATATTGCAATATTATTGATTAGCAAATAATATTTTAAAAAATAGCAAAATCATATAACATAGCTTGGGACTTGCTTACATCTCTGTTACTACCCTGGCCAGGCACTGACAACTCAGACCCAGAGTGGTATTATCACACGTCTGTGACACACATGGAGCTTTTCAGTTCACTATCTCAACACTAGGCTTTAAAAATGTGTCACAGTGCTCCACCACCAGTGTGGCCTCCCCCCATACCCCAGCATTACAATGTGCAAACCGTTATCTTTTTATCTAGACAGTAGCTGCTTGTGCTACTGCTTTATTGGGAATGACTTAATACAAACACAATTGCAGCAAATTTTCTTGATGGACACACCTGTGATTAATGGTGTCCTGTGATTCCGCTCTGAACAATGAGCAAAGCCATGCCAGCAGAGCTGTAGT
The DNA here is from genome assembly GCA_035048155.1 of Cinnycerthia olivascens. NCBI lineage: Eukaryota > Metazoa > Chordata > Aves > Passeriformes > Certhiidae > Cinnycerthia > Cinnycerthia olivascens. Next base: position 16,519,536 of record JAWWMU010000001.1, read on the forward strand.
AAGAATAGATCAATGCATGTTTCTCATCCTGCTTGCACTAAGGCAATTCCATCAAGGTTCATGTTTTTAAGACTGTAGGAGCTTCCAGCCTCTGTCTTTTAAATGCATTTATTTATGATCATGTTATATATATATATATATATATATATATATACACACATAAAAATACACATATATATGCATACATATATATAATGTCCAGGGAGGTGGTGGAGTCACTGTCTCTGGAGGTGTTTAAGGAAAGGCTGGACATGGCATTCAGTGCCAGGGTCTAGCTGACATCGTGGTATTTGGTGATAGGTTGGACTTGATGATCCTGGAGGTCTTTTCCAACCCGATCGATTCTGCGATTCTGTGATTCGGAGACAAGACAAAGTTTGGAAGTGGAGGTTTATTATTCTTTTTCACTTTGGAGAATGGTTAGAAATACTTTTTTTATGCTACCTCACTTCTTAACACTGAAGAAAAAGATTCCAAAAAGAGCAGAGGGGAAAAAAGTAAAATGCATCCCAAACTGTTGTCATTCAAGGCCTAGTCCTAAAAGGTGCTGGATACTCTCTATTCTAGTCAAAGTCAGACAAAACTGATGGATTTGTTATGCCATCTGAGAGTAATTCTACAAACAAATTATTGTTTTGGTTTCTGTCTGTATTAAAGTTTCTCCTCTCTAGCTTGCTTTTAGTAGAAATGAAAAAATATTTGACAATTTTTCTCATTTTTTATCTTCTTTTTTTTTCTCCTAAATGCATTTCTACCACTAGTAAAACTCAAAATTTATCTGTAAAGGGCATGTTAGTGAGTCTCTGCTGTTTCTATGCTCATTTTTAACATCATCTTCATCTCTAGAGTTGAAAACCAAACTTCCAGGAAGTGCAGCAACGATACCACCAGATGCTTATGGTGGTGTACCATACACCAACACCTTCCTTATGATGCCACCGGTACCACCTTACCTCTGACATGGGGATCCTCCTGCAGACCCTTGGTGCACAGCTGTGCTGTCCTACTGCACTATTTCTTGTTGGCATCATTTCTGTGGTCAGCACTCAGTTCTGTACTGTTGTACTCATTGCTGCTCAGAGCCATGAAGCTGCTGCCTGGACATTTCCTCATGTCAGTAATCGGATGGGGTAAGGTTTAAAGTTGTCCATATGGCAACTTTTATAGTACAGAGTACATTCAGGGAGGGGTGTAAAGATAGGAGATCAGCAGAGAGCAATTAGAATCAGTGTCTCTGGGTTAATGCCATGTGATTTAATAATCTCCTGTTGCTGCTCATATAACTAAGCTTGTTTTCATTGTTCTGATAAAACACTGAAAGTGATAGCCTGGTCACTGGCACAGCAGCATAGGCCTGTTGGGTGCAGGAGAAATTTTCACAGTAATCAAGCATTCAACAATCTGCTTCTGCCAACTAAGTAAAAAATCTTTCCGTTATGGTGATCACATATGTGACTTAAATTCCTGATTTAGAGATTCCCAGCCAGAGCCTTGAATACATCCAAAAACAATGAGTTCCTGATATTATTTGTTATATATTATTTATTCATAAGCAAAGAACACATTCCAAAGTCAGTCCAGCAGTTAGCAGCAACACTGCAAGCTGAAAGGAAACTACCCAGAGAATGGAAAAATTCAGACAGATGCTGACAAGGTAAAGTGAAAAGTTCACCCTGTTTCAAGATATTTCTCTTCTAATACAGTGTACAAGCACACCAGTCTTATCCATGTTGTGTATCCAGCTTTTGTGTTGTAATGTTTCTGATGGCACCCACCAAGCAGTTTTCAATCCTTATTGTTCCATTATTATGTCTTGCACTTGCAGAGGCAATTCCTCAGCAACATTTAAAATTTGGCTGCACATGCAAGGCAGAAAAAGTTCAGCAAATGCTGCCTGCCTACGTGGCACTGTGCTCCTTCCATATGTATTTGAATGACAGCACAGCATTATGTTCCTCTGGGTGTCCTGTGACAAGTTATACACGTCCAAACCAGCATGATTCTGATTCACTGCTTTTGGATCTCTTTTGAGAGCACAGTCAATGCATGGCATTCTGGAAGGTCTCCATTAGGAATGAAGAAGGAACAGACTTTTAGGAGCATGTTTATCATCAGGATAAAAAGTTTTGCATGAGGTTCCTCCCCATGAGATGTGCTGCCTAGTGTGAACTGGTAGGCAGGAGATGTGGAAGACAAGAAGTGAAGCAAACGGATTGAGAAGGCAAACCTGACAGCCAAGCTTCTTGCAGGGCAAATGTTACACTCTGCATCAATCTGGTATGAAAAGTAATGGTGTTTGGTACAAAATGTTCTTAAATTAGATTCTCACTGCTGACCAGAAGGTAGAGTTGCACCGTTGTGATAAAGGAGCCCATGACAGCTCAGGAGGGAGCTTGCTCTTTCACCACTGACTCAGGAAGCTCTTTTGAAGCCCTTTGATGGCTTCAAAAAATCAGCAAGTCATGGACATGAGCTGTCCTCAGAAAAATAGTGCTCACAACCCTCAGTCCTGCCTTTTGTCTAGGCTACAGAAACCCCCTTTAACTTAGTACAAGTCAGGTGAAATATAGATATTAAAATCTATGGAATTTAGGAGGTGATAAGCTATTTGTGTGGAAGGGTGGTATGGCTGTGCAGCCAAACAATAAATTGCTGATGTCTCTTTCATTAATTAGGAATCCCTGCCATAGTAGTTGCAATAACACTTGCACTTACTGACAGAGAAGGAAAATCTCCAAACTACTGACTGGAAGAATATTAAGTCCACATATTATTACAACACTTGTTATCCCATGCCTTTTGTATTGGCTTATTATTAATACAATTCTAGATGCATTTTTGGTACACTATTCTGTACTTCTAAGTACTCAAAAGAAATAAAACTCTTCACTTAGCCTGGATATTCACTAGAAGGAAACACATTTTCTCCTTACTAAGGATCTAGGGTACTGGATCTATGTCCACCTTGAATCCTTCTGCAAGACTATGCAGTTCTCTGTGAACTGAAATGCAAACTGCAGACACCCTCAGTCTGATACTCCACCCCTTCATTTAAGTGCATAACTACATTTCAGTACCTATATTTAACGTATTAAATTAATGTACTGAAATATATGTACCTCACATATAAAACAGATATAGTATTTAGCAATTCTGAGACTAATAATTGGGATTTAAAAACAAAAATCAGACTTCTTTGTTCTACAGCTTGATATACAGTGGGAACTTGTTGGAAAGCAGTTATAGGGATTCAGATTTTTTTTTTCAGAAATGGACGCTTGTCTGTAATACATAAAACTCTTCCCCTTGTACAAATCAAGGTGGGATTTTATTTCAAGGTCAACACTAAAAAGACTATTCTGTCTGGGTGGCTTCTCTTATACCAAATTACATATAAAATTATTTTCAGAGAGAACAGCAGGAAAAAACTTCTCTGCTGTTGGAAAGAGTCCCAGGGAAGTAACAAGAGCTTCATGACTTGAGGCCTTTCACAGTGATACTGAAAAAAAGCCTTCAGGAAAGTGTCTGCCTCTTCTTTGCCCCCACAGCCCTGCTGGATTCTTGGCGTTGTACTCCTATAAATGAATCCCTTCATAAAAGGCATATGAAGTACTCGGAGTAATGGATTCCTCATTATTACATCCCAGGCTATTTTCTGTGAAATAGCTAATTGGAAATATGTGAAAATCCACCCATCCCCAAACATTGTTTATTATCAGTTTGATCTACTGAAAACTGAGTGCCTATACACCAGTGACAATCAGATCTGCAAACTCTGTACAAGAAGTCCTGAGGTGATCATACCACGATGCACAGATTATGCCCAGGATTTAAAACTGAAATCATGAACAGGAAATAGAGATCTATTTATTTAAAAACATGAGCCTTTTTTTTTTTTTTTACTCAGGATTCTCCTGTTTAGTCCTTGAAATGAGAATTCAGAAAGCCAGTACAGAAATGTTAAAGTCTTTATTCCCTTTGCATGAATCTGACTGAAGTGTTGATATGGCACACCACATTTACTGCTTACGGCATCCCCAGCCAGGTCTTATCTTCATCCTATCCAGATGAGAGTACTAATATGATCCTGAGACAGGCTCCTGCCATATGCTAACTAGTCCATTGCAATGCACAAATGAGGCATCTGTAGTTGGGAATCATCTACACAGAATCATTTTCCTATTGAAAGTACTTTTACTTCAAGTTATTGATGTAATTGTTAGCAGTTACCATTTCATGGTTGTTTTTCGAATCAAGTCACATTAACTGATCTTTTCTGGTTTTAGGAGCAAAATATTTAGTCCACACTTTCATTTCCTCTACAAGGACTCCAGATTTGTATTCTGTTCACTTTCAGAACTTCAGTCTTCAAGAAAAAAGTTTCCAAAGTGTTTCCTGTTTTCCAGGAATTCAAATCCGCATTCAAAAACATAAAATGTTTCAAAATCACAGCCTGAAAAACATTCACAGGAAACTTTCAGATCAACTCAGACTTTTTCAGGCAATATTTCCTTGTCTACCTTCCCTAATGGGAACTAGAAAGCTGCAAATATGTGAAATGCAATCCTGTGTTGTTCGGGGTTTCTTTCATGCAGCTCTCACAGGTACCTCGAATGATGGACACACTCCTTCAGCTGCAGGTAGCTGGAAACGAGCATAAGCTGAGACCACGAGGAGCCAGGAGCAGGACCACGTGCTGGCAGGACAATGCGACTCAAACCAGCCCGGCAGCACCAGAGTCTCTTGGTGCTACCTGTACTCCAAGGTCTTTGCAAGGTCTGGGACCTGAGCTAATGACACTTTCATACTCCAGTACAGACATGCAGAAATTGCTCTCTTTATGCCCTTTGTATATTCCAGGCCCATTGGACATGGCCAATGCACTGCAGCTCTCCTCTCCCTTTCATAAGTAAAAATTCAATTTAATTAGAAACCAAAGGGTATATCAACAAGCAGCAGTTATAAATACACTGTGCATTACACATGAGACTTTCTGAGTATCTTCATAGAGGTGTTTCATAGTCCTGAAAAGTACTCCATGTCTTAGAAATCCATGCTCTCTTATGAGGCAGAAAATAAGTGTACTGTAGCATTGATAAACCTCTAAAAAGAGCAGTCACATCAGAAGCAAGACTGAAGTTCATCAGTTCATCACTACTGCTCCAGAAAAAGCAGGGAAGGTCATTG
>JAWWMU010000001.1:16526603-16542197 GCA_035048155.1 Cinnycerthia olivascens
GGCTCGCGCAGGCCCGGCCTCGCTCCGGCCCCTTCTCTCTGCCCTGCCACGTACGGGCGGCGGCCGTGCCCGGGCTCTGCGGTGCCGGACGGGGGGCTGCACCGGCGGGACGGCGGAGGAGCCGGAGTAAGAGAGCGGGGGCTGCTCCCGGGGGCAGCCGCGTGTGGAAGCGGCGGGAAGAAGGGAGAGAGGGGCGGCTTTGGGTTTGGGGTGAGCCGACCGCCCCCTCTTCCCCCCGCATCGTCCCCCGGTGCCAGGGGCGACGCGGCCCCTGGCGGAGGCGCCGGGAGACCCCTCGCGTCCCCCCGGCGGCGGCTGAGGGAGGCGAAGAGCGCCCGCGGCCTCCTGGGCCCGGGGGAGCGGGAGATCCCGGCATCCCTCCCTCCCTCCCTCCGCTCGGCCGGGTGTGCCCTGGGTCACCTCGCCGCTTGCCTTTGGGAGCCACAGTGAACTGTGACTTTTGTTCCCCGTACGGGAACTGGAGAAAACCGAAAAGAGCTCTTCTCCTTTCTGCTCCCTCATGTCACCCCCCCACCTGTCTTGGGAAAACTCATGGCTCTCTCTCGGGTGGCGTTTGCGAGGCAGTCCTGCTTTGCTCGTGTTTCTGTCGGCTTCACCGTGATCCTTAACTCTGTTTTGATAGGAAAAATTGAAGCAGGAGTGTCTGTCCTTCCCTTACATGGGCACGGCTGTTTTTCTCTGCTGCTGTGCAGAAAGGGTGGAGAAATACAACGTGGTGATGAGATGGTGGTTTTAGAGGGGATCCTGAAGTGACTGGCCTAGATTGAGCAGTCCCTGTCCACATGCACCACCTAGATTAGAGCATGATGTGAATAGAAAGTGAGACGGGAGGGGAGGAAAAGTCTGTACCTGCAAAATGCAAGTGGTACACCAGGAAGGTTAGAAAGATGTGTGATTCTTATGGGAAGCAGCCTGTAGTCTGAAACATGGAGACATAAATGTTTTTTGGTTGGTTGATTCCTCCCTGCCCCAGGAAAGTAGACACACACTGATTTTGGTAAAAAACTCATTAGTGTGCATTCTGGATACGTTCTCTGTAAAACTCTCAATGGAGTCATCCATTCAGCTGTGTCACAGTGAGGGGAAGAAGCTTTAGTGCTGTGTAGTTCAGTAACTTGAATATTTCACATAGTTTTGTGTAACAGTTGCAAGTTTAGAATCTGTATCTTTAAATCTGGATGCCTTCAAACAGAAAGGAGAACAGCTGGACCAAAAGAAAGTGTATTTAAATATTCTGCTACCTTTTCCTAGTCGTTGATGGACAGCAGGTTTCTGTGGGTAATGCTGTAAATAAGGCAGTACAGCAGCTCCTTTCTGTGCACAAAGATACAAGTGATACGTTCAGTCTGTTGCAAGGCCACAGGAGTTCAGCTGTGTCCACCAAAATGTGTTTGTGTAGGACTTAAGATGAAGTTCAGTCCTTACTGTTAAGAATTTCTGAGTAGCATATAATGTAATGCTGAAGAAGCAAAACCAGTGCCCAGCTCTAATGCTTAAACAACGTGAGGGGGTAGCTAAATGAACTCTTTGGTTCAACCACTCTTAGATGCATTTGCTGTATCCAGTATTTGTCCAGTGCAGTAAACTTACCGGGAGCTGTAGTGGGTCTGGGGTGAAAGGGGAGCTGTCTTCATGCCTTACTCGTTTCATAAAGTGTGAGTGAGGCATCAGAAAAGCAGTCTCTTCCTGTTCCTCTGCTTAGTGTGTCACAGTGATCTCTCCCTGTCAGGAGCAGGCACAACCCTTTTTAAAGGGGAGCATTTCAATCCCCTCCCGATGAGGGGAGCAGCTGCCAGCCTTTGAGAAGCAGAGAGTGGCTTTGTGTCTTCCCTGGGGTTTGCTTGTTCTCTGCCTTTATCCTGTATGTTCCACTTTACTTCCAATTGAGTTGAAAGAGAAGAGCTGGGAAGCCCAGCTTTATGTGGATAAAGAGGAACCTGCTTTTTTCTCTGTTTAGCAGTGAATCATCTAAAGACCAGATTATGGATTTTTGAAATTGGCTGTGCATGTGAGAGAGAGGAGCTGGCAGGAGGGTACACCCGTGGGATCAGAGGGAGGAGCCAGGTGTGTTCCCTATTGGATTGTTCTGTATGCTAAATCATCTCTTGGAGACTGTCCGGGGAAGGAATACATTACTGTTAGGAATTCCTACATGCCATTAGAAAAAGCTGAAAAAACCCAACTTCTATTATGAAATTAAAAGTCTTGTTCAACATCTGTTTTAGATGAATGCAAATTCTACAATACTCAAAAGTCTAAATCTGATTGTTACATTATGGATAAAGCACGGGCTTTTTTAATTGGATATGTTAACTAAGATGTTCAAAAATGAAAGATTGATGTGAATTGTGTCATTCTAGGGGAGTGTGACTGTAAATATGTTTATTTTCTGATGTAGCTTACAGTTCTCTGGCACTGATCGTGCATGGCGGCTTATCCTATCTCTATCCTGAAGTGAGGTGGGAAAACTGTTCAATAATCCAGCATCACTGAGGCAGACAAGGTAATTATAAATGTATATTTTTAAAAAGGAGGTGAAAGGAAACCTGTGGGTTGATACTGTTTTACTTTTTAATGCTTAAATTAAGAAAAAAATCTCAACAACTAACCAACTTGTGCAAAACCCTATGCTTTTAAATCTAATTTAATTAGGTTGGGTTGATGTGCCTGCAGTCAAGACTCTTACGTTGCAAAACCTAAATAATACATTAGTGAGCATGAACAATACTATAAACCTCACAGTTTCATCACAGTGCCTCAGCAGCAATGTGGCTCTTTTAATTGCAGGTCCCTTTTCCCTGCAATTAGGCTTATCCACCTACCTCCCCTTATGTGTGATGAGGAGTTTTGTTCAATAATTGCTTGTGTCTTTTTGGGCTAAACTAAGGACTTTGCCTGAAATCTTTGCTTTATATTAAGTTAATTACCAACCCCCCCCCAAATTTAGTTGCAATCTAATGATAGCATTATACTGCATCTTTTTAGTGTGGAATATTGTCACTAAACAGTAGAGTTAAATATATACAGGTGCATCAAAGAATATATTAAAGGCTTTAACTGAGTGTCTTGTTTCTGTTAGGAGAGAATTTTCAGTGCAGTACTTTAAAAATAGACTGACAAGCAAAATTCATTTTTCTCGTAAGCACCGTGTTACAACATCCTTAAAGGTAAAGTGGCTGCATATCTCTGAGAATTCTACTTGCACAACAGAACGAACAACAGACTTGCCTGCATGTGGCTTCAGAAATCTTGATTTGGATATGGGCTGCCTGTGTTTTAAGGCGTCCAGTAATTGTACCTCAAATGTTATGGTAACTGCTTCTTTAGTTGTTCCTCATTCCAGGTCTATTGTTTTGGCCCTGTCCAAAGCAGTGAAAATAGGAGGGGACATTTGGCTATCTAACTGAATCTCTTTTAGTGGTTTCTTTTTTCCCCCCTCATTCCTCTTTTGAGTAACTTTGCTGTAGTTTCAGATTTTTAAATGTAAAACCTTTGTGTTTTTAAATGAGAAATGTTTAATACAAAGTGGTAATTTTTAAATTTTCTTACATAAAGTGTTGAAGATGTAACATAAGTATATGCTGTGTGCTGCTAGGACACAAGACGGCTTTGTTGCGCTTCCTATTCTGTTGGAGCAGTTTTTCACCTCTTGAAACACTGAGAGTAACAGACTGTTCTGACCATGTGTTGAGCCCAATAAGTAGCTAATGTCTGGGCTTTTGAGCTGCTTTTTAAAAGTCTAAAATCTTGGTTAAGATACCCCACTCAAAATTTTTAAAAATTAAAAAATTTGGTATCTTCCTTTCTGGAGAGGAACCCTCATTAATCATCCATGTGATAAAATCAATGTTTTGCTCTGCACTTACTTGTTCAGGAAATAATATATGATTCAGCTTGATCCCCTTAGTAAAGCCACCTTACAGCCTGAAATCTTTGTGATATTTGTTCTGACAGTCTTAAATAAAAAAAAGCCATTTGTTCTTTTTCATAATAGAGGGGCATGTAAAAGTGATCAAATAAGGTGATAATATAAAGTTTCAGAACTGTCATCAGATAGATTAAAATAACCAACAGTTCAGTTTTCAGAATTGTTCTTAATGTTTTGCTGTTAACAGGTCTGCACGAGATAAGGAATCCACCATGAATGGGCAGCTGGATTTAAGTGGGAAACTGATCATCAAAGCTCAGCTTGGGGAGGATATTAGGAGAATCCCTATTCATAATGAAGATATCACCTATGATGAATTGGTGCTAATGATGCAAAGAGTTTTTAGAGGAAAACTTCTGAGCAATGATGAAGTCACAATAAAATATAAAGATGAAGGTAAGGTTTAATTGCTGCTGTTGAGGTTTAATTACTACTGTTGCTCTGATATGGTTTATGGATAGAAACTTGGAAATTCAGAATTGTCCAACGTCATGGGCAAATGCAAACGATTTCTTGTGAAATCTTTTTAATTAGACAATAGAAGCTGTATCTCTTGTTATGCTCTCTTAGCAGCATTTTCTCCATTTTTTTTCCTGAAATATTTAATCAGTTTTTTCTCTCTGAAAGTGCACTTTTTGCTGCTGTAAGAAGTTGATTGTAGGTTTCTCTTCTGTTCACTCATTTAACTTTTTTTTGAGTTTTCAGTGTGCTTGAAGGTGAAAAGAAAATAAACATGTATGACCTAACACAAGTTCTTATAAAACTGAAAACTTGATATATGTGGCAGTAATTCTTGATTGCTTTTCTCCATCAGTAAAGATTAGAAAAGTAATTTTAACTTGAAATATGCATTAAAAGTTATTTTTCCACTCTGGGAGCGTTTGACTCTCTTGCAGATTGGTTGTTCCAAAGAAAATATTGATCATTAGTGTTAAAACAAACATAACCTTAAGGACTTCCACAGAATGAAGAGAGCTGTATTTGAGATGCACAACAGAGAATTGTGATTGGAGGGATTTCCTTTTGAATGTCAATGGGGCATGGATCAGTTATTTAATTTGGGACAGAGGGATAGTGTTCATAAAATGAAACTTGGAATGAAGTAATAAAATCCAAATCTCTTAAAGACTGATACTTATGCTGTTGCACCATAAAAAGTGCCACATTACTGAAGCATTTGGGTTCATTTTTCTTAATGGCCCTAGGAAACTTAAGTGCTGCCTAAACTGTCAACTTTTGTTCATATATCTCAGCAATAAAATTTCATTTTGAATAACCCTGAGGCAATTTTTTGAGGTTCATGGAGCTTTTGAGATGCTGCTTATTAAAATTGGAAGTAGTGTATGTCTTGGGTCTTGACCAATATTTTGGGTCTTGATCTCTAGTGAGAGGGAGCTCACTAGATTTGTGGTGGTCTCATTTTCCCTCTTAATAATTTTTTTTTTTTTCTGAAATGAGAAAGGTGAAAGGAGATTGGATGCTTTTTCATTAAGTTAAAGCTTCAAGTTACTTTGGGTTTTTTGCATTCTCACCTGTGCTTTAAGTACAGTTCTCTGGGGTTTTTAGTGTATGCTACTCTGTTTTATTCAAAATAAGATAATGGTATGTGATTACAGACAGTAATTACAGTTTCATTCTTTGGTTGTCTGTCACAGTCTAGAGACTTCCTGCTTTTACTTTTACTTTTCTTTGTCTCAGAATTGTATTTGGTTTGTATAGCCAGGTTTTGGTTGTGGGGTGGCTACAGAGGAAGCCAAAGCAGCTCTAGGGCAGACATGCTGCTGGCCAAGGCTAAATCAATCTAAACTGGTGGTAATGCCTCTGTGGTAACATTTTAAAAGGAAAAAAAATGTTACGGCACAGATATAGATTTGGCCAGAGAAGAAAGGAGCAAAAATATAGAGGAGCAAGAGAGGAACAGCTCTGAAGACACCAAGGTCAGAGGGGCAGGAGGTGCTGCAGGCAGTAGAGCAGAGATTCCCCTACAGCCTGTTTTGCTGACCATGGTGAGGCAGCTGTGCTCCCACAGCTCATGGAGGTCTCTGGAAGTGCAGAGATCCACCTGCATGGAAGTGCAGCCTGTTACACCAGAGCAGCTGGATGCCTGAGAAGAGGCTATGACCCTGTGGGAGGCCTGTGCTGAAACAGGTTCCTGGAAGGACCCTTGGAGAGAGGAGCTCATGCTCAAGCAGATTTCCTGGTAGGACTTGTAATCCTGTGGGGAACCCATGCTGGTGCAGGCTTTTGTGGAAGGACTGCACCCAATGGAAAAGTGACCCACGTTGGAGCAGTTCCTGAAGAACTGTTGCCAATGGGATGCATTCACATTGGAGAAGTTTTTGGAGGACTCTCCCATGGGAGGGAGTCCAGGCTGGAGCAGGAGAAGGACCCCTCTGCCTGAGTAGTGGCAGAAACATAACCTTCATTCCTATGTCCCTGCACTACTGGGGGAGAAAGAGACAGAGCTGGAAAGGAAGGACGGCTTGAAAGGTGAATTATCCTGCTCTGGTTTTGACTGGTAATAAATTCAGTTAATTTCCCCAAGTTGAGTCTGTTTTGCCCATGACAGTAATTGATTTGTGACCTCTCCCTGTTCTTATCTTGTATCTTGTCCTTTCACAAGGACACGTTTGTATGTTCTCTGCCCTGGCCACTTGTGGAGGGGAGCGATGGAGTGGGTTTGGTGGGTACCTGGCATCCAGCCAGGGTTAACCCACCACACAGAATGTACTACTGTTCACTGTGATTTCAGTGTGTGCTATGCTAGCTGATCATCACTACTATAAACAAATAAATGTTCTTAATATCAGAGGTAGTTGCAAGTGGTCAACGTAAAGGTGAACAAGGCTTCAGTTTGCTTATCATATCAGAGTTGTTGTATCCTTAATTTCAACTAAACTAAGATTCTTTTTTTAATCTATTTTAGTCATTATATGCATTGAAATATATGCATTTTAGCTGTTTATGTTTTTTGTTATTTATCCCTCCAGACCTGCAGGAATGCTTGTTTGGATCTGTTACGAGGAGATATCTTTAACTGGTCTAATGATGTCCACTACTTCCACAACCTCCATTTCTTCTCCAAACTCATGTGCATAGTCCTTGAGTGTTCAAAGAATGCCTCATCTATCCCTCCATATTCCTATGTTGCATTTAGGTTACGTGGTGCTTTTATTAATTACCAGAGAAAAGAAGCCTCAGGTTGAATGCTGCTTTGTGAAGTCAAGTTTTATATTCGAGCTTTCAAACTCCTGAGCTAAGGAAATTGCTCTGCTAGATGTGAAACAATTTTCGTGTCCTATTTAAAGTTCTTGAACACACAAAACCCAATGTCAGCTAAAAAATCCCCAACCCCAAACAAACTAATGAGGACTGTCAGCAGTGAATTCGTATGAATCAAAGAGTAAAATTGCATCTTCAGCACACCATGTTACTGAGTTACACGTGCTAAAAGACCCTATAGGGCCAGTAACTGGAACTTTACTTTTCTTAAACTTATGCTTGAATTTAAAACAGAGGGTGTAATATGAGGTTGGCCTTTTTGCTCTTGTTCTTCAGTACCTTGTAATAGAAGATTGTTTACTCATACTGCATGTGTTCAAGCTGCTGTGCTAGTCAGTAATCTCTCAGCCTTTGGTAAATTTCTCAGAGTGAAGGAGAACTACATTTTGATGTAGTGTGGTTTTTTGATTGTGTAAGGGTTTGTGTTTTAGTTTTGTTTTTTCAAAAATGGACTAAATGAAAAATATAAGGGTGGATAAGTCTAGTAGATGAGGAAACAGCTGGCAGGGTGAAGGAATGAGGCAGATTTCTAATGTCATGAAGGTTGAAATACATCATGGTGATGCAGCATTAATGCTAAAATACCTTGCAGTCCAGTGGTTAGTTAAGGGAGTCACTAATTTATAGAAAGAAAAAAATTATAATTGACACAGGAGAGAATGTGATACATGGGAAATTAGAGAGGGAAAGCTGTGTCCCTTATAAAAATGAGAAAGATAAGTTCTTAAAATAACAAGATTAGTATGGAAAATAAAGGAAAGTCTGTTTTATTTTCCAACAGAAAATAGTTAACATTGTGTAATTTTATCTGTGTCATGGTAACAGGAATTAAGCTTCATTGTCATTCCTTATGATGAAAATTTTTTTTTACTAAATCTAATATACTTAAATTGTCAGATATTTCTATGGCTTGACATATACCTTATGAATCCTAGCATATACTCTACTTGGATAATAACTTGATGGCTGTTAATGGGAATCATAGAAACGACTTTATGCATCTAACAAGATTCTGTACTTGGTGCTTCTCAGCCTTTTTTTTCTGCTGACAATTTGAAATAGATAATTTATTCATTATTCTTCATGTCTTCAACCTAGAGGTTAAAATAGTTGAGGGAAAATTAAGATGGAATGATCCCAGTTCTTTTGGGTGACATTAATAGCATGTGTATTGATGTGCATTTTCATTTCACTGTGCAGGATAGACTGTTTAGAATGTGCATCTTTGTTCAGGCAGTGAATCTGTGTGTTGACTGGTATGACAGAAAAGCGTTAAAAGATCGTTTGCCAATGTAGTGGATTGCTAAGAAAAGTGATTATGATTTATAATGTTGCCATGATAATATGGAATAGAAGGACTTTGTAATAAGACAAAACCCCTGGATTTTGGAATCAGCATTTAGGAAAGGTTACTGAAAAGTCTGAGAAAGTGATTGAGTTGGAGGGAGCACACACCTCATCACATCCCCCTTTACTGCCAAAAAAAAAAAAAAATCTGTTTAATTTTGATAAAGTCTCATTGTCCAAGTCCTGTTATGGATCATAACGGCAAACAGGGACACTGATCCTCCTCTTCCTGGCACTGGCAAGGTGGCACCAGTGAGGCTGCATCTCTGTGCTTACTTTTAATGTGTGCACTCCAGGACAAAAGGACTTGGAAAAGCTGCCGAGGGAGGAGTCCAGCAGGGTGTGGTGAGGGAGGGGCTTTTTGCAGGTGGCCTTCAGGGAGCATTGGAGGGATCTGGGCTTGTTCACTGTGCTGCAGAGGTGGCTGAGGGCAGAGCTACTGGAAAGGAAGTTGCAAGGACCATTGAATGTGAACAATTTGCAATAGCACCAGATAGCAGCAGCCAAAATTGCTGTTTGAGAAGTTGAGCGTGAGTTTCGGCCAGGAGGGCACTGTGTCACTGGAACAGGCTGCCTGGTGGGGGTTGGAGCCCTCGTTTCTGGAGACTTTCCAGTCTCTACTCAGGGAATCCATGACTGATACTGCTATCAACAGATGTCTTTTGAGATTGTGAACATCAAAACAGGACATAAAAAAAAATCTTGGAAGGCAATGGTATTTCTTTCAGGAAAACTTGAATATTATTTTATATGCCATCACTTTATTAGTGTTTATAACTTAATTTTGTTAGAAAGCATCTTCTTTGAAGACTGATAGGCACTGTGAGATGTTATTAGTAGTACTTGCTTAAGAAAACCTCCCATTGCAGAGGTGTTACTTGTCGTTAGGCATGACAAAATTAGAATATGTAGTTCTTCAGATTCTGAGCTGTTTTTGACTTGATGTCATGTGTTTTATGACTATTCACTGAAGCATTAATTTATTTGAAAATTTTAACTGTAACTTAGGTTCTGTTTGCTCTTGTCACCAATGTGTAAGGAATTTATATACACTCAGAATTTTTAGGCAGTAATCTGTCATGGAAAACATGTTCCTGTGTCTGTCCATGAAGCCCCCTTGCTACAGTGTTTTGTGGAGAAGCGTGGGCAGCCTGGAGTTGGCTTTGTTCCCAGCTCTGTAGCATTTACCTAAACACTTGCTTTTCAAGGTGAAACTTCACTAGACGGTGTTTGGCCTCAGTTCCCAGTCATCAAACTGCTCAGGCAGGAAGTGTTTCTGCTGTCCCTTGTGCCAGTACACATTTTCCTGATAACGTGCTCCTACTCTTTCCTTTGCACTGCTTCGCTTGGGTTCATTTAAGCTACGAATAACCTGTTGAATATGTTGAACACCAGAAAATCTGTCCTGCCAAAGACAATACTTTGTTTCAATTTTGATTTTGTTGATTAAGCAAACATGTTAACGTAGCTTTCCTTAACTGAACTTAAAAATCATGAGAGATCAGACTTAATGGGAACTTGGTATCTCTTTTGAGGATTACTATGTTTAAAGGTGATCAGTGCTTTTATGCCCTTTGTATCTTAAGAATAAATGATCCCATCCTGTTCTAATATATCTATAACAGATGGCAATGTGCAAATTCATTAGGATCCTCTGATATGTGACATAAAACAAATCCATGCCTAAGAGTTGTGACTTATGTTAAATTCTTGTTGGAGAGAAGTTTTTTTCTGACTACTTTAGCATCTTCGTGTCTTCATACTTATTTGTGTGTTAAAGCTGAGAGCGATCTTTACTATTCACTTCTACACATGAACTTTGTTTTTCAGCAAGGTCTTGCAATTCATGTTCTGAATATAACCTGAGGAAGTGTTCTAGACATTTGAAATTTTATTTTGGTTTTTAAAAATTGAATTGGATTTGGCTTGTGCCATTTATCCTGTCTGTTGATGAACAGCATGGTTCTGGAGCCACGTGGTATAGGCATTTCGCTTTTAACTGGTAGCATCATTCTTCCTGATGTTGGACTTTGTGAACTCTTAGCTCTAATATTTCATCCTGTATGTAAACATAATAGAATGATGAGCTGTATGGAACATCAAAGGGCTAATGTCAGAAGACTCCCTTTTGGAGCCAGTCATGCTGCTTTTGTCTTACCTTCTGTGCATGATTGCTCTGCACACTGATTCTTGCACTAAAATAATAAACGTTTATTCTAGTGACCTCACAATCAAACAGTGAAAGTTATTTTTGAGTGAAGGAACACTTCTGTCCTGATGTGAAGCTCAGTAGTCATAGATTGTGCTTTTAATGTAACTTTTTCTTTTTTTATTTTCAGATGGAGATCTTATAACAATTTTTGATAGCTCAGATCTCTCCTTTGCAATTCAATGCAGTAGGATACTTAAGCTGACATTGTTTGGTAAGTATAGAAGACTGTATTTTTCTATTTCTTTTAAATAGTATTTATTAAAATTCAGGCAGTGGACTTCACTGGGACGTACAAAAAAGCTTTAAATTTGTCACCTCAGAAGGTGAAGAAAATGCAGTCAGTAAGTTGGAACTGCTCAGTTAATACATGATATCTGTTTTCTCCTGATGTTTTTCATAAGATTTCTGAACTTAATGTACACTGAAACTACTGCTTTTTATAAGATTGCTCGAAGTATTTTGCATATATGCGTATACATGTGATCAGTGGTTCTTTGTTCCTTAGTGCTCTTTTCCATGTTCTCTTCCACTCTCTAGCATTTGTGAGGTTTTCTTCACAGGTGCATGAGAATTTGGAGCTGACACTTATCTCGCAGTGGTATGCTGCTCTAAACCAGTGTTAGTTGCTTGGAGCTGAATAGATCTTAACATTTATCCTTTAGTCTTTGTGCAAAAGTTATTTATTTTCAAGCTGCTGTAGGTAACTTAGCATAGTAGTAGGCATAGGCTTAGTATTTCCAAGCCTTTAACATGAACACTGACCTTATTCATGAATTGCAGCAGTGTTGTGTGTGTTGTGTTAGTTCTAAAGGGACAGCTTTCCAGAACCACTGTGTCATTCAGTATATTCAGGTGTATTCAGGGAAATGAGTATACAGTGCAGACACTTACTGTGGACTTTGCTTTAGTACTATAGCTTTTGCTGAACTGAAACTATATTAAAGGAACAGTAAGCTCTAGAATGAGTTCAGTCTGCATGGACTAAACTTTGTCACTTTAAAATCCACAAAGAGTGATGATGCTACAAGCAAGTAAAAGTTGAAATTTTTTTGTCATCTTAAACTGGATGTTGCTAAGTCTTAAGTTTATCTAATTGCTGTTTTGCAGTGAATGGACAACCAAGACCTCTAGAATCTAACCAGGTGAAGTACCTGCGCCGAGAGCTGATAGAACTTCGCAATAAAGTCAATCATTTACTGGACTGTTTAGAACCACCAGCGGAGCCAGGGCTTTCCACTAACCTGCCTGAGAGTGGTAGGCAGCCTGCAGAGTTGTTTGCTTTCATTTGCAGAGTGATGCACTGTTTAACAAAGCAAAACAAGGATCATTCTTAATTGTTGCTTGATGGCCCAGAACTGTAATTTTTATTGCTTTAGTTATTTCAGAGACAGAATTTTTGTTCAAGATATCTGGAGTAAAGCACTGAACTAACTTAGGATGAAACTTCAGAATTCAAGGTTTTGTTGCGATGTACGAAAACACTGTAACTAACACCTGTGAACCCCAGCAATGTCTTGAGAGGGCTTTTAGCCAAATTAATAGTTTGTTGTTGCTGAAGAGTTCTTGCTCGCCGTTGAGTAGTCCCTCTGCTTACTTTGGGCTAGCTCTGGTGCTTATCTTGTGTTGCTTAGCGAGTTTGATTCACTAAAACAGTAAGAAGTGAATTCAGCAAAAATTATATCCACTTTCTTTGCCAGGTTAGGAAATTGAATCCACACATTTTGCGCTCAGACCAGCATCAGAGCTATCTCAGGGTAAGCAGCACAAGGGTGCAGGTAGGGGTGGGAAAGGATTTTTGGGGGAGGGCAAAATGGGAAAGAAAATATTATTCTCACAGTTTTGAGGTATTGATCTCCTAGCTTAGGGCAGTTGTACTGCAAATATTATATCTCTGTGTGCTTAACTACAGAGTTTATGTAAGCTGGACACAGAAAATAATGATACAAAGTCATGCTATACAGTGCTCTGAGTAAAGAGGTGAACCAAGAAAATCACCCTGCCTTTTAGGAAATGTTGCTTTTGTATTTGCACTTTGAAACTTTACTGCTTTTATTGCTTAAAAACTATCCCACCCTATTCCTACAATACATGCAATTAGTAATTTCTGTGGAATACCATGGATTTTGGTTACAATCTATTTGGAAGGAGGTTAGAGTGATGATCTAAGAGTGTGGACAAAACTAGCCAGTCTGTATCTATCTGTATTTGTTTGCTTTTAGCAGAAAATGTAGCACTATTAGGTAAGGCGTTTCTGAGCAAGTCAGTTACATGTATAGTTGCAAAGATCTTAACTTCACCTGTTACCTTAGGAAAAATTAGTGGAGAAAAGTAGAGCACAAACCAGAAACTGCAGCTGATAAAATACCATAATAAATTGGAACTATCCTGTATGTTTTCCTAATTTTGAATTCTTTGTGGGCAATTAATTTGTTTGAAGCAGGAGCTTTGTGCCTTTGAATTTCAGAACACATGATATTGATAGTCCACAGTGTTAGTGTATCTTTAAGTAACTCAGAAAGAAACCTAAGCTTTGGGATCCATCCCAGTTTCAGATACATCAGTGATTCTTCACTGTCACCCTAACATGCACATTTCAACAGTTAAATTTATAAAGGCCCCCACTGTGCGGTGTTGTGATTGCTGTAGTGCGGTGTGCGTGTGTGCCGGTGTTTCAGTCCTGCTGAGCTGGTAACTGGGTGTTTTGCTTTGTAGATGCTGTAGATGGTAGAGATGAAAAGCCTGCTGCTGCTGACGCTAATGTTAAGCCATCCACTCAAGTAATAGCAGCGAGCATGTCTGCGTTCGATCCGCTAAAGAACCAGGATGAAATCAGCAAGAATGTCATGTCAGCCTTTGGCTTGACAGATGATCAGGTGTCAGGTAAGGATGTGGCTGGTGAAAAGGAAAGCTAAACCTGTTCATAATCAATGACTCCAGTTTTGATTCGTAACAAAGCGTTTGTATGTTGGCTGTATTAAGCTGTGTTCACTATGTCTTTTCAGAATTATAAAACTTGCTGTGTTAAGGTGTTGTATCTATGTGCTAACTTTTGTATACAAAATGTTGAAATGTTGCTGTTGATTTCAGCATTGTGTTTTATCTTGGAGTAGAAAGTGGCTTCATTTTTAAAAAAATTTGAATTACTTAAAGCTGTTGTGTGGACTAACTTAATTTGTATCTGGTTACCACGGATAGAAGAACTCACTGCTCTGCTTTAAGGTTTGATCTTGCAGTTCATGTTCTTGGCTTGTGCTTCTGCCGTTTGGGTCATTCAGAATGTGTTGTATGATCACACCTTTTCTCCATTTCATTTTAGAAGTAAATAGAATCAACTTTTTCACTGTTAACAGAAAGGAATAACACACTTGTCTGAATTATATTTATTTTTGAAGAGCTAGAGGACTGTTGGCCCTAGTAATAGAATGCTAAGCATTCTTTTTCTATTACTTGAAAACTGATCATACTAAACTGAATGATGTCAACTTGAGACAGGATAACTGAAGCTGGTTATACACAGAACCTGTGCAGGCCTGGCAAGGTTTAATGCTTCATTGAAACATGGAAATGAAACTGCTGTTAGCCAACAGGATTTGCTGTGTACTCTCATCTCCAGAGCAAGTGGAGACTCACAGTTTTTTTTGATGTGTGAAGTAATGATACAGATGGACAAAGCAATAGCAACTGGAGCTCGTCCTCCAGCATGGCTGCCATGGCAAAAGGAATAGATCTGCATTGTGTGATTGCAACTGTGCAGGATCTGTAGTTGTACCCAAAGACTTCAGTGGTTGACTTCAGTATGAAGTACTGGTTTGCGGACCAGGCCTATTACGTGATCTCTTCCTCTGTGACACAGTTTGGGTATTGTCACAGCATGGTTCTTTCACAAACCAGATGGTACTTGGAAGCTTGCAGTGGGCTATGTGAACAAGTAAACAATAGCAAGTGAAGCATAACTGGCAGAATATTTGAGCTAAGTTTTGAATAAGTGGTTTTGTGAGTGTCAGTTAATGTTTTGATCAGTGGTACTTCAATATTTGTGTCTCCATAATTCTTCTGAGAGAGTGAACTGACTTGGTGATTCTTTGAACGTACGAAGAACTCCAGAGAGTACCATTTAAGCAGGGTATAAGAAATCCTATTTCTAAAGCTGTAATCCTGCAGTTATGTATATAAATGCAAATCAAGTAGTAGGCTGATTTAATTAACTTTCCTCTAATGAGGTTAATGAAAACACAATTAGGGACTTGATGGATTTATATTTATATTGTGTAAATATAACTATCTTCAAATTGCAGATGAATCGCAGCAATTCTAGTACTTGTGCTAAAGTAGTGTCTCTTAGCATTCATACAGTTGGAAAGATCCAGGTTTAAGCTCCCTTGTTTCTAACAAAATATTTTCTATTAAATTGTAGTATATATGTTCACATGCGTGTTTCAGAACTTCTTACTAATGTAGAGAAAATCTGAATTCCCAGTTTCTGTGCTGTCTTTGGGTGTCTGCTGGAATATTTTCAGAATTAGCAGAGCTGACAATTTTATTTTAGACTGAAGCCTACCATATCCTCTCTGGGAGTGTGATTTTAACACCTCTTTGGAGGTTTTCTGTTCACATGCTATTTGACTATCCATAAAACACTTTGTGGCCTGGTCTATATGTTTCACAGTAAGACACTAATCCATTTGGATAGTTCCATGTAACCTTTTACTGACGCACTGTGTAATCTGGTCAGCTCCAGACACAGCAGACAGGAGGGATTGCCCCTAGGAAGCGGCGCGTCCCAGGGTGCAGCTGTAACACAGCA
>JAWWMU010000001.1:16543255-16564835 GCA_035048155.1 Cinnycerthia olivascens
ACAGGGCAGGTAGAAGGTAAGCAGTGTGCTTTTCTGCTGTCCAGGATGTGAAGGATGGTGTCTGCCTTGAATTAGGAGACCTGAAGTGGATACCAAACTGCAAATCAATGTGTGTGCCCCTAGGCAGAACAGCTTTTGGCCTCGCTGCCCATGCTGGTCGATACAGAAACAGCAGGTGGAGCAGTGGCTCTGTTTGAAAGGGCGGGTGGTGTAACATGAGAGAATTTTCATAGTACTGTTTTCTGCTTGCATCTGTGCTCATGTCATACACTGTGTGTTGTGTCGAGCTTTCACTCAACTAACAGTTTGTGCACTTGTCTACTATGTATTAAAACTGTTTTTTACTCATCGCTTCTATCTTAACTAACGACTGGAACTAATATTTAACTGCTTTCTTTTTGTATACGGCTCTGTGCTAGTCAAGTAAAACCCTGTCACCATCTTAAATGCACGGTAGTTCCTTACAACTCGCGAGAGCGCTCCTTTAAGGTTGTAAAACTGGTATTCAGATTTCTTTGCACTATGCCCTTAAATATGCTATTTAACTTCTCACAATTCACCTATTCTGATACATTTGGGCATCATTTCTTCTGTTGCTATTTTCTAAGTGCACTAAGCCTTCAGACCTGCACAATTCTGGATTAAACTGTCTGAAACAACCTGCTTTGTTACTTCTTCCTCCACATGAAGAATAATATAAAATTGTTTCTGTGCTGGTGTAGGCACAAGTGAGAGCCCTCTGATGCTTGCTTTACTGATGTAATGCTCAGATGTGTGTGAGATGGTAGTCACAGTTTCCATAGGCACTTGGATTTTCTTTCCTGAAGGGCATAAGTAATATTTCGGTTGAGCAGAGCATTTCAACAGCTAGTATGTATTATATTTAAAGAGGTATGAATACTGTCAGTTGCAGTGGAGCTTATGGAACACTTCTTTTGTTGCTTTCAGCCTTTCCTTACTTTTTTAGTTAATTGTTATAACATAGCAAGAGACATCTTTGTAGCTTAAAGGTAGAGCGGTTTGGTGTTCATATGTAAAATTTACTTTTGTGAAAAAGGGCTCCAGGTTCCTCTGTTGGCAGCCAGAAAATTTAATGTTCAGAAACCATACTCTCAACTACTGAACTTGCATTTTATAAGTGTAGTTTTTTTACTTTAGTTTAATACAGTAAGGTAAGAAGTTTTAAAAAGTGTTGCTGTTAAGTTGGAACTGAAACAAAGAAGTGAAACATGTAAAAGCACTAGCAATACTAGCTTGGAAACCTGTATGGCTGCTAACACTGGGGAAGGGGAGAAGTATTTGTTTCAGTAAAACTCATCTTACTTGGGGAAGATGTTATCTAGGCTCATGTATCAGAGTAGATATAGTGATTTTTCTAAACTTGGGTCAAGAAGTAACTTTTGTTCATTAGAAATTAGAAATACATTGCTTATACTGTGCATCGTATGTATGTGGTCAACAGCAGTCTCTCACCAAAGCTAGGTAATATAAGTGCAATTATCAATTTTATTCCAAAGTGTTCAAAGAGTTTTCTTCAAAACATGGAGTAGTTTTCTATGAAGTAGTACTTCACTGAGGTTTGATAGCACCTCAGTCCAGTGGTACTTTGGGGGCTTGTGCTGTCCCCACAGAGCTATAACCCAGCCAGAGCTTTGGATAGGTTTTTATTGTTAGGTTTTCAACAGGATGGACTCACATAAATGGCACTGCTGATGAACATCAGGTTCTGTTAGAAACTAGTTTGAAATTATTAGTTCACTTCATAAAAAACACAAAACACTTCAAGCTCTGCTTCCCCCACACACTTTTAACAGTATTTTGAAGACATAAGTAAACTGGTGATGCCAGTCATGTGTCAGTCATTCTGGTGTATCAGGGTTTATTTATTAATGACTTTCTCTGCCAGTAGGTGCTGTGATGATTATGACTGGTTATTAGGTTGTTATGTGTGAATATCAAGTCACCTCACTTCTGCATGCTGATACTACTGAAGGGCTGCCTCCCTTGAGAAGTTTCAGCATTCACTAATTTGAATTAAATCAATCCAGCAAAGATGTTCTAATACAGTGCTGTGTCTTGCGGCTGTGGTTTTCTACCACTAAATTTACTCCTGAACACACACAAGAAGCAGTTATATACAGATGTGGATGCTTTTTTAGTGTGCTGAAAAACATGTGAAATCTCAGTCCCATAAGCACTTCATGATCTTCTAGGGAAAAGAATGTTGTATGAATATATGTAAGTGGTTTATATTCTGAATCAGATTTTCAGTGCACAGGAACAATGGTAAATGCTGGCAGACCCTTCACTGCAATAAACACTGCTAAGTACAAAACCAGACACCAGTGCTGTAGCTCATCTAGTTTTCAAAATAAAAATCCTGGGAGAGAAAAGACTCTGTGTCTGAGGGCCCATAGGATCCCTGCCTGTATTCATAGCTGTAAATTAAGAATGTTTTCTGGAACAGTTCTCTGTTCCTCACTAACACCTCAGCCCTGGAGAAGACAGCAAGCTTTCTCAGAAACCTTTGGTAAAACTCCATGCTGTTTCTTTGCTATCCCTTTACCTGGGATTTCCAGCAGGTGCCACTGTAGTCTCTCCGTTAGCCTGTAGGGAATTATCCCAAGACAGGCAGCCTGCTGCTGGTTGTTCTCCCAGAACCCCTCAGTGTCAAATGAGTTTCAGAAAGAGAACTTTCAGAGTTTCTAATTCTTAATTATCAAGCTAACAGGCTTAAATTCTCTTCAAGCTTTGTGTTTTGCACTCTCATCATCCCACAATAATTGCACACCAAATAATATTTTAAGTGACTGCATCAATATAAAGTATTCTTAGCACCTTAGTGTGAATGTAAAATACTGCTCATTTCAGCTGCAAATAGCAAAGGAGTTACATTAAATCAGTGTGGAAAGGGGTCTGACTGGGAGGACCTGGAGCAGAGTGGAGTTGCTTTTGTCTCGGTGCAGCTCAGAAGACAGAGTTTACAGTCTATTTATACAGTCTTTGCTGGTCTTTGCAGAATGAATAATAGTACAGTAACACTTCATAATAGTAAAGTTTCCATGTCTGCTTCAGTTCAGCTAAGCTTTAGTTTTTGGCAGATAATTGATTTTGTTCTTTCTCTATGTCTTACTGAATTGAAAAACAGCAGAAGCATAAAGCCTCAACAGGACCCCTAGGTTGTCTAAACAAATATTCTTCTTCTGGCCAGGAAATTGAAAACAGTGAATGTAGGAAAAATAAGCATTGATTTGGACTACCAAGCTTAAGAATGCATGGTTTTATTTTTGCTTTGGGTGTATACTGCTGGGTGCCTTAAGAAAACTTGGCGTTGTGAAGAGATGGATCACTTAATCTGGAAAATGTGGTCAGCATAAATAATGTACCACTCTGCTTACAGTACTTGTTGCAGAAATGGTCTTAAAAACCTAATATAAACAGACAGTCTGAGGATGTGTTTAACTTTTGAAGTACTTTAATTTACAGTGTAAGTTTTGGAGCAGTTATGAAGATGTTTAAAGATTCCTGGACTGTTACCCACCAGAGTAGCGCTAACTAAAGTGCATAGCTTCTGGCAGCCTCTGAAAATGTGCAGTAGTAAGCCTCACATAACTCTTTAGATAAACTTTACTTAGTCAGAACAAGATGTTTCAGAAACTAAAATCTGTCCTTTGATGTCATTGGGTTTGTTTCTGTGATGTTGAACTGTCAGGGTATCGTTCGCTGTAATGCACTGGGGCACTGGGCTTCAATGAAATGCGTTTTTAATCCCTAGGTCAGATGTATCAGCAGTACCAGCAGCCTGGTTACCCTGCTCAGCAGCCGCAGGCTCAGCCCCAGCAGCAGTACGGCATGCAGTACCCAGGTAAGCAGCTCTGCAACAGCAGCTCAGCTGCAGGACCTCTCCTGCAATGCCCGACCCCGTCAGCTTCAGTTCCTGAACCTGTGGGGCAGGTCAGGGTGCTGGGCTGCCCAGATGCCTGGATTCCTTATGGGAACTGGCACAATTCAGAAATTGCCAGGAAGGGAGCACTGTAGCTGTTATATTGTTAATATGTAGTCAAAGTTCAGTCTGGATTGTGACCAAAGGTAGATGTCATTACTAATCAGCAGAATGCCTTGTTAGAAAGGCAAGCAAAATGAATCACCTGAAGGGTGAGCAGCCTTCAGGATTACATTCTGCAGTCATGGGATTCTAGCAAGTAAGTGACTAAACATCCCAATTTACCTTCCTTAAATATTGAAGGTGTCTAATGATGGCCCCTATTTCTTACATCTAGAATGATCTTGGTGTCCAAAATTTACTGGTGTAAACACTATAGTTGTCATTCAGTAAATCCTTGGCTATTACACTTCCTGTAAATCCCAGAGAAACTTACAAGTGACAGTTTTTCTTTGTTAGTTTTTGATTTTGCTGATACCTTAAGTAAAGGTGCCAGTAGACTTTTAGCAGAAGAATATTTTAGTGCACTAGTGGTTTACGTGTAGTATGTGCAGTGAAATATGAAAAGCTGGCTTAGGTGTATACCCAAAATAAACTTGACCTCAGAACTTTCAGTTCCTTTAGAAGCAGCTGGCATCTAGGAATGCATAGTGTGTGCTAGGAATGATAATCCAGATAAGGTTTAGGGACAAACCTGTAAGAGTAGATTCTGTAACAAATTGCATTTTGCTTAATAATTTCAGAAAATAATACAAAGCATTTATATCATTTCTTGTTTTAAAAAATCCTCCTTAAATTAAACAAAAGACTCCCATTAAGTTACTCAGAGCCACTGTGACCTTTTCTTGGTGCACAGTGGGAGAACATCAATTTTTATATAGCTGAGAATATTTGCAGAGCTCACAAAGAAATTCCATGCTTAGCTTGGATAAGAACCCTAGAATACTTGGACTAAAGGTTTGTGTCTCAGACCTTATTCCTGTGCACTGTGTGAGAGCTCGTTGGTTTGAGTGTCTAAATGGTACCTTGTTCTGTGCAGGTTTCTCACCCCCCACATTTGTCATTAGAATACAGAGACAGATGTACTGAAGTGTAATTTCAGAAGTAGCAGCCTGTTGGAAGTAAAAAGGTCTGTCTGACTCTCTAGGCTTGAAAACTGAGTGGGGAAACAAAGGAATTCCAATCTGCTTTCTAGACATATCCTACCATTGTCTAATCCATTATTTTACTTGTGTTCCTGTAAAAGCTGTAGTGCAATGTGAGTTTTGCTTTCCAATTAGCATCATTGTCAAGTATGAGTGAAATGCCACCAGAAACTTATTGGGGCATCTCTGTTTTTCATAACAAAATTCACAGTTAATCTTCAGAAACAGTTTTTTTTTGAGGAGCTATTGACAGCAGCCTTTGGAGATGTTGAGTCATGGGATCTTTTTGTTTGTGTTGCTTTAGTTCTCATGAGTATTGTCGCCTTTCAAACCCATGTCTCCCCAAGAGCAGGATCCCTTCCCACTCTTGTAGATCTACTAGGCAACAGTGGCTATTTATACATGGGTGTAAAAATGGACCCTTCAGAACTTTGTCTCATGAGTAAATTTTGATCACAGTTTCAAGGTGAGTTAACTGCAGTGCATTCTTACCCTTACTCTTTCCATTTAGGGCTGTGCACTTTTAATAATTTGTGTGTCTGGTGTTTAATGCTGACAGGATTCCAGTCACTGGAGAGGTTTCATTGCAAGTAGCTGCAGGTGTGTTTCATGATGGATAAAAGTAGCTATTTCTTCCTGAAAGGACTTTGTTCCATTTTAAAACTTTTGAGAAGAGAAATTCCCTTTGGAAGCTAGTTTTATACAGAAAAATTAAATCTGGAACATGTGTAAATGGAAATTTTGTGCTAAAGTGTTCTGTCCTACACAACCTTTCCATATTTAATGCTAACGAACTGAAAACACCTATGATTTAACCAAAAGTATGACCTATATTAAACCCTGAAAGTATTGTCAAGACAGTTTAATTTGGAGATTTTGTTTGGGAAAGGGGTTGAATTTTGTCTCATTTGCCAATGAAAACTAATTTTTTGTGTGATATTAAGGAAAAGACTACTTTTTTTTTTTTTCTTTATTCCTTGTCAGTCACAGGAAAGCTGTTTTATAGTAACTGTTGTCAGTGTGCTGTGCTGCCACCAAAACCCCGGCCGTGTGCTTATGTGAAAGGCGGGAAAACTCGCAGTTCACGCTTGGTTTGCCTTTTCTATGCTTCCTGCATCGTTTTGCATTTGTCACTGTGAACATGAGGAGCAAAAGGTCTCTCTGCAGGCACCCACGGTTCTTTAGCGTCTCTTACCCTGCTCTCTGCTTTTCCAGCAGGCTACAGCCAGCAGCAGCCGCCGTCGCAGCAAGCCCAGCAGTTCCCGGCCTACAGCCAGGCGGCTGCCCCGGCCCCGGCCGCCGCCTTCCCGGGACAGGCGCAGCAGCTGCCGGCGCAGCAGCCGCCGCAGTACCCGGCGGGCAGCTTCCCCCCGCAGCCCTACACCACGCAGGCCTCCCAGCCCGCCGCCTACAGCGGCTCCCAGGCGGCGCCGGGCACCTTCCAGCCGCGGCCCGGCTTCACCCCCCCGCCCGGCAGCACCATGACCCCGCCGCCCAGCGGGCCCAACCCCTACGCCCGCAGCCGCCCCCCGTTCGGGCCGCAGGGCTACACCCAGCCCGGGCCTGGCTACCGCTAACGAGCTGCCCCTGACTGCAGCGACTGACATGTGCGATTCCATCCCGACAGACTCCAGGATTTTTAATTGAGATTCCAAGACTGTAATGAGGCAAAACTATAGCTGTTAATGAAATTCTGCTGGGGGGAGGGTAATGACCAAATCTTTCCTGCTTTAAATTGTATTCGCTTCCTAGTTTAATTTGGGGCTGGGTGGTTTTTGGAAAACACTACTTAAATGTCTGTAAAGTGATTGACATGCTAGCTTGCCTTGTCTGAAGGATATGAAGATACTAGTTGGAAGTTTAGCCCACTTGTCAGGCTTGTTTTTACTAATACCATGATGTACTAAATTAGATTAATTCTGGAGGTCGAACTAGATATGATGTATTATAATTGTAATGTTCACATGGAAAAAAACCTAATAAAACCCCTCAATCTATGAAATGCCTGATCTTGATTTTAGAAGTTAGATAATACTGAACAAGTCAACTGTGCTGAGACCGGTATGCATGCTGGGTGCTAAGACTTCATGGTAAAGAGTAGCAGTGCTGGGGTTTGTGGGAGGAGAGGCAGATTTCTGGGTGTGTAAATGGAGAAGCGCTGGAACTGCAGATGGTTTTCACAGAGGTTTCACAGCAGGGGATGGCTTTGTGATTAATTGTCAAGTGACCCTTTTACCAAATGATTAGGAACCAATCAATAAAATCTTAAAGCCTCTTATCAATTTTACTTTAACAAGGCATGTGGTAGAATTTGTTTATTACTTCTAAATTTAAACCAAATGTGAACTCTTAGAATCCCCCCAGCTTTCCACAGGTTCTTTGCCACCCAGAAAAACTTGGGAGTGCAATCCTAGTGACTTAATTTTGAGCCAAGAAAAAGCAAATCAAGGGCTGTAATGAAGTCAATAGACCATATTACAGCAGAGGGCAAAAACATTCTCCCAGTTAGTATTTTCCATTTTGCAGATTCTAGGAATATGTGAAACTAAGTGGGAAATAAAAAAATGACCTGGAGCAAGCTGATTGAACTCTCCTAAAGACTAATTAGGAAGCTAGGAGTGAAAATAGTCCTACCTTCATCCTCCTTTAATAGTGCTGTGCCCACAGCTACCCAATAAGCTGTGGCTGTACCTCCTCCCATTTCTGCACTGGGACCTAACACATCCCGTGTTCATCACACCGTTTAACAGGGGCTTGTTTCCAGCAAGCAGTTTGTTCTGAATAACAGCATTTACCAGAGAAACGAACTCTTGTTTTCATGTAAAACACTTGGAAAAAAGCACTTGATTAAAAAATATTTTATTAGGAGTACAGTGTACCTGCAATGTACTTTATAAGGTATTTTCTGTAAATGACTACTATATAGATCTGGATGTTCCTGTTCATATTTCTTCAATACATTAGTAAGGTAATGAATAACACCTTTAAAAAAACCTACATCTCTTTATTTAGTTCATAAATGTTCAAGCAGTACAACAAGTAGCTTTGGGAGAGGTTTTAATCAAAATAACTGTAAAGCAGTTTTAAAGTTCAGTTATCAGTACTTTGTCCCCAGTGAAAAATGTTTTAAACCAGAAGTTTTCTTTTTAAATAAAATGAACCTGATCATGCTGTTATAACTAGTTTATTCTTTTTCATTTCTCTTTCCAAGTCCCCTTGCACAATATATACGTTTGGCTTTTGAACCAGTAAGTGTAAGGCTCTGAAAACCACATTTTCCTTCCATGTTTTTTCATTCCGTGTATATGCGTACCTGTCCTCTTCAATTAGAGAATGCCAGCCCTCCCTGCCAGCCTCCGCCAGGCTCAGGGACAGTGGCTCTGGCTCCATAGTGACAGGCTGAACATGGCTTTGGCTGGGGCTGAAACGTTTGAAAACAAGCATGGAAGAAAACCCCACTGAACTTGACCATTTAAAGCTGCAGGTACAGCAACCTACCTCGACGTTTTGGCAGGAGCATAAACTGTTTGTATGTGTAAGGAGAAAGTGCTTCAAGTTTACTGGCTGCAGGATATTAAAAATTTCTATAATTTATGACTGGGAGAGGTTACAGATGGATTAGGATGGGTAGCTTATGGCACTTGCATTACAGGACCAGTGAATATTTAAAAACTAAGGCACATTGCATTCCTTGACCAACTCTGGCATACCTCGGCCTTAAACATTTATTACAACATCGTGATAAATAATATACACACTGTGTCTTTTAAAATACCGTATAAACCATACCTCAAGAATAGGGAGCCAGCTTCCCTATACATTATCCTACAACCTGTCCCTAGTCTGTGTTTTTTATTTTTTATTCTAAAAACAAGTCTGTAACACTGGATAACTACTGTAAGCAGCCTACACTATTACACAATGAATGCAGTATTGGCATTAGACTCGTACGAGCCCCGCACGTCGGCCAGCGCCCGAGTGCCAGGCGCACCGTAAGCGTTGCCTTCCTGCAGCCTGCGCGGGCAGCCGGGCGGGGACACGGCCGGGGCTTTGCACCCGCTTCGTGTGGCATCTACCACTTGCCAGGTATCGACGTGCCACACTCGTACCAGCGGACGTAGTTAATCTGAGTCTCCCCGCCTATTTTCCCGAATTTGACAGGTTCCTGACGAACTGCCCTGAAGAATCCTGGGACAGAGAAGAGAGTTTTGTTTGTGCGAAGCTCTCAGGACAGTACCGTGCTTTGGTTCCCCGAGAAGTCTGCAACTAACAATTCAGTGAGTGGCTGAAATAGTCACCAAGCTGTTAACCCACCTGCCACAGGCAGAGCTGTTTGCTACCCCTGCATCCATTACCACTCTGCAATTTGCCCGCCCAACTCAAAGCGAAAGTGCTTGGAATGGCAGCGCAGAGGTGAAGGCTGCCTTCCCTGGAGATCCCAGTACCCTGCCGTGGGTGGTGCTGGCTGGGCACAGCCTGTGCCTCCTCTGTCCCCCCTCTGGCCATGCTGGGGTCTCGGAACAGGAGGCTGCTCCGCATTGCAAAATCACAGTGACAAATAATCCCCACTGTGCAGCCTTGACACTGCAGTGAACCTCAGCAAAGCCCAACCACTGGGGAAAGTTCACAGCATCTCTGCATCCTTAAATGAGAAATCATCCTCCTGCCTTCGATCTGTTGCATTTGACAACAACACATTTGCTTCCCATTCAAACAATTAACATTAGGTTACAAATTAAAGTGAGGAATTGGGTCTCCATCGAACCTGACCATAAGGAATGTATGTGTGGCTGGAGCAGGCATGTGGACATACACACACAAAAATATACTGTTCTACAGCTGAAAGACAGCCTCACAACACTTCAGGTCAAATACGTGTAGTTCAGAAATCAACCTGCTGCAGCCAGAACAATTGATCTGTTGGTTTATCCTTTTGTCTGTTCAGTTCATTTGCTAGAAATACAAGCTACTGAAAAGCTAAGTTTGTTTGCTTGTTTTGTTGTTTGTTTTGGCCTAAAAATGAGTATAGCTCATGATTTCACTCAAATCCAGTTGCTGAAATCAAATTGGTTTTAAGAGTCTTTTAAACTGAGGTAGCAAGGTTGTCACATAAAAAGGTTTTTTAAATGTTTAAATATTTTTAAAAGTGTGAATCTGGTGGAACCGAGAAGTTTGCTGTCTTGGCAATGCAAATTGGATTCTGACCATCCGTTATGCAAAATATCTTTTCAAATGGGCAGCACTGACTGGGAAGGGAAAGGCAAAAACCTCTTTTAGAAGAAACTCACAAAAGACATAAACACCCTTCAGACCATTCAACTACTTTGTTTTTTGGAAAACCTTGTGCAAGTCTTAGGAACTTCACGTTCATCTCCCACACCTCGTCAGGTTTCTGGACTCCTGTGGGGTGTTTTGCAAATGAAGCACAGGAAGGTTTGATCAACGTGCTGATATTGTACTGAAAATTGTTTTGCTGTTTTCCTCAGTAAAATGTTCCATGACACGCTCAGCACGTGTGCATGTACCAGTACAGCCTGCATTCTTACCCCACAAGGAACAGAACACCTCACCCTGGCACTGCTGCCAAGCAGCAAGGCAGGAGTTCAGCTAACACAAGTACAAATTTCTTATGCCTCAGCCTCAGCAATGTGTGAAAAATAGCCAGGCAGGTCACGTCCAGCCCCATGCCCACTTAGAACAGACTGGAATACTGGGCACCCTTTTGCAATTAGTACACACAGAATAACTACAGCATGAATTATATTTTCCAGCCATAACTTTTCAATTTCTCATTAGTACCAAACAAGGTATTTATTATGTACTGTGCTTTAAATCAACCTTGCTGGTTTGAACACACCACTTAATGCCTCTCTGCAAACTCGAATTTGTGGTTGGGTTTAAATTTGTAATACCAACTGTGAATAATTGTTGGGCTGTTTTAAACAGGAGAGAGGCTGTTTGCTACCTAACAGAATCCAAGTCATAACCATCTTAATAAGTCATCATTCGCTGTCAAAAATTTCTTGACCCTCTTCTGCCTGCAAAGCTGGCAGCTGTTTTCATCACCACCCCACCAGTGGGCATTGAATCCACTGTCAGGAAATAGAAACAAAGGAATTGAAAGGTTTGCTCCAGAGACAGGTGTTAGGCATTACCATCTTTGACTGGTAGATCTTCTTGCTGTCCTGTCCTTCCATCTAAGAATGAGTCTACAAATTGGCAGTGATCTTCTCCATGGCCTCTCTGGTCTCCTATGTTATAAAATTTTCCTGAAAGCAAAGAAGCAGCAAAGTTTAGTGAAGGCAATTTCCAAAAACCACCAGAGGCAATGGGCTGTGCTCTTTCCTCTGTGGGGAAGCCAAGGTGAACACTATGATTCTTTTCCTCTCAGGACCTGTAGCTGTAATTTGAACATGACCTGCAGGCTCCAAGCGCTCACAGCAAGGCAAAAGTGCCCCATTCCCAGCCAAAATCTATGCCTGGATGTAATTTTCCCCTTTCCTTACATTTCATATAGTAAGGGAAATTTTGTTACTACCAAGAATATCATCAAAAAGCAAGTTTTGGTTGTGATTTGAATGGAAGGCAGGTCTGGTTCCCTGTCAGGAAGTGCCCAGTACCTTCAGAGATGTTTTTGTAGACCACCTTCTAACAAAGCCAAAGCCTGTTTTATAAATCATATTTTTATAACATGTATGTGTAAGTGATAGCCCTTAACATATAGATGACCTCGGATAGTAAGTGCTGATCCAGAGCACAGAGTGTGCTCATGCATTTACTTGCAGGATTGCTTAACAGGACACTGGACTGCAACTGAGTGGAACTCAAGGTCTCAGGTGTCCCATGTAGTATGTGCTGACATTACAGGCTGTGCTTATCCTGTTACCAGGCACAGTGAAGGAGCTTGGACAGATGTTTTTACTTGCTGATTTGATTTGCAAGACATCAGTAAAATTCATTTCAGAAGATGGAAGAGAGCATGCTACCTTCTTTTCCCAAACATGGGATGAAAACCTTTGTAGGCAAACTTACCATTCTTGCTAATATTCTTTCACAGCACTTAGTTTTCAATATGTTCAATCTTTGCTTGAGATGTTGAAAGGAAAGATGAGAGCACTTAGGTTTAAGCTAGGCAGAAATTCCAATTACTCTTTAGATACTGGGTGTCCTGGAGCCTTGAATCCATGCCAGTCTGGCCATTTGAGAGATGGTGGGGTGGGTTATAGTACTGCTCCCCAAGAGCAATTAATAGAAGAGCAGTCTACCAATAAACTCCAATGTTTTTGTGACCTGAGCAATACTTTGCCAAAATTTCTCACCTGCAGTTGATGGCCTCTGTGCATGTGGCTCTTCACTAGCTTTACAAAATTATTTATTGCAATCTAGCTTTGGCTGCAGACATGTTTTTTTCCATAGGAGAACTGGTCAGAGGTAGTTCCTCTCAGCAATATTTTTCTCTGAAATTAAGAACATTCAGGTGGCCCACAAAAGCCTTTTTTTTTTTTTTTTCCACAGCTGTTGAAGGTCACACATAGAACTTATTTTTTTCCTTCCCTCAATAAATACTTATTTTTAGGTGGCCTGCTTTTCTGGAATGCCTTCAGTGACTGCACTGGAGGACTGTTAAATGAGGTCAGCAGTAGATGCTGGCTTATGGAACAGTCCTGGCATGTGTAAAGGAGATCAGTTTTTCTCCATAAGAGAGAGAGTAAGCCAGATATTTTAATGGCTAGCACCACAACAGTAACCTGCAGATACACACATGCTTTTCTGGTCCACAGCTTAACCTATGCACAACTCAAACAATTGGTCTTCATAAATTAGCAGCATTCTCAGTGACTGTTACATACTTACTGCCCAATTATTTCCATAATAAAAGAACATACTTAAAACCATTTAGCTAACAAATAACTGTTTTTCTGTTTTGGGGATAGCAATTCTAGCACAAAGTAAATTTTTTTCCCCAGCGTTCCCTTGTGGGTGGCCTTACAAACTTACATACAAGCTTTGTTTTATATGTTTTAAATTCCACAGCGCTAGAAGAATAACTTCATGCTAAAAACAGCACGCAAAGATACAGTGGTTGCCTGCCTTATAAAGCAGCATTTGGACCCAAGTTTTGAGGCAATCACAGAGCTTCAACAGCAAAGCTTTGGAAGGTTTTCAGCATCCGGCGGAGTTCGGAGCTCAGTGCAGCCCTGCACTGCCGGCACACACGGCCCAGCTGGCTGGGCCTTGCAGGGACACTTCCACTGGCCTGGGGGCACGGCCAGGCCAGGTGACCGTCAGAACAGAGCTTGGCTTCGAATAGGAAAGCTTCTCACTCACACACAGAGGCCTCACTTAGCAAACAGGGGAAAGCAGCTTTCCTTCTGTATAAATATTTCACTTCTTTTAAATATTGTGACAACTGGTCAGCGCCGGTTGTAACAATTCAAGTGCAAGAACCAGGCTTAGCGAGTATAATGAATACAGTGTGTCTACCTCATCTTTTTCCAGCGAGCTTAAACCACCACCCTTCCAGCAAGAAAAAAACCAATCTAATGAAAATAGGAAAATGGGCTCCTGATATTAAACTTTTCTTCTCAGACTGGAGTAGCTTTCACTGCAGTGTTAATTCACTTGATTTAGGGCTGAAGTCTAGTCCTGCTAGATTAGCACTGCTATTTCCTCTGCTGGCTGGTTTTGGGACACATCATGCCTCATTGCCAGTGCTTGTCATTTGATCACAGCTGGTTAGTACAGCAACAGTTGAATGAATGATACATCTGTCCAAAACATTCTCTTCTATTCACATAATGCTAAGATATTATTCACATACCAAGTATTGTACTTGCTAATAACGACAAGGCTCTCCTTCCTTGTCTGCTCCTCAGAGAATGGTGCTGGATGCAAGGCAGAGAAACTTAAAATTATGGCAGCGTGGGCTGCCCTACACTCCCCTGCTCTTTTCCTTCCATATTGCTTCTACAGTGCCCAGAGCCCTGCTCCTGTGAAGTGCTGAGCTCAGAGAAGGGGCAACTTTAGATTATGAAAGTGGATTCTTCCAGCCACGGTCTCTCCTAGTTAATTCAATGCGGTGTGTTCAACACACCGCATGACTTGCATTCAAAAGTCATTCCCCACACATCTTTGTGCTCAGATGCCATGCTAATGCCATTTGCACAGAGCTGTCTGTGATAAGAGACCTCACACAGAGGAGAGTCAGGAGCTTGAGATGCATTATAAGAAGCGAATATATTTCTTAATATAGCAGACGTAGCTTGCACAAGCGGCATGAGACACAAAGATCTCTTATCAACCAACTGAAAAACACTTCTCACAGGCTGTTTCCCCAGCATGTGTCACCTGATTCAGGTCTTAAACACATCACAGTCAATTGGCCTTAAAACACCAAACAGAAGTTGAGAATGTAAGGCTAGGAAATCTCTCTTAGTAATAAAATGTAATATGAGGAAAGAAAAAAGTGGGAAAAAAAGATTGTAAGCAAAAATGGGGAATGTGAAAACAAAACAAAAATATCAAAGCAGGTGAGTAAAATCTGTTGACTAGAGTTAAAGTCATGTATGTATGAGCCTCCCAGTAATGAAGTAACCAGATGTTTACTGAAGGGGATGGGAATAGCAGGTGTAATCCTGGTCTAAAATGAGGTCCTGATCATCTAATTAATAATTATTCCAGGCTACTCTTTAAATATCAATTTGGCAGTTTTAGAGTATATGCTATTCACTCTGATCTTTATCAGTTTTCTGTATGATCCCCAGTATATGAACAGGTACTTAAAATCAGATGGTCACGACAGAGAGGTTCCTCTGGAGTCTGAAAGTTCAGTATCAAACACGTCAAAGGTTACTAGCACAAACAGGTTGCTGTTTATGATTAATCTGTGGACTAAATTAAACAAATCTGATCACACTTCACCTCTTATTTCAGGAACCATAATATCTTTCAGGCATATATCATGTGGACAGCACTGATTTGAATGTTTCTTACCTGTAAGTGAATCACTGAGGTATATCTTGTATCTCAAGGAATTGCACAGCTGCACACCTACAAACTTCTTATACCAAGTCCTCTTTACATATTGTTTGCCTTTGCATTCTGAATATGTGTCTGAATTGAATGGGATTTCAGTCCAGATAGCATCTTTGCCCACTGCAGGAGAGGTAAAAAGAGGCTGAAGTATGATGCTGCATACAAAATCACACACAACAAATACATTTGAGTAACTAGAATTAGAAACCTCGAAGAAGCAGAAAGTAGCATGACACCTGCATCTTGAACATGACAAATATTCCAGGGAAGCACCAAAGTGTGCAGATACTCTTGGTGCTGTGAACTCCTCCTACTGTCCTCTGGCGCAGGGTTGGATTAGGTTAATTCTAGGGCCTTGTTAGGGGCATAATGTTTGTATTGGAAAAACTCTCATTTACGAAGTGAGTGATACAGTCAGTGCGTTCAAGCCAAGACAATCAACTTGCAGCAAACTGTAATCTAACAAAAATACATGTAAAAATGAAGTGCCATTAATTATGTGGAGAAAAATGGTGCCGCAGTGTTTTTCAAAGTGAAAGTGATGTCTATTATAAATATAAAAAGCAGCTTAATTTGCTTGAATGATCTCAGCTCTTCTGCAAAAGCTCAGTCCACCTTCCATCAAGGATAGCAAGAGTCTTGTAAGTGGCCTAAAGCAGATCTAGATCAAGCCTTCTGAAGCAGAAAATTTTCCTAAAACACAAAGACAGATAAACAGAATTCTCCAAGTTGTGCTCTGTTAACTCACTTAAAAAGTGTGGAGTAGCTTATTCATTTTGCAGAGCTTTCTTTGCTTTAATGACAAGGTTGAGAAAATATGAGGCTGTCCTTGGTTCATTTGTGTACATTGGTTTGAAGCCATCCAAGCTGCCATGGGAGCTCCACATCACATTGATTGCCTTATGCTCAGGTAAACAAGCAGCCTCTCATGAATTCCTTAGCAAGGGCATGGGTGGAAGGAGTGAAATTGTGTGTGAATGCTGTTTGATTCTGTAACTCATCCAGCTGGTGCAGCTCCTTATTTACAGAATAGTAAAATTCTGCTATCTCATTTCTGAAAAAACTGCTGATCAGATTTATGTATGAAACACTTACTTGAAATTGGCTCACTCACTCTTGGGTCCGCTGGGGGAGGAAAACAAACATTCAGTCAGACACTGTAAAATGAATGTTCCCAATAATTTGATGGAAAAGCATTGGTAAGTAATTTCTTACAGCTGACATAAGCTGTAATTTGTGACACAGAAAGAGTTTCGGAAGCAAAGATAACTTTTGTATTAAATTAAATTAGGATAAATATATTTCTTATGTGAAACTCCAGTATCAATGAGCTTTTAACAATTTTAATTATGGGACAACACCAGCCAAGCACAGTTCTAGTAAAAACAAGAGTTTAAACCTGTAACCAGCAAAACTCAATCGTACTGCGTCTTATTAAAATTTCAACTTCAAAACCTAAATAATAAAAAGGGCACATCTGTAATACTTTCCACAAAAAACTTGGCTTTGAAAGCCCAAATGTGAGAAATGGATGTGTGCAATTAAGAAAAAACAAAATTGGATGCTTAATTTGTCCAAACTAAATAGGAGACAGAACATAAGCGTTGTCATTCATGAAAACTGCACTTGGCGCAAACATTTTTTTTCACTTTTAGCAATCTAGGATTACAAAGAGTGTATTCAGAGATTTTAAATATGTGTGGCATAGTCTGCGCTCCTCCCTGAGTAATCCTTTGCTCAGCCAAAACTCTCATCCATCAGTGACAGCACAAGTTGAGGACTATTAAATTATTACACCTGGCTCAAAACACAGATTGAGAAAGTCCTATTAAAAAGGTTAAATCCATTTTGTGTTTTATGCGCTCAATAAACACCTCTGTGCAGAAGATGGTATCTTGCTTGCCTAAAGTCAACAAGTCAGCTGTAGTAAACCTTGAGAGGGGCAAGAATAGGGAATGCAGAAGCACTCTGATTCTCTTCTTGGAGTCAGAGACCTTGACTTGGGAACAAACCAATGGTAAAACAGGCTTGTATGCACCTCTTTAACAGTTTCACTGGAGAGTAAACAGGATGGAAGGGGACCTACTGGGACACTGACTTTTCACAACAGCCCTTTCTCAATCCTTATTTCAGCCAAACAACATCACTGTTTACAGCAGCCTTATTGAACAGGTAGCAAGAGCACCTATGAAAAAATCAGCCCAAAAAAACCCCTAATGTTCCCCATCCAGAAGCTGTTAATGAATTGGATAGATGCAAAAAGGTCAGAGATATAAATTTTAAGTGACTGAGCTCTCTCTAAGGATGAAGTAATTTTCTTCACTATGAATACCAGACAAACCCTCTTTGTTCCTCTGTTTTTTTTTCTCTTGCAGTCTGCCCATCTTACATCCTCACACAACACAGTTCTGATGCCAGACATGGTGGTAAACATGGTGGTAAAGACATCAGAACATGGTGGTAAAAAGCCAATCAGGAGACAGTAATGAGCAAGACTGAATGCACAAAATGAAGTGAGAGAGCCTTTCATGCATCCCACAAACATGGGTACTAAAGCCACTGTAAATGATGGTCTGATCTTTGGAAGTTCTTACCTGATTCTGTACTGAATGTCACAACATTGCTGCTTGGACCTTCACCAAGGGGGTTCCTAGGTTTCACATGGAATTCATAACTGGGGGATAAAATAGAAGAGGTGAAAATTTTGCAAACTAAGGCATTCTTGAATAGTCTGGAGCAAGCAAGCAGCACACGCGTTTGTGCTACTTCCCCTCTGGAGAGGAGCAGAAAAGTCCAATTTCTTGCCTCAAAACCACTGAGACATTTTTTGTCCTAACTGTGTAAGACCTGAACTGAACACAAAATTAACCAGTCCTTTTGATAATTCTTTGTATACAAGCTATTAATATTTGATTCTGACTTCTCTGTCTCCTCTCATACAGCAGTTTCAGTTCTGGCAAAGGGAGCAAGTTCAGATGAGGTCTGAAGCAACCTGATAAGCAGAGAGTGAGTAAAGGACATTGCTGTTTATTTGTACTTTTTGCTTTCTTAAGAACCCAAACCTCCAATTCAATGCCGGTCAGGCCCACCAACAGTGACAGACAGGACCAGTAGTGAAACACAGGGCAAGTCTTCCAGGACAGGAGCTCAGCCAAGGCTCGAATGTATGTTAATAATAAGTATATGAAACAATGACAAGACACTGTGCAGAGTCTCTTTTGTGTCTGTTTTTACTGATGTGGCACAACACCAGCCTGTGCTGTAGTTATCTCATGATTCCTTTTCACCACTGCGTTGTGAACCGATACAGTGCTGTGAAAATAGAACACGGCTGAAGAAAAAAATCCAAACCATCCTCCTCTTCTTAAGTCTGTCCCACATGTCAGAGCTTGATTAACAGCCATGTACAGAGGGACATCTCCCGTGCTCTGAGCGCATGCATGGTGAATCTCTCCTAACACAGAGCATCTCTTCATCAGTGACAGGGAGCCACAGGACATGAGTCAAAGGGACTGTAGGCCTGGAAAATGGGCCCCAGATTAGAGGCGCTTCTGCTCTAAACACAGAAGAAAACGGGAGTCCCAGAAGTGGGCAACTAACTATTCAGCTCTTGGCTTGAGAAGGATCATTTACCAATGATAACTTTGGCAGCTCGTGACTGTAACCTAGCATGGTAATGTATTGCTGGAGTTATTTCCAAAGAGCAATTTTCTAAAGAAAGAAAACCCCCATACCACACTCTGCACAGTTGGAAATTTGTAAACTCCATTTGCAATTCCCCAGAAGAATAATTCAATCCAAACTTTGGGTTACCCCTCATTCCTTCTTGGCTCCTGCAAAACCTGAACTAATTAACTTCAGTGGAGTATTCATGCAGTACCAAGCAACTGTTTTCCATCCACTGTACTTCTAAGACGATATTTAACTTTAAAATTCCTTACTTAAGCAGTTGCCTTTATTTCTAGGGTTTTCTTTTCTTTTTGAGGGACATACTTATGTACACTGGTATGCTGAACAGCATTGTGGAAATTCATGGATATTGTCAGGAGAAACATAGGCTTGTTTTGAGCTGAAAAAAGTCTATTCGGAGCAACCTTGACATTTATTTAAACATGCTGAAAGAGCATTTGGAACTACCCGTATTACCTCATGGTAGGAGATATTAACTAAATAATCAATATAAGAAATTTATAAATCTTCATTATCAACTTCATATTGTTTAAACAAAGACATGCTTTTAAAAATAGCGCCAGAGTAGTTAGTATGCACATTAGCCATGGGGTACAGTAACTTTTTGGTTGAGAAATATTCTTATCTGGTAGGAAAGGTCCTAATATAGAGAACTGTAGGAAAGCAGTCGGAGACTCTTTCTGAAGAATCACTGAAGCTTAAACAAAGATTTCCTAATATGTTGGGGGCCTTAAAGTAATAGCTAGATAATACATTTTAAAAAATGTAGAAATTAATCCACGCCTAGAGATAAAAGACAGCAAAGAAGTTTTCCTGCTTCCTTCACAGGAGGAACACCTTACCTAAAGCTATTATTGTAACTGTGATTATCAAGATGGAATGTTCCATTGCTTTATGGGCAGTTTATGGTTTGATCTCACGAGTGATAATAATCTGTTTTTGTCTCTTTGTATGCATTTTGTTGATTTTTGAACAAACATATTGTTCTCAATAGCTGTTATGCCCTACTTTGGGCTGCATTAGGCAACATTCTTCATAGGAATCAGTCCTGTTCCCAAAAATCTTTAGTCTAAGAACTTGGACTCATCAGTTCTCTAATTCCAAAAAGACAAAAACAAGAACTGAAGGTTATTTTCCAAGCACTGTTTTTCAAATTGTGGTTTAGAGATCACTAGATTCTCTGCAAAAAACCAAACTACAGCTTGGAAAATTAGGGCAAAATTTAAATAGAGAACTAAAATCTACAGATAGAGATTTCAGCTTATGTAAACATATAAAGAAAATTGGAAAAAAAGAAAATAATAAAGAAACGGCCAAAGTTTATCTCAGTCAATTAAGGAAGCCTCCTATTAATAAAGTTAAAAGGAAATTTTAGAAACTAAAATACATGCAATTCTACGGTTCTGTGGTATGTGTTTTTACAAGCATCACAGGCTCCTTTCCTCTGCCAATTTCAATTTTAAAACAATGCCAGTGGCTTTCACAGTACAAAATAACAAACAACCACTTTTGGAGATGAAGAGAATTAGTTAGTTGACAGAACATTGAAAAGGAGAGGAAGGAAATGTTGAACTGGGATCACAGTATGACATAGTCTACTGTAATTTCAAAGCTTTGCTGGGGCTGTCTTAATAGAAGACAATATAAAGTCTTCCTTTTTGCATATCAGGTAAAAGATCTGAAAAATATAAATAAAATGGTGAAAAAAGGCTACCATCTGCAGTGTTATGCACTGCTTTGGAAACCACAAGGAAGGAAAAAAATACTTAGAGTTTCAAGAAGAATGTATGGCAAAATTAATAAAGGGGAATAAGAAAGCTCCAGAATATCCCATATCTGCTGCTTAATTAGACTTAGCTAATGAGGAACTGGAGTCTATAGTCCATCTCTATATCTACCTGCCTAATATACCAAAAACTCTGCTGTCCTATGTAAGCCGCAATTTAATGCATCACACCTTTAACATCTATAAGATTGCTATCTTACAAACTTTTGGAGATCAGGCCTTCCAAATCCTCCCAAACTGTGCAAGACAGTAAAAGTCCTTGTGCAGATTAAACAGACTTGACTTACAGTAATTACTACTTGGAGTGCCTTTTTCCATCACAGGAAATCGCTATACCACATGGAACTCTGGCAAATGCAGCTGCTCCTACATTTTTCAAATCATGCAAAACAAGAAGATTGAAGACTGCAGAACTGAAAATAGGTGAAGAGAGATTTTCACCATAATAGGAGAACTGGGGCCGCTGTGTACAGGCCTGGGACTTCAGGTCTGTTGCTGGGGAGATGCTGGTTTTGAATGGCAATTGTGCAGGGCTCTGTGCACAGAGCTTCTCTGTCTCTGCAGAGTGTGCCTGGATGGCAGTGTGACCAGGAAAGAAAGAAAGAAAGAGAAAGAAAGAGAAAAAGAGAGGGAGGGAGAAAGTGAGAAAGAGTGAGAGGGAGGGAGAAAGTGAGAAAGAGTGAGAGCAAGAGAAAAAGAGAGAGAAAGAGAGAAAGAGAGAGGAAGAGAAAAAGAGAGAAAAAGAGAGAAAAAGAGAGAAAAAAAGAGAAAAAGAGAAAGAGAGAAAAAGAGAGAAAGAGAAAAAAGAGAAAGAGAGAAAAAGAGAGAGAAAGAGAAAAAGACAAAAAAAGAGAAAAAGAGAGAGGGAGAGAAAGAAATAGAGAAAGAGAGAAAGAGAGAGACAGAGAAAGACAGAAAGACAGAAAGAAAAAGAAAGAAAGAAAGAAAGAAAGAAAGAAAGAAAGAAAGAAAGAAAGAAAG
>JAWWMU010000001.1:16564935-16667858 GCA_035048155.1 Cinnycerthia olivascens
AAGAAAGAAAGAAAGAAAGAAAGAAAGAAAGAAAGAAAGAAAGAAAGAAAGAAAGAAAGAAAGAAAGAAAGAAAGAAGAGAACAAACTGCCAGGCTTGTTTGAGAAATCTTTCTCCTAACAAAGTTGGAAGAAGGGCTAAGAGAAATGGCAAATGCTTAACCATGAGCCCTGATATCAACAGCAATTCAGTACAATATCTATTACTTTTTTAATAAAACAAATAGAAATCTCCAACGTTTTTCTGCCACTTTCTGAATTTTGTTCCATTAAAGCTTTCTTTGTAGTCCCTATCTCTCGACCCTTGCTGTTAACAAAAGTTAAAATCTGCATTGGTAAAGGGTGATTAGCATATTTAGGTGCTAACTACAATAAAAAACAATATTAGATAAAGCTGATACCAGCCTTGGGACACAATCTCACCCAAAAATCCAACAGAAACCACTCAAAATATTTTTAAAAAGGAGAAGAAGAACATATTTGAAATCACCAAAATAATTAATGGGGAAGCAGATCAGTACCTATACAAAACTGTGGAATGCAAGCATCACAGGTTTTTTGTTTCTTATTAGTAGTTTCTTTCTACACCAGTAGGCTGGTGGGACATGTCCTCCAATGGGTACTCAAACTTCCCCAGACCTGTTTGGAACAAGTCTTAATATTTTTCTTTATTACCTTCCAATTACTGCCATCACAAACATGCATGAAAACAATTTTCAGCTGTCTTCAGGCTCTTTTGTGAAGGCTTGCATAGAAATTTGGGCTGTAAAACTTCCTGGACAGTATGGTCTGTGCTATGGGCTTCAATACCCTTAAACAAACCACCAGAATGAAAGAGAAAATGTACACTGACTGAAAAAAAAAAAGGTTCCAAGATAGAGCAGAAATAAGAACTACATATTTTGGCAGAGAAACCAGCAGAAATAACAAAAAATCTCATTGGAAAAAAACCCAAACAACATCTGCATTTAATATTTTAGACTAGGAAAGTCCATGAAAAAAACTACAGGTCAGTGAAACCGATTTTTTTTTCCAAGGAGAATATGCAGAGGAACACCTTTATTACTACAAAAGAGATGGAATTAAGACAACAAACACCACAGTAAGCCCATTTCTCTCTCAGACCTCTCAATATTTATTGCAAACAAGCAGCTCAAGGAGAAAAATACTGAAAATTGTGGATAATAACCTTATCTTGGCTCACATATGGGAGAATTTTCTTGACTATTAACATGGGAGAAGTTACTGCAATCCTTTCTTATGAAGTGGAGTTTGAATGTAAAGCAAGGAAAGATCGGAGTTCTGGGTATGCCTGTGGTACTCCCATTGGGAATTCCAATGTGAGCAGCCTTTTAAGGAAACTCAGAAACAGCAGACCTGTGTGACAATTTAGATGGAATATTGCAGGTCTCATTCTTCAAATGGCTGCTTGGAAATTA
Organism: Cinnycerthia olivascens; assembly: GCA_035048155.1. Taxonomy (NCBI): domain Eukaryota; kingdom Metazoa; phylum Chordata; class Aves; order Passeriformes; family Certhiidae; genus Cinnycerthia; species Cinnycerthia olivascens. The sequence goes on from JAWWMU010000001.1 coordinate 16,566,373, forward strand.
GACTGTAAGTACTTTGACCAAAACGATCAGTCTTGCAGTTTGACTCTTTTCCAAGTGGAATAAACACCACATTTCTCACTATAAGAATCACAGAATTTCCATGTGGAGGATGAAGAATTGTTAGTTCATACTAGTGCATTTGTTTCTCTCATTTTTCTTTGCTAAGATAGGAATGACATTTGCATAAACACACTAAGCCACCTTGGCCTGCATTAAAGAAACTGAAGGAAATGAAGATCTGCAAGACCAGAAACTGCCCCTAAGGTCCAATCTTACAATAATACGTGTTGTAAGACACCTATGAAGGTGACCTGATCCAGGCCCCTTTACATGACAGGGTTGACTTAGCTGCTTTGAGCTCAGGGTTCATCAAGTACAGGAGTGACAGACACTCTTTGAACAACAGAGTAAAACCTGAGTAGCTCACTACTCTGTTCAGAATAACCAGGAGAAAGAAGAACAAATGGAATTTGGTTGTTACAATCTTTTCACTAACAGAAGAATAAGGATGGCAAAAACTGCAGAAATTTTGGTGTGTGTTTAAGTGTGATACTGAACAGGGCGCTGACTGAAATGTGACCTGGACCTACTCTAAAATTCTTGGAAATAATATAAAGGGTAACAAAAGCTAACTACAGTACAAAGTCGTAATCAACAATGTGTATATGTGAATATTAGATCACAGAAACACATCTATAAGAGAAATGTTTAAGCAGAATACATTCATGAAACAAAAGTTTACCTCAGGCACCATTTGTATCCAATTAATTATCTGTATAATGAAAATGTATATTGTTATCTAGCTCACATAGCATAACAACACTACATGCTTTGAGATATTTCAGGTAAAGGTTACAATTAGAAGCAAATCTGAAGAAATTAAACAGAATTCTAGACTGAAGCCAAACAGCAGCTTACTGTCAGCAAGAATACCAATTTCAAGAATTCTGACCAACCAAATAATGGATATCAAGATTTGAACACCCTGGGTTATTTAAACTATCAGAAATCTTCTAAGATTTGATAGCCTGCAATAACTATATTTGCCAATTCTCTAGCTGAAAAAGATGATAAAATATTTGTCCTATAAGGAAAAATCCTTTAAAGCAGCTTGTGATTATCGACTGTGAGGCATGCTTTACTGTGGGAAAATGGCATGGATATGGTACCTCTTTCCTTGGGCAAGAAATATATGGGTCTCAGCATTCCAATGAAACCACATTGTACAGGAGCCTCTAAAACATTTTTTTAAAGAAAAAAACCCCAAACAATCAGTTGCATTAGAAAGCAGCTGACTGTGTCCCACATTTATTTACAGGGTCTATGTCCTCACAGTCAGAAGTTTTTCAAATCTGTATTTTACTTTCATCTTAGAGTATCAGACTTGCAGTCAAGTCACCAGGAACACATAAAGCTGGTGTATTTAAGACAGAAAGGCAACAAACTTCCATAATATTGACTTGATCAGTAACCTTTGCAAGTTGGAGTACACCTATGAAAGTCCATTTTCATTTCCATCTGCAATTATCACAATATGAGACTGCTAAAACCAAATACTTGATAACTGTACTCAAAGTCGAAAATCTTTTTTCAGCCAGTGCATTTTTCTGGATCTAGTCACTTTTCAGACAGCTAAATGGACACACAGAATACTACATAATGCTCATCCCATTTAACTTCTGTGTTTGTACTTACTGACAGCTGCAGTTGCACATGAAATTTTTGATGAGCGGCTGTAAAAGTCTCTTTGTTGCCTCCCTAACACTGTCCAAATTCCTGAAATATTTAAAGTCTGGCCATTAGCTCCTAATTTAAAAGCTGCCTTGTGTAAAGGCCAGCTCAAAGGTAGGAGGGTGTCTGCCTTGCTGCAGAGGTTCCCAAAGGTGTAGCAGTAGGACCTAGATGCAAAAGAGTAAAGCAAACAAACAGCACTATCTGGCACCCAGGTTTTCCCTGCTGCTTGTTCTGCCCCCTTCACACTGGAAAGTTGTTTGTCTTGCTTCCCTCCTGCTAGCTGTGGGCAATTAACTCTTTAGTTCCTGGGCCGGGCAGCTAGACCTTGGTCAATGTGACTGCAGACCATCTCTGCCAAGTACAGCTCCCCAAGAGCGTACATCTGCACAGCTACAGGCTTGAACTGGCTTGCTGCTACAGGGTCTTTCTGGCTTAAACTTACCCATGAAGGCTGAGGTAACAGATTCACAAACATTTTTATGCCTTTTTGGGAAGTCTTTGTTTAGGTCTGTCTGCTTTAGATCTGCCCTGAGCTGCCTTTAGCTCTGAACGCACCAGACCTTCAGAGCAGCATGGGGGATTCACACAAGCCTCACTGAGGGCTTCAGGAAAGATGGAAAAAATAGGGTCTCTAATTTAGCTTCTCAGTTTCTCCAAAGTGTTCCCAGGCCAAGAGGTTCTTACCAGTTAATCCACCATCTGCTACAGAGCATCTCTCTTTCCATTTATTGCTGGTACTTCTGCAAATACTGATCACTTGTGGGAGGGATTTCTATTTCTCTTCCAAGTTTCTTTTCCAGCTCTACCTCATCTGCAGCTCTTCTCTTCAATGCTAGTTATGGAAAAGTTTCCTTCCCAGTCTTAATGTATTACTTGATTAATTTTCAGACATTTCAGGGACTCTATTAAAGAATATTGAGCTGTGTTTAATTGTCACTCTTCCTCCCATTTGCAGTTTTATCCACAAGTCCATTTCCTTCATCTAATGAGCAGCTTCTGATAGACAGGAGACTTTTATTAAGGACATGTGATGTTTCTGGGCAGAACAGATACTGCCTACATGATGCCAGCTGTCTTAACCACTTTCTTATTTTCCCTGAATTTAGTGTGCCAGCAAGCCTGGATTTAAGTGGTAACAGTAATTTCTTGTGCTTCTGCCAAAGCTCTCAAGGTGTCCTCAAAATTAGGAAACACATTTTGCTTGGAATGGGAGTTTTATTGAACAGAACCACTCCGAGGACTTTACATCCTTAAATCTGGTGAGACTTGAGGGACATGCACCACTGCAATTTATATAAAGGTTTTGAATTTTGAGCAACAGCCCTCTGGATCCGGAAAGGCTTTCACTGTCTTTCCTTTTTGAGGCTGGAATTGGTGAATGGTAGCTGCTCCCTCCTTAGAAAAAAAAAGTTATAAGAAAGTTATTCCTTTAAAACTTAAGTCAGCCTCCACCAGACCTGATTTCCTATTTAGCTCCTTGTAAAGAAATGCACACTCCAAAAGACAGCTGTACTCCATGGTGTTTAGTTTGCTCTTGCCCACCAAAACCTGAAAGTCTTCTCACAAGTTTGACACAATTGTTGCTAATTAAAGGTTAAAAACCATCTTATCTGCTTCTGCATAGCTCCTGCCTTCATTATGACCTTTCCAATGGTTCTAGCTGGATCTGCCTGTCTCCACCTTTCTTCCTTTCTGAGCAAGCAGCAGTGTAAAAAGCTTTTCCCTTATGATCATGTGGACACTGCTCCCAGCAGCAAGGGTTTTTCTTTGCTTCAATGTCCTTCCACACTTAACCAAATCCATTCCATCTCGGTCACACAAAGAGTTTGAATGTGAAATGAGAGAATCTGCTTAATAACACAGAGCTCTTTTCAAAGATGCAACTACATTATTTCAAAATAGAACTGAAATAAAAACACAAACAGCACAGCCTGACAACCTACTCCCTTTCTTAGTCACTACTCTAGAAATACATTGTTTTGACATCTCTTATAAGGCTTTTCAGCTTGATCAAGTGCTTGGTGCCCAAGCTGTTTTGCTAACATATCTTCATTGCCTCTTAACATGACAGAACAGCATAGTGGCAGTTCACCCTCTCACAAGCCACATTCCTTCAGGAAACAACACAGGCATTCTTGAAGCAAAACACAACAATTCTAGCCCAGCTTGTGAGCCCATCTTTTGAAATCTGTCAAATAAACTCTTTTTGGGTATCATAATTTTCCCACACATTTTGTTTTTCAAATTCTCTTCCCTTTCCCTCCACTTTGTGCAATACTATTAATTCCTTCTCCTAGGAGCTGCTGGTAAAAACAGAGGTTCAACCAGCACCTCAGATTACACCACACATTTCCTAAAAATAAAGGTTCAACATGAACTCTATGCAGAGTTCTGTGCTGTGTTTCCAATTCATGGCTGATAATAATAGAAAAGGGTAGTTTATCGGAAACAGAAAAATCCATTCACCAAAGCCAAATGGGTGGTCTTACACGAAAAATCCCAAGTGTCACTCATTAACTTTCTCATGCAATTAGTAAACAATGTAACAAAAGACAAGAGGTTTTCTTCTCTGCTCTGAATTTTACCATAAAAAGAATACTTTTTAATGACATTTGACGTTTAAAGGTAGATCATGCTTATTTGACCTAGTTGCATGAGAGGCACACAATCAACCAGAATTCACTTACTCATTTTTAATTTGGCAGCTCTTTTAAGACACCGAAAGAAAATTGTATATTCAGGACAAATATGTTTTTCCTCTACTTTTGACAGGTAGTCTTTCTGATACAACAGGTCACTTCTGTAGCTTGTCCAGACCTCAAATACTTTTGGAAATTTCCTAAAGATTACTCAAATATGTTTTATCTGTTAACTTACAAGAAAGTTAAACCAAACCATACATTTTTTTTCTACCAAAACAGGAATAAAACCTATTGGGTCTTATTTCCATAGGTATTTCCATTTGATGTGGAGACAGCTGACAGTCTAAATTAGTTGGATTAACTTAGAAAATTATATTATTTAACTACCTTGTGTCAGGTTTTAGGTTTTCCACAGTAGAATGGGTTTGATTTGTAGTGATAATTGACTTCTCCTTTTCACCATCAGTTCCATTTTCAGTTGACACAACCTCGTACTCTGGAAAATTACAGTAAAGAAAAATGTGATCAAGTTACATCTCTTACTTGGGCTTCTTAAATACAACAGATAGTCAATGAATATTTTACAGGAATTCAACTTTTCTGCCTTTTGGCAGCCTGAAGTCAATACATGATTTAGACTTTTTAATTCATTCAAGTTGGGAAAGAAAATGCAGGAAATGAATGAGCATGGAAATATGTGCATGCACACACAGACACACACCAAGAAATACTGAGTCCATCCAGTACCTGCTTGTTACTTGGTGCACAAGGCAACAAATTGTCCCACACTTCTGTGGCAACACAAAGGGGCAAAGCATGAGCAAAATGTTAATGGTCTTGGTTCCTGACACTTGCAGTTTTTATGAAAACAAGGAGGTGAGTGTGATCACTGTTTTGGTTGTTATTTGTCAGATCTTTCCATTATGTTTTGATTTTGGGCATACCCAATGAAATTCCCTGTACACAGTTTAAGTCAAGCAAAGTAACCATTCAAAAAACAAAATGATGCAACAAATTATGTTTTCTGTTTCCACCTTTCTATCTGAAACAGCACATTTATTTTAAAAAAAGTGAAGTGAAAAACATGCATAAACTACAAAAATAGAAAGAGATGACAGTAAAATTGGTTCAAGCCTTTCTAAACAAGTAATGTCATACTGGTGCCGGTATGAAGCAATCACTGTTTTCAGAAAGTAGGATTCAATGCCTTCTCCTGAATTCAGAATTGATTTTGATGAGTCATTAACTGAGTTGTTAGCTAACTTCCATGTTCAATTTTTGTCGGCTAGTGTTGAAATACAGAAGATGATGGAAGCACTGACAATGACCATCCAGCATGTTTACCTATCTGCGTGCTGAGTCCTGTGTGACTTACATGCATTTATTCTCCATATACACCTCTTCCTTTAGAAATGAAAAAAAAACAAGATTCTTTTAACAGAGAGGGCTTGTTGACCCTCTTACAGTGGGTACTGCAATTTTTATGCTGTCAAAGTTCTACTGACTTAGTAGATGGATGTAAGCTTGTATGTGTGTGGCCCACGTGAAATAACATCCTCAGCTCAAGAAATATGCCTGAATTATGTGTATGCATCTATATATACTGCTGTATTTTTGGAACTTCTTGACTAGATCTTACCAGATCCTACAGAGAGGAGCCAGAAAATTGGAGAAGATAACGAGTCATACTTCTTAAGTACCTTTTTGTGTCATCCCTGACACTCATGATCCTTGCTGTGTAAATCTTGTTATGCTCTAGTGGCTTTTCTTATCCACACTGGAGATGACAGTAGCACAAAAAAAAAAAAAAGCAAGCACTGGGGTCCTTTAATCCCTGGGGATTAAGGTACTTTTAAATGCAAAGAACGACTTCGAAAGTAAGTTAAGCTGGAAATACTGTATTATCACACAATGGAGGAAAGAAATCAAACCAACCAGTAACGGTGTCGTTGTCTGGTTTTTCCCAATCCAATATGACAAAGGACGGACAGCCCTCTACCGTCACCACTGTGAGGTTGGTCGGAGGATTTTGCGGAGGACGAGTGGGTTCTTCCTTGCTGCCAACTTCTTCTTGAGGAAAATGTTCCAGAGAGCTTGTGATGGAGCAAGGCACATCATCGTCTTTCTTCATGTACTTGACATGGGGGGCTAAGAAAAATAGCAAAGAGCTGTTATTTGACAGAGTGTGTTTACAAAGTGGCAGTGCCATTTCACCTGGTGCACAGCATCCATCCCAGGACACCAAGCAAAAGTCTACACAAGTGAAACGCAAATCTGTCAGAATAGCCCCATATATTCGATATTAAACTGCTTGTTTTCATTTTTGTTTGTTTGTTTGTTTTGTATTTTGTTTATGTTTTTTATTGCTTTTTGGTTTTTTGCTTGTTTTTAAAATTTCACTTGCTATTTGACCTGGGATGTGCACTGCCTTCACCCTCTTCCCACTGACACCACTGATGAAATGACATTCTCAAGGTATTAGCAGGTGATACGCACTGTTTGGAAGAATTAAATTATGTCACAAAATAGAAAAATCAACTTTATTTCTTCTATACTAAAATGCGACTATAATTCTACTTGCAGCTTTTGATGGGTATGCTAATACAAAGACATCACACACACTTTGTTTCATCAGAAGGAGCAATAACTTTAGTCCAGAAAGTGAAAGTAAAATTCAGTCAAGAAAATGCTGGTTTGTAGAACAGCTCTTTCACCTGCCACTAAAGTGACACAGAATCAAATAAAGTTTTGGCCTTTGAATAACGAAATAAGATAATTTGATGCAAGATAGGTCAGACTTCATATGCTGAAATGAAAATACCATAGCTATAGACAATATCCTACCTTGGTACCTTGGTTTTCCTGACGAATCTGTTTCTGATGTAGGACTTGAGCTGAAGACAGTTTCATCAACTGTAGAAAACAGTCATCATTTCCAATAAATACAAAGTTTCAGTCTTAGAACTGCAGCATTTCACAGTTCCTTTGACATTTTAAATCATTATAAGAATAGATAAATGGTAGACATTTGCTGCCAGATCTCTCTCTTCTTTTTAGGTACTCCATTTTTTCTGTGATGCTGTGCAAACCCAGAACTCACCTGCTAGTACAGCCAGCCATGTATGTATGTGTGACATGAATGACAGATTTCATGACTGCTGCTGGATTCAATTCATGCAATATATGTAAAATACTTTTAGACCATTGTCCTGGGTTTGCTTTAATTGAAATTTTTGGTAAGGAAGAAAAAGGTCAGCCACAGAAAAAGGATCTTTTTTCACTGTGCAGCTGTTTAGCTTGGAGCTTTTTTGATGTTCCTGGGATATATAGAACTATTACATTGGCACAGTAACTTCTTTAAAAATAATAACAAGGAAATAAAAAATTCTGTCATCAGAGAGTACAACTTCCATAAAATTTGAAGGAAATTGAAAGCAAATACACTGGTGAAGAAAAATGTGCTAAAGCAGTCAGGATTTATGGTACAAGGTTGTATTCCTTAGCCACTACACTGAACATGATGCAAATGCTACAATGGATCTCAAGAGCTAAAACACAATATCTTCCCAACAAGCATTTATAAATAAGTCTAGCATCCAGCTAGCTTTACTGAGCACTAAGGGTCACAGTAAGTTCATGATCATTGTAAGGAGACAAGAATTTAAGTATTACTATAAATCCAGGAGAATTAGAAGCAGCATAGTTCATGACAATATACCAAAAACTGTACATTTGGGCTCAAAAAGTCTAAGCACATCCTTCTCCAAACCCATTACTGTATGTCACCTTGAAATGACTTAGCTCTGAATTTGTAATCAACTCCCAGTTTTATAAAGGGCAAATTACCCACTGACAACTAGGATTGCACTGCTACAATTTTTTCTATTTAAATGGTGGCAGTTTGATCAAATAAAGGAGGATATTGCATCTATGATGAGCACTATCAGTCACTGACAAATAATATTTTGAATTTATGCCCTGGGAAAATCGAAACATCCTGGAAAAGAAATGCCTTGTCTACTCTTTACACAGCTTTAAATGGCCATTGAATAGTACTGAAAACCTACCAAGTATGTATGGATTTCTAGGAAGATGGAAGCCCTGCCATGTTCTCAATTATCAAGATGTGTAAGAGAAGGGATCTAGACCTCAGTCACATCAGAAAAGTCACTAAATGGCATTAAAGAAATCAGAATCACCCCAGACAGAATACTTTTTATGTTAAATATACAATGCATCAATAAAGTTCAGGGAAGGGAAGCAAAAGAAAAATGGAAATCTTAATGTTAAATAAAAAAAAAAAAAAAAAAAGAAAAGAAGAAAAAAGAGGAAACAAGAACTGTTTGTAATATGCTCACCAAAATACTCTGGAGTTGCAAAAGCTGTTGGTGTCTTATATAATGTTCCTGTCCTCACAGGTGGTGTTGGTCCAGCAGGCTTAGCTACAGTGACAGATGGAGGGACTTGTAGCAACAAGACATTCAGCATTTGAAGGAGTCAAACAGTTTTCTGACTTTCTAAGGGAACTCAGTTTTGTGACAACTGTTTCATGCAACAAGTATTTAGATTTAAATCATAGTAATCCCTCAACTGGATTTAGGAACGTTCTGAACTGTGCTAGCTGCAAATGTAACCTAATCCTGAAACCCAGTAAGAAAATTCTTTGCTAGTTTGAGGTTATCTTGGAGGACTTTAGTTAGCTAGACTATAACCTGGTTTAATGCACAGAACCATCCTGCACAGACTGGTAAAAGGATGTAAAATGATCAGCACTGACATTGCTGTTCCTTAAATAAAGAGCACATTTCTTCCTGAGTTGCAAGACACGGTAGCTGAAGTCAGCAACTGAAACTTGTATTCTCCCCTCAAATATAGGTAAGACTAATTTCTGCTCTCAATACAGCATATACATTAACAAGGGTGGTGCTGGAACATTTAGTGTGGTTAATACCAAGTCCTTAACTGTGGTCTACGTTAAGAGTTTAACCACAGAACAGTACTGGAGCTTCCACTAAATGAAATTAAAATATACTTCAAATGAAAGCAAAGAAAATGCAGTCAAGTACAGCATTTTCAACATTTGTAGCACTATATCACTCAAGAAGAAAAGTTTTTTTGCTGAACTCATTTCTGTAGTAGGTTCCATAAGTCTGGACAGAAATTGACTGATGAGGCAATATTATCACCTATAATTAAACAGCTATTTTAAAAAAAAGTATTTTAGATTATGTGATATTGCTTTTATTCTTCAGCTGTTACCACCTAATAAAGAAAACAGGTTCTAAGAGGCAAACAATCCATGGTAAAGGTCTTGATTTCTTGCATAATAGCTGTAAAAGACAAGAATTAAATTCATAAAACATGCAGATACTCCCAGATAACCATGATATGACAGTGAAATCTCAATCCTGAAGAGTCAAGAACAAGAGAATGTAGTCACCTCCCTGTATAGATGATACAGAACATGGCAACTGAGCACAGAACTCTAGCGAGCCAAGTTTAACTTTACACTAATTTTCTTAATACAGTGGAAATCTGAAAGATTCTCACTAGAGTTCAGTTTCACAAAGTTTCTGGAACTCTCATTTCCATTTCTTTTTCCCATTCAGGAGACTTTTAATGTCTGCATAGAAACCTTTCCATAATATCCACTGGATAAGTTAGAAAGATGCAAGTAAGGAATTAATCACAGTGTTAATGAGAAAGAGGACAGAATTCTGTCAGGGAAAATCCAAAAAGAACATTGAGGCAAATTTTTCCTGTTAGTACAGTGGAACTAGCTCTCCAGGGAACCAGAAAAAACAAAATTACAGTGTTTTAAACTAAGTTGGATAAAACACTAGGAAACACAGAGAAAAGAAAATCTACTTTCCCAACAAGGAAGAACCAGATCACTTAACCAATTTATTCCATCTTGAAAGCCTAGGAAGGTATGGCAAATGCTGACTACCACATAACCTGGCCTCCACTGTAAGGAAAAAGACTGAAATTTCAAAACACTGGTAAATTAATTAGACACTTAGTGGAGAGAATTAATATAGACCCCAATACAAGCAAAAGAAAATATATCGGGTCTAAGATTGATGATGTCTTCTGTTTTCTTGGAACTATTACTAAGGAAACACCACCCATCAACAAGTACAGACACAGAATTTCAGTCTTGGCTCTGCTGATGAATAAACATATAGGTTGTCTTATACACCTTGGAGATTCTTGATACTCTTCTGCCACACAAAATACTAAAGTATTATTTAGGTCTTTAGTACCTTAATAGCACACAAAGTCCCAAATAAAATAAACAAAAAAAACCCCACAGTAGGAAATCCTGTAGAGCTGTATATTCCTGTATAGAATATATATAGAAGACCTTTATATTTCCAAAGAACTAGAGAGATCAAAATCTAGAGGAAGGAAGCTGTTATGATGTTAAGCTTAAGGAGATGATAGTTTCTGACTAAGTGGAATAATGTTAGCCTGGGGATTCTTATATAGAATCCACTGACAAAACATCCATGTGGATACTGAATACCCAGGATAAACTTAAAATAAAATAGGAAAAGTGAAAGTTTCTATGTTCTCTTAAACCAATGCTGAGAAGCCAGAATACTTTAGCACAATAATCAAGCTAAACTCTGCACATGAAACAACTCGGCTTGCTCTACTTCCCAGTGCAGTCTGGGTGAACTATTAGCTCATTTTTTTGAAATGGTTAATAGAGGTACCATATATATACACGTGAGGAATTCCATAACAAATAACCAGTTAGAGCTAGGCACTGAAACACAATAGTAAACATCTCCCATCCAATGTGCACATTAAATAGCAAAAAATGGTATTAGTAGACATGAAATATTCTCATGGTCAATCTTCTTAAAGGATGACTTGGAGTGTGCTATTTTGCTTTCAGCTCCCTTACTAAGCGTGATTTCAAAATAATTAGGTTAGGGGGAAAAAAAGGAAACAGGGTTTTTGTAAGAAGACAAAGGACACAAGGCCTATGTGTTCCAAAAACTAGTTTCTATAGATATCACAGATCAAAGAAATCTACTCTATAGAATTCTCCTATACCCTGCTAGCCAGTATTATCTCACAAACAATAAAATATTTATGCTGAAAAGGCTGAAATACCTGGACTCCCTGGTTTACCAGTCACGGTGTTAGGAGGCAGAGGTTTTCTTCTCATTTGTGTAGGTCTGGCAGGAGGTATAGGAGGGTGCTGAGGGCCAGGTGATGTAGTCACTGAATGACATTACAAGACAGCATTATTAATTATTTAACTCTAAAATCAGAAACACACTAGAAGTTATATTCTGACTCAAGCAATGTTTCATGTCTGATTTAATATCAAAAGTGGAGACGTGAGATTAGGAGCTGATCTGAGTTGTATTTTCAGCCTTAAATTCTCTGAGAACTCTGTGCCATGAAGATTTAAACAAAGTTTACACTGAAAAAAAATGTAGCTCCTTTGGGATTTTGTACAAGTGTTTCAGTGATTCACTTTCTCTGTAGTTACTCATTTTTGTCAACAGTAATTTTTTGGCTTTCAAATGGATATATCTTCACACAACAAACACCTCCTCAATGTGCTAGGAAACATCTTCAGTATCCTACTCAAAATTTCTGACCTCTTGTACTTTCTGACTAATGCTACTGGCCACCCTCAACTTGAAGCAAAAGATGTAAGGAAATGAAATTATCATTAGGAACACTTCATTCTATGCCATTCAAAACTGAAAAAAGTTCCTGTCACCTCATACACTGACATGGCTGAAGACAATTACTGTTGTAGAAATTTCTGAAGCACCCAACTTGGTTATTTAAATATACAGCTCCAGCCAGTACCCATTACATTTATCTGATAATGTCCTTTGATAGTGAGGTCTAAAAGGGAAACCTAAGCCTCTTAATTCACACTTACAAATCATTTCACTGTATTTTCCAGACAATTATGAAGGATTTTATTATGCAAAGGAAAGGCAAAGGGAAAGATTTCTGTTCCACTATTCACCTTTGCCCTTCTTTCCTTAAGAAAATCCAGGAGAGATGTGCAACACATTTATATAACAAAAGGCTTTTTGTACCTAAAAGGAAAAAATCCTCAAGAGTAATATAATTCTCATAAGGCTGCCAATGTCAACAACTATGCAATTGCCTGATACTGAATTACTGGCTCCATAAGGTACCTCAGGTCCTATGTATCAGACCTTAGTTTACACTATAAATAGAGAGATTGTGGGCGAGAAGGGAGCAGATCCAAAGACTCATTTAGGAGAGCTTTCTTTGGAAATACTTACAATATATAAACAGGAATATCTCCATCTCTCTCTTCCCTTTTCCTTTTTGGACTCTTGTAGTAATTTATAAAACAGTTGGTTTTATTTTTTTTAAATCCCTCAATCAAGACAGAAAATAATGCTCTATCTAATTCAGGAGGATGTAGTGGTTTTGAAAATAGCATTTGTAGGTTTCACAGTAGTTCTTAATCTCCAGATGGATATGAAAAGAAATATGCTTAAGGCCTGAAAAGTATAAAAAAATTTTGTATATATGTCGTCCTACCCTAGATATTACTATGTGGTACTATTCATCATTACTTTTCCCTCTGCCCATAAGAAAAGGGATTGTGCAAGACATTTATGAGGTAAAAATGTGCAAGTATTGACTTGCCAGTGGTTTCTATAATATTTTCTGAACAGCCCAACAACAATAGTTACAGGCAAACTAAAACATCGCATTCAGTGTACTGGGGCACAATTGAATCTACTGTACTGTACTCTGGAAAACAAGAATTCCTACTTTTCCCTTCTGCTGCTTCCCACAAAGATTTGGGTGCTGGTTGATGATGCTACCAAATCTAATTACCAGTGTGTGGAGACTGAACTTGTAAACTAGGATGCACAATAGAATTTAGGGATTTCGTGAGTGTAGATTCTTGTAAGGACAACAACGTGGTGAAATATTATGATTTAATTAATCTCTGGGCTTCTTTATGGACTGGAAGTCCTTGACTCAGTCACTCTTGATGAAGGAGAAGGATGAGCAGCCTCTAAGGACAGATATCTTTATTGGCAGCATAGGCAATGGAAATGAATGCACCCTCAGCAGTTCTGTGGGTGACACCAAGCTGGTTGTGCAGCGGACACACTGGAGGGAAAGGATCCCATCCAGACAACCCTGGCAGGCTGAGCAATGGCCAATGCAAACCTCCTGAAATCCATCAGGGCCAAGCGCAGGGTCCCACACATGGAGAGGGTGCAATCACCAGTCTCAGAACAGGCCAGATAAGAGGCAGATTGAAAACAGCCCTGCCCTGCAGACATGGGCTTGAGTATCCTGGCAGATGAAAAACTAGAGACAAGCCAGCAAGGTGGGCTCACAGCCCAGCAAGCCATTTATGGCCCAGGCTGTGCCAAAAGGAGCATGGCCAGCAGGTCAAGGGAGGTGATTCCACCCTGTGCTCTTGTGACACTCCTCCTGGAGAGCTGCATCCAGCTCTGGGGTCTCCAGTAACAACAACTGCTAGAGAAAGTCCATGGAAATCCACAAAATCCGTCAGAAGGCTGGAGCTCTCTCCTATGATGAAACTCAGAGAGTTGGAGTTGATTAATGCGGAGAAGACTCCAGAGAAACTTTGGTGCAACCTTCAGTACTTAAGGGCTTGAAAATAGTGTTTGTAGGTTTCATAGTAGTTCTTGTAGGTAGTCTAGTTCTTCAAGTAGGCTTGTGAGAAAAATGGAGAGAGGGTTTTTAACAGGGCCTGTAGCAGTAGTGCAAGGACAACTTTTAAACTGTTTAAAGGGTAGATTTGTATTAGATAATAATAGGAACGGGAAAAGGGTAGATTTAGATTAAACATTTGGGAGAAATTCTTTAGCGTAAGGGAAGTGAGGCCCTGGCATAGGTTGCCCAGAGAAATTGTCATTGCCCCATCCCTGGCATTTTTTAAGGCCAGGTTGGATGGGGCTTGGAGCAACCTGGTTTGGTGGAAGGTGTCCCTCCCAAGACAGGTGGGATGAAACTGTTTGATCTTTAAAGGTTCCATCTTACCCAAACCATTCTATGATTCCATGAATTTTCATATGCATAATTAAAGCCTCATGAAGAGAGCTGAGGGTGCAGTTATACAAGAAAATTATGAAACATTAGTAGCTAATTTCACAACCATATCCAACTGTCTTTTATGACTACAGTTCAAGGTATTGGCTTATGTCAAAGCTCTGAAAGCTTAACTTTAGACATCAAATGTCATAAAACAAGTAAAAGTTGGTCTTAATGTACCTTCATATCTATATGCATTAAAAACCTTCAAGCCTCTGGAAATCACAAGCTGGATTTACTTAAGGAAGCACTACTGCCTGATATTCAGTAACAAAAAGTGCAGGGTATCATCCTTGTTTTCAGTTTACATTTTGCCTTCAGCTGCTACTAACACTATATCACTCTAGACTTAATCTTTGCAAAGGACACTGGTCAGACTGAATAAATTTAAAAATTATAAAACCTGGCCATTAAGATAGGCTCTTATCTTTGTAGACGTAAATCAGGTTTAAAGGAAATTCAACAGGGATTAGGAACAAACAGCAGTTTATAAAATAGTATTTTAATATCCAGTAGCATGTTCTCAAAGGAGAAGCTACCTGAAAAGAACATCTTCATCTGACTAGCAAATCCAAGAGTAAAACAAAAAAGATTTCATTTTCAGTCATTTTCTATATCAGAAAAAACCCTCAACTAAAGCAAATTCCTTGCTTGATTATGCTTATGAAACAGAGAAATTCTTTACACATCAGGGTATTTACCTTTTGTACGTACATTTCAGTTAAAATATTTTGATTGTTTGGAAAATACAATTGTAAGACTTGCCAGAAGAGTAAACCTTGCAAGCCTTGTGTTACACATGTGAAAAAACCTGTAACCTGGTTTACTTGTTATTTTCCTTCAAACTTAATGTTTTAATTTTCCCAACAATCCAAATAGTCAATGGAACTTCCTCCTACATGGGAGTACAAGTTGTTTATGCTTTTACCTGATTCATCTTTGCTATATGGAAACTATCAGAATGATAAAAATTAGTGCTTACTGTATTGTGGCTGTTAGAACATAAAGATATAACTCTGGTGGTGAAAATTTCTACCATATGTAGTGACTAAGAATATGTATGTGACTAAGTAGTGACTATAAATTATTCTTATTTTTATCTCTTTTAGTAGCATACTGAAGCCATAAGAATGTGTTTTGATGAGGATGATTAAAAATTCTTATTACTTCTCAGTGGAGATGCTTTGTGTGCAGAAAAGCCCACGTTTTTATTTTTAATAGCAACTGTTAAAAATTGCTTTATTGTCTACTTTTATTAACTTTACCAGAAATTGGCTTCTGCCAGGTGTCAAAATA
The DNA here is from genome assembly GCA_035048155.1 of Cinnycerthia olivascens. Classification (NCBI taxonomy): domain Eukaryota; kingdom Metazoa; phylum Chordata; class Aves; order Passeriformes; family Certhiidae; genus Cinnycerthia; species Cinnycerthia olivascens. The sequence goes on from JAWWMU010000001.1 coordinate 16,582,143, forward strand.
TTCTTGCGGTTTTTTGACATCCATGTCAATTGGTCTGGGAGTAGTCTCAGGTATATAAAGGTCATCTGTGGAAAAAAAAAGAAATTAAATATCTACAGTGGCACCAAGTCATGAAATATTTGTATATTGAATATATTCAAACTCCAGCAGACATGATGTACAAAACCAACACATGTGGTCCATTTATGTTTTTACTGATAACTTGGTGATATCCATTATCCTCTTATTTAGGTAAGTAGAAAGTGTTCTGGTTCTACAAAATCTGCAGTTTAATTTTAAACATTCCTCAAGTATATTTGGAAGGAGAAAATTAGTAAGATGAAGAGGTAACAGATGAGTTAAACCAAGATTATATGAGGAAAAATGAGTAGGGAGAACATTCTAGTTCTTCAGTGAAAAGAATAAAAATATTCATTGATTCTTGCAAAGGGCAAAGTTTTTTCTTCTCCCCATAATAAGCTCTCTGGTCATCATCCATATTAAATGGTTAGAGCAATTCTGGTCCAAATATATTCACCATATTTGGAGTACAGGAGAAAAAGTACATGCAACATCCAATTTGTATATAAGAGAAAGCCCCACTTAAAAGTTATATAAACACATTTTTTAAAAAGTAAGTGGCATTAAAAGATCAACACAACTCCTGGTACAGAACAACTGTTTCACATGCTGGTATTTATAGGACAACCAGACTGTTAAATTAATATGCTTTCTCTACACAAAGTATATTTGCTTTATAAAAAGTGTATATATAGTAAAGCAAGAAGATGCATTGCAACTTCATCATGTTTGTAGGAAAAAAAAACCCACACCCTTGCTCATGATGTAAGACAATATTTGTTATATTTAAAAAAAATAAATCTCTAATTATCAAATTCCAATCCTGTCCCAACATGATCTAATCACTTCAGCTACAGATTTCATAGATTTATAATCCAATTCTCAATTTGTTTTGATATTTCAGTAGTATTTTAATGGTATGAAGCAGACAATTTTTCAATTACTCTACTGTTTGACCATTTTTGTTGCATGTTCCTCACAAATCCACACTCCATACCTGATAAATAGTTTACTGAAGATTAAAGTAATGAGACTGACAGTAAGCTGGGACTAGGATGCAAATGACCCAGTATCTGTGTCTAAAATACCTGAACACATCCATTTGTCTTCAGGTAAATAAAACAATTAATTAGATCTTCAGCTATACAAAGCACCATAGTGATAATCAATGTTTCATGTGAATGATGTTCAAGGAAGAAAAGGCATGAGAAGACCAGCATCAGCCTTATAAAAAAAAATACAATCTTGTACATCATGAGGTATAGTTAGAGTGTGTTTAGTTTCTCAGCTCACCCTTCAGTGAACATAGCAACAAAATGTGGTAGCACATTGGCTAATTCACACTAAATCATCCAAGTATATATTACAAGTCTAAATTAATTTTGCATGTTACAGTTTCTATAGAAAAAATATATCTCTATCCTGCTTCTTAGAATCTAATTTAGAATCATAATCTTTTCTGAGTTGTATAACCGGAGAATGAACAAAATATTGTATATGTTCCAGTTGAAAATAATAATTTTTTTTCTTTTCAGAAACATGCACTGCTGTTCTGTCATATGTAAAGCAGTAATGAAAAATAAGCTGAAGTTTCAAACCACAATACTTTCATGTTGACAAAATCTCTTATTTTGTGTATTTCAATACATTTTAAAGTAAATAAATGAGTATTTAATAATACAAATAAAACACAAAAATAAAAGTTTGTGTTTTCACATGAGGGACCTGCACAACCAAAGTTTGATGTATTTGTCATAGCATTTGCCTTATTCTACCTAACGTAACTTGCTTATTAAAAGCACTTGTCACTTTCATCCAAACTTTTAACAGAATTGAGAATAGACCTATTACTTGTACATGTCTTTGTGTCTTCTTTGAATTGTATATTTTTTCCTGGAAACATTCATGGGGTCTGGAACCTTTCTGTCTTTAATTGTAGAAAGATTATTATAAGGATGGATCATTTTAAGGGAAATGATGGAAAAAGTGCTCTTGATAAAATAACTGAAATACTTGAGTTCCTCTGGAACTTGGTTATACACACACAGTTTGAAAAATAAAAAGAAAACAGAACACAAATTAATGGCCATTTTAATGAAATTCATGAAACTCCCTTTCACAAGGGAAATGGAAATGTTTCTCATAGTTTGTTTGCTGACATTTGTCAGGAAGTTCAGTAGATCAGGAGCAGTGTTTATATGGTTGAGACTAAATTAATAAACAATCCAGCAAGGTAAGATACATACACTAACATGAAAAGCCGTCTGAATAACATGGTATTCTAGAGAAAATGGCTAAAATGTGTCAAAAACCGAAAAGGAATGCTAGTCATGAGGAAGCAATCCCTGCCTCTTTTCCACAGTCAAGTTTACCACCTGGCACTGCAGCTGGCCAGGAGACTGAAAAGTCTGCCAGGAAACCAGCCACAATCCCATGTGTTGGTGCTGGAAAAAACAAATTCCACTCCTTATCATCTGGGCTCTGCACTGCCAAGCTCTCTCTGTGTGGGGTGAAACATTTTTCCTTGAGGCTGAGAAGCCCTGTCAGGAAGAAGAAGTGGAGTACATTCAACAGCAGTGCCAGTCCAGCAAGGAATTAAAAGACCCAAACCAGTGTCCAAACAATGAAATATCCAAGATTAAGTTATGTAACATCTAAAGGTAAGTCTGAAAACATATTTGTACATATACAGTATATTCCTAAAAGCCCAGTTAAAAATCCTGATCATCTTAGATCAAAAGTTCAGGATTTTGATCCACAGAAAATATTGAACTTCTTTTTGTCTTTGCTTAACTGATAAGATTTGGGGTTCCAGATTATAAAGTTCTTCCCTTAGTCTCTTTTGCAGACTTAGGAATTCTTTTGCAACTGATAATTAATTGCACATTGCTTGGGAGAGATTCAGAAGACTTCTTTAATTGGTTATCTGAATTCTTTTTTGCACAAACTTATTTTTGTGGGCACAGTCAGCCTTGTGTCTCAGACACTGGTACAATACTGTGATGTACTTGCCTTACAGAAGACTTGGGATTTCACTTACTAATTATCAAGAAAAGCACAGACTGAAAAGTTGTGACAAGCTGCAGTCCCCTCTCAAGGTGTCATAAATGTGTGAAATTCATTGGTGATTTCTCTTAATGCTTCTCAGAAGAAAGGACCAGACTCACAGAAAGGTGCCAAAGAGTTGCTGTGACAGTGGGGTTGGAGGTACAAAAAAGTGGGCAGGAGGTAACAAAGGCCAGATCTCCTTCGGTGCTTTGGATACCAAGTTTGACTTAAAGGACTCACTTAGGAGGACACAAAATTTAGCTAAGAGACGATGTTTGTTTAGCAGAGAAAAAAATATGCTTAAGTAACTTAGCAATGGAAACGACTACTGGAGGTACCATTTTTCAGAAGAGTTCTAAAAGAAGGTACTTATTTACCAATGAGTACACACAGCATGCACAGGAAATAGTAGTTTTGTGGTGACTTTTGGCACCATCTACCACAATGAAGCCCTAGTTCTTCCTGGCAACAGGCACTACTATAAAGACATGGAAATAATAACAAATGGTGGGCATACCAAGAGGGCCACTTACAATATGATTGCTTAAAACAATACTTCAGCAACTTAAACTAGCATTAAGCACAAAGTCCTCCATATAACTGTTTACACTATTATGTTTATACTACTGATTTACTTAGCATGTATTCATTTTATCTGGTGTTCTTTATAACCTACCAATACCTCTGCTGAGGTTATGTCTATAGGGGAGAAGAGAAAAGTCCAAGGTACTGTGCAATGTAATTATGCGCATAATTTCTTAATGTGATCCCTCCTGGAGACGTGTATACATTCTCCTATTCCAGTAATCAGACATTAGAAAGCTCTCATCTAAGGTGACTTCCAGCACAAGTGAACAACAAAATCTTTTGACCCACAACTACTGAAACTGGGCATTTAATGCTTTAACTGGCTCTGATGTCCTGGAATATGACTTCATTTAATTTACCAGAAGGATTATAAAAGGTCAAAGAACATGTAACTCTAATAAAGGCTTTCACTCCATATATAATACAGAAATGTATGTCATATTCTAAACAGGTTAAATTTAATTCAATTTGAATGTACAACCATCTCTTCTGAATTGTTACCATTTCTAACAACATTGAGGGCCTGTGAAAATGTACAGGAAGGAGTAGCTTAAGACATTCTGTGATCAGCAACAGACATTAAGTTGCCAAATATATCAGAAATAAACATTGCACAGGCAAAAATGTTTAGAATGGATGGAATATCACTGAGGCTATCCTAATCTAGCTAGCACAGAAATAGTAACTGGAGTCAGCAATAATATGGGACAATAGCACTTTTAGTGGGGGTCAGCCAAAAATTTGCCCTGTATATGTACATTATTTATTGATATTATTTATTATTTTAAACTTGAATTATTGATGAAGAATTCAAAAATTATATGTTTAATTAACCAATGACTGTATAAAAAAAATCCCCAATTCTATTTGTATTGGTGTAATAAATTAATGCTCTATTAAGTGCAAAACATGGATTCAGTATGAATTAGCACTGAGGATATTATGTTTATTGGATGGAAAAATCAAGTACAACTGAAAAAAGTTAAATGATTTTTCTCCCAAGTAGACCTGTACTTTTATTAAACCTCTGTGATTAGAGACATTTGTTATCTGCTTGTTTAAGGATATGTAAATTGAAGTTCTCACTGTCATCTGCCATCCACCAACATGGAATTTTTTGGTGCTGAAGTATCCAAGCCTGAGTACTGCACAGTCCAAATACTGCATGGTCTGAATGTGAGCAGGTCTGATGTGAACACACCACGTGCATAGAGAGTAGCTAGCAAGATACTTGTCTTTAGGACTTCCTTACCAAGCCTCCTGACTTGGACTAAAACGAATGGGTCATCCTTTCCAATAAATAATTTTCCAGTAATTGTCATGGATCTAACATTTAGAAAACATTGGTAAACAGTAGGCACACAATAATCAATCTGTAAATTTACACAGACTGAGTACCAATATAATTTCATAATCACCCTCAGGAATTACATAACAAAATCAGTAGAAATAATTACTCATGGCACTCTGAGGAATTAAATTCTGTAATAAAACACAATGAGATATTTTGCAGGGCTTAAGATGACTTAGGGAAGTCACATTCCAGTCTTGTATTGATAAATAAAAAAACCCCACACCAAATCCAGAACGCTACCTGTGGTTGGCACAATCCACTTTGGCAGTCCAGGTGCTTTTGTTCTGGCTGGTGCTAGTGTGGTTTTACTAAAAGCTGTGAGAGAGTTTCAAAAGAAAAAAGAAGAAAAAAGAAAGAAGTTCCATGAGAAGAACACCCAATAGACTTCTGTGTGATGCCAAGAATTCCATGCTAGAGTGCTAGAGAAGAAGTAACACCTGCTGTGATGACACACATAGTTATGGTTTCCTTTTTTTTTTTTTTAATTTTTCTGGTTTGGAGAGGCTTTTCCACTAGACCTTTTAGTTGATTGGAAAATACCCCCTTTTTTAACTCCCAGCAATACTTAAAATTCCACTAAGAGTAGATGAAATTAACTTTTTAGTCTCCTCCCCATCCCAAATTGAATAAACAATTATTACCAGGTCTGGTCTGTGATTTATCCGATGGCTTTGGTCTTGCAGAAGTGAGGCGAGTTTTATGAGGTGCTAGAAGAAATAAGGTCCTGTTTCAATGCTTTGTGTAAAAGAGCACGGACAGTGCAGTGCAGTTTGCCAGACAAAAAGGTCCATGCACCAATGTGATACAGCAAAATGGACATATGAGAGTTCTATGAGTTCTAATCCAAAATGCACGTGGAAAATGCTAGTTTCTTTAGTGGCCAGATGACTCCATCATGCAGTCTGACCAGTTACATTCATATGTAGGTTTAGGAAAAAGATGTAAAATATTTACAGCCAGTTACCCAACTGTATATGGATACAGAGTTAGCTCTGCAAGGTATCCATGGCCTTAAGACATTTAATTAGGTTCTGTAAAAAACAAACAAACAAAAAACCTCAAAATAAAACACCAAACGGAACCCCCCCAAACCAAAGACTTAGATAAAACTATGAAACATTAAAATATTGTTGAGAAAACAATGGGGAGCATTCAATGCAGACACTGTGCAGGGCAGCTGAAGCACAGTGTTATCAGCAAGGTTGAAATCAGATACCCTCAACCTTTGTTTATAATTGCCTTTCACTTGCAAAATAATTTTGATACTGTAGATGTTATGGGATCTGAGAAAATCACACTGGAAGCTGAAAGCATAAGCAGTAGTCATTGTTATCTTGTGCCCAATTAGCAAAGTCTGTAAATCAGGTTTTTCCCATAGAGCTGGATATATGATAATCAAGACAAATTAATGTCCGACCCATAACACTTAATGCAGCCTCTCCAAAGCATCAGAGAAAATACTTGTGCAGGGCAGAACATATTACTCATTTTTGACATGTAGATTGGGGAAGTTTTACAGGTTTAGATTTTGTAAGGAAAAATTTGGAACTCAGTTACATTTATGTTTGCAACAGTATATACATATACTGTTGTATATATCCAATACACAGCCCTAATACTGTTTAAAAACTTCATATAATCTTTGATATTTGAGGCAATACTGTGCAAATCCCATTTTCAGAGCAATAAACTAAAATATTCCATGAGGGGAAAAATAAATTTTCATATTATGTATTTGAAACAGTTTTAAAGGTAATAATGAATAGACCATTAAACATTAAACTGTACTGATTTTACTTGAGATCTACAGATTCTCAATACAACAAGTTAAGAAAATCTTTAATAATTACCTGTATCAAACCAAGGAATCTCAGTTGCTTGACCAATTTTGGGCCTGGGTGAAATGTGGTATGTATCACTGGGAACTGAAAATGGACATATTTGCTTGCCAAATGCAAATTATTTCCTTTTAAAATAAGACATCACAGGTGGAAAGAAAATTCAAACTGTTTGTGCTGATCATAAACAAAAGAGTCAGTGCTAGAAATCTGGCTGAAAATCATGCTTTTATACAAGTAAAGGACTTTTTGAGTCTGATAAGATATATATCATTAGTAAGTCAGACAAAATCAGAAAAGATGATAAGGCAATTCCTTATTACATGACTCCTCAGCCTCATACATGTAGTACTTATTTATATAAAGAATTGCATGGAGAAGTAAAATGGTTGGAAAATTAAAACCAGCAACATTTTGTACATGCACTGGACTGTAACTAACAAGTGAACATAACAAAGATATATTAAGGTATTTCTGTTGATTAAAGTGTAGGTTTAGCCATATAGCAAAAGAAGAGAAAGTAAAGATTGATGAAAAGTAAACTGTTGTAATATTCTCATTACTCAAAGTTATTTTGGACCCATCAACAACATGAACTGTTACAAGGTTAATTGATCCCAGGTGTGTTGCCCTTGAAGCTATAAAAAATAAACCATTGTTCTGTGAGAAGGGAAATTAAAGAAGCTGGATTTCATGAAGGATCTGTCTCCATTGTTTCCTAAAAACCTATCTGCACATCTGCTAGGACAATTTTAACAGACACGAGACAGACACGTTCTGATTAGTCTGGATGTATTCTCATGCTGACAACCAGACAGTGCAACTATTCTGCTGGGCCCCCTCTGACTTCAGAACTCTTGCTCTAAACCTGGAGTTCTGACAGTTTTTGGTCTTTCTCATGCTTGTTGTATTAACTTACACTTCTCAAAGAACATTCTAGAAGTTTTTAGTGATGTATTTATTTTTCAGATCTAACTGAAATTCAAATGAATTTATTGAAAGGTCTCTAAGTTACTGGATGAAAAGGACAGACTGGCAGGCAGAGTACACACTACATGGCTCTTTGTCTTTCAGAAATAAGGTTAAAATATGGAAGCTAGAAAATAACCTACTTACTCGCATAAGGAGCAGTGCCTAAAAAGTGCTATTTATATTTTACAGTAAATGTTTGTTTACAGTTTTTCCTACCAGCAGCTTTTTTTTGCATATACACCATTATAATGATTTAAACTTTAAAAGGAAAAAAAACAAGCCTCTAAATTTTGTTCTCTAAAGTTCTTTCCCTAAAACTACATTTGTAGTGGTACCAAAAGATGGCACTTTTTAACTATGACATGATTGGAAATAGCTCTTATTCAACTGAGACTTAACTTGGCTTTTGAACAGGCTTTCAAAATAAGGTATTTAGAAAAGAAATAATTTTCCTAGACTGTTGAGTTTGATGTTCACAGTACATATGTACATATGGTGTATATATATATATATAGCCAGAATATAGTTCTTGAATGAAAAGGGTCTTTCCTTGAAATCTTTTTGGCCACATAAAATGGACAAGGAGATAGAAGTGGGGAGGAATTACTAAACTATTCATTAAGTTATTTGTCTAAGACTAAAATTTTATCAGTTCAGAGGTTAGATCAGGGAGGAGGAAAGATCAGGAGGTGCTCTTGTAGACATGTGTATTCTCTCCTCACCTAACTATATTTTTTTCCTGTTACCTTCCTCCTTAGCACTTTTTATTGAAATAGATCACCCCAATAGTCACTGCAAAAATCACTGGTATTGGAGGCTTCTACTCTTAGCATGTAAATATCTTGGACTGAGACTGAAATACAGTTTTCAAAAGTACTTGAGAAATTGAATCAGATGTATTTAAAAAAATGAAATCCCCCAAAAGAAAATAACTTTTTGAATGTGAGCACAGAAATATGTTTTTATTAAAATTAATTGAATTTCTCACATTTTTTGATGGCTACTAAACCCATACAACTGCTTTCTGTGGAAATTGATCCAATTATTGAGCATAGACTTTGGTATAATTTATGAACAAATTCTCAGCTGAACAATGATACAAAAATTTCTGTCTACTTGTTATGCATGCCCCATGACCACAAAACTCAGTGACAGTGGAAATATAACCAAAGCAGTACCACAGTAACACTTCTAAAGTTACAAACTGTAAATTACCAGGTTTAGTTTGTGGTTCTTCTGGCCCAACAGATGTTTTGGATTTGGAAGGAATGAGCAGTGTTTCTCTTGGAGCTGAAAGAAAAGGAAAAAGATTATTATTGTGTTCTTCAGGAGTCATGATCCAATGCCATATTTAGCCCACAGAAAATGCATGCCTCAAATGCCTGAAAAAAAGACAATAACAATTCCATGGTTTTCTGGAACCTGAAACAAAATGACTAGCCAAAACACAGAGAAGTCCCAGCAGTGTGCTGTAGGATAAGTTGAGTTAGTGGCTAAAATTCTTGCTCTAAAAGAAAAATTAGGCCACTGATTTTGGTTGGAGATCTGACAAATATGGACTTCTAACCAGACATAAGCTGTAGTCTATTTTTGCTTTACTTGAAAAAGTAGAAATGAGAATTCTCTGTGCTAAGACACATGCACGTGGCAGCAGAACGGAGGAGAATGGAATGGTGCTGTATAAATACCACATTGGAGCATGTTCTCTAGAAATTTCTCCATTGAAAAATTAGAGATACCTTCATCTTAACGTTAAGGAAACTTATTTACCCATTGTTGCCCTTGAATGACCAGTGGTAGTAGAAGATTTTGTAATAATTGGTTGTGGAGTTGTCGGATATATTGCTGTTAAGGAGAAAATGTGAAAAATCTTAGGTTATTTATTTGTAATCTAAACAAAGCAACATTTGCTAAAACCTGCAAAATGTCCCAAACTAAGCAGAATATCTTGAAAATCAACTGCTGACATATCTGTCTATTACCTTCTGCTATACACTTATACCAAAAATGGGAAGCCACACAGCCCTCCATAACTATTTTTAAAGCTATTGTCATTTCAGTACAGCAGAAAATGCCTGTTGCTAACTGCACAAGCACATTGTAAAGGAGTTCTGTTGCATTTCAAGACGATTAAAAAAAAGTGCTTACAGAGGAGCACCCAAGATTACCAGGAAATAATTACAGAGAACTCAGTCTGCCTAGCCACTGAAATTTGTCAATACCCACATTACTACATTTCAGTCATCATTTGCTATGAGTAATAGACAGAGCAAAACCATTATATATGTTATAAATATCTTACTATTATTTGTACTGTAGTTTTGGCTTATTTTGGATTGATTATCTGACATGTAATGCATTTGTTTCACCACAAAACTGGCTATGAATAATCCCATTAAGAAGCAAAAAACCCTGAAACTTGGGGAAATAATTATTAAACATAAAATTAAAAGAACTACTTAATTACCAGGTTTGGTGTATGGTACTCTTGGTCTTTCAGTTGTTTTTCGTTTGGTATGAATGAATTGTTTTTCAGTTGGAGCTGGAATAAAAACAAACAGCACCCAGAACAATAATTGAAAAAATGCTCTGCTTGTCACAGCACAGAAAGAACATAAGTATGATCTGATCTGGAATAAGGCAAATTATGTAAGAATAAAGCTGAAAGTTGGAATTCCTGTAAAAAAAGGAAAAGTTACATGGCCATTTACACAAGAAGACTTCTAAAAAATATATATAAATTTTTAGCTCTGCATCAAGCAGTCTAGAAAATGGTCATTAACACCACCATACTGTAATAGTACAAAAATAGACAGTGGTAACCTGTGTCTTCCTCATCTGCCACACATCTGAGGACAGGATTTCTTTTTCAGTGGAACACTTGTGTCAAACTTGATTTCTAAATTAAATTCTTTCATTCTTATGTGGGAATGATTCAATATCATTATCTTTGTACTATTCAGATTGGAATAGTTTACTGGAAAAGTTTATCTTCGCACTTTTTAGTCTGTGGTCTACACCGATGTGAGAGGTCCAAAATGATCTAGCTCAGCCTGTGCAGTTTTCATCCCCCTTGCACTGAAGAACCATTTTCTGCATGTGAATATTACTCAGGTAGCTCAGGTGTTTACAACAGGGCACATAAAGCGAGATGATCAGATACTGAAAGAAGACTAACCAAAGTATCTTTGCATACAGGGCATATATATTGAAATAGGAACATATTTAAAAGCTGTTTTAATCTCCTCTTCCTCAAAAAGAAAAGAAATCTAGTTTGAAGGTTATAAAATGCCTGTTAATATTTCATTCTCAGAAAATCACAGTCAAGGTGTGTCTCTGAAACTGGGGACAGAAAAAAGATTGCTCAAGCAGTTCACCTGCTCCCAGACACTGCTTGGATTCACTGTCCCTTACTTGGTCCACATCTGACAATTAAGAAGAAAGAACACTCAGCTAAGGATTCATATCTTTAAGAATGTTTTCCCAACATGGATAACTAGAAGTAAGCAGAGAGGATGGTTTTAAGAAATTGAGTTGGATTTAGACAGTCACATAGCTGGTCTGGAGACTTTATGCTGTTGTTGATATATTAGAATTTTTTTTCTGTAAAATGAAACCATGAGGAGTGAAGAAGAAGTGTATTTTAGAATTAAATTATCCACAATTCACATGAAGATCAGGGGATTAATTCAGTTGGTTAGAGCATGGTGCTGATGCAAGGGTTGTGATGGGTCAGTTTACTTGAGTTGGACTCAATGATCCTTGTGGGTCCCTTCCAACTCAGAATATTCTGCGAAGAATCACTATCTTCTCTTTAAATAAAATCCCCTTTTACTGGAAAATAGATAACATCTGGAGGAATTTCATCATTCTGACTGGAAAGGCTAGAAGATGAGGAAAAGAACCTTTGAAAGTAAAGGAGCTCATGCATTATTACCCTTATCAAGACCAATGAGTAAGTATCTACAAGTAGAGCAAAATTTCATTATTAGCTTTTAATAAAATATAATGAGATCCCTCTAAGCTGATAATCTCTTTAAAAATGGAAAATAGAATAATTATTTATGAAATAACAGTTACCAAACGTTGCCCTTGTTCTTTCAGGAATATGAGGAATCATAGTAGTATCTCGTTCATCAAAGGTTGGAAGAATCTCTGTCGGAAAAAATGTCAATAAATGATCTGAAAAATGAAATGAATCTCCCTTTCCTCCTTTTCTAAGAAACCTTTCAGCACTATACTCTACACAACAGGAAAGGGATGTTTTAAAACAGCAGTAGGCATTTACCCTCAGAAATGTATGGGTAGGAAACAACAGTAACAAACCCTCGGTGAAATCACTGATTATATTACATAGCTCAGTTGGACTTATGATGGGGAGTCACCTGAGCAAAATGTAATTGAAGGGAATCCTCACTGTAATCTGGGTGAGAATGCATGTATAAAGAAAAAGCAATGCAACAGTGTTAAGAAGTTTCTCTCATAAGAGCTTCAAAAATGTGCAAATTATTAAAGTGTGTTGCTCAGATACAAGCTGCAAATAACTTTTTATCCCTGATTAAAACATATATGTTGATACTATTTCTTCTGTTAATATCTGCATAAGATACAAAAACTCTTGAACTGTTGAAGTTTCCATCAGATTTAATTGCATCCCTGCAGAAGTTTCCTCATCTAGAACTATAACCAGGTAACAACAGATGCACTGGTGACTATTCCCCCCACTGCCACCCCAAAAGCAATTGTTTAATTACCCACTGCAGCTTCACAAAAGATCAGATAATTTACCAGGCTTCCTGTATGGAGTATCCGGGATGGGAGTTGCTCTAGGTTTAAAGGGAATATGGTGTGGTTCTTTAAGAGCTGAAAGAAAAGATCTGTTTTAAGGGTTTATACTTTGACAAAACTATATTTGTTGTACAGGCACTGCATGTCTCCTGCTTGTGAAACAAAACAATTCCTGCCTGAAAAACTGAGTGTCAGATAACACAGGAATTGAAGAGAAAACAAAGTCCTGAATGAAAGCATGGGTGGAAAATTAATCAGGTATGCAAAATCTGAAGTGAAGCGAAAAAACCTGAAAGAACATGGACAACTACAGGGAAGAGATTTCCATCTGTATTTCAGAACCCGTAATTGCAATACCCATGGTGTGCTGGTCTCTTACAAGTGTCAAAGGAATTGCAATGAGTGTGACAGGGAAAGAAATTTTCTGTGAAGACAACAAAACAGCTAGGAACCTTTCAATACCTGCAACAGAGTAGAATGTAGTTCAATTAGTAGAAGAGAATAATAAAAACCACAAACAGATTATGTAAAAAACAGACTAATGATATATAAGCATTGGCCCAAGGAGCAGCAAAAAATAATAATGACCAGCTCAAGATAACAAATTTACCTGCTGCTGTCTTTTATTGTTCAACTGTAAATGTACTAATTGCCAAAGCTTCGTAAAAACAACAAGATATACAGAGTTAATGGTGAGTAGAAGTTAATGGTAAAAATACTTCCCTTTTACATGACGGGTCAATTTTCAATTTGGAACATACTTTTTTTTTTTTTTCCTTTAAAAAAATATTATTTCTTTGTCAAATTAGTGAATATATACACTCAATCAAGATAATGTTCAATGGATACTCTCAGAACTCTTAGAGTTCATTGGCAGTTCATTAGTATGTAAATCCCAATTAAGTTTATCTTTAATGGTGAAATTCCACCACCTAGTCACACAAACCTATAAGTGGTTTCAGTTAGAGATATTTAGAGTCATACATGAAGGCCCTCAAATAGGTTCTTCTCTAAGAACCTTTTGACAGGCACAAGAGGGATGCAATTTCTTCCAACTTCACATAATGCTTTTATGCTGTCTACCTTGCTGTACAGATTATTCATCAGTGATAGATGTCATGAGGCTGAAAAGCACAGGCAATTGCTAAAATTCGGACATTAAAAATAGAAATCAGCTCTGTTTTCCTTTAAACACCTATTTAACGAGCATCAGAGAATGTGTTTGTAACATGAAGGGATGTTAACCAACACTTGATTGCCTGAGGAAGGACAACCCAAAAGATCCCCTGGATATTCAAGCACAATAAAACAACAATGTATGTACCAGGTCTTGTGTGTGGTACATCTGGACTTGGTGATGCCCTGGGCTTGGAAGGGATTCGTTGACTTTCTTTTGGACCTGTGGAAATGAGCAAAGTTTTGAATTTGTTATTGACGATCATGATTCTTGGGCCTGTGAAGATATGCAAAGTTTTGAACGCATTGTCGAGGATGATAATTCAACAAATGTATTTTGATTTTTTTTGATGAATCAGAAGATTCATTTTCTGCCAAGAAATTTTTTAGGGATTATTTCTGTCATTTGAAAATAATCCCAAAGCTGTCTCCTGTTAGTGCAATCAATACAGTGCCAGTGCAGAGACTAAAGACAAAGTGAATTTTACAGTGCAGTGTCAGATAACTCTTCTCTCCTAAGAGCAATAACAAACAGAGCTTTCTGCAGGGTAAACTGCTGTCATTTTAACACTTCCTAGTTGTGCTTCTCAAGTGCTTCATATTTCAAAAATCTGCTGCACATTGAAATCAACTCTGCATTTAAAAAAAAAAATCCTCAGCAAAGCAGTCAAAGCAGAAGAAACATGGAAATTTACCAGTAATTTTCAAATGGACAGAGCTATTTCCAAAGTTTTGTTAACAGGAAAGTACTATAATTTTACACTTTTAAAGAAGCAACTCAAAAATACAAATAATTCTGTCACACTCTAAGGAAATCAAGATGCAGATTTTCCTGTGTACAAGGGCTCTACATGAGTGTTAACCCACACATCTCCATTGTGTCATTGACATAAATAAATATCCAGCTGAATTATTATCTGGATAATAATTCAGAAATTATTATCTGAATAATATCCAGCTTATCTTGTTCCATGACAGCTGTATAGCAAAATTTGACTAAGACAGCGAACCACAACCTATTCAATAAGTATCTCTATATCAGAGATAATCTTGAGAACTCATCAATTTTGAAAATTTTCAAAGTGATGAAATATTCATGCACTAAAGGACAAAATATTGATACGCTTACTTGCTCTAGTTGGAGGAACACGTGGACTGGATGACGTTTTAGGTTTGGAAGGCCTGTGATATATATCCTTAGAAGCTGAAAGAAAGAAACTGGGTTAAACATTATTAAAGTACTAAGTGTCTTCAAATACAAATACACGGCTCTGTAATGCGTGTCGTCCTGGAATGATTCATAATATCAAATTCAAGTGACAAAAATGCCTTAGTCAAATGGATCTGCCTCAAGCAATCATATGACACAGGATCAATGAAGTGATTGTGTTCTCACAGTGAAATTGAGGTTTAAGTGGAACAGAATTATTTTTCCGTCCTCTATGAGGACATATAATTAGGATCCTGTTGTGTTCTGCTCTCTGCTTCTTACCATTAAATACTGAAGGAAATTTTCCTATCTTATGTGCATAACAACTTGAAAGAAACAAGGATTCTCCTCGATTGTTTCACAGAAAATAAGAGACCAAGGACCTCAATTGTTAAGTTATTAAGGAACATGCAAAGAAAGATGACAATTTGTTTCTGGTCTGCTAATGATTTGTGCTGAAGAAGAAAGACAATGTGACCTTTCAAACAAGAAAGAATCATTACCTATTGTTGACTTTGGTTTCTCAGTTGTAAACCTAATTGTTTCCAGAACTGCATTAGTGTAATAAAACAACAAAACCAAAGTATTACCAAGAACAGTCAAAACGGTACAATCACTGTCTCCACAATAATCATACCATCCCTGCTAGGGCTGATGACAGATAGGCACTCCTCCCTGAAACTCAACATTGAAGTACGTTCAGAATTTCCCCCAGTACAAGGTAACAGCTCTAATACAGAACAGATCCCAAATATAAATCTGAAGTTTTTGTAAAAGCCACAGAGAGACTGTGGGTCTTCAGCTTTGTGTACTTTCCTGCCTTACTTAAAAGTTTTTTTTCAAGGAATAGGTGCAGACTTACTGGAGAGAAAAGGAACATAAGTTGTTGTCTCTCTGCCCATCCCTTTACCAACACCATTTAATACTCCATGTACCTTGGATACCCATACTGGCTCTGGCTGGGAAGGAGGTTATTTTCTTCATAGCAACCCCTGTGGTACTCTGTTTTGGATTCATGAGCAAGGAAGAGTGGATCAAATACCAGTGTTCTAGTTCTTGCTGAATATGGCTTGTTACAGCATCCAGGAGTGCCTTGTTTTCCACTCTGCCCCCAGGCAGGAGGGCTGGCCAGGGTGCTCAGAGATGACACAGCCAGGACAGCAGACCAGCCTGGCCAAAGGGATGTTCCACCTCACATAAAGTCATGCTTAGCAACCAAACTTTCCAAAACACCCATTGCTCCTAGACTGGCACTGGTCTGCCTGTAGAAAGTGGTGTGTGGTTGCTTTGTACCACTTGCTTTTCGCCCCCCTTTTTATCCTTCCTTATTAAACTGTCTTCATCTTGAACTATGATTTTTTTTTCCTGTTTTTTTTCCCCCCTCACTTCTGCTCCTCTGATTCTCTCCCCCAGACCACCGTGCGGTAGAATGAGTGAGAGGTTAGTGTGAGCTTAGCTTCTGACCAGGGTCAGCCCACTAGGGTACCTCACATCATGCAAGTGTGAGTTGCTTAATTTACTTTCTCCCTCCTAAATTCTCCTAAGATTGTATATGGGTGTAAAAACCCACACAGACACAATTATAGGGTGTATTACACATTCTTAAATCTCTGAACATCTCAAGGGCTCTGGAAAAGAGAACCAACAAGTATGAATGAAAATTTTTGCCTGGAAAAGAAGAAACAGGCACTTAATTTGAGAAATACAGAGCAGAATTCTTTCTCTTTGCAATGCATCCCTCGTTTCCACCTTCACTTTGCCAGAACACGAGCAAGTTCACACAGGAAAGACTTCTTTTCACTGAGAATTGTACAGAAAATACCCATTGCTGCAGTGACTTACAATGCAATAAAGAACTGAAGATATTTTAAACTTACCAGGTTGCTTATAAGTTGTACATGTCATTGGATTTTATCCCTCTAGGAATGCTCCAAAATATATGCCCAAGGAATAAATATAAATCTGAAGTTCCGCTGACCACAGCAGAATCCATAAGACACATACATGTCAGTATGAAAAGGTAAAGAAATAATGAACTTACCAGGTCTTGTTCGTGGCACATCTGGGCTTGGTGATGTTCTAGGTTTGGAAGGAACATGGTGTGGTTCTCTAGGAACTGAAAAATAAAAGAGAAGCAGCAATCACGGCAACTATTAGAATTTTTTGAGAACTGATACTGATAAAAAGCATAACTTTAGAGAACACATGCTTTTGGGACACTTTGGAATCACAAAAACTTGAGTAAGGGAGAAATATGTATGCTTGGTTCATAAATCCCAGTGCTGGTGGAAAACCTCTGTAGCAGGACAATATAAAACAAGGCCAGTATGGTTGGACAGGAAAAAAGGTGAAGCAGCACATGATAGAAGTGGAGTATAAAGACAAGCAGTCAAAGGTAGGTTGTGGTGCTTCCATCCACTTTGCAGAATACATTCGTGTAAGAAAAAAACAGAAAAAGATGGTTATGAATTGTTAGTGAAAAATCACCAACCCCCCTTTACAGAATGAACTTTATTAGTAAAAAATATTATGAGAGTGGAGGGCAATGAAGAAGTGCTTATGATGCTCAATGAGATAAAAGCTAAATGTCATGGTCCCCAGATGATTTATCCTGTAGGTAAAGCTGTTACCTATTGTTGGTTTTAGTTGATCAGTTCTAAGTGTTATAGATTCCAGGACTGTATCAGAAACAAAAGAGAAAACATGCTTTGGAAGTTGAAAATTTACAATCAGCACTACTTTTTGAATCAAATACTTTGTATACTGCCTCATACAGAATCAGTTGTATTAAAAGAAGTATCTGAGAAAGCAGATACTTCAAATAGTGTGAGCTTTGTTCTCCCATAGACTGCAACGAAATATCCAAATATTACCATTCTGTTATTCAGAAAATGGCTTTTTAGGGACAGGAATCTCTTCCCTTGGTGACACGTTTCAAATACACTCTATATGCACAATTGGAATCAGAGAGTATTTGCTTGTGTACAGAACACCATTATTAAAGGCATTATATGGTGTATTGCATTGCACAGTCATATAATTCAACTGGAATGAATCTAAAATAAAACTGGACGGTTTTGGAGCCATAAGGATGTGAAATTGATGTGTCAATTCTGTGTCAATTCTTCTGTATGGATTTCAATTAAAAAAAAGGAAGAAATGTCTTTGGATCTTTTAAAACAATTACAAGGTAAGTGGATGATGCTGTAGAAAATGTTTTGTGTATTACAGATTCTTGAAGAAACAGTAAGTTGTTAGTTTGTTTTAAACATAGATCAATACAAGCTCATAACATTTGTGTGACAAAACCATAAACCATTTCTGAGAAGGCCAGACTACCATAACAATGAAAAACAGCCACAAAGGTAAAAACTAAGTGTATGAGAAATTGCATCTTAAGGTGCAATTTGGAAACAATGTTTTATAATTGGATGTCATGGTTAAATAATTATGAGAACACAAGGATTTTGACTGTTTGCTATATGAGGAAATCACATCTAATAGATAACATCAGATTTCAAAAATATTGGTCTATGTCTACAATTTAAAGGTCTTCAATTATGTGTCTATCCTAACATTTTTCACATTTACCAAAGGATAACATATGTTGATATTTGAGACCCTTGCAATTTTCTGTTGATATTACCAACTGGAGAGCTTGGGACAGAAAGTAATTTTTACTGCCTACCACTGAATTCAAATGTTCTCACATTTAATGACATAAAAATCCAGTATTTTGGAATGCAATGTAAAGGATCATTCATGCCAATAAATGTTTATAAGCAAGTACTAATTATGCATGTATAACTGGAAATTTACTCCCTCATGCAGAAAATAATAGTGACATGAAATTAATTAATTGTGGCTTAGAAGAGAAACAGATTGATTCTATCAATGCAAAGCAACATTGGAAAAAATTATAGTGCCTAAGTAGTCTCAGTACATACTTTAATTGCTTGGTATTTACATTAGTTAGCATGGTTTATTTGAGTATAACAAAACGATGCTCATCTTGTTGCCCTGAAGTAGTAGAGATTTATTTTTTTGCTCAGTGAAAAATACCTAGCAAATGTCACTGCTTGTGAAAAGTGCAATTAAATCACTGAGCAGCACAGAACAAAGTCCCATTCTGCTTTAACTGGCTCAGATAACTAAACAGCTGCCCATAAATACATTTCAATCCAAAATAAACTGTACTAGAAGCAATCACAAAGCAGTTTACCATCTTTGGCTTGTGGGATGTGAGGTTTGGGTGAAGGTCTAGGTTTGGAAGGAACATGTTGAGTCTCCTTGGGAGCTGGAAGAGAAAATCTGGGCAGTAAGTTGGTTAAATTGCACAGCAATTAGCATCTGGTACCAGGTGAACACACAAGCACAGAAATCTCACACCTGCAACTGAGAAGAAGTAGGCAAGTCAGGTAATACTCCATATGTCTACAACAATCTAAGCAAGAAAGTGGAATTTTAGTAATTTTTGAAGCTCAGTTTTTGTTTGTGTTTTTAAAATAAAAACTGAAACAAGCGCAAACAAGCATAATTATGAGAAAGGTGATTCAGAGCTGCCAGCATAATTTCTTTTTTTATAAAGGAGACATTCCAGCTGTGAAGAGAGCAACACACCCAAACTGTTTTGAATGCCAAGCAAGATAATTACCTAGAAGAAAAATGAGGTTAAATGAAACAATCCTGAGGCATAAGGTGACTAACTTCAGTGATGCTTGCTGTGATGTAAATAAAGCAAACACAACAGCTTGCCAAGGAAATGCTATTACCTATAGGTGACATTGGTGGTTCAATTCTAAGTGTAGTAGGTTCCAAGACTGCAAACAGAATCAGTAAGACAAAGTGAGTACAGAGCACACACCAAAAACTTGAAATTACTCCAGTGGTAAGTAGAAAAGCATAACACGACATCACAGAAATATGAATCTTCAAGCTGACTTTTAAACTGTGGGCAATTAAAATTCTCAATAATACAGGTAAAATAAGAAAGAAGTAATTGGACAAACTTGATGGCAATAGAAGCAAAAATATGTGGATATAAATCAGTAAATCCAAGAACAAACGAGAGAAGAGATCACAGTGTTTAACTCAGAGACAGCAAAGGACTCTTGATATACAGAATATCAGGAGTCTCCAAACTGAACTCTGTTACTTGAAAGTAGTGTGCCGACCACGACAAAATAGTGGAATTTTTCCTACAAAGTAAGCAATTAAGCAGAGGACTAAAAGGCTGCTATTGGTAGAGCTGTATTTATTAGTTATCTGAAAAAAAAAAAATTTGATAAAGCCTGTTCATTTTTTCTCATAACTATTTGCAATTTAGATCAGAAAACCAATATATCGTGCCTTTTTCCTGGTCACAAACTATACCAAATGGGACAAAAAATTATGAGATGGCAGAATCTATAAACATTTCTTGGTAATAAAGAAAATATATTAAAATAATATTAATGCATAAATTCTTCCGTCTCAGTAAACTAGTAGAGTAGCATATAACTTAAAGATAGAATCTGTTCTATAACCTACATTCACTTATCTCCCAAACTCTCTTACGTAACAACCCATATTAAAAATGGGCTTCACAGTAAATAACACTATAAAACTTTGCAATTGAGGGAGTAAATGCTATTTATTACATGTCTATTAACATTCACAGTACAATGTTCTGTAGTATTAATATTGCTGCAAATGAGGAAAAAAATCCAAAACAACCAGTATTAACTTCTACTGACTTTGGTGAGGTACTCCATAGAAATCTCAAACCAAGTCACTAATTTTTCCAATGTTCTCACTACATATGCCTGGTTTCCAAAGACTTTGCCATTATTCAATCTCATCAGCTATGTTTGAAATTAAAATTCAAACTCTTTTCCTACAAAACACTAATTTCTATTTTCAGGTTGTGTTTGAAAAATCAGTCAGTTCTTACAAAGAGAAAACAGTTTCCAATAATAAAAAGAAATTTATATTATTTATTAGGTCTGCAAGCTGTCTTCTGGAGCAATATGGTTTCTTTTTGTACAAGTACTATCCCAAAAAAATGAATGGTTCTTCCCCCCACCTTGAGAAAAAGAAAAAGTTGAAGTTTCTTTACTTTCTTCACTAATAGCAAGCCTCAAACTAATTTCAAAAGAAGTGCCTTACCAGATTTAGCTATAGCACAAGTGCCTTATCAGATTTAGCAGATCATTTGGGCTTCAAATGGGAGGAATGTGTATTCTGGATACTGGGAAAGTTTGTTTTGTGAAAACCAGCATTTAAGCTGAAAGTAAATGGACCCATAGAAAATCACATTCACATTCAGCAATGAAGAAATGAAGTCTAAGAAATGACCCTCTGTCCATATCAATGAATAACCACAGAAAAAGGAATTATACTATGTGTTTAACACATGAAATGTTGTTGGATATGAACAAAACAGACAATGATTATCCATTTGTTGGATAATCAAAGAGTTGGATGTTCTTCTGCAGCAAGATTGATTTCTCATAGTTTAGTCAAATGCAAAGAAAAAAGACTTAACAAGCAATGCTAAGAAAAGGTTATGTGACATTGACCTTGACAAACCAATGCCATTAGAGGAGTTTTGAGAGTATTTAATGGTGTAGAACTTGTTGCAGTTGAAAACAATGAGTTTAAGTGATTTGTTGCTAAATCACCAAACTAACTGGTTCTATTTTATTAAATCATCTAAGTAAGGCTTAAAGCTGTCCTTGTCCTGTGAGGTATCGTGTATATAAAGCCAGCTTAATCCAGGTTTTAAAGAGCAAAGCCATACTGCAGAAAACATCTTGAAGCCCTACTCAGAATACAATCTGTACAGGGGATGCAAACAGTAATTAGAATTTTCCTTTGAATTAGATATAGCATTTCAGGGCTCACTGCACAGAAGAGACCTTTGTTGTTAGTCTGCATTAAAGATGTATATATTATACACATAATTTAACATATATTCCCATATAAAAAAAGACTGTGTATTACTTTATATAAACTGTGCTCCCCTTTAAAAATAAAATTAATTTTTTTTAATTTGAAATTGAACACGTTTGGATATATTAATTGAAAAAAACGCAGTATTTTCTATACATTTGAGAAATTATCAAGCAAAGTGCCACAAAACTCCTTCTGCAGGAATTGTTTAGCAGTGGGTAGTTTTTAAATGCCATTTTTAGATTATTATTTCTATATTTCATAAAATATTTATTATTGCAATAATTCTTATTCTTTCTTCTTCTAATGTAAATGAAACTTCACCTTTGAAGTGATATCCTATCTTGTAGAAGACATCTCTACGCTAGAAACATAGGGAAACAATAAAGCACCAAGATTATATTTCCATTTGCTGGGTTTAGACCACACACAAATAAGCAAGAAGCCTCCAGGAAATGGTGTTTTCAACTGCACATGTTATCAGAGCAATGAAAAGAAGAATGACTAAAGATGGCTCATAATCTTTACCCTCTGCAGTCTTTGGACGTTCATATGTGTAGAGACTCCTAGTAGTGACTGACTCTGGAATGGTTGCTGCTGGAATAAAGAGAATTTTCTTAAGAGAAATACAGGTGCATCTGTATCTATTTTTCAACTGCTGGTACTGCTCAGTTGCTCTTGCTTCCCAACTATAATCCACCTCTTCAAAGCTCTTCAAATGGAAACACTGAGTAAATGATAAATTTGCTGAAATTACCCTGTGTGACTTGCTGGTTTTGGAAAATAAAAAGTCCATTTATGCTACAGGAAAACTGGGAGAGGAGCTCTCTAAAGCTTCACCTTCCTGTTTTACTGAACTTTTTTCATCTCTTTATGGCTGTAGACCACTGAAAAGAAACAGTTGCAGAGAACTCAATTTCTTTTGGTAAATATTTCTATTCATTTTCCTGGCTTTTCCCCATAATGATACAAAGGATAGATGTGAAAGGGCTCAGGTGTAAATAACTGTAAAGTCACAGAGAGCAAGGCTGAAGATCCCAGCAGACTATCTAGTGCCACTGCACTTTAGATCATCAAATTAATAAACTTCCCATCTCTATCTAGAGTACTTAATTGGGTTTGAGGGGAACAAACTCCAAATACCCTGAAAAATATAAAGGACTTTGAAGTCAAAATTGGTAGAATTGTTTGATATTAGTGTGACTTAGCAAACAGAATCCATTTTCATTCCTAAATACATCTACAATCATTGAGTTATCTTCGTGCTTATCCTTCAAATTTTGCTTTGTTTTCTCTCTTTTGGCACTTAACCTCTGTTCCTCCCTACAGATTTTAATTAGGAAAGAAAAAGTGATGGATAAATATTTCACAATGTGCCTCAAACTATATTTTTGGGTCTACTAACAATTTCTCACATTGTAATTCATAAGCATTTTAAGACTCACAAGTACATTTATTTCAAGCAAGTTACCTTAAAATTTTAAAATACAATAAAATCTGAGACCTACTGGTTCCAAAACTCTGTCAGTTTAGATAGAAAAATCACGTTTTTAATTTAAAAGTCTCTATTTTCCCATGTGAAGGTTTATGGTGGTTTACCTGGGTGGATGGTGTTTAAATTTAAAAGACTGAATTATTTAAGAATTCTGAATTTTCCCTCTTTTCTTTACTGACATTTTTTACAGCTTAGAGAGGTTTTATATTTGATATTATTGCCACTATTCTAAAAAGGCAGGATACTCCAAAATGTCTTCAGGACAGATAATTTGCCCATTTAAGTAAATGCCCAGAGAGGTTGTGAAGTCTCAATCTCTGGAGATATTTTAAAACTTTTCTGTAAAGAAAGCGTCGCAGTGTATTTTGCTGCACAATAGAAAATTCATTAAAATTTCCTTTTCTGAAAAATGGAGAATGTTTAGAGAGAGAGATTCATGCTAACCATAGTAAAAGTGAGGACAGTGGCTGGGCATGGTTACATTGGTGACAAAACCTTTTTTTTTTTTCATGCAGGCAACAGATTCAGTCACCCAAATACCAAGAAAGAGAATGAAACTGTGAACTTTCACTAGAATGAACAGTTTGTTAACTGGAGAATCTGAAAATCATTTAAATGTTTGGGGTTTTTTAAATGAAGCTTTTTTCCTCCACTGCCAAAAAAAGCAAATACTTTACCAGAAGAAGCACAAAAATCATATTAATAATGAGAGCCAAAATTAATTGCTTGACCCAAAGGCAGTTATTAGTAAGGCATTGATTAAATATGAGTTTAGCATGTTGCTAATTCTGATTCACAGTCAGGGGAAGGTGACAACCACTATCATGACACTAGTTTCTAATTTAAGCTGAACTTCCAAGTGATGCTGGAACACAGACAGGCTCCTGCTCTTTGATAATTTTGCCACCTACCCAAAAGTAAGTTTATCCCCATTTACTGCATATTTCACAGCTCAAATAATACTTTCTGAAGAAGAAAATCATTTGCCTCAACAGAAAACATGCTGGTTTCACTACTCACAAGAGAATCATGACAAGGTTCATCAAAATTAAAAAGTGTGTCTTAGGATTCTACTTGAATGATTCGTGAGACCACTACTGGGAAAGAAAAAAAACACAGGCATGTGTACAGATATGGAATAATGCCACTTTCTTTGTAGGCATATAGAAATTTGCTATAGAGCTACTCAGTGTGGAAATAACCACTACAAAACCTTGATCTTGGCAGTCCCAGGGTGCAAAAAAAATTTACGCAACAGTTTCCAAATGAGTTGCTTTTGTTCTCAACTGTTTCAAAAAATGACATGCAGGACTCAGATCTATATTCAGACATAGACATCTACAGCAGAGACAGAAGTAATGCTTCTTGTAATACAATACTGGATTTCCTACACTCAAAATTATGCAGGAGTAATAATCAGCATAAAAAACTAATTTTGCACAGTATTCTGAGACAATTCCAAGTCATAAATGCCATTCCTTTAACAGGCTTAACAGGGAATAATTTGGTCTGAAGAGAGTTAATTTCTTTTTATGAGCAAAAAATAATTTGCAGGGAATCTGGAAAAAATTTAATAAAATCATCTGATCTCTTCCAGTATTGAGTAATATATTCTGATAATAAACAATTATACAATTTCAAGCTTTCTAATTTCATTACAAGCCATGTAACACTAGAAATATTTTTACAACTGGATTTATTTATTATTCAGGTCCAGAAAATGCCAGGTGTGTTTTATTCTCTGCCATACATCATATACCAAATTTAACCTTGGTTTGAAGGTGCTATTTCATTTAGGATCATAAAATATGTCTTCACTGAATTCCAGAATAAAATTCCACTCTTACTTTCACCATTTCAGGTAAGTCTACATCTGCACTAATGACCACCAAATCAAAAAAATGGTTCTATGTGAGAAGCTGCAACCAACAGCAAAACAGCAGAATTTGTGTTTTCCGGACCCTATGCCAAACTAAGTTGGAAAACTTATTTCAAAATGAAAAGCAGGAAAGCAATTTGCTTTCATGTCAGGCTGCACGAGTTGGTGACTTGGGATACAAAAGTTAAAAGTTGTGTTGCATTGCTTCTTTTTTGGGGGGGGATTCAATACAAAAAATATTATTCCTCAAAGAGGAATTCCTCACCTTTCTGATGATTAAGTGCCGAGCATCACATTCACACAGAAGAAATTCAAGGTAAAATGCACTACTTAAGTGATACACTATAACAAAGGTTTTCTATGGAAATTAGTTACCAGGTTTAGTTCTTGGCTTTTGGGGTCTGGCAGATGGTCTAGGTTTAGATGCAGAAGTAGTGACTTTTACTTCTTTAGAAGCTGAAAGAAATATACTGGATTATAAATTTGTGCTTTCCACCGTATCACAAAAAAATCAAACAGAGCAATGAATGGCTACTGGGAGCAAAGGTAAATGGTAGAATCAGATATGGAAAGAAGACTTCTCAAAAATCTTCCTAAGAATTCACTACTCCAGCAAAATCCCTTTTTGTTCTTCACTGTAAAAGTGAGTAATTGCATTTAAATATGCAATTGATGCTTGCAATTACATCCAAATGTTCCTTTTGTTAAGTCAGCAAATTCGTCTTTGCAACACACCTAATATATAAAACAATAATGCTTTTTATCCTTTTGAATTCCAGGTCAATTTTAAGCCATAAGAATATATTCATATATAAAATATACAGAAATATCCTCAGTTTTTGGCACAGTAAATAAATTACTGGCAAACAGCTGGAAGAGCATGGAATCAATTAAAAAAATTTAACTGCTTCATAACTACAGTCATTGAATTCTGCTAATGGGATAGGAGTAGCTAATATAAGTAGAATAATACAAGTACATTAGCAGTATCAAGTAAATGGTGAAAATTAAGAACAATGAGTCCTAGAAACCCTTTTTCCACCAAATATGCATGAGTTTAAACTGTAATTAGCTAATCTGCCTGTTAGTCTTACTTCAGATAAAGTGTAAACTCAGTTTCAGGCAGAGGTAAGTAACTTTGTGCATTTTTTTAAAGCTGGCTATGAAACTGCTTTCTAATAAAATGCTTCATAGCAATTGACACAGTGGAAAAGTATTTGACATCTACAAAAAGAACAGAGAGGAGTGAGCCATGAAGTGACTGAGAGGTGTTTTTCAAGCCAAAATGACATTCAGAAGTGTTCATAAACAGTGGAATTAACACGTTAGCCTAGTACCAAAGGAATCCTTCACTGAGAGTTCTGGGATTAACATCCACAATACTACCATTACTCTTAGCATTTCGATTGTATTTCAAGGAGTTTTCTGCATAAAGACTGTTGGTGTAGAAAAGCTCTCAGCAAAATGGAAGACAAAAATTTTTACTGTACCATAGAACTAGCAAAACTGCATGACCAAAATGATTTCTTTTTCTCCTAAGTTTAGAAAAATATTTCTGACTGCTTATCTCCTTCTTCTTTCAAAAAAAATGGATTGAATACAGTGAAAGCTATGAGATAAAGTAACAGACTGCAAACTGTGTCTTGGACTGCAAAGAGTGACTAAGAGCTACAGAAACATGCATTACCTAGGGTTGCTTTTGGTTGTTCAACAGTCTGAGAGGTTTTAGGCTCCAAAAGTGGTGGCTTAGGGACTAGAAAAGTTCAAGTGTAATTAAACTGATCAGCAGATGTATCAACATGGAACCAGAAGTGTTATCATTCCAATGGTTCAGGAGAGTTTTTTTCTTACAGTCTAGATAAGCCTTACTCTTGTGTGTAGCACCCTAGACTCCTTTCAGCTTTATTTCCCATGAAATTGCACACAGAATGATTGTGTGAGGGTGTGCTTCTAAGGCTCCTACCCTTATTTATGTTCTCAAGAAAGTTTTAATCCTGTATTTGATTCAATCAGCCAATAAATTTCTCTTATGGGAGAATAGCGATAAAGGAGAGATGAGGAAGAAAAGGATGTAGCCTGTAATGAACACTGGAAAATCTACATGGAAGGAAACATCTAAAGG
Source organism: Cinnycerthia olivascens (assembly GCA_035048155.1). Classification (NCBI taxonomy): domain Eukaryota; kingdom Metazoa; phylum Chordata; class Aves; order Passeriformes; family Certhiidae; genus Cinnycerthia; species Cinnycerthia olivascens. The sequence continues at coordinate 16,609,606 of JAWWMU010000001.1, forward strand.
CCAAAGTTTTGCTGAATATCCTAAATCAGTACCTGCAGTTAATTGTAAGAGAGGTATAAGACAATAAAGGCAGCTCCTGTTTTTCACTGAACTGTCTGCTTATAGGATATGAGAACAGAAACATTTTAGGTCTCAAATAATCCACAGCATAATATTTTTTGGTCCAGTACCTGAATGACTAAAGGAGACAAATTAGTTTCCCTTAATCCTAAATCCAAAGAAAATTAGTAGAGGCCAGTTTTTTTGATCAAAAGGCATAAAATACATGTCACAATGATTATGTTCCTACAGCATTAGCAAAAATATCATCTTTGCCATAGTATGTCTGTGTGAAAATGGGAGATGGCGAGTGGCAAAGGAGATTATAAAAATAATAATATTTATTGTTTATAGGACTGATATTAAAACACCCTTGTGCCATTCAGAATTTTTTATTCCATTTCAGTCCTTTAAAAAGGTTACAACACTAGAGAACTGGTTTATATTTTTATCACTGGACCCAAATGCATAAAACTGATGACCTTAACTCTCATTAAGTTAATGAGCATTAAGAACCAATTTGAGAATGATGAGTTAGTAAGGATGCTCATGCATTGCATAGCTCCTGTCCTTTTCAGGAAGTTTTGCTTAGATATTTTTAGAGAACATATCTCTTTGCATACCAACTCATGAAAATTATATGCACAATTACCAGGTTTCACATGTTGTACTTCTGGGGTAGCAGATGGTTTCGGTTTAGAAGGAGTAAGTGGTATTTCTTTTGGAGCTGAAAGAAAGAGCTCAGTTTGCAATGAAAAATTGTTTAATAAGCATTTCCCACAACAAACAGTATGTTACAAGTTTATATTGAAGACAACTTTGTATAGAATGTCAAAGCCAGCTGATGAAATCAGATTTTGAAGTGTGGAATGAAGATGATACTGAAATGTTGTACGTTGATCAGAAATAAGATTCTGTGAGTCTAAAACAATCAAAATTTCCATTTTGAAAGCTTTGCATACCAGAGACAATCAGCACATGCGTGTGCATTGGGAGTAAAAGAAACAGAACACTGATAAAAGGATTATGGTGTTTTATCATGCAAGAGACAAGTTTTACATCTCTGAGACTGTAAATCCACCCGGAACCATGTTCTCATACACAGGTATGTCAAGAACAATCAATATAATGATGATGGAAGAACAAGACTCTCTAATGAGGAAAAAGAATGATTATGCATGTGAAATGATATGTGGAAGGAATGCATTCATATGGGATGGAGTGCTCAAAACAAACAAAGAGTTTTCACTAGGTGAAAACATTACCTAATGTTACCCTTGGCCATTGAAAAGGATGGGAAGTTTTAGGTGTGAAAGACTCCAGAATGGATTCACTTGTTGCTGCTGGAAGAAATTATGACAGTCATAAGAGAGCAAAGAGCTAATGGAAGAAACTCTTCCTTCATGAGCAAAAATAAATTTGTTTTAACAAGAACAACAAATATTTCACTAATGTTTGGGACATTTGTCAGTTTAGTATGCATTTGGGAGAAATTCAGAACTGCACAGGACTTCAGTGACTATAAATCAGTGCATCTATGATGTGCAAAAATTCTAGATATTTATTTCTTCCTGCCTTCATTGCAACTGGTCTGGATCTCAACCACTGTCAGGTAAGATTTTAAGTAGAGCTTTTGAACATTTTGAGTTTTGGCCCAGAACTTAAGGGAGATGGTACTGTGTACAATGTAGACATTTAATGAAGAGGACATGTTGAACAATCAATTAGTCACACATTAAAAAATAAAATTTGGAATAGAAACCTGACAACAGATCCAGCTGTTGTTTCAGTCCAAAACCACTGAGTGTCTGTAACTGTTAACCAATTTCATGCTGTTAAGGATGCACTAATGTTAACATTTTTAGTGATGCTATAACAATAAAATGCAACCTATAGTTCACATCAGAACTACTCTACAAATACTCTTTTCTTAATTATCTATGAGGCATATTTTTCAACGTACTGAATCATGTGACTGTGAGTTGCCATACTCATTGTAACTGTGAGAAAACACCAAGTTGAACTACTAACAGTAACATAAAATCGAAATCATCTGTTAGAGGCTAATCCAAATGTTCACTGAAAATAACAGCAGTGTATTAATTTCAGTTGAGTTTTAAAGCATGGCTTGAGCTACTGAGTTAAGAACTAGGTAGAGATTATTGTACCTGGTCCAGCTTCTGCTATTTCAGGCTTACTAGGTGCCACAGGACTTGAAAGAACAGGCTGAATACCACTGATAACTATAAAAAAAACCAAATCACGTTATCTATGGTTGTTAATTCTACACACAGCTTTTTTTGGTCATAGAAAAACAACAAAAAAATGTGATATGTTATAGCACACCTAATTTACACTTCACCATAAGCACACCTTACCTCAGAAATGGAGCAGTATTGGTTTAGTGTGAGCTGAAGGCTTAAAGTGAAAACTAAAATTAAAATGTCAGCCAGCCAAAGCTAATATTGCTTTGGATCACATGGTCCACATAGCCTAAAGTGACCCAGAAAATACAAAGTTAAAAACTTGCAATACCTCAATTATAATGATAAAACACTCAACCCCCTACCTCCCAAACCATAAAACCTAAAAAGCACTGCAAGTTTATTTCCATGAAAAAAGCACCTTAGTTCTGTTCTGTGATTTGTTTTGCTTCAATATTTTTTAGTGAATTTTAATGTCATATAATCTGTCATACACACAAGAAAAGCAAGGGTAAAGTTAAAAAAAATCACTAAACAGAAAAAATAAATAGTAAGAAAAGAGCTTCCTATGCTGGCAAGACAATATTTGGTATAAAAACAAGTGTTCTAAATGAGCATATAACAATCATGTTTGTAAGAAAACAACAAGTAATTTTAGAATTCTTATTAAGATTTACTCAGCAGTAGTATTAAACCAGGCTTACTTCATGTAAGTATTTCTCAAAATAGCCCTAGAAGCTTTTTGAAAAATGAACGTGAGATCAGAAACTTTACCAGGTGAGTTTCTCAGCAGTAAGCACAAGCTGTCATGTAAAAAAAGGAAGCTTTAAAGAATCATGATTCACACAGAAGACAACATGGAAGATGATTAAAATATCCAGGATTAATGAGATTCAAAAATGGCTGTCCAAACACCAAAAGGGGTTTAACTGAAAAGCTAATGCATTACTATTACCCGCAGTAGTTGTTAGCACATGAGGTGTTCTGGGAAGTGGAGGCATAGATTTTTCCAGGTCAGCTGAACTTGTAACTGTGGAAAAATGTAAATATCCCTGAGAAAGATTCATATTGATGCACATAGCAAGGGGACAAAAATCAGAAAAAGAAAGATTACTTTACATTGCTTTGCAAGAGGTCAACACCACTACAACAGAGTATCATAATTTTCCAACTTTAAAAGAAAGTAATAAAACTTCAAAGTTTTAAAGATGTCACATGCGCCTAATAGACACACCCTGACAGGAGCTGCAGGCTCCCTAAAAGCAGATTTATCAGCAGGAGTCAATTGATCTGTGCCCATGTAATATGAAAAAACTGTGCTTTTGACTTCACCTGCACCCATAGAAAGAGACCTATGTACTTTAAATGCATTAAAATATGAATTTGTGCAACCAGGTATTTCTATTGCCAAAGCTTTGCATGTTTCAATATAGCAAAAGCCAGTATTTTGACTTACAGGTTTTAACATATTATACATCATGCAATTTTTCATTTGTGGTATATTATCTAATTGACATAAATAAATTAGCACAACTTATGTGATGCATTGAAGAGACAGACTGAGGCAGAAAATCTAACACAAAACTGTTGAAATATTGACTACCAGGTTTAGGATAATTTTTCTTCTTATCTCTTGCACATTTGTACCTTTGCAATGAATGCAAATATGTTCTTGAATATCTATGACCCCAGCTATAAAGATTTCAAGGTGCAATAACAACATAACCTGAAAAAAAAGTCTTATGAATAGAGAAAACTGAAAAACAATGTATACAATACAGCTAACAGAAAATCCCCCGTGATGAAATGGCCAGTCAAGAATATATCTCTATAACTGACAATGAACCCATCTAGCTATTAGTCCTATTCTATTCAAGACCTTAAAACCACATAAAAAATATTAATTCCTGTGGTTTTGTTTGTATTTGAGCCTATACCACAAAATACCACCATCTAATTATAGAGCCTATCAGACTCTGCAAACAAAATTCTGCTTCAGATATCAAGCAATCAGAGCAAACAGCCTACAAGTGTAACATCCTTGATGCAAAATCAAATAACAGGCAAGGGAAGTATCATAAATACAATTTACCAGTCTCTGATTTTGATATTTCTGCAGATGCAGAAGTTTTGGACAGGAAACTGATATGATTAGAGTCCAGTGAAGCTGGAAAAAAAAACCAAAAAAACTTTTTTGGCATCATCTGAACATAAAGACTAAACAAGTTTCAATACATTACTAAGAAATGAGGGGTTCGGGAAAGGAAAACATCTTAAATGAACATGCCATGAATTTCCTAATGTAAATGTGTGAAAATGCACTGAAGAAGAAAATGATGAAGAAGATGCTAGAAGAAATATGAAGAAGAGGTTACAAGAGAAGTGGAGTTGCCATAGCCAACGCTGGAATTAAATATGGTTTTGCAGGTATTGCCCCTTTCATCTCAACACTTAAGCTGTTACTGAAATCTAGGACCAAGAGATGTTGCAGGTTGGTTAAAAGGATGATAATATCCCTTGGGACAATTCCCATCTCACATTGCTACCAGAACTGCAAGAAATATCATTTCTGACGGAGGCAGCCGGGGTCTCAAACTGTGAGGAAACATCCTATGATTCAGCAAAAGCTGAAATGAGGTTTTGATCTTAAAACTCTAACACAGCCTCAAAAGTTGCAGCAGCAGAGCAGAGCATTCCCAGTTCCAGGTGATGACAATGGAAAGGTATGTCCTTTTGTGCCAGCCCGGTTGGGTTTGCCTCTTAGCAACGCTGTCGTGTTTGAATGCATCAGAGAAAGCAGGACCCACTACCCAAATACAAAGAAGCAGGGGAGTGGAGCTGAAGGCCAAGTGCAACAACGTGGTCTCTCTGCAGAATGTCACATGCTTCCTGCAGAAAATGCTGATCAGCCATGGAAAAAGCGTGGGATCAAACAACAGAGTTGCAGAACCAGTGTGGCGAGTGCTTTGGCAAGCCAGGCTGCACCAACAAGTCTTCACCCTCTCCATGGAAGATGATGAGGATGCCAGGCGGTTTGGGGTGGGAGTGTGATGGGAAGTGAAAGAGATGGGAGACAATGGGAAAAGAAGGCTGTTGCTCGTTACCCATCACAGTTTGCTGAGTTGTCAGGGAGGAGGGAGTGGTGGTCTTCGGCCTTCGTCTTCGAGTAGCTAAGATCAAACACAGAAAGCACCTTCAGGTCCTCACACAGGCTGCTGTCACACAGGTCACATCAAGACAGAGCTCTAAAGAAGGGCATGTGGCCCTGCTTGGGTCAGGCCACCATATCACAGCTTCTCTCCCTGTGGTGCCACAATGCTGCCTTTCAACTGGCATTGGCAGCCAAGGCATGAGAGGAAACCTAGAAATGGTTCCCCAGGAAATTCACAGGTAGAATAACTCTTAGTAAGGAGCCACAGGGGTCCAGCCACATCCCTGACCCACTCTTTGGGGCACCAGCACATGTGAACAGGCTCATCACTGCAGGGAAGAGCATTGCCAAAATAAGCAGTGAAGGAGGGAATTGTGGCTATTTACCCTTCCTTGTGGTTTCCCGTGAAGCAGACGAGGTCAGTTCCAGGGCTGGTCTCTCGGTTGCTACAGACACAGAAATGATCTTGAGAGATGCACTCAGCCTTGCCACAGAAGTACAAGCAGCACCAGCTCACAGCCCCACACCTGTCTGTATTTTGGGTCACATGTGCCCTTTCGTGGCAGTACCCTGTGACTCAAACCTGCACTCAAGTGTCTTGCCATGGTTGCAACTAACACAATACTCCCTGAGCCTCAGGAGCTAAATGGCTCTACATCAGCAGAAAAATGCCAAAATATCCAGTTCACTAAATCTCTCCTTATACATCCTTGCAAGATCCAAAACCAACAAAATGGAGACAGAGAATTAGGCAAGACTCATCTTAGAATTCAAAAGTGAGGATGATGAGTGCTGGGTATGTCTCCAATGCAAGCAGGTGCAAGTACTAATTACTAATTTTTCTAGCATGGATGAATAAAATGCACATTGAGCTATCAATATTCAGTCATAATTCCAACCTTTCTTAAAAGTTCCATAATTTTTGCAAATAAGTATTTTCTTACTGTTTTCACTATTCTTGTTTTTACATATAACAGGGAATATAAGCTCTCATCATTCTCATGAAAGGCCTTGCAATTCCTTGTGAAGTATAATTCCCTTTCTTCCTTACAGTTAGTCTCTAAGCCAATGATTAACATGCCTATTCATCAAACTTGAACTTTAGTTCTCATTCAAAAAGATAAGAAAAATTCTATATGCTAAAAAGTCCACATCAATAAGTAGACGGAAAATTATGTTTCTGTCATATTGGAGTATTTCATACTAGAAAGAATTTTCAAAATATCAACTGCACATAGAGTCAAACAGCAATTCTGTGACAAATTCTTTTTGTCACTGGTCTCTTCAAAACTGATTTTTCAAGTGATGGAAAAAAAGCATATGTTCAAACATAATTATGTCATTAGAATGGCTAGTGTTTTAAAGTGCAGTAACAAACAGATATTGCTCAAAGCAGGTTGAAAATTATGTCAAATGATGGCAAGGAAAAAGAGAAAAATTAAAATAGCTTTTTACCCTTCACTGTTCCTTGGCTTGTAAGGTAAGGAGAAGTAGATTTCAGCTTTGGTTTCTGAGTAACTAAGATTAAAACAGAAAATTGCCTTCAGAAATAGAGATGAACACTTTTTTAAGCTGTGTCAGTACAGAACTATGTGAATAAAGTCCATATTACACTCAGGTCTTTTACATAACTATTTACATTAATTACAAGGTTATTCCACTTCAAAATCAGGGAAGCTTAGTTGAGTCAATGTAGTATACAGACAGTTAATTTTTTACTGAACTAGGCCTGTAGAGCAGAAAATTAGGAAGAGTAATTGAGAAGCCTAATAATTAAGTATCTAATCATTTACATAAATGACTGACCATCTTGCTGAAATGTTTGGCATTTCCACTATCAGTAAAAGAATTGAAATGTTTGGACTAAATTTTAAAATACAGCTTTTCTTATTTAAGTATTGTGAAATGATAGAAATTAGGATGGAATCACTGTTTACCCATCACTGTCCTCGTGGTTTTCAGGAAAGGAAAAGATGTGGGCTCCAGAACTGGTCTTGTGAGAGCTAAGATTAGAGATGGAAACTATCTTGAGATGTTATGGAAGTCTCTCTATGCATGTGAAACATTCTTTAATCACACTCAAATAATTCAATATTTAAATTGTGGTTTCTCATGTATGCTCTTTCTACCAAAGAAATCCTGGTAAAGTTTATAGTCATTTGATATTGCCACAAACCCCAGCCACTAGCTAAACACTGCTCCTATTGCACGATAGTGGCAGTCATGATGCTCCAGAGTTGCTTTTTAACTGCAGTAAATGACACATTCCAAAACCCATTTTCAGACATTAAATATTTTCCAACTCTTAATTGCAAACTAGTCAATGAATATATAGCCAGAACTTTTGTTTGCTGCAAAGATACAGCCCACCTTATATTTAATCTGAAAAGCTATTAACTAGCTCTGATTATTATATGCTTCATCACACTTAAAAATGTGAACTTTTGGTCTAAACTAATGTATGTCTAAAAAAAAAAAGAAATAATAGGTTCTCCACTGAAAAATACAAAAAGGTGAACTTAAAGATTTTCATCAAGAGTTGGGCACACTGGTATAAAAAAAACCAAATTGTACTTTCTTAACCAAAATTTGTAAGAATCTAATAGAATAGCTTGATTAATTTACAAGTTTTCATTCTGAACAAATATGAAGTGCTTTGAACAGACAGAATCTCATATTGACACTGGAAGACAAGGATTAGCTACAAGAAGAGTCACATTTACTGCACAGTAATTAGTGAACAGGTATGCAAATGACAACAGTGAATGCAATGATCACAATAAAAATCCCTACTCTTGTCTAAGAACGTGTTATTGAAAAAGAAAAAAGTTTCTCATAAAAGCACAGAGCAAATTCCTAAGACAAACAAATGATCGTCAAACAGTTTAACTCAGAAAATGGAATCAAATTTTGGAAACTGTCACTACACTTGCAAGAACATGGTACAGAAAAGTAGAATAGCACAAATCTTCTGGACCAACAAAGAGAACATTTCAAACATGGAGTTCTACTTCTGAAAGAATTGTTAGATTCCTCCAGTTTTAGAAAATCTTTCAAAAATGCATCAAAAGTTTGTAGGGTAGATGGACGAGGGGTGGATTGAGAGAGTTTCTGAAATTTCTCTTATTTCATCTGACTACACACTTCTCAGTGAACAGGGCTACTTACTGTCCTCTCCATCTTCATTTTGTTTGCTGAAAAATGGGAATAATAAGAGTTTTACAAACATGTTTTCTGAATGTCTTCTCCTTGCCTACCTCTGGTTTAAAGAAGTGTTCAACATAACAGTTAAGATGGCAAATATAAAAGGAAGTACCTACTTGTTAATGTACAGAGGGATACTACAGAACACTTACAAATATCTATAGAGGTCTGCAGTAGAAGACAAGGTTCAGAGTATACCAAGAGAAAAAATGGATAGTTCCTATGTTCAGCATTAAATTTGTCCTATAGAGGAAGAAATTATGAAGGAAATAGGCTTGATCATTTAGGAAACATGCAGAAAGCTGACAAACCTGTATCTCCTAAATAAATATTTTCTTTTTCCCTAGATATATCTAGACAATCAAGACTCAAGCTGTTTAAAAAGACCCCTAACCATGACCTTGGGTTTGCAATGCTCACTGTGTTACCTTCAATCTCCCTAAAAGGATTTTTGTCATAGTTGGAAGTCCTCCTTAATGAGAAATATGTTTGAATATTCTATGCGACTTCAGGAGTTACAGCTTGGACAACCATTAAGCTGTTTTAAAACCACAACTGAACATGAACAATGTTCATTTATTCATGTTATAGAAGATAAATCCCCAAAGAGAATTTCCTGTACATGTCCCTCTCTGCCACCAACACTGTAACTGATCAGGATGATGTCTTAAATACCAATAACCACAGAAATACACTTTAGTGATAACAAAGCAAATAGAAAATAAAAAAGGGTATGACTTGAAGTAATACAGCTATCTGTATCATGATACACTGCATACAGTAGAAAAATTATGGCTTGGTTACAAGCCCTACAGTGTCTCATGGTAAAGTTCTATTACATTAGGTAAGTGGTAATCATAGGTAATACTACCAATTGGTATGGTAAAAGTGAACTCAGAATTTGGAAAGAAGATCATAATCCAATATTTTAAACATCATAGATATTGCCTTAAACAAAAATAGAACCAGATGCAGAATTTTTATCTTGCAGTTGCTCTTACTTCCAAGGTAAAGGAAATCAAGATTTCACCAAAAGCACCCTTGGAACCCTTCTGATAATTCAAGAACACTCAGTCTGCAAGAAATGTCAATACCAGACTGAGCTGATGGTATTTCCGTGACTCCAGATGCTCTAGATGGGAATTGTGAAACTGTCTGTGTTTCATTAAGAGCTGCACAGAAAATCCGGATTTAAAGTGCTGAGGAATCTGACTGTTGCTGGGATAACAAACACACAAGCTGTGTTGTTCAAGATGATGTCACTGCAAACACAAGCAGAATACTGGACACTTCAAAGTCCTTTCTGTATTAAATGAACAAAGAGAAAGACATGAGGCCTAATATGGTGACAAGCAGATTCAGTATCTGATGCTAGACAGAACTCCTAAGAATTTTCTTGTATGCTTTCTGGAGATTAAATTGCACCAACAAAAAGAAGAAATTCATACAAGTTGGTGCAAAAGATCCATCTTTCTGCACTTTGTACCAAAAATGCTTTCTTACTGCTGAGCAAGAAGTGACAGATACAAAACCGTCCTTTAACAGGCTGGTCATTTTGACTTAGAAGAAAATGTGTTCACAGAAGAAAAAAGGCAGCAAGTGGCAATGCCAGGAAAGATAAACCTAAACTACTCTTTGCTGCAAGGGAGTTTTGGTAACAACTTGAAATACACTTTGGGGGAAATTGTCATTATAACATGGAAATGAAATATTTCTTCTTGCAGGGACACTAAATGAAAGAAAACCTTGAGCACTGATAAAACTGCGTTTGTTCAGCATCACATTTTGTACTGGTAAGTTAGCGTATTTTATGAATTGAGGAAGTAGAAGAAACCTAAAGGATAAATGTTGACAAGGAAGATCAGGAAAACAATATAGATTATTATATATCATTAGGTGTAATTAAATGTCAATAAAATACCATAAATCCACCAGTTAAATTTTGCTGAGGTCTGGAGTAACAGGTTTCAAGAGTATTTGAAAGCATCAGCTCTACCATGGAAGTGTTGGGCCAAAAGCAATTTGTTGCAAATGTTTTCTTTAATTACAGTGTTGTGCCTTTCGTTTACAAAGTTGTACTCAAGCAATACAGCAAATACATGTGACATTGCACATTTTTGTTTCTATTAGTCTCATGCCTATGCAGTCTCCCTTTCTCATAGCAAAATGTCTAACCTAGTCACTGCTTCAAATATATTCAAATTAAAGTAGTTAAGGATCTATTCTCCATAATTTCGAACCCTATATACAAATTTCTATTGTTCCTGCTAGCTCTGTGGGACTTACTCAACAGTTTTAAATTAGAATGGTTTCATTCAGGGATTTAAACAGAACTTATATTACCTTTCGCTCTATCCCTCTGCAGTATAGTAACTTAAAAAGAGAACTCTACTTCATGTAATAGGACATGCCTATTAGCAACAAACACAGCAAATATACCAGGAATATAGGCCAAAATTAGAAGACAATATTTACTGTTTCATGCAAAATTTCCTAAATTAGTCTGGTATTTGAGAGAGCAACTTAATTATGACAGTTCTGAAGTTATTTTGAGTCATATAAAACTTAACTAACAATATACCAACATTTGATTAAATTTTCTGGGCAAATTCTATTTAAAATCATATTTTTCAAGTACTACCAGGTACAGCTGAAGGCATTTCTTGGATGCCAGATGTTTCAGATCTTGAAGTAATGTGCTGATTTTCATCAAAAGCTGAAAGAAAATCTGGAGTTAAAATTAGAATTGGCTTCAGATCCACAGTATTTGGCCAGTAGCTGTAGGGCAGTTCAAGACAACATTGATGTGAGATCAAGCAAGGTGACAGCAGTTGTAAAGATCAGCTGAGAAATGAGGTGTTACATGAACACTGAAGCTGGTGTGAAATGAAGGAGGGTCAATTCCAGTAGCTCATGTGAGGCAATTTTCTTTTGACTGGCCTCTTTTTTAAAGTACTTATTCTTTGAAAGAAAACTGCAGCTACCAGAAGAAACTCAGAGGCAACATAAGCTAGCAGAGGTCTATTTGTGGGTTGTTATTCAGTCACTGTGCGGAATTATTTTCCAAGCTCAGATTGCACAGAAATGGCTGAGTTGAGCAGGGGTGGGGGTGGAGCGTGTGGAGAAAGCCCAGCATGAAGCAGTCTTCGAAGCAACGTGTCAGAATGAACCTTGGCACCCTCCACAGCTGCTGGAAGGGAGGGTAAGATGGAGAAGCTCATGGAATTATGAGGAATTATGAGCTATTTACCTATCACACTCCCTCTGGTTTCCATGGAAGGATGAGAAGTGATTTTCAGGCCTGATCCCTGGGTAGCTAAGATCAAATATGAAAATAATCTTGAAACAGTAAGTGAAATCAGTCTTTAGATAAGGTGGTCTCAGCAGATCCAAGGGACATAAATTTATTTTAAATTTCTTGTATACACACTTCTAAATGATATTGACGGTAGTCTATTTAATTTTTGTCTCATGGGGTAATTTTTTTTTTTATACATAGCATCTAATTTTAGATATTAGCTACTAGGCCAGCTGTCTGCATCTGATTTTACAATTCTATTCAATAGCAACAGCTGACAGAAAACCCCTTCTCCCCTACACTTTAGTTTGGATGTGCCAGACAAGTCTTAAATAAGGAGTTGCAAATGCCCAATATTATTTTGATACAGCATGCACACAATTTTCACACAGGTGGTGTCAAAACATTTTCCTACAAATTCATATTTTGGCTAAGAATCAGATTTTCCCTGCAACTGTCACAAAGCTACTTTGGTAGAAGCAGAATTGTTGAGACAGATCATCCTTTGTCAGAAAATGGCTTAAATTTTTTTTAATGTTTTTCTGACAATAAATTAATAAAAAACACAAATTAAAAAAAAAAAATCAGATTCTATCAGCCCGTAAGACCAACATTTCCATTAGAGAAATTATGCAGCCTAGAGCCTGAAAGAAACATTTCTATGAGTGGTATTATATGAAAAAATGCGGAGTGGAAAAAATGAGTGTTCTTAATGTTAAGAACACTCATGATTTAATGCAGTGTAAGTCCAAGTAATAAGTAATCTAAACAGTCCAGTGCTTTAAATCAAGAGAGAAGGCTGTGGTAACTTGGTGAGAACAATGCTGCAGACAACAGCAAAGTCATGCCTGATAAACTGCTAAAAGCCTTCTGTCTAATGAAGATAGAAATGACCTTGGATAGATAGGGTTCTCAACTTCAAAAGAAAATAAAAATCTTGCATTCACGCAGAGGTGAGAGAACTGTCAGCACCACCCACTGAGTACTGGTATAGCTGTATCATGTTTGTGTTCAGTGTGAATCCTGCAATAGATAAAAACTTTTCTAAATTTATGTTGAAGAGAAGCTAAAAGAACACTGACCAAACTGTAACCAAATATGACTAGAGAAAACACAATTAGCATATGCATGCTGTAATTAGCTAACCTTCAGATGAAAAACTATGTCAGTTCCATTTGATTGATCCCTAGAAAGAGCGGTGTTTGATACACTGATGCAATAAAATGTCGCTTCTTAAATCATGCTGGCATGGACAGAATCAAGGATGAGAACCTCACAGCAACCCTCTATTATTTTTTATGACTATATTCTGGGAAAATCTCACACTCAAACACAAATGTATAAATTGTGCCTAAAAACCTATATTCTTCATGAATACGTGGAGGGAAATAATAAATTATTAGCAGAAGTAATGGTAAAAATAACTTTTAGCAACAAAATGCTGTACTGCAGCAGCCTTTTAAATATTAGAAACTACTTTAAGAAATTATCACCAGGAAACCAAAGTCTAACCAACTAACCTCTTTTAAAGGTGTCTACTAGGTAAAGCAAAATATTTCCCCTGCAAAGGATAACTATTATGCTGATATCCCAAAATTCATCAAATCCCAAGAGTTTCCTCTTAAGTGCTAAATTCTGCCCCACTGACCACAGCAAAACCCTTCAGTAGTACAATACCAGCTTGAAAGAGCAGGGTGGTATCAGGATCACTTGAGGCCAGAACTAATTATACACTGGTAATTATTACAAATAACATGAAGCCATAATGAACAAATGAAAGACCACTGGAGGCAACATTAAAAATACAGGATATATAACAGACGTCAGAATTGTACCACTTGAATTTCAAGAAAAAAATCAAGGATAGATAGTAAAATAAATGCCATTTACTAGTCTCTTGCTCTGACATTTTTGCAGATGTAGAAGTTTGGAGAGTGGAAGCGACATGAAGAAAGTCATGTGAAATTGGAAAAAAAATGGTAGCTTATTATTTAAAAAATACATGAACTGTCAGACCATGGCATCATCTGCAACCATGGACTCAATGGTTTAGAGTACAAACAATAAAGAACAGAAAAAAAAATATTCTGCAAAATTATAAGAATTTTAAAAAAAAAGATGTTAATATACAAAGATGTGTAAAAGCACACAAATATAATGCAAAAAATTAAACAGAATGACACAAGGAATATGGAAAAAAATCCCATGTGTATAGAAGGAATGCAAGACTGAAAAAGTACAAGAGCACTGGCCAAGAGGAGTCAAGGAGAAAGCAAATTTATGAGATGAAGATACTGGAAAAAATCCAATTTAAAAATTTGGCAAAAATAAAAGAACATAAAAAGTGATTCAGACAACATCACCAGTCAGGGAAACAAAAATGAATATCCTTAGCCCAGCCAATTTATATGCCTTGTTATAATTAAAAGTATCTGATTTCTCCACTGTAAAAACAAGAAAACTCAGAAAATTACTTCAAGTAATGCAACAGAGGGAATTCAAATTCCCTGGAAACGACCCCGAAGTGTGTGAATTATCTCAGTTGATATGAAAGCAAGACTGCTCCAGATGAAAGTGTCAAGCCACTTGGTATTGTTCATTACATTTTTAACTTGTGCTCAACTTCAGATTGTAGGCACACCAGCCTGCTCACAAAATGCTTTGTTACCCCATGGGCCACAAAATACTGCCAGGACCCAGGTTTTACACACCTGCAACTGCAAAAGAAGCTGTTGCCACAAACATCTCCACCTCAGTTGCCAAGTGCAATAGTCAATGCCTGAACCAAATGTGGTTTGCATGTATGGCCCCATTTATATCTACAGAGAAAGTTTATCCCAATATAAGCCCAAGAGAAATAACAGGTTGGCTAAAAGCACAACAATATCCCTGGGGAAACTGCTTCCTTGCATAGTTGCTAGATCTGCAAGAAATATTGTTAGTACCAGAGGCTGCCAGTGTTTTAACCCATGAAGAAACATCTCAATATTTGCCAAAAGCTGAAATGAGATATTAATTCCAAAAAACATAGCATGACCTCAGAAGCAGCAGCAGTAGAGCAAAGCATTCCCAGTTCCAGCTGATGACAATGGAAAGGCATGGGCAGAAGGAAACCAGCCAACTTGAAAGTCAGTGGTGAGGCAACCAAGAGGAGTAGCCTTGCCCAAGGAATGCCTGGAGGGTGGTTGAACTGCTGTGAGTGTTCTTGTGCCAGCCCGGTTGGGTTTGCCTCTTAGCAACACTGTTGTGTTTGAATGCATCAGAGAAAGCAGGACCCACTACCCAAATACAAAGAAGCAGGGGAGTGGAGCTGAAGGCCAAGTGCAACAACGTGGTCTCTCTGCAGAATGTCACATGCTTCCTGCAGAAAATGCTGATCAGCCATGGAAAAAGCGTGGGATCAAACAACAGAGTTGCAGAACCAGTGTGGCGAGTGCTTTGGCAAGCCAGGCTGCACCAACAAGTCTTCACCCTCTCCATGGAAGATGATGAGGATGCCAGGCGGTTTGGGGTGGGAGTGTGATGGGAAGTGAAAGAGATGGGAGACAATGGGAAAAGAAGGCTGTTGCTCGTTACCCATCACAGTTTGCTGAGTTGTCAGGGAGGAGGGAGTGGTGGTCTTCGGCCTTCGTCTTCGAGTAGCTAAGATCAAACACAGAAAGCACCTTCAGGTCCTCACACAGGCTGCTGTCACACAGGTCACATCAAGACAGAGCTCTAAAGAAGGGCATGTGGCCCTGCTTGGGTCAGGCCACCATATCACAGCTTCTCTCCCTGTGGTGCCACAATGCTGCCTTTCAACTGGCATTGGCAGCCAAGGCATGAGAGGAAACCTAGAAATGGTTCCCCAGGAAATTCACAGGTAGAATAACTCTTAGTAAGGAGCCACAGGGGTCCAGCCACATCCCTGACCCACTCTTTGGGGCACCAGCACATGTGAACAGGCTCATCACTGCAGGGAAGAGCATTGCCAAAATAAGCAGTGAAGGAGGGAATTGTGGCTATTTACCCTTCCTTGTGGTTTCCCGTGAAGCAGACGAGGTCAGTTCCAGGGCTGGTCTCTCGGTTGCTACAGACACAGAAATGATCTTGAGAGATGCACTCAGCCTTGCCACAGAAGTACAAGCAGCACCAGCTCACAGCCCCACACCTGTCTGTATTTTGGGTCACATGTGCCCTTTCGTGGCAGTACCCTGTGACTCAAACCTGCACTCAAGTGTCTTGCCATGGTTGCAACTAACACAATACTCCCTGAGCCTCAGGAGCTAAATGGCTCTACATCAGCAGAAAAATGCCAAAATATCCAGTTCACTAAATCTCTCCTTATACATCCTTGACAGATTCTAAAAGTTCTTGCAGAGGCAACATAGCAACTAAGAATCACACCTATGTATTTAGAATTCAAGATCTGGTCTCACTTTTCCATACAATGAATTAAATCCTTCATTCTATGGGTCAGAAATTATTATCTCTGGCACCAATAAAACACAGTGTAGAGAATTTATCTCTCTGTAGATAAATGCTTGCAAGCAAGCAAAATAATGAAAACTTTCCACAGAATTCTAGCACATCTTACAACTTGCAGTCGTACAACTCAACATGTCTTTGTATGCCGAAGAACAAATCCCTTTACTGATTTCTTCATATCCTATTATCCTAATTTTGCACAGGGAGAATGCACAACCTAACACACAAACCAGTGTCACATCTGGTACTCATTAACACTGTATATATTTGCCCATTGCTTTGGGCTTAGATTCAGGTTTAAGGCAGGCAAGGCTTGTGACAGTTTACAAACATGCCCTTGGATAAATCTGGTGGTAATAAGGAAATAGTGCTGAGTGATTCCTCTGGGATGTTTTGATATTCCCAGTCTTTGGAAATGGAAATCCTTCTATTCAGGTTTCTTTGACTGGATTCTTTTCTAGCAGTGTTCAATGACTCACTAACCAAAGTGTTTGCACCTGCTTAAGAACAGTAGATAATTATTTTTTCTGCCTGTGGAGGAGCTTTGCCAATGTACAACAGGAACAAATTTGACATGTTAACACTTATTTAACCATCCCTAATGATGGGCCTCCATATATATATATACATCTCTATATATATCTCCATTTTTACAAACAACCCTTCACAAGAAAACCCGGACAAGCTGACTGTTTATTGACATGAAAAAAAAATATAATCTTATCATTTTAATATGTCATTCCAAATGTCTCAAATGTTGCAGAAGATGCAACTAGTTTCTGTCTCTCCAGCTTTCTACAGAGCAAGTCAGAAAAAAACCCTCCATTTAGTAAAGCATTGCTGTGTCTTTTGAGAGACTGCCTAGATGTGAGGAGAACTACAGAGAAGACAGATATCATTACCAGCTGAGATTGGTGGCATTTCTGGCATGCCAGATGTTGTGAGTCTTGAAGAAAGAGGCTCCCTTTCACCTAAATCTGGAAAGATAATCTTGTGTTAAAAGGCTTAATTGCCTCAGAGCTACCTGAATAAGTCAGGACTTGGCGAACAGATGTTGTTTTGTTAAAATGCAAGCACAGGGAAAATTGCTTGCAAGTCAGCTGGGCATTACTCTGTCTCAATGACTGTTAGGGTAGTGTGGAAGCCCATGTAGAAACCAGGTGACCTAATCATTCATACTAATGAGAATTTTTTTTATTACCTAATAATCTTAGCACATAATGCATGGCAGATAATAAGAAAATACCTTTGGATCCAGAACATAGCCAGAGGGCCAGACTTTTTATGGAAACTTTACACAAAAATATGTCTAAGTTTTTTATTCTCTCTCACAATAAATTTCTTTCAGCACAGGAAAAAAAAAACCCCTAAAACTAAGAAAGACAAGTCTACAGTTGTGAATCTTAATAATGTGAAAACCAAACATTGCCAGCTAAAGGGAACTCTCCTCTTTGCCTCTGTTCCTCCATTTTCAAAGATGAATAATGAGTGCAGATGAGAATCTAGTTAACTGCAATAAGTGTATAAATTACTGTGATAGTAATAACTAAAGAAAGCAATGCAAATCTTCCAAAAATAACAGCAGAGGGAAAAAAAACCCAAATCTTTGAAACTATAATGAAGTCAACTAATCATTTTTACCCCATGCCATTCTAACAGCTGAAGCTCTGTAGTAATCATAGGCATGGATAGTTCCAAATCAGTAGTAGCTCTAGATGCTGTTAAAAAACCCAAACAACCGAACTTGAGAAATAATTTCATGTAAGTAAATTAAGAAGGAATATCTGAGAGAAATTTTACTTTCCACTACTCTGTAAAGCATTTATTATTTGTACTTATTTATTTAAAATTTAATGTCCTTTGTCTATTTCAAATACCATCACTGATTACTTAGCTGATGTTAACTTGGACCTCCTCACTTACCTAAGGTTACAGGAAAAACAATCTATTCCCAAAGCTATAACTTGAAGTATAGCTTAGTTGGAAAGGTCTGGCCTTAGTTGTGTTGACTTCCTTGTTTTAAGACAATACACAGGAAAAATTCGCAGCAAACGATATGTGAAAAATTGACAGGATGAAAGAAACAAAAATACCTTTTCACTAAAAAGCACGATATTTTACTTGACTGGAACAACCTTAAGCCTTGTAAAATTTAAATCTTTTTCTGGCACACCTTTTTGATTAATACTGCATTATTCTGCAAGCTGGTTGCAAACTTGTTTTAAACTTGTGCTCTGCCTGATCATAGGAATGAGGATGCTGATACCGGAGTTGAAAAGATAAGATGTAGGGCAACACTCAAGGCAAGCAGTATGCAATACTGTCTGAAATCATCAGCACAGAAGCAGCAAAGAACTTTTCACCACCAACCAATCAATAGAGCAAGCTTCTGAAAGAATATTATTATAATTTACCAGTGCTTGGTATTTCTGAAGATGTAAAAGTTTGGGGAGTAGAAATGACATGAAGAAAGTCATGTGAAGCTGCAAAATAAAAGCAAAAATAATGCTGTATTGTTTTGAAGTGACAAGAAACCTCCTGCAACAACATCATATTCCGTCATCTGCTGACAAAACTTCTGGATAATATTTAACACATTATGTTTCAAAGAAAGGTAGAGTCTGAAATTACAATAACTGATTAAGTGTGACTTGAAAATTATTTCCGAAAACAAGCATTAATGCATAATGCATTTTACGACCAAATTGTTATCAGACTCACACAAAAAGGTGAAATATAGGGTTAAAAAGAGGTAATACAAGGTGTTTCAAAATAGGAGAAAAAATTATGAACAAGAAGTAGCAAACTGTGACTGCATGGAATTTTTTTCTAGGATAAGGGAGGAGAATATCCTGGTGCTGAAACTGAAGAAGGAAAAAGGATGAAAAAACAGGAACTGGACCAAATGAAACATAGAAACTGTCTTTTGTCAAATGTGAACAACTGACTGTTGTAATCAATCTCCCCCTCAGTAATGGATTTCCTTCAATGTTAATTTTTTCCAAAAACATATGCATCAGGCATTATGCTATTGGCATGCTAATGAAATGAAATCTTTCCAACTGGCTCTCATCTGATTCTTTTTCCTTCCTTTGAAAAATTGTCAGTTACCCCAGGCAAATAACATCTATAAAATAAGAGAAAAACATAATAGAAATTTTGTAAAGACCAACTAGAAAGCATCTGAATCTTCACTGATATGTTTTCATTGTGTCAGTTTAGAAATGTGGGCAGAATTGTGTCTGTGTTTATACAGAAAGGCTAAAAGAAGAGCGACTGTTTCAAAATATGTTGCAAATTCTTCAGTTTCCATTAATCCCTTACAACTCAGAATTCTTCAGAAAATCAAGACATTCTATTTATGAAACTTAGGTGTGGATAGTACGATTTAAATTTTATATTTACAGTAAGTCCAATTAATTTTAAAACTAAGAGTTACTTGCTGTTGCCAAATATGAAAAAATCCCTGAACTACTAGTTTTGCATTTCACATAAAATGTCATAAAGAGACCTGATACTTGATGCAGCACTTTCATACCTACAGTTATTCTTCATTCATGTCAAACTGAACAAACTATTTCATGAGGGGCACTATGTCTCCTCCAAAAATTCCCAACTGTCAGGAGGATTAATCTCCCACGAGAAACCATTACCGGATTGGGTTGGTTGCACTTCCATGGTACCAGACGGTTTGGATCCTGAAGAAACAGTCTGTTTTTCCTCAAAAGCTGAAAAAAGAATCTAAGCTTAAAATGCTGAGAGAGCTGTGACTTGATGGATTAGCATCAAGCAGCTGAGTGAAGGCTGTGTGTTTCCAGACGATGCTAACGCAAAGCTGAGCAGGATGGCAGAGGGCCTCAAGTGAGATATGAGACAACAGCCATGACAAGGGGAGGGCATGGCTGGAAATACAGGCAAGTGCCACATGCTTGGAAGAACTCTTACCAGCAAGGAATTCTCTCTTAATAAGTTTTCTGTGTAAGAGCTACTGAAAGAAATAACATTATGGCTAGATACGACAACACTGTCTTTAGGCAGTTTTTAAGCTGACAACAAAGACTTTTTTAGGTGGTTACACAGACACAAGAATGATGAATAAGCAGCTCTCTGTGAATGTTGGTAGCCAAGATTAACATTTGCAGATCTACATGACACTAAGATAATGGGAAAAAAATCATGGAACTGATCTGCTAATTACCCATTTCCACTTCTCTCGTTTCTGCAGAAGGCAGAGATACGGATTTCAAGGCTGGACTCTGAGTAGCTAAGAGCAAACATGAAATAAAATTTTATCATTCCAAGACAGTCTCTTCTGGCAAGTGATACAAAATCTAATTTCATCTGGAACTGACAAGGGGCTTTTTTGTTTGAAGATCTCTTTGTTCCATTAATTTCTATCTAGTTCATATTTAGCATACGCTGTCTAATCAAGCTGAATCCTAATTACTTACAAGGATTTTATTCACAGAAAGGCAGCTACAAGCCAATATTTGATATTCATAGCATTTGCAGGTCTCTAGTCACTCCTGCAACACGGATAACTATTTTTGAAGGAGTTGTAATGGCAAAAGATCAAAGAAGAGTAGTACAATGAAATCAGTGAAATAAGTTAGTAAATGACACCTACCATCTGGTGTCTGTAATGAGGATAATTACAAATATTATTCTGGTTTCTTCACTTTGAAGTATGGGTAACCTGAAGTGTGCTTTAATGAAAATGGAGACAAGGTGGAATTGGCCACTCTTACCTAGAAGCCATCATGAAAAAGCTTCCACCGTGTGCAGAGTTTGTACCATTGAAGTGCTACTGATCCTACTCAAATGTGTGTACTGGTCAGAAAAATTTTTCTTTCTGTTAAAACCCCCATTCAAATAATTAAGCATTGTACATAGTACAATTTCTAGTACTGGAAATATGAATATATGCCAAAAAGTGAACAGCCTTCTTTTCATACACTGGATCTGCTTTCCCATTTACTTTTGATCCACTTTATCACATTAACAATTAGGATCCAGGTTACTATCCTGATATAGTTTGACTCAGCAGCTGGACCAGATGATCATTGTAGGTCCCTTGCAAATGGAACCATCCTATTCTATACTTATAGAGAAGAAAACACACAGCTTTTAGCAAAAGCTGCCATTGATACATTTACATCCAGTAAGAACTATAAGAGATCTCCCAAAGGCATCAGAACATTGAAGGCATGTTCACGAAGCTATCTTCTCAGAAACATTTGAATTCAAAACATACTGACCACACAGGAAGTTTACAAAACAAAGGAGAGATTTCCCTCTAGCACAATCAAGAGAGAAAAACAAAGAAAAAATTCTTCAGGGGAACTAGGGCGGAATACAGATCAGATGCAGCTGAACTTCATAAATTAAATTTTGCTGTCTTTGCTGGTTTTAGGACAGCAAGTGATCAAGGCATGCAGAGGCACAGTGCAGAGAAATCTCCTCTGTATAACCATACCCTGACTCCCACAGAATATCTTTGGCTTCAACAGATATGACTTCATGGAGAGCACAGATGCTCCCTCTGACCCGAAGGCTGGGCCTAGCCTCACATAATGAAATCCCACTTTTGCCAAGTGAAACTATTCAAATGGAATGGAGAGCATGAGAACAAAACCATAATAAATACTTGAATGAAACACTTATTTTTTCCTCAAGTGTTGCTATTATTCCACCTTTACCGCTGAGATAAACATAGGATTAGGTTATTATTCCCTCTTATTTACAGAAAGAAAAAAATACTTCACATCTGTAATAATTTTCAGTTTTTCAACTACGTTTATAACAAACAGGTTCTTCAATCATTGTGTCTGTCTTTTTCCAATGCTGCTTCTAATTGAATTTAACCAAATGTCTTTCACTACAATGAAAACAAATGTCTCTCACCATCTTCTGAAACATATCTGGAAAAGAGCTGTCAAAAAAAATCTATCAAATTAAGAACAAATTTTAAAGTTTATTTTTGTGTTCTTGAGACTCTGCTTCATATGTGCATTTCAAGAACTAAGAGGCATTCCTGGAAATTATTTTAAAATTTGGCAGACTACATTAAGTAAAAGTATGCCGTCCTAATAAGCTAGCACTATTCTATGATAACTTCTTGACTAATGCCTAATGAAATATAAATGAATCTGATTCAAGGGACCTCCAGGTAACTAGTGTAATAGCTGTTAATACAGAAAGCAGCTACAAGCAATATTTTTGGTAGAATGATCTATTTATGACAAACACAGAGTAAATACAGGTCTGTTATGAAATCAGAGGTCTCGAGAAAGGGAGACACAGGGTACAGCGTAGAGGAGCAGAGGCATGAGGTGGTGAGAGATAGGATTAGGGTTGGCACTGGACAGTCCCTGCCACAAACTGCTCAACAATGTCAGTTGTAACACCTGCACATTTGAAACTGGACAAAAATTAGTTTAGGGTAACAACAAGGACACAAAAATAATTTCTACCATATGCAAATTCTCCCCTATGCAGTGACCTCACGCCTGAGATGTCTCCCAGCAGAAGGTAAGAAAGAAGGGAGGAGGAAGAAAACATCCACATAAACATCATATTCTTCCCAGCACAGGACTCCAGATGTTCATAACTTGCTGAAATATACCCACTCATCACCAAAACAAGCATCAAAGCACCAAGCTTAGGGCCCAGTTATGTCATGAAAGGGCATACAAAGCACCACAAAAAGGATATGATATAAGAAATTTGTGTGTTGCTGTTTTAATTACATCACTTCTCTTATTGGAGCAAGCTTTGTGAAGTTAATTTTTCACTGAAGTTTAGTCATATTTACAAAGAAAGTAATTACCAAGTTCTGTCAATGGACTTTTTGGAGCACCAGGGATTCTGGATCCAGAAGGAAGTAGCTGTATTTCATTAGGAGCTATGATAAAAAAAAATATTCAAAACTTTACTTGATTAAGAATATTACGGGGCACAACGTGGATTTATATTTGGATTATGGACCACTTACTCCTGAAAATAATGATATTTAATAAAAAAGAAAAAATAGGTTCTCCAACCTAGAGAAAAACACACATAAATTGTCACTTGTAAACGTATGTGTAAGATGAAGGAACTCCTTTTTTACCTAATTGTTACACAAAGATCTATCAATCACGGGAATTTGACAATGAACATCTATCAGTAACTATGAACACCTAGTTTAAAATTAATCAATCATCCATCTTGATTAGTTTTCATATTTTAATCTTTGAAACCTGGAAAAACCAAGAAAAAGTTGAGTATGGTTATAAAAAGCTGATTAAAAGTCAAGATGAAATTAGATTGACTGATAGTTTTGCTTCAGAAAATTCTGGAAATCTGCTGTCAAATTTAAATGAAAAAAGAAAAAAGTGGGAGTAAGACATTAACGTGAATCAATAGGACATTGTAAAATGCATTTATTGAGACGCATTAGCAGTCCTCTTCATGGGAAGACCTTCATTTCAGTCCTGCAAACATTCCTGGTTCTTCGCTTTATCATACATCTTCCTGAATGCAGGCCAGCTGTGTTTTAGAAAAATCTAAGCAAAGTTTTAAAAAAAATAGAATTAATTACAACTTCAAGTTTAGATTTGTCCTCATAATTTTTCATGGCTCAGGGAAGAAAGTACAAGCAACAAAATCAACATTAGACAATTTAGATGTCTGAATACCAGAATTAAATTGATGTTACACCAAATCACAAAACTAACCATACAATGCTGAGACAAAAAATGAAAAAAATCAGTAGACCTTCTCTTTCCTTCAAGGCAAATACAATTATATCCCATCACATGCAATAAAAAATGTTTCTTATTCATTGCTGTTGGTGTTACCTAAATGAACCTGTAATATGAAGAAAATCAAGGAGATAATTATTTTAATTCAATCACTGAGGTAAATTTTACAGATGGAAATTTTATATTATGTCAAACATACAGACTACATAGACAGAGAGCACTAATTTGAAAAATCAAATTGAATTGGGCAGTCAAATCTGTGAAAGCCACAGTTCAGCCAGAGCTAGGTGCATCCTGCTTTGCAATTCACTCCAGCATTAGTCACTGGAACCACAAAAGAAACCAGAATATTTTAATCAGAACTTCCTTTGGAGCCAACACAAAGAAGATGCAGCAAGTAGTAGAAAAATTCTTCTGCAGGTTAAAAAGCATTTAATGCAGAAAGACCACGAAAAGCAGCGAAATTAGTTACCCGGTATGTTTTGAGTTTGCACCAATTTGGGTTTAGGCGTTGATTTAAAATCTTCAGGTCCGTGTGTTTTCTCAGCGTGAGCTAGAAGAGAGAAGCTAAATGTAATTTAAAATCCCTCTGAACTTTTCTTGATCTATTGCACAAAGCCTGATGCTTTGCTTTTCACCATTTCATGTCACACGATTAGAATAATTTCTACAGCAGCTCAATTCCATCATGATGAATACTTTTGTTTTTAGATGTGACATCTATATGATATTTTTAATTCATTTTGCTGCAGTTTTATATAAACAAAAGAAAATATAAGTCATGAAGAGCAAAGTTAATTTCCTTGTGAAGTTAACAGAAAGATGCCTTTAGCAGAGAAAGAAAGTTGTAGCAGTAGTTTGAGGTATATTAGACAACAATTCAAAGATTGAGGAAAGCACTAGAGATTTGTGCTGTTGTGTTAAGAATAAATTAGTCCTGAGTGGAAAATATTGTAACAAACCTGGCAAAAACAAAGAACGAAAGAGCTTACTAACAAGTCTTTCCATGAAAATGCATGCCAAGGGAGGGGAGAATTGAAATTAAGAAAATGATGGGATGCCTGGTGGAGAAATACATGAAAAAAGGTTACTAAACTGTGTCACACCACAGAACACACCCAGAGCAGCCCAGCTCACAGAGCCTTTCAGACAGACTGCTTGTTGAAATACTTGGAGCTCCTTTCTTCCCCTCTAGCATGGCTCATGACACAACAGCTGCTACAGGACAGAGCTCCTCCTAAATCACTGTTCTGTTGCCAGTCTGGCACCAGCCCTTAAACCTTCCACAGCAAATAATTATTATGCCTTACTCAAAGAATCCAGTATGATTTTTCAAATAGCAGTGTCTGAGTGAAATATAATGAAGCAGATCCTATTGCTAAACTCAATTAATTATGTCTATATATGAAACTGTCTTTTAAATGCAACCCTTGTAAAGGGTTGGGGCTCAGATCTCTCACCTAAGTTACCCATAAAATAATACTTAAGCATTTTAGCCAGACAAATTATTTTTCCATATTCCATGGCAAGACAGAATTATACTCCAAGAAAATTTTTCTTTTAAAGGATTCACTTTCACTTCCCAGTTTCCTGACTTCCTTTTCTCTTTAACTGAAATACTGTAACCATAATGGAGTGTGATACACTTTTACTTTAACATAAGGCACTGGTACTGAGATCAACAAATAATATCTGAAAGGAATGTTCATCACAGGAAAAAAAGACATGGAAGCAAAACCACAAAGGAAGCTTGAAATGGAAGATGAAAATTATTCTAAATATTTCATAAGTAACTATTGGTGTGAGAGCAATAGGAATGTGTTTAGTTGTAACAAATTGTTACTAATTTGTTACAAGGAAAGACAGTACTTGCCAATTATTCCCAGTACAATGAAACACTATCCAACAATTCTGTGGCCTATCTAGACAGGGCAATGTTTATGGTTAGAAATTGTACATGCTGATAACATAAATATAACTACAGAACACAAAGGAAAAGAAACAGAATGAACCAGTGCTCTCTTCCCCAGCTGCCACATTTCACACTCTTTAGCTGACTGACCAACACATTCCTTCAACAAGGAATGATACATTTTGATTAGATGAATGCAAGCGTGAGGGCTGTGGATATACTTCCAGTATACTTCCAGGTTACCCGTTCTTAAACAGCAGTTACTTGAACAAGGCAAACAATCTAGTAACATAGTCAAAAAATTAAATTCCACCAGAGGCCTTGAACTGTAAGAGAAAACAAACCAATCAAACAACCTAAAATTACTCCTTACAGCTTTGTAAAAAGGATCTGCACATTTTTAATGCACCCTTTGATAGTAAATTATGGTGAAGAGGCATCATTTTATTCCCTCTTAATATTTAGGATGCACAGAAAAGAATCATCCATATGAAGGTTTTGCAGAAAGGAAGGAATGGTTTAAAGTAAAATTTGGCAAATATACATAGAGTAGAAAATAGAGTTCTAACATTTTCACAGAAGAAGAAAAGATGAATCTGTTAGTCTGAAAGACTGTTGTCAATGGTTACATGATATTGCTGCATTTCTTTTCACCTTTTTAATTCCCTATGTGTTTTTTAGGAGGGTTTTTATTTTATTTTATTCTGTTTTTTTTTAAAGACTAAGATGGTATGATGAAGTTAAGCATAGCATTTTTTTATACACTTAAGGAATAAAACAAACACATTTAAGGGCAGTATCTGCCTGTATTGTGTGATGTCAAAGAATCCACGTGGTACACCACTTCATACAGCCAGGAAAGACTTCATAGATAGAAGGGAGTAATGTCAGCAAGATCACATAATATGACTAAACGAAACCAAAGCAACCCTTTGGATATTGTTTCCTCAAATTCCATTTTAATTTTAAATTCTTGCCACTGTTCAAGCATCCCTTCTTCCTTTCAGCAAAGAAGTTGGCAGAAGCCAGCTATTGTCTCTTGGGACAGCAGAACCAAGACTTCAGCCTCACTGATAGGATTAGAGCCAGACTATAGAAAATGATTCTTAAACAATTCTGAAATGTGGGTCAATAAATTGGGTGAAAAGTTAATCTTCATCATTTGACTCTAAACAATTCAGCTCTTTTCAATCCATCCCTCCAGACTGAAAATGTTAAAATATATGACTGTACTAGCCATACAAATTCATAAAGTAGTCTGTCTGTGTTACACAAAAACCCTCATTTTGCCATTTTTCACAATTTCAGGGCATCCATCACGCCACAAAGTATGGTTCTAATTCTAAATGGTTTTATAAACCTAACAATTATATCGTCTGAAACTTGAACCCAAAATTCGATTCAGATTTTTTATCCACATTACCACTCCTTGCTAATTCAGCCACTATCCTCTTGTTTTCCAACTACAATTTTAACTGTAGATTAAGCAGCACAAAGATGGGTTTAATTTTAGTTTATATATTTGGCAAAGATATTCCACAGATTTTCTAAAAACAGAATTTTCATTACCTGGAAGGGACTGTGGGGAAATTTCTTGAACTTCTGGTGTTTTGGATTCAGCAGGCCATACTCCAGTTTCATTCTTAGCTAAAAGAACAGACATTAGAGAGTAATTACAAAGATATATCTGCTCCCTCTTACCACAGATTTATTTCTGTCCCACTTTAGTTTGACTAAGTAAGCCAACATGGATAAATGTGGACAGCTGAGTACCTTTAGGACCCAATGAACTTCCACTGCACAATCTCTACAAGCTATATTAAACACATCCATTTTTGGTTTTGTTTTGTTCATTAGAAGATACCTTAAAAATAAATTTTACAGCAAGGATTTAATGACTTATGAATCATTATTTTCACAGTGCAAAATGGTTTTCAGCATTTTTCATTGGTTTAACATTTCTGCTTACCCAGTTTTTTCCTGGATGCTTGTGGTATGCCATCTATTGTTAGGAAAGGAGGAAGTTTCTGCTGACTTTCATTGAGACCTGGAACAATAAGGTGCACTACAGGGAAAGATATGTGCCATTAATTCCAGAAGACATGAAAGCACACAGTCTGCTCTCTGAGATAGGGGAGTAACTACTACTGAACCACTGGGAGTTTAATCTGAATATCTCAGAAATGAGTTTGTTCTATCCCATTTGATGCTATTTCTCTTTTATACCACTCCTTCTGTCACCACCATGTCATGATTTTTCAGAGTTGGAAACCATTCAACACTGGAACACACAACCCTGGAATACTGCAGCATCACAGATTCTGGGACAGATTCTGTCTGGGGGGGCCAAGTAGGCTCAACACCAGACTGGGTTAATATGTGTGTGTTTGACTCACATCAATACACTGAAATGCACACAAAGAAAACTTAAGCCAAAGTCATGTAGTCATAAAAAAATATTTCCATATATAAAGGACCAAACAATAAATCCAGGAATAAACTGGTCACAAGGTACATGATGCAGTGAGACTTTCATGGCAATTTCAGGCAGACAGTAGTTCACCACATTGTGCACTATATGACAGAATTTCCCCTGGTTTTATGTTCTAAGCCAATATTGCATATTCCTATAGGTGAAACAAGAACATAAAGCATGAAACTGAATGGCTTGGAGGGAAACAGTAATGCCCCGAGATCTAACATCAAATTCTAGTTGCAAGATTTCTGTCTTTTAATATATCAGGTTTGTGACTGTAAGATGTGATGTTACTGTGCTACCTTAAAAGCCCAGTAAGAACAATCCCTCCTATCAACAAGATCTTTGCCATAGAACTTCATTTGAAGTGTGAAAGAACTCCTTGGCTTAAACAGTGACAGTGCCTTCTTTTAAATACAATGACAATAAAATGATTCTCTTTCAGTTAAGCTACAACTTTCTTGAACCATCTGTATCACCATAAAAAGTAACAAATATTGTCTGCACCAGCCGCAAAATATCTTTTGATATGCAAGGAAAACTATTAAGATCAAGAAAATTAAAAGCATTTGCACAATTCTGAGTTTCAACCAGAGGTTAAGAAAAATAATAAAAATATCTTCCAGTCACCTAATATTGCTCCTGGGAGAGAAGAACTATCTGGTGCTTTTGATTGTGTCCGATTTTGAATAACTGTGGAGACAACACAGGGATATTAGAAGCTAATTTAAAAAAACAAACTTAAAAATTAAATAAGAAAATTAAAAAAAATTAAATTCAAAAAAATTAAATAAGAAAAAAAACTCCACCTGAAACAAATCTCAGAATTCTAAAAACCTTTCCTCAATATTTGCAGATGAAGACATAATTCTAATATTTTCTGTGTTTACATTCAGTTTAAGAGACTGCAAACTGTGTTTCCTCTACATCATCTCATAATTGTGCACCTCTTTGCCCTGGTATATCAATTTTAGTGATACTGACATTCTGTGCTTATGTTATTATAGGGCCAGCTGCAGGACATCCTATTGCCCTGACACTCATTTTAATCTCAAATTACTCTTGCAGAGTATTAGAATAAATTTTAAAAAATACACAAACTTACTTTGTTTGATTATTGTGACAGGGACCAACTTCTTATTATCACTCAGTATAATCTGGAAAAAGAGAAAAAAAAAGATAAAATTAGGGCCTTGGGATAACTGCCATAATAGTAATTGAACTGAATAATAAAAAGGGAGGGTTCTAATCCAATACCACGCCTGTCCCAAGTTAACACTGGATATGTTCTGGCCCTGACCCCTGATGGTTGTGTTATTGTTTCAGTTCCCACAGGCTAATGTGGTAATCTTGCATTTTGATCTCCTATCAGCTTGAGATGTTTTGCTTAATAAAAACACAATATTTGACAGCTTAGGAAACCCCAGCTCTTCTTTCTCTTAAGGATCTCTGGAGTAGTCCAGGATTTGGGGAGTAGTCCAGAATGCTAAGAAAAGCTGAAATTTTACTACAGCAAAACATCTGAAACATATGCAATTAAAATTTGGTCAGAGGACACAAATATATTCTCAGGAGTACCATATTTAGAACATAGACTATTCCAGAACCAGGTGCACATTTATAAACCATCAGCACTCTTGGGGACATAGCCTGATTAAAGTAGATTAGCTCAGAATAATTTTATTTAGTGGGATTGTCTCCAAAGGACAAGTGGTCAGCCACCCACATGATTCTTACATTTTTATGCTAAATACTTGGACTTTTATGCTGTTCATTTCTCTTTGACCCAGATTATGTCTTGCCTAAATGTGAATATTCAATTATATTGATATCACAAAGAAAATGGATACACCAATGGACCCCACACTTATTAAAGGAAAACAGCTAATAACAAAGATAAGAACTACAAACAAATTCTAAAAGCTTAATAATACACTCAAGTAAGGAGAGGAGGTAGACTGTAATGCTAGCAACATAAAAATGCTAAATACATTAAAAGGGGATTTTTTTGAGTTAAAATTGAATTATAAGAAAGAAAATAATTCCAACAATCACCTTCCATACTAAATACATTCTGCTCAAATCAGTATCGTATAATGTTAATTTTGCACTTTAAGACATCTAGTCTGCATCATGTGAAAGAACCCCTCAGAAAAGTCAGCATTTGATGAAAAAGTGTTAATAATTTACCTAATGTTAGATATTTTTGTTCTATTCTAAATACTTCTGAAGGGTTTTGAAACCAATATTTTGGTACACATTAAAGACATACCAAAGTTTAAGAAGCTAGAAATAGGCAAATCTCCACAAGTAAGATGGACCCTTGCTTGGAGAAATGGATGGAGGCTACTTATTCTATAAAACCGTTACGTACATGTTATCAAGACCCAAAGTCTGCTACCTAATAACAGTTTTATGTTGAGGTGAAAATGGTCTTAAATTGAGCGGAGACTTCAATAATTGTCATTATATGAGTGAGGATAGAAATAATCTTCCTTCTTTATTTTTCCTTTTTTAATTTCCATTTTGTTTTTCAGTGAAAAAATTGTGTTGCAGATTATCTGCATTTGAAGTAGCCCTCCTATTCATGTGACTATCAAATGGGATGGAATTCATTTATTAGAGGACGGTGTTAATTTTATTGTATTTTCATCAGAAGCCTTGCAATCAAATAAACAGCTCTGAAATTGCAGTGAACAATTGTGTAACCTCTACTGTAGAACTTCTAATCCGAATTGCTTTCAGTCTTTTTACTACTAAATGGTTCTTATACTGACAAGAGCATTATTTCTTTGTTAAATAATAATGGATGGCTATAACGATAGGAATATAAACATTCCAGATACATTTAAATACATTGAAAATGTAGTTTTTCACTCAGAATGAATAATTTACGTAAAATCTGTGTTCCCCAGCTGCTGTAATTAGACTGGTCACCTGCACAAATCTGTAACTGCTGCACTTAAAATCTACCCATGTTGTCAAAGATTTCTTCTCAATTTCCACAAAGTGACTAATTTAGATATTCCTAGGTGTAGCAGTATTTACTACTTATACAAACTATTTTGAAAACATCAGCCCATCATCTGTAGGAAAGGGACTATCAACCATATTTTTCAGGAGGGTATATGAAGCATATAGGTATAAGAAACATTAGTTATTAAAACAACTGTTGTCATCATGAAAGAAGACAGCAAATTCCTTATTTTCAGAGGAAAATTGCAGATGTAAATCATACCATAGGTCAGGCATCTCACTTCTTACCATATACATACAGCATATTCTTACAGGACTGCTAATCTCAAATGTTCTGTGAAACAGCACACGGCAACATTACTTTAAGACACTTGTTCCTTCTTTTTGTTTTGTATTCTGATACTTCAAAAAGCCAAAACTAACTAGCATGCACATAAAAGATTCCTTAAGGAAGGATCACGGTCAGTCTGGACTGAATAAGGTTTAAAAGAGCTGGAATCTTTCCTTCTAGAGTTTAACAAATGGTAGAAGCTAAGAGTCCTTTTTGGCTAGAATAAATGTCTACTGCACTTTCTCTGCCCTACCACTACCCATTGTTTGTGAAGGGAAGAAGAATGACCACTTCTAGAGCATTCCTTTTCTTCCACTCTCTCATTAGTCGCTGCTCACCCAGCCCTGGGAACTTAGACAAACTTAAAGGATGAAACTGCCAAAAGAAACACAAGATGATATGTGACTGATGTTGAAAGGGCAGAATGACTAGATGGGTTGTTTTAATAAACAGCCTTTAAAAATGTCCTTTTTTTAAAGGACATTTAAGAGTTAGGACCATGTTCATATGAGTCAGTTGTGTCTTTGGAGCAAAATAAATCACAAACAAACTTGGGCTAATTAACACTCGTTCTGGCTTTGCATCAATGATCTGATCATGCCACCAAAACATTCCCCACCTAGTGCTGTGGAAACTGAAGGAACAATGTAAACTATCTGCTTTATGGCTTTTTGCACCACTACAGCAAGAATGATAAGAGAATTTTTAGAATAATCTATGGTATGTTTTCTTGATATTTCTGTGGAGGATGATAAAGCAGTACTGCTCTGGAGCTGAGCCCCGTGAAGATCACAAAAAAGACTAGATGTTGGCTCTAGTCCTGCTTTCATACATGAGCTGTGCAAATATTTGGAGAACTGTTTTAGCTCACGTTCTCAGAACTTCTCCAGCATAAATAGAATCCCTACTTGCACAGAAGCAGCATAACAGTCAGGGTTCTGGCACACTGGGTTTGCTAAGAGAAGCAAAGGAACTCAGTTTGGACTCCTTATCCCAGAATGAATTACCTGATCTTGGGCTGTGTAACTTTAAAGATGCTTGCAGGACCAAGGGGAAGAATACTAAAGTTGGCTTCACCAACATGATGAGATGAGCACCTTCCTGATCATCTAACCAACTGGATTCATATTACTCACAAATAAAACATTTTCTCGTGACAGACATATGAATATTTCCAATAATGTAAACACTGTACTGATCTAACTCTGTATGTAATGCAATAATTGAAGCATTACTGCCCGAAATGAGTGGACATGGCCTCAAGTTGCACTGGGGAGGTTTAGATTAGATATTGGGAAAATTCCTTTTCACAGAAAGGGGTGTCAAGCATTGGAAATGACTGGCCAGGGAAATGGTGGAGTCATCATGCCTGGAAGTGTTAAAAAGTATGTGGATACAGCATTTGGGGACATGACTTAATGGTTAACATGGTGATGGTGCTGGGTTAGCAGTTGGACTTGAGGAACTTTAAGATCTTTTCCAAGATCATTGATTCTATGATTCTTTGCACACCTAATTATTCATAGAAGAAAATGTATTTAATGAATTATGGTTTGATTCCTGAAGGAATTCCAGGTCTGATAATTACAGACCAGTTATAATATTCTGAAATATGAAAAACAATGAGAAACCATACATTACCATTTCCTACCATGAAAACATATGGAAAATCTGAGACAGAAGAGAATTTTGAAGAATGGGTTATTCTCTTGTAATAATTAACACTCATGAGTTAACCCTCTAAAATCTCTAAAGTAAGAAGGATTTCTACAACTTTTGTTGGGAAATTATCCCGCAAAGAGCCTCAGGGATAGCAACCTAAAAAGAAGCAGAACAAAAAAAATCCTCCAGAAGACTGGATGCTGAAATTTGCCATTTGATGAAAGAACGAGGAAAAGAAATAAAGAGATTTTATCTCATAGTAGAACTGCTTATCACAGACATTATGACTAAAATGTTGATTTTTTGCTGTATTAAAACATACTAGCTGGTTCAATCTAGAGAGCCTTCATTTCTGCTTCATCTCTTGGAAGAAAAAAGAATCTGGGTACATGAACCTATAAACAAATGAAATCCATCCAGGCTTGCTTGAAAATGTTTATGGAAAAAGTCAGGTGGGGGAAAATATCTTTATTTATTTATAAAAATCATCTTTTTTTTTAATGAAATGGTAAAAATTTCACCATGACGCATAAAAGGATTTAATGGACAGCCTAGGAAATTTTATTAAATTGCCCTTCCCAGCTTCCTCTGGTTCTGCAAACACTTGCCTCACATATTGGAGCTATCAGTGAATTCAGTGGGATGACTAATTTAGAAGATCTGAGCATATACAAAATTACTCAAATACAAATCACATCACCAAGTTATCCCAGAGTTAACTGATCACAACAAATACCACAAGTTAACAAACCTGAATACTGCAAAGGAATAATCAACTTTCAAGTTTGGAATTTACACATGGAAACCATCAGATTCATCTTTGATATGCTGGAATAAGGCATGTAATCATCTCAGTTACCGTTCTCAATTATTTTGTCCATCAACACATTTAAACATTTTCCACATGGTGCATTTAACAGATTGTTTTCTATATTGGAACTTTGTGGCCTTGATAATGTCTTTCTCATTGAAGACTAACAGCAAATAAAAGATCTGATCATATGAAACATGAATCAGGTAAAAAAAAGAGACTCTTTTGCATACCTGTGTTTGGGAATTTGGTACCAACTTGTACATATTCTGGAGTTGTCCATTTACTTTTTTACCTGTTTTGACAGAAAGATAAATAAACACACAGAATTAATTTTTTGTTTTGTCCAAAGCAAAGCAAATCAAGTTTATTCACCTTTTTTGTCAGCTAGGAAAGTTAGGAGGCTTAATTAAAAGCCTGTGTAAAAACACATCATGGAGAAATTTTCTTTGCCCTATGTCTCCAGATCCATTAATACATCTGCAAAGGCCTTCTCTTCACATTTTGATAGCGAGGAAATGAAATGTATTCTTCTTGCTTTGTTTATGGATTTGTTTATCTCAGTGTATGAACAAACCTTCAGATTTAAACTCCAATTTTTTTTTCTTTTTGGTTTTCCTCTTAGTTTCTAAGTATTAGAAGTTTCTTGTGATGCAGCAGTTGAGTAAGTCAAGACACAGTTCTATTCCGCACTTATTCCATTCTAGCATGATGCTTCAAACTTCCTCTGTATCTTTCACCTTTACACTTTTCTGCTGTCTTTGCAACAACAGGTGTGCAAACAAGAGCCAAGCTACATGCTATCATATTTTTTTCAAATTCCATCCAAAGCAGATGAGAAGTAGAAAAAATAAATTCAACTCTAAAGAAATATCAATTGAAATACATTTAAGTTGGAAAAAAGTCTTTCAAAGTGCTTCATAATTCTAAAGAACAGGACTTACTATTGGCCTAAATTCAAGGGAAAACTGCCAGAAATTTCACACTGACTTCATGAGAAAATCATGGTAAGATGGTCTGAAATAAGCCACTTTCATCTCTTCTGAAAAAAATCAGTCAAAAAATGCTGAATTTCTGCCATGCCTTTCATGTGCTCTCAAATAATGAATTAAAAGCAGATTCTCCTCCCAACCCCGCCCAACATGTCTAGTATATAACAAAAATTCAGCCTGTCAATTCAGCAAATCCAGGAACATGCAAAAGAACTTTCTGTTTCTAGTAATTGATATATTCTTCAGTGGGAAAAACAACTTTTATAGTGAAGGACTCTTGGTTTAGGTTGAGATGCTTCTCCTTTATGAGAAGAACTTGAGTTGGTACAAACCAGGAACTTAGCACAGAAAAGAGGGGCCTGTTTGTGTTAATTGATAAACTTTACAGGTATCTGGTTATACATTTATTATAAATATACATTCTCTGTTTACCACCCAGATTTTCTGTATCTACCTGCTATACACTAAAATTATGAAAGGCTTGAATTCAAAAGTGCTGACAAATTTCTGATTATAAGATTCTTTCTGAATAGACCAGAATGTAGGCATGCAGGGTAATCACAAGTTCCCTGGATTTAGTGGTTGCAGAAGCATCCACTGAATAAAAGTCTACACTGTAGACAAAAGAAATCTTATGTAAATAGAATATGAACTCTTACAAGAAATAATCTTTTAACCAAAGCCAATAGGTCTCCACAAACTTAGAATGATTCTCCTGTTCTATTAAAAATGTAAAATGTCGGTAAGAAACATCATTTAGAAGTACATTATATACAAAGAGAAAATTTGGTGATGTTTTCATCAGTCTTGAATAAGTAATAAACTATAAACATTTTGCACTCATCACTCCCTCTTATTCTAAACACTGAAACATATTTCATCACTTGCTCTGCAGATGACTTTAAGACGTTTGAAATGTAGAAAAAAACAGAAAAAACATTAGGTAAGATATTTGTAAGGCTGCAAAGCAGAGTTTTTTGTGAATCAGGTATGGGAAATTTATAATCCCACCATGATTCTCTTTAAACTCATGGTATAACAATGGCATTATTCTGGACTGCTAAAACAACTCTGTGGACACTGGGCAGGTGTTCCAAAGTTACAGCTTTGTGCTTTATAATGAAGGCCAGCAAAGCTCTTTATTTAGGGAGTATGAAGGTTTTCGCAGTGTTACAAGTCACCATACAGCTCCCCTCCCTTATCCTCGAGTATATTGAGCTCTGTAACTCACCTACAAGTCAAAACTGATGTCCAAATTAAATTTCAGCTGGAAATCTCATATGAATAAGGCTCTCTAATGAGAATTCCCTATCTTTATATTTTGAGTCAAGCTAAAAATACTAAGCATAAGAGTTTGCAGCATCTTCTAAACAGCATCATATTTCAAAATACCTCTATGCAAATGCTTGAGGAAAGGAAATCAAATCTCTGTTAAGTCCTCTCTTCTTCACATTAAAAGGAGGAAAATTCTGCTAATGCCTATTTCCTCTACTGGTATGAGTGATTCTTTCAGCAGTACATGCTTTTACAAGGGTTAATTTGACATCACTTTTCCTACATTGTCTTGGGACTTTAGAGTAGAACCTTAAAACCTGACTGACAACCAGCCAGAGGTGTTATACACTGCCTCCATGAAAACACAAACAAAAGCATACATGACACTGCATGCTTCAGGCATGATCCATATAATACTTCAATTGAAAATTGGCTTCAAATTCAACTTCTGAGTGGGGTCATAAAGGGCCCATTGAGGCAGGACAGGCCCTGTCTAGCTTGAAGACCAGCTTCAAGGTAAATGCAAGTGTAAAAGGAGATTAAAGCAATGCTGACAGTTTCCATCACTCATACCAGTTGATAGAAGAAATTAAATGAATTAGTTGGATGATGGTGGATGGATTAGTTCATTACTTGATCATCTTATTATTCATAATCTAAGGAAAAATCTTAAAATCCAGTCAGAAGTATAAATATTCATACTCAACATTTGATGTGTATGTGTACTAAATACAATTAGAATTCTACCAAGCTGCAGCAGATCCTCTATTTGCAATGACAAGAGAACACCTTTCAGAAGACTAGATGACAATTTTGCAAAACCAAAATATTTCTAGGTTCAGCAATTCCTAAAGGAATTTTTTAGGGGAATAATCAATGGTATTTAAACAATGAAAACTTGATCAGTAACTTACTCTAAGTAATACCATAATAGAGGGGGAAAAATCTGTCAAAATCAGCAGCTATTTGATTAAGTATTGTCAAATACTTACTAGAGAGAACTGTCTTATGATTCAAAGTCTTGCTCCAAATGCTATCCTCTGCATTGTCTTTAACTCCAAATTCATAAGGTGTGTTTGGCTTCAGATTGTCAATCACTGTCTCTGTAGCTGGGCAGAGCTGAAAAACCCATTTCTTGTCTTTACCTTTTTCTCTGTAGCGAACTGTATAGAACCTGCTTGGGAAAAAAAACAAACCAGATCTACACAAAGGAACTCACTATAACCATTTTTGTGAGAAAATGATGATGATGATGATGATGATGATGATGATGATGATGATGATAATAATAATAATAATAATAATGATGTTCTTTCTGGCTCATTATGTCACCAAACATTAAAAAAGCCAGATTTATTCCATGTATATATACCCCATCATACAGACCCTGACTTTAGGAGTATTGCACAAAGAGCAAAAGGACAGTCTCCTTAATCAAAAACAGCCATTGTATGTGAGGTTCTAACCACAAATTGTAAGCTCATTGTCCAAGCAGCTTCTGTGATTCTGACTTTTGCCAGAACCAGTCAATTGAACCATGAGTCTGCTAGTCAAGAAGCCTCTACTGATTTCTCAAAATCTTCTGTATCCATCCAGTGAAAGGTGTTCCCGTCAAAATTAGTCCAAAAACATTCTCCAGGGAAGACCAGTAATATCTGTTGTTTCTATAACACATTCCTCATTCAGAGATCCCATTACACATTGCCCCCGCTTCAAACAAAAAAGTAAACCAAGACATTACTTTCAGCAGTTTAAATCAATAACATGATGAATTCTAACAGATTATGAAACTAGGAAACATTTCTACAGAAATTGCCCAATTCTGTCAAGGAGCACCACCCTGAAAAAGCATGACTGCAATGTTAACCAATCAAAAACAAGGCAGTGGAAATGGTTCAGCACAAGAACTCCCCTGCTGACTGTAGTCTCATTTTCAATATTCCTGCTGAATCACTACCAGAAAGAAGTGGAGGTTTTTTTGGAAAAGTAAACCCTGGAGATATTTGGCAAAATTTTAATCCAAGTATTACTGAAAATCGTTACACATAACGTAAGTAATTCATATCCATCATCCATAACTATCTTACATTTACATCATCTGTAAAGGGACGAATTCAGCCCAATTATATTTTTCCACACTTTGATAGAACAACTTAATGCTTGCAAAACAAGGTTGTGAGATTTATTACAGGCATAATATAGACAATTATATAGGAACAAAGGAAGAGAATTTAAAAAAACCCAAACCAACAAAAAAAAGTTCTTAAACAACTAAAAAGGTTCCAAAAGTCCAGACTAAAATTACTTAGTGGACCAAACCTAGCACAGTGAATTCATAAAGCCACTTCTGCTGAAATTACAGATTACTTTCTGAGTACAGGTTACAAGATCACTATTTATGTTGGTTCACATAACTTCATTAACTGTACTACTTTGTGTTCAAAACAAGATATAGTCTGACTTCAAACTTGAAGAGGAAAGGAAAAAAAATGAAGGGAAAAAAAAGACAAGTAGTGAATATCCTCTCTCAGTTCCAGAACTACCAAGTAATAATCTACCTCCTTACTTCTGTGGGTTGTGATCTAATCAAATATCAAATAATAGACCTAATTATCAGTTAAACTAACAAAGAACATTTTAAACAATCAATTATTGGCAACATTAAAAGAAGGAAAATTTCTTCTCCTTTATCTTCTTAGTCCATTTTTATGTAATCACACAGGCACTAACCAACAGGAAAAGCTTATTTGAACTCGTTGTCACTGTCTTGCAAAGGATGTAACCTTAATTAACAAATTCAATCTTCAACACAAACGTCTCTAACTGGACCCCACAGAGTCTTTTGGTAAGGAATTTGGAATAAGTATAGACAGACATCAAATATGAATTCAAGTGGAAATAGTCACCTTCTTCCCTTGCCTGAAAGGGGAATTTTCATTTGTTTTCATCTTCATCCTTGCCTTTTCCTACCTATTTTAATCCAATGGGGTAGAAATAAAGTGTGATGGCAAAAAGAGAGTATACTAATTCCGGTCAGTAATTGAACAATCTAAAACAACAGCTGCATCAGAAATTGGGAAGAAAAAACCCCAAATTTTTGATAATGAATAGGCTTTTAAGTGGCTGTCCCTACTTGCTTGCAGTGGAAAAAATGTTCTACTTTTTAATGCTGCCTCACACCTGGAAATTTCTTCACTCTAACATGAATTAAAATACCAAGAATATTTGCATAACAAAAACAACCCCCATTTTTCACTTAAATTCAATATTATCATAAAATCTGAAAAGAAGATTTTCATAATTGTGCCAAACTATGCCATTAGAAAGAGAAACATACAGCACAGAAGAAATATGCTCTCAACTCCAAGATTTCTAAGCCTATAAAAGTTTCACCAAGGGTATAATTATTGCTGTGGAAACTTGCCATAGCAAGTACTAAAAACACTGACTGCAATGACAGAATTTTCTCTACCATTTCAATAAAAAGCAATAAAAATGAAGTTCCATTTAACAATTTGCAGGTTGCAATCATTTGACTATTAAAAATATCTAAATATCTACATCTGCTTTTGGGGAAATGCAATCATTTGTTTATACAGCAAAACTTCAGAAATGCCAAGTTTTGTCATCAAAGAACAACAACACATTGTTAAACCAGACCAACAAACTGCCAAATAAAATGCAATTTCAGTGTCTGCCTGAGAACATTGATTGAATTTTGTTGTAATTTTAATTTCTCCCTTTTTCAAACCTTTCTTTCATCAAAAATACAACATCAAACAGTCAACACATATAATTGAAGACATGAGTAAGCAGTAAGATCCAGTCACCACTCTCATCTATCAATTCCCTTGTGGCAGTGACATACATGCACAAAATGAGTGCAGCTGGCTGAACTGGAAATATTCAGCAAAACATCTTCATAGATTCCCTCCAGAGCAATAGAAGGCAGG
Organism: Cinnycerthia olivascens; assembly: GCA_035048155.1. Classification (NCBI taxonomy): domain Eukaryota; kingdom Metazoa; phylum Chordata; class Aves; order Passeriformes; family Certhiidae; genus Cinnycerthia; species Cinnycerthia olivascens. Next base: position 16,650,102 of record JAWWMU010000001.1, read on the forward strand.
CTGAAATAGACACATAGAAGGGAAAGCTAAACTACATTTTTCTCAAATAAAACACTTCCCATTATCTCTGTGAGGTAAGAAAAGGAAAAACTGATTGCTCACCACAGGGCCCTAACAGCTAATATCCGAGTAATACACTGTGGAACACTCCTAGGAATGCTATTCCCACCTCTGAATAGTGGTTTGATGTTTCAGCAAGGAGATGGCACACCCAGCTACACTTGGTGAGAAATTATTTTAATCTAGATTCTCAGTAGGTATAAAGACCTAACAATACTTAATTTGGCATTTAATTTTGATTAATTGATTTATGTGTTTTGGTGGGGGACATTTTATCAGAACAACGTTTATTGAATGCTCTTGTATTTCTATTTACAACAAATATTAATCAAATGATTGTGGGGTTCACTCTGTTTCTTTGCCAGCTAGCACTCTATAAAACATTGGAGCTCTTTTATCAAATTCCATAAAAGTAAGTATCTCTCTCTCTTCCCCTAACAGGCAATGCTTCACTTACTTGAAGATACCACCAATCAGGCCACCTTAAGAACTGTGGAGAAATTTTACCTCATCCCTTTTTACTAGGCAGCTAAAACTCCAAAAATTTAAAACAAAAGGTTTCATGAGCAAGTGAGAGGTTTTTTGCACTCATAATTAATCACTGGAATAATGAGAGAAAAGCAAAGCCTGCTACAGCAGAGGAATAAAGAGCCTGCATTCATCAAGAGAGCCTCAGTCCATATGCACTTGTGTAACATCATAAAATTTTTTTGAAACTCTGTATCTTTGATGATATTTTTACTTTGCTTGCATCCACAGAAGAGGTACACAAAATGTGATGGCAGAAATAAGTAAGACTAATTTCAAAATTTAAAGGAAGCCATAAGAGCACAAGATTACTCATAGTCCAACCACTGTAGTGATTACTATATCTGCAAAGTCAATGTAAAATACTCTCAGCCTGATACAGAAGGTTGTTTCTCTTCTATTTTCAGCTTACATAATTTGTTTTTTAAAAACTACAATGCAAGGCAGGGCTTGGTTTAGAGACAGCCTTTTCCTTGCACTAGAAATCAAAATAAAATAACCATTTCAGAGAAACAGCTCAGAGACTTTTTGCTTTTGAGATGAAACAAATCTTATTCACCATTAAAAGAAGTAAAATTGTGGGATTGATAGGCAAGACATTAAGTTTCCATTTATCTGTGTGAATGACACTGTTTTGCCAAGAATTCTGGTGCCATTTTTCCTTTTTTAACCAAATCTCTTTTCAGCCAGATTCCCAGAATACGCTCGCACAGTCAAATATTCAGACAAAAACTATTAGATACTGGAAATCTTATAAGGGCAGTTTGTATAAATATAATGGATTTACTTGGAACCAGGTCCCAACCAACTCCAAACTATTTAATCATGACTATTTTAGTCACACATAACACTAAACAAACAATTAAGCCTTGAAGATATAAGTACATTCCAGCTCTGTGATTTAGTGTTGCCAGAGACAAAAGATTATAAGGCTCATTTCTTTTTTTGTTCATAGAAATGTAATCAGAATTTTTTAAAAGAGATTATCAGCATACCAGCTGTTTATTTACTTATGCTTAGTCTTCATTAGAACTGCAGCATCCATTTAGTCTTATTTGATGTATGATTTTTCAGTGTTGCACAAATTGACACGTGAAGTTGATTATATTGTTTCCTGTTTTATTGTTAAGTTTACTTTAAAGTAACAGACACTGGCATATGTAAAAAATGGAAAGAATGACGCCAGTGATGGTCACCAGTTAAGTTTGCAAAGCACTTTCTAATTCTTTTACGTGATCACTAAAATTCACTTCTTTTACTTAAAACTTTTAGTAGAATGAAATGAAGAGTGAGAGGCTCTGAAGAGGGAGAGATTGAACAGCAAAAAGTCATTCTAGTTTAAACAAGCTTTTAGAATGTACATCTACAGCAGCAACTCAAAAGCATCTGAAACTCCAGAAGTGTATTTGCTGCTATATATTTTCCTTTAAGAAATTCTGCTATGTTTGAAATACATTTTGTATGACACTTGCAACACAAAGTATGACTTAGCATAATGATAGAAATTTGTAAATAGGCACAGGAGGAGACAGGCATTTCTGAATTTAGGTGTTTAAAAACCCTGCTTCTACATACTATACAACATAAAGACTAAGTACAGACTCTTCTCTGGCTTTTCTTTAGTGTTTTTCTTGCTTTTTTCTTTTTTTCAGCATCAGATAAAAACAACATAAAACATAAAGTCTGTGCTACTTGCACGTATGACGTTAGGACTATTAAACCACAGGCAAACCAATTATAGAACACCAGTGTGAATTTGTAATTGTTTTTAACTTAAAAAAGACATACCTTCAGGTTTTAAATTCCTATTTTTGCATGTATCTCAAAGTGTCATTGTTTTTCTATACAATCCACTCCGCAGAATATTATATTTCACTATATCTATAAACCCTGCTTTCATCTAACATGGAAAACAATGTTTTTTTATTCCATCTTTGGGACTTTTGAAAGAAAAGTTGGGACTTCCCAAAGAACCAAAAGTCAAAGTCCATCTTTTTTTATCCCCAGCTACAGAGATGTTCTAATCAAAGCAAATACAAAGAAAGAAAAATCTACAGAGCATTCTTGCTTTTTCAGACCTGGATGGACAGTACATGGAGCCCCAGTACTTTTATTTTGACAGCTCTGTCCACTAATATTTGTTTGAACAGAGATAGGCAGAGAGGAAACAAACCTCTAACTCTCTTGGAAATAATAAAAAGAGAAACTGAACATGACTGTGCAGCAGGATATCATGACTTTGCCATCTTCTTCATCAACTGTCTTCCACTGGTGTTAGAAAGCAAAGGACACTGAGAAAGCTTCCACCAACTGTGCTTTCTGCTGTTATGCAGTTTTCATCAGTTAAGCAAAACTAATCACTTGAGATTTTTGGTTTAGATATTTTTGGTTTATTTTAAATTCTAGTACTAAGGGTCTGAAGTGAGAAAATAGTCACTTCAAGAATGCTTCAAAATTTCACCTTTCATTTTTGGTCCACAAAAAAGGCAGTGAATACTTTTGCTTCAACAAGGGATTAGCATTTGGGGTTATCTTGAAGGAAATACACAGGACTCTATTGGTTTATGCTCTTAATCTCTAGGGAGTTAAGATAAAAGAATGGTTTGTTGAAAAATGTCACAGTAAATTTTTTCCGTTGAAATTTCTTAAAAATTTCATAGATGCAGAAGACCACTATGTGCCCTGAAGAAGCAAGCAATACTTTCACTGAAGCAGTAAAAGATAGCAATGCTCTTTGAGAATATGGCACCTCTCCTTCAGACTCATTTGCTCACAAAACCAGATCTTCCAAGGAATATCCCACTGAGGTCAAAGTCGCACTAGAGAAAATCTTGGCCGGCAGAATTGTGCTCTTCCATGTGGTTTCTATCCTCTGACTCAGTAACACATTGAAATAACTTTTATTATGCAACATTTGTACAAAAGCCTAACATCCACACGGAGATGGTAAAATCTGAGGCCGAGAACAGTGACTCCATTTCAGGTCATAGAGAGTTACAAACCTTGGTGGGATATTTACTGACAGAACTGAGTTAGGAGGTTATGACTGCTATGTACTTCCAATGCCAAAGGTTAGAGGTGAGCCACTACTAGCTTCTTGAGGATTATTAACAGTACATTGCAGCACATCACAGTAAGGAGAATATGCCAGATGAAAAAGCATCTAGTCAGGTAGACTGCCCCAAAATAGACTGAAATCTCAGTGAATCTGTCACATGCTGCTGAAGTCTTGTACTTTTATCACAACACTAACTTGCTAAGAATGGGCTGCTTCCTTATTGTATGTTAGCAATAGTCATTCAGATTATTATAATAAATTCATAGTTTATCTTCTACACACTGACTAGAAATATATATGGATCTAATCTCTCTTAGAATTCTAGATATACTCACCATGGTCACATGGAACTGTTCTTATAATTTATACAAATCACAAGCACTTCAGTCCGGTAAAGGTAAAATTAATAAGAGCACCACTTAAGTGGCTTTCTTTCTTCATTAACTTCATTTTTACTCTTGACTGCAAAACAAATCTGGTTATTGGTATATACCTATCTTTGATGGGATGATTTATAATTTGATATAAAAGTTTTAAAACTAGCTACTCCTGTCTGACAATGCTTCACTAAAATGGAGTGCACATTAAAAGTAATTCCTGAGAGGAGCTTCATTCCCACTGCACAACGGGTGTTGCAACATTGGCGCTGACACATCACATAAAGATAAATTCCTTGGTAGAAATGGTGCTAAAATCACTACATCAGAACACTTCACAAGCTCATCCAAGATCAACTCATTTTTTCAGTTCCCCATAGAAGGAAAATATTTATGTCTTTATTGAAAGAGAAAAATCTAAGCCTAAATCAACTTTTATTTCCACTGAAGAAAAATCTGATCAGATTTCATCCTTGGACATTTACTAACATTCCACAACTGTCTCCTAACAAACTAGCATTTTTTCAATAGTGTTTGAAATTCTGGTTGGTGATGAAGATCGAAATGTTTTTCATGAGACGTTTCTGATGCTTGAAAAGGATTAGTCCTTTTGTGAGGTATTAAATGTTTGTAAAGGTTGAAAAAGGTCATCCTGTCTACATGGGATTTTTTTTTAACCTAACCTATGTTTGTCATCCAGTTTAGTCGTGACAGCTGGTGTTTTCTTATGAACACCAGAGTAAGAAAATTCAAGTCCAAATTAGCTATAAATTAGACAAATATTAGACAGGTAAAAGAAATATTCTGAATAATGAAAAAAAAAGTGCATTTAAAACTCAAAAGATAATAGTTGCAAAACAGACGTGTAGACACATCCCACAGGCGCACAATGTTTCTTTTTAGCTTTACAAAACACTGCTGAGTAGAATAGAGCTTCTCAAAATGTAAATGAAGGTAGAAAAGAAATTCTTCTGTTGTCAAGGAAGAATATAAAGAGAACACAAAAAGACAAAGTAGGGAAAACCTCTGCATTAGCCATTCAAATAGTTTTATTCATCTGCAAAGGGTTGACTAAATCATAACAGTGCACTTCATTGAGAAACTCTTCTGCACTATAACTTCTCTTGAAACTGCTACTTGGTGAGTCTTCCTGAGTTTCCCACCTACAGTGCCACCCAGTAAATGCAAAAAATTTTGACATAGAAGAGATCCTCTTTTACTTACAACAGAAAATTAATGAAAGCTGTACTGTATCAATAGTAGTTTTAGTGATATGACAAAAAAAAGGTTTAGTGATAAGACAAAATAAAGGAAACAAAAATCAAATGGTGTTAAAAAAACACACACTTATTCAGTCAACTCTAAAGTAAAATATTTCCTGTGACTTAACAAAGTTTCAGTTGGTTCAGATACAAGTGAAGGTAGAGCCAAGGGCATTGGTTTGAGAACAAAGGATCCAGTGTGAAATAGCAAGATTTGTAGTTCAGCATGTAGACATCTGACTAAACTTGTTGCCAAGTAAAGATTTGCAAAGCACTAGCATAAGCAAATGAGAAAATCTACTTAACATTCAGAACTATTGTTTACATTTTAATTTCCACTGTAAAATTTATCTTAATCCCAGCAGAGAGCTGCACTGAATGAAATCATGATAGCAGCAAACCAAACCCCATCCTTTTCTGCTCTTACCTGTCACTAGCACAGTTACTTGTTGCTGTCCAGTCGTGCTGAGGGTTGACCAGGATGCCCCAAGACAGAAATACAGAGGTTGGGGTGAGAGTGCCAACCACCAGCTGCAGAGGCTTTTGTGTCTTGTTCCGACCTACATAATAAACGTATAAAGTTAATTTCTCTCTCCTGCATTACGTAAAGGAAAGACTTTGCAGTCGGATAATTAAGTAAATGAAGATCTACTGCTCTTGTAAGCTTGGAAGGAAAGGTACAACAGTTCTCTATTTTTATGGTCACTATTTCTAACTTATGGTTTACAAAAGTGGCAGAGACAGAGTCCATGGTCACTTTTTCAACCTAATATTCCAGTTAAAACTAGTTTTTGAAAATGATTACTTGGTGGTTTAAGTACACTTAGTGTAAGCTTAAGGTAGAGTAACTTAAAAACTCTGACTATCTTGGACTATATCACAGAAGACATGACAGAGTCCAGGACATTAGAAAGTCTCCATGGATGCGATAAAAATAGTAATTTCTTGGCAGATTTCTCAGTAACACTGCATATATTTACACATAATAAGTATTTTCTAGAGCATTCTTAAGAGTCAAATAAAATCTATAAAAATTCTTTAGCTTTTAGCTGCAGGCAGATCTGAGTCAGAGTCTGTATCAGTGGGATTTTTCTCTTTTAATTACCACTTTGAAATCAAGTTTTGCACGATACTGAACTTCAGCTTTGAAGGATGCATAAAGGAGTACAATTCTTGTGTGGAGAAAGAACTTATTTTATAGAAAGTTTAAAAGCTAATAGATGGAAATATACAAATGATCTGGAAACTCTATTTTGAACCTGTAGGTTATGGACTACTACAAACCAAAGGAGAATCTCTGGTGTTTGAAAGATGATTGACTATAGGAAATCAATATATTTCTTACACCACATTACATACTTCAAAAATCTAAAGGACTTGTGCCTCCTCAAAATGTACAGGTGATCAACATTTCCTGAAAGTTTATAAGCCACTGATCAAAAGAGCTTTTTTCTAACTGTTGTGAACCAGATTTGACTAATTTTTTTTCTCATGCCTTTTGAATCCTATTATCTACTCACTTAACCAGCTCCAGTGACAGCCAGATTTGTATTTTCAACCAATACATGTGTATACGTTTAGAAATGTTAACCATATTGGTTTTTACATTATGTTGGTGATGAATATGTTGCTACAAAATCTACATTAAAAAACAATATTTATATGTTGTATCTGAAAGGTAAATCACTTTCCAAAATCTTTCCAGACATATTATGTTTTACCTGGCCAAGAAGAAGAAAAGATTTATCCCAAGCATTACCAGGGATAAATCTTTTTTAAACATTGGAAAAAAAAAATCATCTAAAGATCATAGATTAATCTGGGTTGGAAGGCACCCTTAAGGAACTTCTAGTCCAAGTCCTCTGCCATGGGCAGGGACATCTTCAATGGATCAGGTTTCTCAGAGCCCTGTCCAACCAGGCCTTGAGTGCTTCCACAAATAAATCATCAGTTTATTTTTTGCAACAGACCAGTCACCCTGAAAAAAGTCTCTGTATTAAAGCACAGAATTAAGTCTCCATATTCAAGTAAGGAATTTGGAACTAACAATATTAATGACATGATTAAGGTCATATAGAAAGACTTTGGAACAGATGAGAATAAAATTGAGATTTCTACTTTACTATGTATAAATTCAGGTAGAAATATCTCTTTCAGTAACTTCTTGCATCAGCAAACAAAGTAGTAGTATTGCTATAGAGACAGACAGACTACCATTTTCCAATGAGAAGCAAAGAGCATTAACACATCTATGGATGAAGGAATCCTTACTTGTGGTTTGGGAAGAATAACTTTAGTGCCTTTAAACATCAGAAATTAGTATTCTAAATTTCAATTCTCATGCAAAAAATCTTTAGGTACATCGTCATGTTTTGAACACCATATGTGTGGCTCCTGACTAGGAAACACTGTCCTACATTTTACCTTTCCATGTATGGATTTGGTGCATCCCAGTCAGACTCCTACAGGTAGAAATATTTTTTCAGAGAAACTCAGTAAAAGGTTCTGTTTTCTTTGGAATGTTTTAAGAGATGCAGTGATATTAAAATACCTGAACAAGATTTCTTATTTGAAACACGTGCTGGTCTTACTGAAACCAAATACCGTGGCTCTGCATCTGGAAATGAATGAAAAAACAATTAGTACAGATGTGTTATTTGAAAAATAGATTAATCTGAAATCAATAAGAAAAAGTCAAATAGTCAGTGAACTCTTGACATATTATCCAGTCTTTGTGATCTTTAGGCTGTTTTCTTCAAAATTCATTGAGTTCAAAATCATAAGTGCTTCTATTAAAACAAGGTCAAGACCTTTATTTTAGTTTGTGGAATTCCTTTTCAGAAATAAGATTTTCCCTTACTCTTAAAAACCAGATGTCAGAGATTTCTACCCTTAATTATTTAAAACCAAGCTCTATTCTCCTTTAATTGCACCATGAGAGAAGTTATCTTAAGAGATTCCAGCAAGATATCCACAGGCAGAATTTGGCTCACTCTGTACTGACCAAAATTATTTTTACCATAGCTTTCAAAAAACTCAATTACTCTACATAGAATTCTTATTGTGGTTTAGCTACATTTATCTAAATGTATAACTATAAATAAGAGACTGAATTTCCTGCATATTTCAGTATGACAGGCACCTTGAATTCTACCAGTTAAACAGAACTGCTAAGAAATCATTCCATTCTCTCTTACACTCAGATTTCTGTAAAGAAATAGAAAGCAATACCAAAAAAAATCCAAAGATTTTTGGAGTACTACTGTTCTGTCAGTGTGGGGAAAACCACTCTAACTTGACTTCACTGATTCTGTGCACCTAAATCACTAGAAACTCATTCTATGGATATACTTTAAAATTGTTTAATTAGTCTTTTTAAATGGGTTTCATCTGCACACAACAACCAAGATAAGCATTGAAAACAGCTGTTCAAAGCAGTGTGGAAAAAGAATTAGTTAAAAAAAGGAACGCAAAAGTGCAAATACATCTTCCTTTACAAAAAATGTCTTTTAATATTTAGATGGGTAGACAAGTGTGGGACCTGTGTAGACACTTGGATATTTTTTGTGTTGAGACTGAAAACTAGAAATAAGCAGTACTTTAAAATAATTTCGTTTCCCTCTAATTTAAACCTAGTTTTCTGCTCTGCATTTATGCCCACTTGTGAGACTGTTATAACTCTCACAAAGTAATCAACAGGATTATTTTACAGCATGACCTTGAAAGTTCCAGAACTACAAAGGCAGTCTTCAAAACTCCAAAAATTTATGGATTTATCTGCAAAAGAATTGTGTAAGAAAGTTATTAAAATACTTTGAAACAGTCTTTTGCTGCTCCATAAATGGAAAAATTAATTCTGGCTGAAATCTGAAATTACTTGTGTAGCTGTATAGAAATAGATTAACTGCTAAACAAAATATAGCAATAAACAAAGACTGTTAATTCCTCACTGGACACCTCAGCTACAAAACCTGGCAGTTTTCAGGATTCATTAGTTCTAGCAGGTGTTTTTGTTCTGTAACAAAGTGTACTCTGTGGAAATACTTTGTGTTATATGCTGTTCATTAAGTTTTACTTTGGTGAATATAACAAATGTTGCCTTAATAAAGACTGCATCACATTCCCATATTCCAGACAATTCATGGCTCTTCTGACTGTAATACAACCTGCAAAAGGAAGTATTTAGGAAAACAGGCTGAGACTAGATATTGAGAGAGTGCTCTTAGAGAAGAGGCAAGTTTAAAAAGTACCTCTGCTTTAGAACCACTGAGTTTGAGACAATAATATGATCATTATAACATAAATCAGAAAATGAAATCGTTAAACCAATCCATTCCATACCTGGGATACAACAATAAATTTCAGTTCTATACTTAAGATATATCTTAATTTAGAAATATGGTTCCATGATTCCTGAGTAAAACCATCCATGCTACTATATAGATGTTAAGAGTAGAGCAACTGTAATTTAAGTTAAACTCATTGGTTTGGTACACAGTATCAAAGCTTATGCATGGACTGAAGGACGCATGCCTTGAAATGTTTTTATTCTGGGCAGATATGCATTCTATATCCAAGGCACTTGAAATTAAAAAATGCAGAGTTGTTTTTCAATATCATATAATGAGCCCTGAATTCTTTCTTAGTCATTCACTGCAATTCAACATTTCTTTTAGTAAGTTCAGAAGACTACTGAGTTTCCACACTGATTCAGTCTTCTTGCCGAGAAATATGACTATCACTCATCATCACAATGCTGAAATCATCTGATGCTACTATGACTCAATTAATTTTTCGGGCGTTAAAACATTGCCTCACCCATGTATTAAATCCTGTCAAGTTACAGGAAATATTTAATGATAATCAGTGTTCTTTTATGATGCCTATATATTCATAATCCCTTCCACAGATCCATGTCTATAAGAAGCAGGAATCTTGGGGAGAAGTGAGTAACACAGCAGAAGAAAATGAAAATTCTGCAGAATACCAGAACTTAAATAAAACCATTATTTACTTTGCAGTAATTCATTTAATGTTTAAGAGATAAATTGCTGAAATAGGAAGTAGGTAGGAAAATGTGACAGTCCATCATGAAAATACTGATGTGCGACTGGATGTAATAATGATTCACAGAATAAGTCAACTATTTACATGAAAATATATTCAAGAAGAGAAGCTCATTTGAAAAATAAAATTATAACCTCAAGTAAAAGCAAACTGCACCACTGAGTACAGATATTTGCAACTATTTCTTTTCTTCAAACTGTATTAAGTAAGAATAGGATAGTTATATAATTAAAATCAATGTTGAAATGTCTGGACACAGATGCATGAATCCAGCATCTGCCTCCAAAACTCATTTCAAAGTTAATCAGTATATAACAGAGATATATGTGATAAAGATACAAAATATAGATCTATGTCTCATCTGTGAGAATCCATAATCACATAAATAAAGGATCCCTACAAAACAAGGCAAGTTTTAACAAGTTAAGATGGAATTTTCATTTGCTATGAAAATCTTTGTGGTTCCTTGATGCCTAACACATTCTTGGAGGACTGTTACTCTAAGACCACTTGTTTGAACCTATTACCATCTAACCCCCTTTATTAAGGCTAAAACAACAAATACCTTGGCTAAGAACTCCTTTCAGATCAGAAATAAAGTCTACATAGTGACCACCTTCAATTCTTTAGCCACAAAATACTCTAGGAAAACACCCACGTGTACCAGAGAAGTGGTCCTTGATAAATCCATGCCTAACTCTTAGTGGTATAGTTCTCCAAACATGGGCTATTATGTTAATAAACAAAATTATTAAAAGAAAAAAGCTATTGCACCGTAGCAGCTTATGAAGACAATCAGAATGTAATAAAAATACATGCTACTGATATATCAGATTAACATAGGAGAACACACTTCCACATGCCGTAGCTAGGCTATCAAAACAGTGGCAGCAAGCAACTAATATGCACTAGAAAATGTAAGGAAGTTCTGCTTTTGTTCAAGCACACTCTTCAGAGCCCAGCCAATATGCACTTGAAAGCAAAACAATATAAGAATGAATTTGGAATAAATCTTAAAATACTGTTACAAATCTACCATTAGAATTCATGGACCACCCGATTCAGAAATCAAAACAAAATATTTTCTGGCTTCAGGCTGCAAATCCTTAATCTGTATTTAGGGAGTGCTAAAGGCTTACCATGGGATGTTGTTATGGGCAAAGTTGGAGGAAGGGGAGGATGGGAAGCATTGTAGTGTAACAAGCATGGGAAAAGACAGAGAAGTGGGACAAAGAGGCTGGCTGGCGTGAATGAACCCGCTGCTGATCCATGCACTTGTCTAGGGGAAGGGGCATCTGCTGACCTCCTCCAGGTCCTCCCTTACACCAGGCTCAGCTAGCATTAGCAATGAGAACTTGCTTTCTCCTAAGTTAGCAGGAGGCAACATCATGCTGGATTAACATTCATGTTTCTTGGCATTTTGAAAAGCACGTAGCCAATACCAGTTTCTGGTAATTGATCAGATACAAGAAATTGCACTGCAAGATCTTTTAGCTAAGCACTGCTCTAGCACAGATCCCTGAATTACACTTTCTAAAATGTGCTCAAGGTGGTACTAGAACCCTCTCATATACGTAAACACAAAATTCACCCATCACTTACTGGTGTTGTTATAAAGCAGGATTACCAATACATTCTCCTCTCACACTGTACAATCTTGTACAAGAAAAGGAAAAGCAAAAGCATTGCCCAACTTTGAGCTGGTTTTAGAAAGTGAAAGGGAAAATAATTTTGTTCATTCTATTAAGTAATTGCTGTTCATTCTTACCAAACATTCATTCTGTCTCCACCCAATTTTTTTGGTTTCTCCAACAGTATCAACAATTTCTAGGAGGCTGGCTTGCAATCTTCCTAGCCAAGTTGGAAAAGACCAACACAAAGTTCTTAAGCAAATACTCTTTCTTTACAAGTCAGGAAGACTGCAAAGATTAAGATAAAGGTTTAAGTCAAGCCCAGAGCTTTTGGATGGATTCATTCACCTTTTTATTAGTCTAGCTGAATTAACATCTTGATATTTGTCTGAATAGCTTTCATGACCAAAAACAATATTGTTTACTTTTGTGTGAGCACATAAAGTACACTCAGCACAAACCACATCTGGTGTCCTGAAACAGAGGCATAATTCTTGGAAACCAACTGCCTTGTCATTGTCACTGACATTTCAGTATGATTCAGATCTATCTACTAGTGCATGAAGTTGCTCAAGGCTTTGCCGGCAGCAGAAACTCATTACAAGTTCAAGAAATCCAACAGAACCCTTTTCTCTTTGCACGTGCCCTCTGCAGATCCCAATTTATTGATGATGTTATGCAATTGCTGCCTCTGTTACTACACAATTTGCAAAACAAAGGGAAAACAGATATTTTAAGATAAGAATTACTGCAGTGAGGTGCTGAATATTTTAATGGATGAAACATAGGTGAATGTCACACATTGTACAAAGTCTTATCTCTCTCCTGAAAATCCTAGGAAATATCATGTCCTTAATAATTTCTTTAAAAATATACCCATCTATAGATATGTAATTTTATAAATTAATACATCTGCTGAATTCAAGCTTCCTGTTAACAGGATCATAAGAGATGTGTAACCCAGCATAAAAGCTGACAATAAATTTCATATTAATCTACAACTGCTGAGTTGGAAATATGGAATTTTTGGGCCTTAAAAATACATATTGTTATGTATATTGTGTCATCTTCCATATTCCAGTTCCAAGTGGAGACAATTATCCCAAACAGAATATTGATTATGCTGCTCCATTAACAAAACCAGAGATGCAGAGCTAAATCAAGGAAATGTGAAAATGTCTGCAAGGCCCTTCATTCTACCTTGTGGACCTATACTCTTTGTTAGAAATGAGAAATGATATTTTAAAGGGTTGATGCATTTTTGGAAGGGAATAATGACTTATATGTGAAGTCTGTGTATTTTCCTACATTGGTCTAACACATAAATTAATGTTTTGGGGTTTTTTTGAGTAGGGTCTACAGCTGATGGTGTATCTGTATGATTTTCCCTTAAAACTTTTCACAGAATAGACAACTACCAGAACAAGATCCACTTTCATGGATCTTCCATTCTCCTGGATCTAATCTCTCTCCCAGGGGATTATATTCCACAGCATTGTTCCTTAATGTATTAGAAAAACATACCTTTTAGAGAGTAACAAATGCCCTTAAATGTCCATTTCTAATCTTTAGCTTTCAGCTACAAACCAATTTAAGGTTGTGATTATGGTCCCTCCTAGACTGACTGGGAAAAGTTTCTTTTCCCATAAACCACTAAAACTGACAAGGGAGGAGGAAGCATTAAATTGTACTAGTCTTGGTCTAAATAAACCACAATGAAGGTTCATACTAGGGAATCACTTCCTCCACATCCTGTTCAATAAAAGCCTCACCTATCACTGTTCAGGGAAACCTCTAAACTCATCTGCTTTCTATAAAATTCAGATAAGTCAAAGCATTACAGGACCAAAAAGGAGTTCTCAGGGCAAAAAACGATCTTTTTTTTGTATAAACCTTGTTGTTTTGACTGTGGAAAAATGTGTGGAACACACTGAAGACCACTTTCAGAGTGTGCAGTGGCACTTGGATCACTAGAATATCTAGAAGATAGGATAGGAAAACAACCTTGAGCATAAAATTTAAAAAGTACACTGTTTTAATATGAAAATAACATACTAGGCCAACTTCATCGCATATAGGATGTACTTGGAATACAAAGACAATCTGAGATTTTCAGCTATAGGGTCTACGAAGTTTGTATCTTTGGCATGTTTCTGAAGAGTATTTTTATTGTCCCTCTACAACACCTTGCTTTTTCTAAAATCAATATAAAGTGTATGCTAGAGCTGAGGTCTCTGGCTGCCACAATAAAACTTAATCATTGTTCCTAGAATTATGAACCATTCTGCAATTCTTCCAGTTTCTGCCAGTAACTGATCCCTAAATATGGTGAGGAGGAGGGAGTGTGCTAGCAATCATCTCTGTCTTCATTTCTGCCACACAAGTCACTCTAAAGTAGAGCCAAAAGCACGACTGATGTTTATTGCTTTAGCTCGTGTTCCATACACATTTGGAAAGCACAGTCAAAGCTGTAGTTTACTGTTGTGTTTAATATTTGTGAAATGGGAAAGATTATGCACTCTCTGCTTCCAATAAACAAGTCCCCAAGGCAAACAATCTAACCTTAAATCTCTCAACTAAAAGCAACAGCTCCAATAAATGTACTAGTAATTGCCTTAAAGGAATGTCTGCAACTTGAAGTACATATTGCTGATAACTTCTTTTAATCCTGTGTTTTCAAAGATGATATATTCTGGAGGTTAGAAATGCTTGTCTTGCTATCTATATTACACTGCATTTTGCATGTTTAGTTACTGGACATTCAGAAGTCACAAACAAAGATTTATTGTCACAAGGAAACTGACAACTTAGCACGAGGGAGATAAAATTTTGACATTAGTCTCCTTTAAAATAATCATAAAGGAAGAGTATTCATCAAGATTTGTGCTTTTCTCTCTCCAGACACCCTACAGCAAATGGATGTGTTTGTGGTCAGTGCTGTAGAACTAAAGAAAGGTACCTAGCTTCCAGCCATTAACTGTTACGGTTAAAGCTACAAAACATCAAATTCCTGAAATTCCAGGTGACCTCGGACTTTTAGCTTTCAATTTTGCAAAACATTAGGTATAAAACTTCTATTAAATAGGAAATGCAAATGATCTTACATGATGTAACATTCAGTCCTTTTCTTGGTCTTCCCTAAGATCTCAGAATATCTGAAAAATATTTATCCTCCTCACTACTCCTGCAACAGGCATTTTTATGCCTAATGCACAGTGTACTACAGAAAATCCTGTAAATCATTCTTAGAGGACTAATTCAAAAGTTACACATAGGATAAATCAGGTAAGCCAGACCCAGCTTAAGTGATGGTTATGAATTCAAACACTGGATTGGTGATAGAACTACAGAGAGATCCCAGGAGAACCAACTCATGAAAAGGAAAGTTAACCATTGCCACAGTGATCCTATCAGTCTCTAATATCTTAATTATTCCATGTCTAATATCTTTTTATATTCAGTTTTTATTCTGCAGTATTCAGCCCGGATCAGATACCCACAATGGCCTTAACTGACCACATCAAAACCATGGCAATTATTACTTCTATTCTCATGTATTCTTTCCTCCTCCTTTTTTTACACCAAGATCACCAGCATTACAGTGATGAAGGTAAATTGATTCATCTCAGGCTAGAAAAGCTTAAAGAAATCAGTAGGAAAATCTTTAGGGATTTAAAAGGTTTCTCAAATGTCAAATCCTGATAAATCAATGTTTTAGTAATTTATTCTTCCTTCTCCCTATTCTAGATAACAGGATATAGCATTCTTGACATGGTTTAATCTCTTCCACAAAATAGCTCATGTAATTTGTCAGTGACATCTGACATGGAAGTTAGAGGTTAACCTACAACATGTAATTCTGGAGTAGATCCCTACAAGAAGAGGCTTCAATTTGATATGAATGTTTCTGTCAAAAGGAATCAATTACACGATTCTCAAGACTGTTTCACTGCTTCTTCTATTATTTGTTAAAAAGCATGGACATTTTCCTTATATTCTACTTTATAGCTGCATCTTTAGGCAAACTATCCCAATTACTATGTGAGGTGTTCAAGTATAGTACAGTCTCTCAGTAAAATGAAAATCCCCAAAACAAATACCAGTAAGCAAATTTTTCCAAACAGCAAGAACTAATTGTTCTCCTTGAAGGATCTAATAATTCCACTTTTCACTGAAATTCTTGACAACAAACTTAAATAAACACAAAGAAACCCCGAGCAACAACCAAATAAAACAAAAATTAGGTGAACAAAAGTTTCATAATCTCCTCAGTCTCTTTCCATAATTCATTACAACAAATATGTCTTACCAAGTTCTGTTATATAGTTTTTTCCTTCTGAAGGTAAAGGAATGTACTGATTAGAGAAGAAGTTGCTTCCATAACCCAGGACAAAACCTTCCAGTTTGGTGCTTTGACTTGGTCGAAGATACCTCATGCAAACAGTGTCATCTGTTGCATTGATCTGAACCTTCAGACTCTGCCTTTTCACTGGGGAAAGAGTGAAAAAGAGGAGATCAAAATGAGTTATCTTGCAATCACATAGTAATGGAACATGACAATAGAACAATATAGGGCTGTTTAATTTGCTAATAGTATGCAACTGAAAATTTTCTTATAGGTGATGTCTCCTGGAAACACAATGTATTTAAAATAGTGAACTAACAGTCATGTAAAATAGTGGTTGCCAACATGACTGTTTTTCCACTAGTTTAGCATTATCATTTGCTTAAGCATCTAAAATTGCAGTAGTACAACTGTGCATGAAGAAAGTGGAAAAAAATGCAAGTATTTTTTCCTTTAAACGCAAGAGTTATAGTAGTATTAGCCATATGCAGGACCCATAGGAGAAAAACTTACAAGTTTTTTGGTTGTTTTTTTTTTTCTGCTTCTTAGTAGAAAATATGAAGTTATAAAATTAAGTTAATCAGTTAATCACACTCAAAAATTATGGTAGAGGATAAACAGTAACTAGATCAAAATGAATATTCTGCAATCTTTTTTCCCTGTGTTGGGCTGGAAATGTAATTTTGTATTTGGAATTACACCAGGACACCTAACTAACATAAATACTTTACTCAAAACTACGAAGAAACTCTTTTTAAACATTCAGTTTTATGCTTTCTAGGGGAACAGCACATAAAGTAAGAAACATCTTGTATATCCATCAGCAAAAATTTAACTTGTAGCAACAGAGAATGACTTCACAACAGAATAACTAACTTTTTAGGTTATTAGTTGGTGTTTTGGCTTCTTCTTGGTGGGGTAAGGGAGGATTGGGTTTTCCCTTTTCCTTCCTTGGTATGTACAATTTTAATACTCCCTTGTTAGTGTTAGGCCCATCATATTTTCAGAACTGTTGAACTGCTGGCTTTTCCCCAAACTCACAACGCCAGCACTGGACTAGTATATTTTAGGTTGTTATTTCTCTTCTCATTCTCAAAATAAAAACTTCTATCCCGAGCAGATTTTCAGGCATCTGTCCAATCATGGGGGCTGAAATTAACAGGAAAAAACAGAACTTTGTAGACAACAGGGAACTAAATGAATACTCAATAGAGACCAGGAGACCATCATTTCAGGAGCTAAATCCTGAAGAAAAACTATGAGATAAACAGTAAATTATCTATCACTGAATAATAGGGTAGAGTGATACTGAAATTCTTCCTTTCTTTCTCTTTCTTTTCTTCTTTCTTTTCTTCTTTCTTTTTCTTTTTCTTTCTTTCTTTCTTTCTTTCTTTCTTTCTTTCTTTCTTTCTTTCTTTCTTTCTTTCTT
>JAWWMU010000001.1:16667958-16717803 GCA_035048155.1 Cinnycerthia olivascens
TCTTTCTTTCTTTCTTTCTTTCTTTCTTTCTTTCTTTCTTTCTTTCTTTCTTTCTTTCTTTCCTTCTTTCTTTCTTTGTCTCTCTCTCTCTCTTTTTCTATCTCTCTATCTCTCAGCAATTGCAGACCAATATTCAAAGTTTCTCTAGACGAGTACATACTTATTCTCTGGTAACACCCCAACATACCCTGTTTTTTTAAGAGAAATTCTAATGACTAGAGTTGCCAAGACACCAGAACCTTCACTTTGTTTTAGCAGATGATTTGAGCATCTGTAGTTGTCTGCACACAGAATGTAAAGCCTTAAGCCAACACTTTATGCCTCTCCCCTTTACAGAAAGAAGTGTACAAGTAAAATTGATGGAAAACATCTGCCTCCCTTCCTTTATCTAAAGACTGATCAAGAAAATTCATTCAGCCAGGAAACTGTCACAGTTTTCCAAAGGCAACTCTGCCAGGTTCCAGAAGAGTGCAAGGCTTCTAGAAAACTCAGTTCTCTGGCATTTTCAGCAGTGCAATGCCTTCATGGGGAAAAGGCGGCAGTTGTTTCTAATCTCCATGACTCCCCAGCTCGTTAATTTTCAGTACAAAGATTGCTGAGGATGTGCAACACTGAATATTGACAGGGCTCCGGATAGCACCAACCAGGAAGAAAAGATCACACGCTTCAAATACCTCTAATGGGCATCATAAAGACACTTGGTAAAAACTGGTAACAAAGTTTGGGATTATTATCTCTGGCTGAGAGTGAGCTACATCTGTTTGAATTATGGATTCTTCAAAACACAACAAGCATTATTGAAATGATGGTCTACTGGTCTCCATTGAGTATTCATGCCTAAGAATAAAATAAGACTTACAGAACTTAATTCAAATATGATAATTTGATTTCCATGATAAATTTCTTAATCAGTTTCAAACCTGAATTTATAAAAAAAAAAAAAGTAAAGATCTATTTAATTTTAATTTTCAATAATTTAAACCATTTTCCCCCACAACTGTATTTACATATCTCTCAGTTTTACTTTACCTCAATTTGAAGACTTAATTCTATATCAAGATTATATTCAACTGGGTCTAATTTCAGTTAGATGGATACTGTTGTTTATTCATAAGCAGTCAATTATAGTGACAAAGAATCTCGATTTTATTAAAGTCTTAAAACTCTCAGAGAGGTTTCTGCAATTAGAAAGCTTAAATGGATTTCCAAAACAGTGGCTTCGAGATAAGACCCTTTATACCTCTTTTTTGTAGCTAGCATATCAAAACCACCAAGAGATTTTAAAATCAAAAACAGTTCTAGCAGAAAATAAACAGGAATAATGTATTTTTTTAAAAAAGAGAATAAGGCAGGAAGGAAAAAAAGGAGATGCACTTGAAATTTAAAAAAATAAATCCTTGTCCTCACCACCCTGTCTTGACAGGGCAGGTAATTTTCCTCTAATTTACTTTTAAGTACAGTGATGGCTTGGATGGCAAAAAGTATTGCAGAGTCATGATAGAGTTTAGGAAAAAAACATTAGGAAAAAATTATTTAGGTTGGAAAGACCATCAAGATCATCAAGTTCAGCCATAAATGCAACTCTGTCAAGTCCACCACTAAACCATATCCCCAAGCGCCACATCTTCACAACTTTCAAATACCTCCAGAGATGGTGTCTCAAACACGGTCAGTCTGTTCCAATGTTTCATGACCCTTTTCGTGGAAATAATATTCCTAGTATCCAATCAAAAGCTCCCCTGGCCCAACTTGAGGCCATTTGTCCTTGTCCTGTCACTTGTTACCTGGCAGAAGAGGCTGACCCCCACCTGGCCCCTACACTCTCCTTTCAGGCAGTTGTAGACAGAGATGAGGTCCCCCTGAGCCTCCTTTTCTCCAAGCTAAAAATCCCAGCTCCCTCAGCCACTCCTCTTAAGATTGTTGTTGCAGTCCCTTCACCAGCTTTGCTGACCTTCTGTGAACTTGCTTCAGCTCCTCAATATCTTTCTTGTGGAGAGGGACCCGAATCTTGATATGAGATAGAGAGTGCAGCCCTACCAGTGCCAAGTGCAGGGGGGTGACCCTTCCCTGGTTCTGCTTGGCACACTATGGCTGATAAGGGCTGAGGTTCCATTGGGTTCTTGGCCACCTGGGCACACCCTGGCTCATGTTCAGCACACCCAAGTCCTTTCTCACCAGGCGGCTTTGGGTTGTCATGGGCCAGATGCAGGATCCAGCATTTGGCTTTGTTGAAGGTACACAATATCCACAACCTTTCCCTCGTCCAGTGAGTGAGTGACCTTGTCATAAGAGAAGATCAGGTTAGGCAAGCAGGACCTGTCTTTCCTAAAGACTGGCCCAAAGTGCAGCAAAGAGCAAGGTAGACAGATCCCCTTTACTTGAACTTAGCTGTGTATTTTACAGGGAAAATAACAGCTAAAGCAACAGAACAGATGCCACACTTCCTATGACTAAACCACATTCCTATTCGTGGGCTGTGTGCATTCCAGAATCAGTGAAAATGAGGGATGAATAGTAACTGGTAAAACAATAAATGACCAGTTTCTGGAAGCTTATGAACAGAAGTGGAGTAACCAAGGATGAGGAGAGCTCAATCCTATGTGCTGTACAGACACTGCCAGTCTAGTCAAGAGAGGGCCAGCCTGGAGCATGAGGATATAAATGACATATTAATTATCTTGGTAAATGGGGACTGCCCTCAGGAGCATATTAACAATACAGATTTCACTTGTCTTGATCTCACAGTATTTTGAAAAACTAAAGGGACGCATTCTAATTCTGAGTAATATGTAGAGACATATTTAGTCACCACTCAGATAAACATTCATTAAATATGATTGAATGGACCAGTGAAGTCATAGGAACTTAACTGTCCTGATGCAGTGATAAGAATCTATTTGATTTTAAGGAAATAATTTTGTCATATTAAGGTTTCAGGAGACCTTTTTTCCCTTGCATCTCCTTGATGAAAGACTCAAATAATAAACTAGATGCTCTCTAATTCCATTCTTTTGTGTCAGTTTTTGGCATTTTTTAGTGAAACTCTGGTCTTAAGTACTTATTTGCATTTGTAATGTAATTCTTTTACATTGAGGCCATTTCCAATTGGAAGATTCTGAGATCTATAGCCACCTCTGAAACACAATCTTTCCCTCCATGCTTGCCAACAGAAATTCTACACTGATCTGCAAGTATTCTCTTCAACAAAAGTGAGTTGATGGCCAAGATCAGCAGGAGAAACTGTGCAAAGCACATCTGAAGGAAAAACATGATGTTAAGTGCATCAGAGCACTTGGAGTCTTGGCATCACTCCAAGGAAAGGAATCTGCCTATCCTGGGAGAGAATGAAAAACAGCTTGGTGAATCAGCTGCATCGTAAGAGAACCAGCCACTACCAACTCCTCAGAAAGAAGAAAATAGCTATCAACAGCCTGAAGAATCCAGCAGGAAGCACCACAGTTTAGCTAGTTGGAATGTCTAGGCAACAGGAGACAAAAGTAAAAAATTATTGAAATTTTTACAAGTTTAGAGGTTACTTTCACCCATACCAGGAGTCTACTACACACTTTAAGCATGCATGGTCTCTTGTGATCAAATACAGTCCTATTTTTTGTTTTTATTAAACTCTGCCCTTCAAAACCAGAGGGTGAATACAGCTGTAGTGTATTATAGTAAATTTGGCTTTGTTGCCAGAATTCCTTTTGCCTTACATTGATACTGTTTATTTTCCACCATTTCAAGGTTTTTAAGGGGCAAGAAGGCAAGACCCATCACTGCCTCCCAGAGTGCTAGACAAATGCAGTGTGCCTCATGAAAATATATTGGTGCCATCTATTTGTAAGCACTATCTCACTTATTCAAATCATTCCCAGCAGTGCTTTGATTTTTCCAAATCTGGTGTCATAGTACCACCAGGCAAGTTTTCAATGATAATCTAAAACTATAAAACTTTTATTTTCTGCTCTTTTATATTTTTGTATTTATGTAGGCTGCCAAACATGGAGAAATATTGGTTGTTTGGCTGCAACCCAAATATATCTTAAAA
Organism: Cinnycerthia olivascens; assembly: GCA_035048155.1. Classification (NCBI taxonomy): domain Eukaryota; kingdom Metazoa; phylum Chordata; class Aves; order Passeriformes; family Certhiidae; genus Cinnycerthia; species Cinnycerthia olivascens. The sequence continues at coordinate 16,672,004 of JAWWMU010000001.1, forward strand.
TGGGAAACATTCAAAAATAGTTCTGTTTCTATGGACTACAATAAACAAGACACACTTCTAAAGCAGTTACAACCACAGAACCATGGAATAATTTAGGGTGAAAGGAACTTCTCTAAGTTATCTAGTTCAACTCCCTGCTCAAAGCAGACCTCAAGTTGCTCAGGGCCACATCCAGCTGAGTCTTGAACACCTCCAAGGACATAGATTCCATAACATCCCTGGGGTAATCTGCTTCAGTGGTTAGCATACTTCTGTTTAAAAAAACTCTGCTAATATCTAACTGGAATTTCCCATATTCCAGTTTGTGCCCAGTGCCTCTTGCCAAACCACTCTGCACTTCTGCAGAAAATCTGCCTTTGCATCCTCCAATCAGATAGCTGAGGACAACGTCTGATCCTTTCTCGTGACAGATTACATCAGACCCTAAGGTTCCTAGCCGTGAAATCCACATTCACAAATACTCTGATGAAAGTAGGTTCCATATGAAGAGGGCAACCAAGAATACCTTTCTAGGGGAGGGTGAGCTAACAGCCTTTTGTCATTTGAAAATGAAGTTCTCTAATTATTTTTTTCAAAATACTATTATGCCTATACATGTCTAATACTGTTTCAGAATAACAGGCTGTCAAAATGCAGCAGTTAACCGCAAAACACAAACAAGCCTGTCTATTTACAAAAATCTAACCCCTAAACTTTCAACTTACACCTTCAAACTACTTTGATTTCAAAGAGGGCAACTTTTCTTAGGATATCAACATTCTTAACAGAATGTACACAGCAAATAAAATAGCATAAACTGTTATTCCCTCCATATTTCTTTTAAATCTGGGGCCATTTTAGTAATTTAAATGATAGATAAATTCACAATTAAAGGAGTATGAGTAGCTGAAATATGCAGTAGGGAATCTCCCCAATACTGGTGTTCTGCTGAAGGTAGTGACCCAAAAGGAAGAGATGCTCTGTGAGGGCCCAGGGTCAGCCCCATCCCTTCGTGTGTTTTTTCTGACAGCACTCTTTCAAGGTTACTGACACCTTTCCCTCCAGTTGCTATGCACATTTAGTTTTATCAATGCTAATCAGAAATATGGTGCTCTTTAATGTCATAAACAGAATATATACTTCTGAAAGGGAATAGTTAGAGTGTTTATATTACAAAATTATAAGGTTTTAAGACTTGTTTTGCCAATTTCTCTCTAGTGATTACTACGATTCAAAATGGAGTTAGTAAGTTGTACTCATTAGTACCTTAGGACCAGTTAGGTCAATGCAGAGGTAAAGATGTAGTTATTAGCAATTCCAGCCTCTATGTAGCTACATAAATCATTGTATAAAGCAAATTTGTTGCTCATATGTTGCCACCTGTTTCACCTGTTTTGAGGTCATTTGAGAACATCACTGAAGTTCCACTTCCATTTTATCACTATTTCCTTCACAAGACTCCTTAACATGCTGGTTTAAAATTATTTTTTATTGGACTTAGTAAAGTAATTATCGTTATTTCTAGGATGCAAAGCTGAAAACAGTCTGGATTTAAACTCATTTCTGTGGTTCTAACCCCAATTCCAGCTTTTAATCTGCAGGTCAATTTTCATAATTTCTTAAAATATGAAACAAAACTGAAATCAAGAAAGAAAACCGTTGTTTGAAAATAACTGAGCATGCTGCTCGGATGGTAAACAAAACAGGAGTTAGACTTATGAAACCTTCTTTGGTATGATTTAAAACAACCCGACCCTGGTTCCTCTTGTGGGATTCTGTTTAATTTTTATTTTAAACGATAGGAAACTCAACTCCTTTATGTATCCACTTAGTAAAATTATTTGGTGTTTAATGTTAAAAATTTATAAAATTCAACACTGAACAATTCAACATTTTTGAAGGGTAGGGACAAAACCAAGCCTATTCATTATTTTCAATGCATGACACCCTTTGAATCTCCTTCAAGTTGAATAATTTTTGGCAGGTAACAATTTTAAAATAAACAGCGTACAAATTTCAAAGGACAAGACAAAAACTTCTTGTTAATAAAACAACCTGAAACCTGTTTTTCAATTTAGATTATGGATCACTTATTTGTAGCAGAATAAAGCTTAGTTTTGATCTGATGTCTTTAGGTTCTCCAGGGCCTTGTTCCCCTGGCTTTGCTCTCAAAGCTCCTTATTTGTTGTTGTTTTTTCCAGACAGGTCTGGTATGTATTTTTCTGGATGTAATTTCACCTGGACAGAGCTGATGAGACAGTGACTGCATCTGCCCAGAAGAGCTGTCTTTCCAATCCTGGCTTCTTCTCCTGTCCAAGGAAACAAGTCCAAGGCAACTCCACCCAGGCTGGGCTATGAAGAGAACTGTGTCCTGGCCAAAGAACCTGACAGATTCTGCATAAATATATTCAATAAAGGCAAGCAGAAGACTATGGGAAGCAAGGAGAGTCTCACAAATTTTCTAGGTTCTAAATATCTTTTTTTAAGCCTTTAAAGAGCATCAGCCAGTGCAAACACCAAAGTAGAAATGTGGTCTTTGGATGTGGCCTCATACAAGGTGGTCGTATTTTAAAGCTGATCAGCTGAATAAAATCAGGGACTTACCTTAACAACCGGTAGGAACAGTCAGTAAAAAAAGCTCAACAAAATACTGAGAACTTGAGCAGGTGAAGAATTCAAATGCTGTTGGACTGGCTCTGCCCATAAACTTCAAATATATTGAAATGATTGGTATTAAAGACCACAGACCTTAATGCAGGAAGTTTCTTATTACTGTGTTCATGAGCAGGCAGAGCATTATCACTGCAGTTACCTACTCAGTGGCAGGCAGGGTTTGGCATCACCACTCTTAAGCCACCTTTCATTTACAAATATCAGGGCATTTCTGAAGGTGAAAATCGAAGGTGTACTAAAAACACTATCTGGCACTGCAGTCACATTTGCTTCCGTGAGAAGAGTGAGGACACCACACTTTAAAATCCAGGATGTTAGTGTTTATTACTGAGGCCACAGATAATCTGCTACATGGGTTACTGTACACCCAGTTTGTACAGCCAATTTGGAATTGGTTCCTTACTTGTGATCACCATTTATTACACCATAATGTATAATTTTTTTTCCCTTTGTGACTACTCATCTGGGGATCTTTTGAAACACTTTGGGAGGAATCATTCAAAAGAAGAATATCAAAATAATCAGCAGCAAGAAAGCATAAAGTCTACTGTGTTATAATAAGGCAGCTCCAAATCAACAGTTAAAAAAACTTCAAGCAGTAATACACTGAAATTTGAAAGTTTATCTGTGTAAGTAGAAAAAAATAGGTAGTTAAATACTGAAATCATCTTCTGTGATATGTATTACCTTATTTGCCATAATCCAAACAAATGAAAGAGTAAGTCTTTAGCTGAGTATTCTGTAACCTTGACTTAGATGATTTTAAAGCTAACTTTGTTTTATCTCCTTCTCTGATTCAGCATATGGTTATTTTTTAGAGACAAAACTGCTTAAAGATAGTAGCATTTAAACAGCTAGGAGGATTTACAAGCTGTAGTAACAGAATAAATTTGAAACCAGCATGTACTTCCAACCCTTTAGTTGTAAATTAATCTATAAGTCTCAGAATCCCCAACATGTCAAGGTATGTTTGAAAATGCTTACGTTCTCTATTTTAAATCTGAAAAGATGGATCCCAGTCCTTTTATGCACTAGTTCTCACTTTTAATAAGGTCTCTTATCACTAAAGGATAAGTACACAGAGCATTGCAAAACAGATCATCTTGATAAATCAGAGTATATTATCCAGGAAAGAAGCCTGAGAAAAGTGTAGTAATTGAGCTTAGAGAAAAAATACATTGATAGATATGAAGACAGTATCCAAATATATAAGGCAAACAAACAAAGCCCTGAGGAAAAGCATTATAAATTAGTTCTGCTCCATATTTATAAAGAGAAGTGAAAAATTGTAGCAAGGAAGATATCTGGAAAACTGATACAGGAAGTTACACTCTGGAACAAACTGTCTCAGGAATAAGAACAAGATGGTCAAAATGAGTTCAGGAAGACCATTTCAGCCCTACATTGCCTTGTAAAAATGACTATTTTTCCAGTAGAAGGCTACTACTTTTGTTCTGCACATCTAAGTATGTACCATAAAGCCTCAAGGAGGGCTGCCCTCCTCAGTGTTCTTCATGAATTCCAGTATCCCACTTCCTATTTCTAACATATAGAACACGAATAACCAATAAGGCATGGTCTCTTCAGTATATAGACAAGCATAAGAGAATTGCTAGGAAGAAGTAAGATTAATTTGTTATGTGAGAAGAGAAAAATAACTCTGTGCAACTGATTGAGTAAAGGCAAGAAAGGGCATCCAGGAAAATGCAAGCTGTTTCCCCTAGGCTCAGTCACCAGGAACAGTCACACCTCTGCACATGATGAACAAGAAGGTGATTTGGAACAGCCAGAGCAAATTTACCAAGGCCAGGCTGTCTGGCAATGCTTGCTGCCATCTGCAATGTCATTCCTGGCTTTGCATACAATGGGAAAGGGGTGAATATAATTTACTTCAACTTTGGCACTATTTCCACAGATATCCTTTCAGAGTGGAGAAATGCAGACTGGATGCCTACACTACAGAGGAAATGGAAAACAGTTCAAAGAATAGCAATCAGTGGTTAAAAGTCCAAAGTCCCTTTTGATACTCCTTTGATATTGTTCAAGAACCTCCTTCTGGTTCTTGAGCAACATCCAGTGTAATTCCTGTACTCATTTCAATGAAGGAGAATGTTTTGTGCTTTGTGTACACTTGGGAAAAAAACTTGAGTTGGGGAAATAGCAGCAGATGAGTTGCCTACAACTCAATAATCCGCTTTGAAATTGAAGGAAAACAAACTAGATGGAGATGCCCAGTCAGAAACAGGTGACATTCTGTTTATAAATCCCCCCCCCCATGCTGGGTATAGTTGAAGCAAGAATCTATCAAAGAATATGCAAATTGATGGAAATGGAATGGGATTATCCCTTTTCTGAAGTTACAATGGTTTTCCACTTCCAGCAGTGCAACCCCCATATGATCACACAAAATTCCTGTGTTCTCTACTCAAAATAGCACCCAAAACAGACAGAACTTCAAATAGAGCAAGGATTAATAGCTCTGAATGGCATTTGGCAAAGGCGCTTGCAATATTCAGTGTTAACTTTGGAATAAATTCCCCACTTTTTCAAAGAAGACAGATGATAAAGCAATTAAATACCTGAATTCACATAAGAATTCTTAGGTGGTGTTGTATATCAAATGCTAAACTCAGAAAGAGTAAGAAAACTTTGTCGGTAAGAAAAGGAGTACTGAAATATTAAATTCTGTTGTGCATGGACAACTATGATATGGGCTTGTCAGTGGATTTGTCTGACAACAAATCTTTTAGCCAGTTACTTCCTTTTGGTTTAGAAAGCTGTATACACAAACAAACAAAATGTAAATTTTTAAAAATTCCCTATGTTTCCAAAGGAGCAGTCAAAATAAAGTGGTTTCACTTATGTTCCTGGTCTCCAAACTGAACGTTCTCACACATGTCTATGACACTTGCTGGATACAGCCCAGTCCTATAAGGACTGATTCCAACTGCACATAATTTTTCCAGCTGGAAAATGTATCTCATCTTGCACCATTAGATGAGACAAATCTCAAGACTGATGACTTGGCTTCTTGTTACTACTCTAAAATAAACCCAACAAAAACCCCAACACATCAAGAAAAATCAGAGGTGATCCTTTTAATCTTTTTCTATATTGTTCCACATTCTGAGTTTGCAGAGATCAAGGGAAAGATTCTGCACTTCAAACACAGAGAAAAGAAGCAAAAAATTGCCAGTATATCTCCAATTTTAAAAAGTACTAAGAAATACTTCATAAGTTTAAAATGTATTATTGAATTCCCAAATTTGACGAAAACTCTTTTTCAGCTCTATGAAGCTGAAAAAGATGAGTTTCAATGCCCCTGCTTCAATTGTGACACAGAGGCACTGTAAACTCATCTTAAGAGAACTAAAATATGAAGTAAAGTATTCTAAATCAGTGGATTCCAGAAAATAATGGACACCAAGCCTAGTAAGTATACAACATGTAAAATAAAACCATGTCTATGATTAAGTATTAAGATAAGACAAATACTTATTTTTAATACTGAAGGTGTTTCATCTTTTCTCCTACATATTTCCCTTCCTACCTAGGAAATGGCATAGAGTTTATGTTCTCTGTCTATATTTCCAAATTCTTTATCTGTTACATCATCTTCTCTATTTTCACCATGTTGATTTTAATCTACAGAGATGAAAGGATGCTGCAGGAAGTAATCACTCTTTCCAACCAATCTTTGTATGTCTATACCTACTTATTTAAAAATAAATTCTCCAGCCGGTGTTTCATTGAAAGAAAAATGCCAATAAAGAATACTATCAGCTACACAAAAGGAAGGTTTATGAAAATTTTGGGGTGGGATAGGGGCACATACATCAATGCACAAAACCATCAGCTAAGCAATCTTTGTAGGCCTGATATTGCTTTTTCCCTTGTACTTCTCTCAGGCATTTATCCAAATGCTCATGGAGAATTTATGGTATGTTGGAAGCTATGTCTCTCTCATTACTGATCTTGTAACTCAGTGTGCAGTAGATTACATTAATTCTCTAGGAATGCTCTCTGACTTATGAGTGTATTAAGCACATAAATAATACTTCATGGCTTCAGAGTTTTTAAATGAGATAGTCTTCCCTGTGCCAGTTTATTTTTGACAACTGACAAGTGTTTTAATACTACAAAAAGAAATTATTGGAAAAAAAATCCAGAAAGGCCAGATCATGGAAAAAATTATTTGCAATGCCTTAAGTTTCAACAGAGCATAAATGAGATTATCTGTTCCCTATATGTAACTTTTCTACATCCTTAATGCTATGAGCAACCTCATATTGCCTTCAAGTAAATATAATAATAGCATATGATTTCTCTTGCTAATTGCTGTAATTGTTTCTGAGTGGACAGGGAATACAATAAACATCTGTTATATTACTGAGAAACTGCTTTCTAAGAATTCATGGCTGTACATTAACAACATACTAATGCTTTTATCAACTGCTATTTGACCATGTTACTAAAATTTTGAGACACAGGGGATTGATGAAAATGTGAAAGATGAAAACAGACAATTTTTGATGTAGTGCATTTACCAAAAGCAAATGAGCAGGATCCCACATGGCCTTTGTGTGTGCATGTGTATGCCTCAGTGTACTAGAGAGTCTGTGTGAAATCACGCTCATGACTTGCTTACTTGTGTGCAAGTTGAGTACAGATTTTCCATTGGAGAGAAAACCCCAAATCTGTCAACAATTCAAAAGAAGTTCTTCCTCTAAAATTAATTGCATAACTAGTATTTTAATCTTTTGGGGAAAAAAATCTTATTTATATTTATACAGACTTGATAACAGAGGACATAAATTAACTCCTACTTCATAACAGCAAGTCACATCAGATATATCAGCTACTAAGGAGCACTGAATAACCAACACAAGCAGGAAGACATTTCTATTAGGATTGCCAGTTTTTGTGTTCCTCGTAACTAAACCGAAGAGCAGGAAGGAATGCTGAAGAGATGCAGTATTGGTACTTGTCAGATCATAACTAAAAGATGGTGCTCATCTCTAAGGTAGCAAATGGCAAGCTGCCACTGTGGAGCAATTTCATTGTCATGTTCACACAGTGAATGTCTCTTAACTAGCTTTATGACAAAAGAAGGAGACCTATTGATTCAAGCTAAATATGAAACCTCACAACTTTTACCTGAGTCAACTCTTCATCAGGCTAAGGGAATTCATGGTTCTTAAGCCTGACTGCAGCCAATTCCCTTACTGTGAATCAAGTTGCACACTATGCTATAAATAAAAACTCTGCCCTGCCATTTAATCCAACTACTTCAGTGTTTGTGTGAGCCACAGAATGGAACTCTGCCAAATTGTTCAGGTCAGACAGTAGAATTTTCTTTCTATTATTCGTATCCCAAAGCTCAATTTCTTATCAACTTTCAGACTATTGCATTCATGCCTCTGTTGTCAGTGTATGTTTGTGCTTGTTGTACAGACACACTGAGATTTCAAAAGAAAAGTGATAAGCGATAAGGTCGGAAAGTCTTGTGATTTTCTCAATATGCATTTTTCTTGTTCATGTATAGGCTTGAACTGTGTTAATGAGGTAATCTAAATTGCCAGAAAATGTTTTAACTTCGAAGTCAGAAAACAAACTTCTGGGTCATTTCAAGCATACAAATTTGTATTTTTGAACCAACCACAGTTTTATGTGTTCTAAAATTACTCCAGACTTTTACATCACAAAAGAAAAAATTAAAGTGGATAATTAATATAAAGTAGATATTGCAAGCAGCTGACAAAAGAAGAAAAGTCTTTTCCAAATATAAGTTTAAAAATAATGTTATCCCACATACACTCTCAGTCCTTCAAAATTGGCCAGGTTCCCAAAGTATTAATTATGTAAACTTGTATCAAGCACTCTGTGGCCATTTACAGATTCATAAACTAATGCCACAACTGCAGGTGATTGGAAAGAATCTTTTCCAGCTCTGTTGAATCGTGCTATTCCTGAGCAGATTTTAAGAATAATACAAAACCTTAGAACTATGTGAAAATGCTGAAATAGGCATAAAAAATAATTCCCTCATACTTTGAGAATCCATTTTGCCATCAACTCTTCAGCTTGAGAAAGAGTATACTGAGTTACAAGTTCTTTTTAAGTGCATACAGTGATACCGTAGTGTTAGCAGACCCCAGACACACACAAAATAAATAAAAGTCAAATCACATGCAGAGGTTTACACACTTCATTAAGCTGGGTTTAATCAAAGTGGCTTTATTCACACGGAGCCCTGATGACATGTTTGTTAAAGGTAAATAGGATTCATATAAGAGCCATGGCTACAGTTAGCCTAAGAAAAAATCGTGGATTCACTTCCCTCGTTTATTTTTCTTCCAGAAGATGCTCTAAAGAATACTAAATTATTGCAAAGTGATGGACCTCAGCAACAACACAAAAGCGTTTCAGTGAACACATGTTGTATTTTGTCTACCAGCCTCTCAAAAAGTGCAGTAAATGCTCCCTTCCAGACTGGGAGAAAAGCAGTTTTCTTCTCATAAAAAAGCATTTCCTGCTTCCCTGCCTTTAGGTCTAGAATCTTCATAGCTAGAGCCTTAACTCTTTACCAACATTTTATTCAGCAGCTCTGAATTGGTGAGAGTCTTTGTCGATATTCTTAATACAACCATCCTGCCATAACCTTGCCTGGATACCTGCACACTTTGATGACATCACTTTGGTGAAGCAGTGAGTGCAAAAACATTTAATTCTGGTGGCCATAACTACAATCACGGCTTCATGAACAGTAGAAATTCATTCAGTGGTTCAAAACTTGACTTGTTTTTTCTTCACCTTGATATGACTAGTTTGCCCAAGTGGGGAGGTTTAGAGTTGATATAGCCAGAGTAAAATGGCACATAATTGTTTTGTTTTGAGGGATGGCACTACTGGAAAAGTTGGCCCAGGCCTTGCCCACACAAATGTTTCATTCATGATGCTGCCAGTAGTCTTCTTCACAACCACCATTCTCACAGCACAATAAGGCAAATATGCATCTCACAAAGCAAACTAGCATTACATACATCTCCTGTATTGTAGAAAAAACAATTTTTAACTAAAAACATTTGAACAAAGGTCTGTCAAGCAAGTCTGAGTAGGATCTGGCATGTTTCCGGCCGCCCTTTTCCACTTGAGAGAACACTGTATACTAGGCTGTTTGGCTCCTGGCACCTATTTTAGGCTGCAGGCGCTCCTAAACATGAATACCTGTTTCTGTTCTCACCAAGATTCACCATGCCAGTGAGTAGAACTCCAATTGTCTTCTGTAAAAGGCAGTCATCAAGAATGCTCCACTGCAACAAATTTGTCTTGCTCACAAACAATTTCAAGCCTGCACTTGAATTTCCCCAAGGAAAATAAATCCACCAGGAGCTGCATGAACACTTCTGACTATGGCAGGTCACTGCTAACCATTTTTTCCCCCTGGAGCACACAGAGTTTTTGTTTCCACACACAGTGTGTAGCGCACACCAGGTGAGTCCAAACGCTCCAAAGAAGCCTCAAACCCATTGTCCGTTCACTGTATTGGCAGCTAACAGATACACAGACCATACTATCCATATACAGTGGGACTGGCCCCAGAGCTGCAGCAGGATTTAGCCTACAGCTCTCCCCTCAAGTGAATTATGTAGCTTACCCTTCTGGAACAGCTAGACCCAAGGATTATATGAAGGAGGGCTGAAAAATAAGGTTCAAAAAGAGATACCCAGGAACGTGAAAATTAAAATAAAGAGATGGAAGGTTATATAGATTACCCAGCAATGAGATCATTTGGGAGGCATTCATGTGCACTGGAATTTTATTCTGGCAGAATCCACCCATATGTATCATCACAATGTTGCACCACTGGATGTGCCAATATAAAAATGGAATTCTGGTATCACAGATTATCTTTGAACTCAGAAGCCTGACATTCAGTACTGGATTTTGATATGTTAATGTGCAAGCCTAGGACACAACTATCTGCATGATAAGATAACTTTGATTAAAGTAACTGCTATAATTCTTACATTCTTACGGGCTATTTTCATTTCCAGCAAGAATGAGCCAAATTTGCCATAACATATCTAGTGACTGAAAACCCTTGTCACTCTATTACACCGGATAAAGGATCCTTTTTAAATTTCCTGTTGGACTTGTCACTTATGTGCCATTAAAAATAAGACAAATATTTCACAAAAAAACCCAAATTAATTTTGCACTTCTTTTTCCAGACACAACAAAAAAATGAAGTTAAACAATTTAGTTCAAACTGGCTGTTCTTCATAAGAATGTTTTTTAAAGGTTAATGCATTGTGCATTTTGGAAAATAATTCCCAGAAAGATGTTTTGTAAACCATGGGAACAGTAACGTATAAACCACATGTCATTTCAGTCCTTTTGTGATATTTTGATATGCCAGCTTCATTGCACGTTCAAAAACCCACAACTTCCAGGAGACTTTTCCCTGTCTTACAGTTTTTGCCCTACCACCCTACAGTTACCAAAGGGGTGCTTCTGGCAGGAAGGGAGAGGGCAGCAAGTTTAAGGGTTGGCTGTTGCAATGTAATAGCTGTGATACATTGAAATAACTCTACATTGTTTTAACTGTTTGACACTAGTAAATGAAAACACATGCTCTGCTTAGTAAGATGCATTACATAACGTAGCCAGCAAACTTAGCTAGGAATAAAATTAGTCTATTCCTTTTCTCAAATGTCAAAGTTTGGGAGTCTACTGTAAATACAGCATTCACTCTCAAAGGGATGTCAGTTATAATTACCTTAAATACAAATATTAGCTAGTAGCTATTTACAATATCGGACCAAACATATTCAGTACTTCCAAATGAAGAAACGAATCCTCAGTGCAAAACAATTCTTTTTCCCACTTATACCTACTGCTGACAGCTGTAGATACAAGGAAGTTTTGAATATGATTTTCCCTACAGGATTCTGTAAATCAGGCTTTTTTCACATGGTCCCCTCAGAAATGTCAAGGCCATATTCTTTTCCCCTAGGATGATAGCAACCAGGAGAAAGCTGAATTAGAGTCTCCTGAGCCCTTCCTGGACAGCAGAGTGGGATAGGCCTGAGTCCTGGAAAGTGGAACAAGGATGAACCTGAATTCCACTGTACCTGATGACTAATTCAATAGGAAGAAAACCACAGTGGTCAGAAACATGTCAAAAAATCCCCTGGAAACAAACCAGAAAAACATTCAGACTCTTTTTTTTATTTTAGTAACTTCCTAATACTGAAATTTTATAAGAAGGGATCAACCCCAAATTCTTTTCAGCTCTAACAAAGTAGAACAGAACATGAAGATAGACAAAAGCTATCAGAAACAGGAATTGTAGTGAAAAACCACATTTCCATGTGCATCTGTGCTGTAACTGGAAAATCAAGTGACAAAATCAAAAACATGAAATGCTGTTCTACCAAACACTAAGAACTTTGTCTTCAGCTGTTTCTTCAACAATTGTATCAGCTCCAACTGGAAAGATGACAGTGAAACACGGTTTATAAGGCAGTACAATCTTATGGATTGTGTCCTGTAACTAGTTTATTCTGGATTCTGTGGCTTTGCTTTCTCATCTCTGTCTCAGATACGGGATGCTCTGCTTACCAACTCATTCTCTAAAGACAAGACTTCTTGTCTGTACCTAATTCCTGGCTAGAGAGACAACACTGAGTTCTTTAAGAATGGAACTTTTCTGATATGCAGAACCATAAAAAATTAGAGCATGTTTCCACCCATCAATAAAGCACAACACTGTTGAACTTTAGAATCACGTATGTTGGATGGCACTGGCATAATGGCATAATGAAATAAAAATAAGTAGAAAATTTCTAATTAGAAGAAAATTTTAGAGGCTAGACAAAGCTGAACAGACAGCCACTGAAATACTGGATGGAATGCCATCTGCAACAGTACCATCATCTCTCACTCTGCTGTTCTGTGATCCTTCACACAGTATCCAAAGGCATTGACTGCAGAATTTTCTTATCAGCTGATCCCCCAGATGAAACAAAAACATAATGGTAAAAAAATACTGCCTTCATATTGAAACACAATACCCACAAACCTTCCTTTCCCAATTATATCGTCTTTACTTCTTCTTCTTCTTCTTCTTCTTCTTCTTATTATTATTATTATTATTATTAATTATTATTATTTTATTCATCCAACAATACCTTAATCTTTGAAGTCAAAATAATGAAAGAAAGAATTCATTAATAAAGAAGACCCTTTTGAGAACAGTAATAATGTTTTCTTTTTATCCTAGTAAAACACACACCTGTGGAGGTGAAAGTACAAAAGTATATGGGAAAAGGGAGTAATTTGTATTCCAGCACATTTGCACACAGTCTCTCAAACTGTACTTCTCTGGAAGTCACTGTACTGGCCCTGTTCCTTTGCAGCTGCAGAAGGCAAGATATTCCATCCACCTTGAACCAAGTGAAAGAAAATCCCAGTCCATGAGACATGGGGTCAGTGTGTTTCACCACTGGGAGAAAAGGTTTGAGCATTAGAATTGCAAAGTGCTGGAAAGAAGGGCAAGATTTACTCTGATAACCTGTTCCCACAAGTACCTGCACCACCAGAAAGCGAGTTTGGCTAGATTGCTCTCCTTCAAGTTATGAACTTGATTCCACGGTTCCCCAGAGAGCAAGAGTGACTCTGAAGCCTCAGTTACTTACTTTGGGACTTAAAGAGCACAGGAATTCACTGGAATTTAAGCTTGCATAGCGAGGCAGAGAAGCCCTCCTAAAAGAATATTACCAGTACATATTTTTATTTTTAAAACACTTTAAGATCCACATATACCCTTTGCTTACAAAAAAAGTCTGTAGCCCTTATCAAACAAGACAATGCTGTAGAAGACAATCCTTTGAACATTTCCAGATAGCAGCTAAGTACTTATATACTTGCTTTTTCAATGCAATTCTTTGTAAATGGTAACTGGAGAGGCAGCTACAAACAAAAGAATTAGATGATGTTTCCACAACTGAAATGGGAGAGTCTTAAAAAAGCTATTTCACTGAAAAGAAATGAAGTTTCCACCTGCAGCTTTATGTATTTGGCAAACAGAACTTCACTTCCGCAATGTTATTTTAGGACAGAAAAAACGCATGCCAGAGCTAATCTTGCAGTGGATTAGAAGCTGTGTCTGAATTTCACAGTTAGCATAAACTTAGAGTCACTATTCTACAGTAGAGAGCAGAAAGTGCAGTGAAATCATTTAAAAAATACAAGCATTGGAAATGTTCCTTCCCTCAGTGTAGGCATTACATACAAGATTCCTCTCTGGTCAACATAATCCTCTCCTAAGTCTTTTTTTGACGAAACTGAAGTCTTAGAGTTAGCTTGACTCTGCATATCTGTTACTCGCAGACTACACCCTGTTCCACTACTACCAGTATGAAGAAAACTCCACCTTGGATCCAGAAGATGAGATTAAAAGAAAGATACTTTCAAAAGTACGTCATCATAAGGAAGAAAGAAAAATAATAAAATTCTGTAAAACAAAAAAAATGTCTCTTAAGGAGGGGTGGGGGTGAAAAATCAACTCCCCAAAATACCTTTAGGATTCCCGTCTATGAAAGAGGATGTCCTAGGAAGCCCTCAAAGTGTTTATTTCTTAATAAACATTCTCATAACCAAATCACAGGTTCCTCTAAATGTCGGGGTTTGCAGGAGAATGCAGATGTAAAATGCATTACAAAGCACAGTGGACTCAGGCAAGCACTTCCATAAAGTGAGAGCAATACATGCAGTAAAGAAACAGTTGTGGAATTGCTGCTTTAATGCCAAGGCACTACGAAGTGTTTTACCATCCAGATAGAGAAATATTCTTTTAATTTTATGCTATGACTGTTCTTATTGCAGTAAGCAATAAAATACTATTAAAATGCCAATGTTATGTGTGTCATATTACCAAGGAGAAGAAGAGATCACTGCCAACTTTGCAAATCTACTGTACTTCCAGACTCTGGGAGAAAGGAATAGTTAAACAAATATTCACAGAGATTTGGAGGGTTTTTTCTTCTTGTGTAAATTTTAATTAATCATATTTCTCTCCCTCAAAATGCATGCAACCTGACCTACACTAGTCAGTTCCTACTGAATTGTTAAGGATAGATATAAAGGGAAAGTATACATGTTCCTTCAAAGATGGAACTGAAATCTTCCACCAGCGGCTCAGGGTGCTTCCATGTAACATTGTCTTTAAGATATTAAACCACAGACCTGCACACTGCTGTCCTAATCACTACAAAATCATTAAATGCAGTAACTTTGTGCCATGATACTTCTCACTAGAGTCACAAGATACCATGAAAGCTTTTTGAGCTTATTGTATTCAAGAGCTGTAAGGTTGCTGTTATACCTGGACTTTGCCCTTTTCCCTGACCTTCTTTCATGTCTATTACCTTTATCATTCCTAACACATTGAAAGCAAATTTCCATAACAAAACACAGGCATTAAAAACTCCAAAACCCCACAAGAGAAAAACAAACAAACCCCCAGAAAGTTGTTCATAGCTACTTGCCTCTTGGCAATTTCTGAGTATTTCCCAGGTTTAGTGCAATATATCCACAGAAAAGAAGACAGACAAATCTTGACATCATGGTCACAAACCCAACCTCGCACTGGGAATGGCTCTGACAGGTATCCCACAGAAGTACTGCAGCTGCATTTAAGTGAATCGTTCCCTCTGTGACAAGAGGCAGCAACACTTTGACACGAGCTTAGTTTACACAGTGGGAGGAGACGGGATGACATCATTCACTCTCGCTGCAAAACGAGAATTTGCATAAAAAAATATTATCAGGCTTCCTCTGCAATAATCTCCTGGGGTTTGTTACAAGATCTTTTCCACCACTAAGGGTAAGACATTACCATTTTATTACTTACATTTCATGAAAATAAAATCATGAATATCAAACTTTCTATTAATAGAAAACTGATCTGAGAGACATTTTCACTCTTTTATCCAAGAGAGCTGGACTTAAACTGCAAAAACAGCATTTGCAGTACTCAGAGAACTCTTTGCTATATTGACCTCAGTATTTTTGCAATCTCAACATTTTTCTTAAGGTTAATTCAGGCTACTCGTGGCTTTCATCCAGGCAAAATAAATACTAGTTTAATTTGACATGACTTTATAAACAGGTATTGTAAATATTTATTCAGCAAAAGAACTGGACTTGAAAAATCTAAATGTCATTTTTTCACTTGTATCTAGTGTTGGCAATTTAAAAATACTTTATAATTTTGCTTTCCTAGGTGTCTGGTGAGTTAATGGGTACAATGCACATTGAAAGTAATAAAGCAATGCCTCTCATTCCAGAGTGTTTTTCTCACCAGTTACATAAATTTAGGTAGAAAAGAAGTTCCATTTTTCCATTAAACATTAAAAGTTGTTGCATTCCATGTTTACAATGAGCCAAGCAAACACAGCCTTTGGTCCCACTTGCAAGTGAGAAGATGGGAAGGAAAGGGTAAAGCAGAAGAAAAGGAAGAAGTAAGGAAGAATCTAGTCTCAGCATCTGGAAAAGTTTCCAAAGAGATTAAATCTATTCAACTATGTAGTGATATATATCTCTGTCTCACCCTTAAAATAAAAACCTCAAAACCTAACAAGAAAAAATCAAACAGACAGAAAACCCAAAACAGTATCCAAGGGGAAAAAAAATAACAAAGAAAACCTAACCAAAACCAAATCCAAAAGAAGCATCAACAACCAAACCTAAGCATATCTCTTGCTTACAATACATGAAGTTCTTCAGTATGCTTGATCTACTCCCACTCCCTGCTTGACTGGACCTGGCATTGTTCTTCCATAGTGTTTGTAAGCAAGGATAGTCACAGCACTTGTACCTGGGTTAGAAATAAGTAGTTTAAAATAAAAAGGTAATATCTTGAAGCATACAGGAGCATTTCTTAAAGAACAGATTAATTATGTATTTGAAAAGACCCAGGTGTTTGTCATAATTCAGGAAGAACTTCACAACAGAAACCAATAATCATTGTCTTAGAGACAAACCTCAGGAATTTCAAGCTCTTCTAATCAATATGGAGGTTCCAGAGTCATCATACTACCTGAATTTGTACACAAGGAAACATTTTTATTATTCACTAATTCAAATCTGGGAAGAGCAACTTGAAAGTCAATATTCAAGACAGACCCCAAAAAACCCCTGAACACTTTTACCTGAAGGGTCTTTGGGAGCATTCAGATCTTGAATATGAAAACTCTGAACAGGTAAATGAGACAGGTAGAATTTGAATGAGATGAAGAGATGTTTGAAAGGCCAAACAGTTAGACAGGGGTCTCACAAAGCACCATGCCATGCCACACCAAAAGAGTGTCAAATGGCAGAAGGATGGATACAGAGAGAAAACACACCATTCTTACTA
The DNA here is from genome assembly GCA_035048155.1 of Cinnycerthia olivascens. NCBI lineage: Eukaryota > Metazoa > Chordata > Aves > Passeriformes > Certhiidae > Cinnycerthia > Cinnycerthia olivascens. The sequence continues at coordinate 16,689,081 of JAWWMU010000001.1, forward strand.
TTTTTTAAGTTGAAGTACTATTTAAAAAAAATATTCCAGAAACCATATTCTATTTTTCCCCTTCAAAATTAAAAAATAAGAAATCAATCATTTGATGTAACTGTCTCTTGGGAGAAGTAATGGGAAAAATTGCTCCATGGTCACACAGAGCTGTCTTTGTATTGGCGTAAACTGGACTCGCCTATTTGTCTTACGGCAGATTCGCTCTCCTTCAAAAGATTACACAACACCTTCCAAAAAAAGGCATAATGGCCAACTTCTACTCAGAGAAATGTCAGTGAAACAAACATATTAATTACTTACCTACCTCACACTGTCTTTCATAAATAAATATAATCCCATCCCTGCTTTCACAACTACTTGCTTCACCGCTGCCACTTACATCTTCTTCCTTCTTGATGCATTATCCAACCATGTCTTCTCTGCTCAGGTGTTCCATATAGATATTTAACCTTCCCCTTGAGACCCTGGCAAACTATGCAGGGTCTCTTTCCCTCTGATCCCTGCAGAACACAGCTCTTCTCAGCCTAGAGTTCAAAAACTCATGTCAAGATGAATTTTCTTCTGTCTTATTGAAGATATGCTTTCTCAGGGACAATTTTGGTACAAGCAGATGCAAGTGTAGTTTTCCGTTAAATATATGTCAAGAGTACAAAAATCAGTTATATAATGTTATTTTATAATTTTCTAATATGCTTCCCTCATCTGCACCATCCATAGATGATAAACAGATGATTTTGTGCACGTCTTTTTTTGCAGGACTAACCTTTCATAGGAAACATCTACTACATGAAAAATGAAAAAAAAAAAAAACCAAAATCAAAACCAAAAAAAGCAGCTTCTGCTTTCCTTTTTCCTAAATTCTCCTGCCATTTCAATGGATGTTGATTACTGCAGTGCAAAACTAAACATGGGAACATAAGGGAGTTCTTGGGACTTCAAACACTATCCTGCACTGCTGGATGCTTCCATAATGCTGCTCAGGTATCCAATTTCTCCTCATGTTGGAGACCTGCTTCACAATCTCCATTGAAACAGAGAGAATTTGATTTCCATTCACAAAGTTATCAAACCCAGCACATTCCTCAGGTTTCACTCATGCACACAAACCTGGAAGTACCTCACCCATCCTTTGTCTCCTCAGAAGAAAAATATTAAACAAAGAAGATTCAGTTAATGACAGTTTTGTGTTACACCCTTAACATAAAAGGCAAAAATGTTGAGCCAAGTGAACTAATGAAAATTCTCAAACAGATCAAATAAGAAAAGACAAAAACTCTCATCCTCTAGTGACTTCTTCTTTTCAGCACCAAAATAGTGTTTAAGTAACAAAGTTAAGTACTATAAAGTTTACTTGCTTACCTCAGCTTCAACTGATTCTCTGTGGGTTAGATCTCAAAAACAGAGATTCCTAAAAGATAGTATCACAGTACATCTGGGGGCAAAGCAGAGCTTTTGTAGTCCTATTTTAATAGTTCTCAGACAAGTAAGTACAATGAAAACAAAAGTATGGGAAGAAAAAAAAGCTCAGGGAATGGGAGGAAGAAGAGCAGGAGAGAAGATTTTACATTTTGTTTCTAAATACGAATATACTTTTGTTGAGATTTGGGCTCAGTCCCAATTCACCTATCACTCCTGGTTGTTTTGACAAGTAAAAGCCAAGGTGCCTCAACTCCTTGCTGTTCTAATTTAAAGCAGAAAGAGTGTGCAAAGAATAGCCTTAAAAATAAATCCTGTCTTCACTTTGAAAAGCACAATAATGACATGTGGAATTCTCCAAGGCTAAAGACTTACTCAGAGTACACTTGGTCTGTCTTTTCTCAGAACATTTCTGGTTGATACTGTACATTTCAGTATCAGAGAGAGAATTGTGAATTGTGAATTGAGACTTCATTTGTGAAGTCTCTTTTTCATAAAATGTGCTATATAAATGTTAATTATTATTTTCATTCTCTTATGTGTTACTCAAATATTGGACTCTTTTTCTTGCAAATATCATGAGATTGCCTCTAAAGACCTTCAAGAAAAAAGAGATGCCAAAAAAAGATCTTTTCAGATGTGCTGTTTAGAGAAGAAAAAAGAAGAAAAAAGAAGACCTTAACTCTACTTTCTAGAAGTCTGTAATTACTTCTTTTCCAATACTCCATTCTCATTTTGATAAGCAAGTATTTGGGCTCTCATGCTATCCAAAATACAGAGTCCACACGTTAGTCTATTACTCAAAGGTAAGACACATGCATTTCATAGCATAAAAGTGACAAAGACAGGGCATTCTAATGTCCTTATCCCAAACTGATTTCCAGATTTTCAAATTAATGGGATCTGAGACAAAGTGAAAGGAAGAAATTCAGTGAAAAGGAGTGGACATAATAGCTGGTTCCTTTGACTTGTTTTACATAGTTCAAACTCTTTCAGCACACACTCATTTGACACTTGTAATTTCAGACAGTGACTCATCTTTTCTAACAGGCAGTGTATTTCACCAAAATTCTGTACAACATGGAGTGAAATAAAAAATCCCATTTATTTAACTTCTCTATTAAGTACCTTATTTGTAATGCTAATAACCTGGTACACCCAGTTCTGCAGTTTTGATAACATTATCATGACCTGCCATATGAAGAACCAACACAATTCCAGGTTTTCAACAGTGCCGCTCCTCCCTGTTATCAAAACTTTGTATTTTATTTTATTTAGGGCTTATTTTGCCTTTAAAAATTACTTTTTAACAGTCAGGTTTTGATCGACTCCAAGGACCTCTGCAAAGTGTCACTACGCTCCTGGTACAATGTCTGACCATCCACATGGGGGAAAAACATTTTTACCTTATAACAAGTGTAAACTTCCCTTGTTTTAGCTCGTTCCTGTTTTCCCTCATGCTCCCACTGCACAGCAATGTGAGGAGCCTAGCTCCATGTTCTTGGCCACCTCTTGGGAGACACCGTAAAGGCTGCTGATAGGTTCCCTTGTCCTGACTGAGCAAGTCCCACTCCCTCAGCCTGTCTTCAAAAGGCAAGTGCTCCAGACCCTGACCACCTTGGTTGCCCTTCTCTAAACTTGCTCCAGACATTGCTGTCTGTCCTGAATTTTGGGGTGGGGTGAGAGACCAACACTGAATGCTGTCTGGGAATGTAATTGACCAAGTGGAGAGTAGTGGGGGGAAATGACCTCCCTCAATCTCCTGGCCATGCTTCTGTTCATACATCCCAGGACACTGCTGACCTGCCTTGCTGCCAGGACCCACTGCTGGCTCCTGTGCAGCCTTCCATCCACCAAGATCCCCCAAATCTTTTCATCAGGGCTGCTCCCAGCCAATCAGTCTCCAGCCTATATCACTGCAGGGGTTGTTCCCATACAGATACAGGACTTTGCAGCTGTATTTGTTGAATTTCATGATGTCCTGGTCAGTCCATTCCTCCAGTGTGGTGAGGTCCCTCTGAATGGCAGCCCTGCTCTAAAGAGTATCAAGTTATCATCCAAATTTGTGTCACCCAAAAACCTGACAAGAGTCCCTTCTGTCACTCCAGGTTACTGACAAGGATGTTAAACGGGTAAGCCCTTAGATAACCATCTCTGGTGCCCCACTTGTTATCCTTATCTAGGTGGTGTAGGATCCGTTACCTACTGCCCTCTGAGCCCCAGCATCCAAGCACTTACTTGGCCAGATAGTTGATCACAGTGTATGTGAACCACTTTGGTAAATGTGCACTTCATCAAACTCATGAGTGCTACAATTTATATTTTAAAACACTATCAAGAAACCAGCTTCTTTAAGCAAACACTCAACACATCAAATGGGTTCCTTACCTGGAGGCTTCCCCTTCATTGTTGTATCTTAACAGAAATAAATCTGCTTAGCTTCATCACGCCTCTAGAAAAACCTTTGAAGTACTATGCAATTACTAAGTGCAGAAGACACTGCTTCTGTCTGTGAAGAAAGCTACCTTATTCTCCTCTTTTATCAACATATCTGTGTCACTTGAGATAATTAACACAATTACAGCCTCTCTATTATTGGATTACCCTGGAATGTGCCTTCCAAACACCTTCTGGCTCTGCCTTTCCCACCATCATATCTCTAAATACTTATCACTGTCTGCCTTAACACAATCTGATTAACTTGAAATGCAGGCGAGCAAAACACAAAAAGGTGTGTGACAGTAATGAGTCTTTAACAGAGTAATTGCATGAATCAAAAGTGTCTTAGCTTATATTGATTTTTCCTGTGATTAGAATGAATTTTGGATAACCTAAATTTTTCTCAATTATAATTTAATCATTCTATACATGCTTAAAATATGAGCAAAGCACCAGTCCTGTCTCAGATTGCTTTAGAAGGTGGGCTTTGCAATCCATTCCATACAGAGTCTTGGGGTTTCAATACTCCATTACAATCGTCCCTTCCAGAAGTCAGCATCTCCTGGTCTCTTCCAGTCTTTCCATAATATGTTCTGATTTGTGAAGATAATGTAAGATCACAGTCCAGATTAGTGAACTCAGATATGGGGTCTGGAGTCTATTACTGTACACATACATAGGATAGCATACAAAATCATTTATACATTTAGAACATGAATGTCGATGCCATTGGCAATTCTATTTTGAAGTAGAGAGATCTGTCTGTATCACAGATCTGCAGAAGCACTCACCTTTGGAAATAACAATGAAGTGATAAAGATTGACTTCTCTGATGTTTGGCAAGTTATATTATAGTGGGTTAGTACAGGAATAAATACCACATGCCAGATCATATCCTGTATTTGATATAGATTCGGTTTATTTTGGATTATTGCCACATGACAAACTGCTATGCCCTTATACAACTGCCTCCCCATTGCTCAACCACATTCTAATCAAGTACTTCTGGCTTCCATCTCAAAGAGATATAACACGCTTCCTTATTTCTCAGCACAACCACCATGTTTCTGTGCCACGGGCCTCCCCAGCCGGCTCGCTCCTTAGCCGGCCTTCCCAGCGCTTCTCCCGGGGGATCCCGCCCCGAGCGCTCCGGGCGCTGCCGCTGGCGGCCGCCAGGGGACAGCCCCGGGACAGCGGGGACAGCGGGGACAGCGGGGACAGCGGGGACAGCGGGGACAGCGGGGACAGGCGACAGCGGGGACAGCGGAGACAGGGGACAGCGGGGACAACGGGGGATGCGAAGACAGCCGGGACAGCGTGGGCTGCAGGGGCTGCGGGGACAGGCGACAGCGGGGGCTGCGGGGCCAGCACAGCGCCGGGCCAGCGCCCGGCTCCAGCGCCCGGCTCCGGCCGGCGGGGGCCGCGGAGCGCCCTGCGGAGCTCCCGAGGGGTCGGCGAACCCGCTGGAGCAGCAGCAGGAGGACGAGGTGTGTGTGCCCCGACACAGCCTAATCCTGTCTCTCCGAGAGAGGGAGGATTGGGAAGATTGCTGCTGCCCCTCCGTATACCCACACACCGACAGTGGCTGCTCCCAAACCCTGCCCGTTCTACTCGTGGGTTGGACTTTTCCCCTTTCTATTTCATGGCGCCTCCCAGCGTAAGCTCCAAGGGCAGAATGGAGGGAGACAGCAAACTGCTCTTGTAGCAAGGCAATGCACAACAGCTTACAAGGCTGTTGCTTGTGGTCTTTTATTTGAAATAGAAAAATTTATTCTCCCGTGGCTGCCGGCTCAGTTCATCACAGAAAAAAAAAAAGAAAGTTTAAGTACTGCCACACCACAGTGGTGGCACTGAATTAGATGCAGTACTGAATCTGGCCCGCTCCAGAGACAGCAGGTGCAGCCTTAAACTGTACTTATTTCCCTCGTCCCTCCTCCCTTTGTCTACACCAATCTTTCAAATATTCTGACGAAAAGCCAGGGGAAGCCCTGCAAAAACTAGAGCAAATAATAAAAACAGAACACTTTTAACTTTTATGAAAAGCTAAGTCATCTCAAAGGTGTATGGAGCAAGACAACCAGATTCTTAGTTTTATTAAAAGATACTATTTTCTTGGCATGAGAAAACAGTTCTTTGGCTAGGATGCACAGATTTGATGAATGCATGCAAAGACAGGAGGGAAATAATTCATGTTTTTTCCTCTCTCCTTATGAGTCATTTTGGCCTAAAACACATCTTCCAGAAACTTTTTGTCTGAGTTTGGCTACATTAGGTTGCACTCGACATCAGCAGGCTTATCTAGGTCAGAATACTGTGGATAACATTTGAGTGTCATTGCTTGTCACTACTGTGCACAGAATTTAAGCATACAAAAAATACTATGAGCTATACACTTCATTTTAAGTTGAAAAAGGCAGCTAATGAGCAACATAAACACATTATTCTAAAGTACACAGCACACTTATTATAAAAACCTTGTACATATTAATATTAAATTCATGTGTTTACTTTTCATAGTTGTCTTCTGTATCCAGGGATAAAAGAATGGGAAGTTATATTGCATGAAGATAACACTATTATATATAGTAACAGTGCATATACAATTTATTTGAGGAAACTAAACCCATGACTAAATAAACTTTAAATGCTGCCTTTAGAACAAAATTATTTGCATGACACTCTTGGAGCAAGTATTTAACAACTGTAAATCTAATCAAAACCACTCTGAAACATTATAGTCAAAGCACATTATCTGTGGAGGAAAGGGGCTATGTTTCACTTCAAAAATGAACAGCAACTGCACATTTCTGGCAGGTAGCTCTCAAATGTGTGTTAGAAGATTTGTTTTATGTCAAGGACTGTGCTTAGCTTTAGCAAAAAGCACAGCCCAAAAGAAATGGCTTTGTATAGCCAAACAGTGCATCAGACCTCACATCCTTGCTTTAGGTTCAAGATACAACAATTACTTAATGCTGGTTGTAACCTGGTTCTGTGGACCAAATGGCCAGCAGTGGTGTTGTGGGTTGCCCCAGGCCAGATGCCAGAAAAGCCACTCACTCAGTCCCCTCTGCAGGTGGGGAGAGGGGAGAAAATTTAATGAAGGGTCCATGGGTTGAAATAAGGACCAGGAGACATCACTCATTAAATACCAACACAGGCAAATCAGGCTCAACTTAGAGATATAGTGTGAATTTATTACTAGCAAAATCAGAGCAGGATAATGAGAAGTAAAATAAGCCCTTAAAATCACCTTCCTCTCACCCTTCCTCCTTCCCAGCTCTACCTCCTACTCCAGTAGGAGACAGGGATTGGAGGCCATTGTCAGTTCATTACCTGAGGCTTCTCTTGCTCCTCAGGGAGTCATTCCTCTTCTGCTTCATGGGATCCCTCCCATGGGAAACAGTTCTCCATGAACTTCAACCAGTGTCCACCCCATGGAAACATTCCTCCCCAGACTGCTGCAGCATGGGTCACTCTGCCACAGGGTGCAGATCTCCAAGGACAGGTTGCTCCAGAATGGGAGCAGGGCCCCTCTCTCCATGGGTCTCCCACAGGGTCACAGCCTCCTCCAGACATTCACCTGCACCATTGTGAGCACCTCCCTCCCAGGCTGTGGGTGGATCTCTGCATCCCTGGTGGACATCCCTGGGCTGCAAGGGGACAGCCTGCATTACCATGGTCCTCACCATGGCCTGCAGGGGACTCTTGGTTCCAGTGCCAGGAGCACTTCCTCTCCTTCCTTCTCCACTGACCCTGGTGCCTGCACAGTTGTTCTCACATATTTTCACTCCTGCTCCTCTGACTGAAAATAAAACTGTGCCAACATCTTTATTTTGATTTCTTCTTAAATCTGTTATCACAGAGGCCTTAGCACCATCTCCAATTGGCCCAGCCTTGGCCAGTGGCACGTCCATCATCGGAGCTGCCAGGGATTGACTCTGCTGGACACAGTGGAAACTTCCAGCAGCTTCTCACAGAAGCCACATCTGTGGCCCCCCCACTGCCAAAAACCAGGCCATGCAAATCCAAGTGGCTATAGAGGTGGGTCTATAAGATGGATTTTAACCTTCCAGTTCAATTCCATCTGAAAATAGTCCAGCTGTGCTATCCAAAACATTCTCATCACATCAACAAAATTTAGTGAGGATGAACAGGAGAGTCTCTGTCCAGGCATTCAAATATATATATGTAAAAATGAAACCAGTATATTTCCTAGCATGAAAAGTAAATATTGATACAGAGAACACAATCTTTTCTAAATTTGAAATTCTATTGACAGCTAAAGAAATTCAGGAGTCTCCCTTACACCAAATGAAAAGGGACATGCAACACAGAAGATTTATTACACCTCATGTCCAGAACAAGCCCATTTTAACATAATTTACCTTAAAAAATCCTTAGTATAGAGTTTGGGATCTTCCTCATAATTTGAAGAGCAAGGAAACTGAATTCTGAATTCTTTGCTAGTTTAAAATCCTGCAAGACTTTTCTTTCATATAAAATTGTATTTTGTTTTGTGAAGATACGTAGAACCTCTTGAACCTGGTTGTACCTCAGGATCTTGAAAAACTTTCAAGGAACATAGATATAGTGTCCAAAGTGCAAGTTTTCAATAACTCAGACGGTCTGTAAGAGCTGGGAACTGCTACAGAGACATGGACACTCTCTGGAGTACACCCAGTTGTAATAGTACATTTTGGAAATCTCTTCTTGTGCAACACTGAGGTATTTTTGTAACAGTTGATATTACTATTTATCAAATAATATCAGCATCTTTGTTTCTGTTGCAGCAAACACAAGTAAACACACAGAGAGAGGTTGACAACACAGAGTAGGACAATTTTGAAGCATTCCTGAATTGAGAACAGAGTGCCAGATGACCCTCAACTATGAATTACTGTTTAATCACCAGACAAATACTTTACTAGTTCAGTAACTGTATTCTGCCAGTTTGCATCAGTCATAAAATGTAAGCATGCTCTCCAAGAAAGGAGACTTCCTTACTCAAGCTGTTCACCCTTGGTGTTACTGCAGGCAAATGAGCGTTCTGAGGATTGTGTTCATTTTACAGCATTGACACCTGGCTGCACTCACTACCAGTTCACCACAGAGAAGATTGCAGAGGACCCTGATCTGCTCTCAAATTATGGAAACCCACAAAACACCATAAAAACAAATCTTCTGGATGACTATTACAAGACAGTACAAAGTCCTCATTGGCAAGGTACAAGAAGTCACGTAACAACCATACATGATTATCCCCTAGCCCAACAAGAAAATAAGAATTTTGGGATACTTCATGGAAGTCAAATAATATTTGTTCCAAATAAAAATATTAATACATTTGCATCAATTAATATAAAAACTAGGAGTTTTAAAATAAGCTCTGTATCTACTACATCAATGAAAAAGCAAAGTATTCAATGATGAGGAATACTAGTTGAAGACATATGGAAAAAACATTAACATATGCCTGCTCACCATTGCATTGATTTTCAATGTTATTCTTGTAATTAAAAGTAAGCAAGAATATGGAGAAAATTTGTGGATTTGGTTCATTCTTGTGTTACATTTTCCTTCTTTTTCACGTTGCAAATATCTTGTTATACTCTCTCCAGCGCACAGGGCAAAAATAATCTCCCTTTTTTTTTTAGTTAAAAGCTACTTACGGGCTTTCTGTGAGAAAATTAACCTCTGAATCTTGACTACAAGTCTGTGCATTCCTGATCAGGAGCAGTAATAGTCCTCAAATGGATCTAAATCTCCTTTCACTTGTAGTCACATACCTGTGAAATTGGAAGCATATTCTGAACTCACATGTGCCATTCTTATCTTCATAAGCAGATGCTAAACATGCTTTTGCACAAAGGAGCTTTCAAAAAGAATTGACAAGCAGAGGACGTTACCTACTTTGAGTGTGGAGTCAGATAAACTATCAAAACTTACAAAAAAAAGAACACCACTAGGTAAGAAAACTCTTTAAATAGTAAAGGCAGAAAAGAATTGCAGTACCACCATTTTTTTAGTTTAATTTGATGAGAAAATGAAAAGACAGATATGCAAAATAATTGGTATTCAAAGAAGACATGGTTTGTCCAAAGAGAATGGATCTCATTCTCATTACATGATGAAATAATTTATCAATTAAGCAGTGTACATGCTTCCCTGTGGATGAAAATTTCCCTAGCCAACTCAGGAAAGTACTCAAAAATTCAAATTACTAGTGGGATGTGTCTGGTCTTTGGATAGTAGCAGAACAGCTAAATAGCTTGCATTCCCCTGTATAATTTATAACTACTCTGATAATACCAGGAGATTTGGTTTAGAAAATTTGGAACATAAAATGTTATCAAAAGCTCTCAGAAGTCTGCGAACAGAACTCCTGGAATGGTATAAAAATGTTACAGAATAAAATAATGCACATCAGTTTTGCTACTGTACCAAATTACAACCCATTCTTGGCTACTGGAATCATTTAGTAGATAGAGGTAAACCTTTTGATTAACTACACATGAGTATACAGGCATGCCTATTGTAACAAGCCTTTCCTTTAGCACTCAAAATGTTCTGTCATCTGCTGCGTCCCTAAAAATGTGTGGGCAATGATGAGTCTAAGCAGCTAAAGGAGAAAATCCCACAGCATCAATGGTATCATGCGAGCAGTAAAAACATGGACTTAATCTACTGAATCAACCAATTCTTAACTCAATATTCAGGATATTGGCTCGCCCCCAGTGAACCAGTGACAGAGGAACAAGTGCTGCAAGTGTGGAGCAGTCCCAAAAATAGAGAAAAACAGCAGAAAGAAAGCCAACCTCTCGATACTCTCAGGGTATGCTGAAACCAAAATCAGCTCAGTCTTGGTTCAGAGGCTTCTTCCCCCTTTCCCCCCACCCTCTCTTTTCTTCTATAGGAGAACTGAAAAAAGTCAAACATGACATGGACTTAATTCGCAGAAATTCCTCAAGCATTGGTTATGCACTTTCCACAGATGTTAGCTGTTTTCAAATGGAAATTACAGTGTCAGACATCATTTTCTCAGAAAAACAGTTTTAAACTCTTGATCAGAAGAGATTTAGCTCAGTTTCATATGAGTCAGGGTGAACAATTTCTAGAAGGTCCCATGGGGACAGAATTTGGATGCTAAAAGAAAAAAGCTCTTCAAGCAGCATGAAAATAGAAAAACTAGTGGTATCTTCTGTAGTGTGCAAGTAGAGGAAGGGAATGGTGGGACGAAGTGCATGGGGACTATAGGGATTTTCCAAGAGAGCATGTGAGAAAGCAGCCAATAAACTGACAAGGCATACAGCATCACTTATTTCACAAACATCATTTAGTCTCTAAGGTTAAAAAAGGGTTTTTTAAGCTTTCAAAACAACTAACAAAGCTGCCAACTGTTACTCAATGCATTATCAAGCCAAAGAAGGGAAGGGGTTGCGGCAGGGAAGACGGAGAAAGAGAGACCTTTTGTCTTCTCAAACACTGACCTAAAGAATGAAGTCAAAAGCAACAACTTCAGGCATAGGTCAGGGTTCTCCCCTGCAGGGCAGTGCATGGGTGGGTGAATATTAAAATCAGCATACAAAAATGTGCATGAAACAACTGACTTGAGATCTCCATATTTAAAATTAGTATTAGAAATATATCCACCTGGTTATGTGAGCATAAGTTAATCTTTTATTTTCATTCATCTTACCTTTTCCTTTTCTAAAAACACAGTAAAAATTCTATTTAGCCACCAGCAGGTCCCTTACATGCTCTACTAACAGTATTCATTTTCTGGTTGCTCTGCTTTATTGACATATGGGCAATATTCCTTCTCTTGCATTGCTAAATTTTTCTTTCATCATCATGCCTAGATGCAAGGAAGGCTTCCCCTCAGCAGAATAACTGAGTGTATGTAAGCCCATGGAGCCTGACAGAAGGAATCCATGGATGATGAGAAAGCTGGCTGATGAAGTTGCAAGACCACTCTTGAATATATTTGAAAGGTTGTGGTGATCAGGAGAGATTCCCCATGATCAGAACAAAACAAGTGTCACTTTCTTGTTCAGGAAAGGTGAGAAGGAGAATCTAGGCAACTAGAGGCCAGTTCACAACAAGGTGATGGAAGAATTAATCTTGGTAACAATTTCCAGATACTTGAATGTCATTTGGAGTAGTCAACATGGATTTATGAAGGGGAAATGCTTAATAAGCCTAAAAATTGTCTTCAATGGTGATTAGCTTGGTAGAATAGGGAACACTGGCAAATATTCACCTCAGCTTTAGTAAGTCTTTGTACACTGTCCCCTGGGATTCCTTCCCCTCAGGTAAGTCCCAGCCTGAGGGACTGAATTCGCTGAGATGTTTGCTATTCATGTATTTTTTAGCCTTGCTTAAAACAGCTGACTTTCTCTGCACTACCAAGTTTCTGGCTGTTGAAGCAGATGTTGAATTTTAAAATGCTTGTGTTATAAAATTATGGATTATTGAGCAGTAACCTCCCTAAGGTTCCACCTTATTATCCCTCATGACTTACTATTTGTGATGGACAAGCTTTACAGGTAATCAGTAACTCTGCTCCTACCCAAAGGAGATACTAATGAGAAAGTAGTGGCCAAGAACAGGACTGGTCCCAAACTAATGTGCAGGCTATCCCCACATGCAGGTTCAGGTGAGCAAAGAGGACAGTGTGAATGGCTCTGCTGGCCTCAGTGTATTTCCAGAACCTGTCTTCCATGGTGCAGGGCTTACATGCAGTTCTACTGTGCACACAGACAAAATCCATCCTGTCAGGAAAACATCACAGCACTGAGCACTTGTGGGTCAAATACCTTGAACAAGTACTATACGGAGGAAAGCCAAAGCAGTAGATATCTCCTTGATGTTCAGATCAACTTACAGCTATACTCTGCTCTATGGTGCAAAGGAAGGACAAAAAATGAAGAAATAAAGACCATCACTTGGGACTCAAACAGTAACTGGACAGGACCTTTCCACTCAAAAAATCTTCATTAAAGGCAATTTCTGCTTTTACTGAAAATTGAAAATTATTTGCTATACATGGGAGGTGAGACCAGATGATGAAATAGTCTCTTGTTGTCTTAGAGACCATATGACTGCCCATAACAACTGTGATTTTGTTTATAGATGTTTTGCACACCATTCCTGAAATCCAGTATATGTTGTGACTAAGCCAGACAAATTCCAGAAATACTTGCATGAGATTATACATACACATGACCCTTATGCAGGCTCCTTACAGGAACCAAAGGAGAATTTTGAAAAGAAAAAAACAAAAAGCTGTAACCATCCCGAGGAAATCTGATAGCAATGAAGGCAAGGCAGGGGTGTCAGAATATTTGCCAGGAAATGAGAGATTTGTTTGTACACACCCATTATTACATCAGCTGTTGCGCCGCAAGTCACTATTAATGAGTTTTTGTCGTTGACTGAGATGATTCCAATTCCCTTATAAATAAGGACTTCTTAATTTCAAAACTGATGCTCAGTAGCTCAAAAATCTGTGCATGAGAAAACCATCAATAGTAAGTCATGAGGTGTAATAATGTGGAACCTTAAGCAGGTTACTGCTCAACAATCCATAATTTTATACTGCCAGCATTTTAAACATCAACACCTGCTTCTACAGTCAAGCACTTCATACTGCAGAGAAAGGCTGTATGTCAGCTGTTCTAAGCAAGGAAAAAAAATACATGAATAACAAACATCTCAGCAATTTCAGTCCCTCAAGCTAAGACTTAAAGGACTCTAAAGAATTCTGAGGCTTCTGAAGCCAGAAGCTTAACCCAAGTTAACCATAGCTTAACCCATGTTAAGCTATTCCAGAAATAATAAGCCTGACAGAAACTCGTGTCAGAAGCCAGTGACATGTTACAAAAGCAAGGAACACTTACAATCAAAACCCCAATTTCAATATCTCATATGATGTGAATTTTGTTGTTAGCAAAAATAAGTTCTAAAGGATGCAGAGATATAGTACTTTGTCTGTTTTGTGCCTGGTAATTGTCAACCTGAAATTGTTGGGAAAAATATGTTTCAAAGACCTGCTTAGTAAATGTTGAGCATGTAAGAACTCTAATTCCAATACCAATGCCATTTCAGAATTCCCTTAATTCTCAGTGGAAGTTGACCATACCATAAGCATTAACACTGAAGATACTAATTTACAGTGAATGGGTCAGCCAAAAAGGAATTAGGAGAGAATATTCTTACAGAAATAATTCAAAGTTTGAGGCTTTTTGCTATATTTTTCTCTGCAGACATGGTGTGCTAAACATGGGTATGATCACTCATGGCGGTTTCCTTACCCTGATGTGAGGATTTCTTCGTAATGTTTCCACCAGAATATGACAGCACAGATGTAAAGCAATGTGATTTGAGAGACCTCACACAGCTTATACAATGCCAGACTGGCAAAATTAGCAGAACACAGAAATTTAACGTCTGGCTGAACTGACAATGTCAGGAACGAGGTTTCAGATTCATTCCAGAAAGCAAAAATGCTTCTGTAATGCAAAGATCCCATATAAGAGACAGGTTTCATCTGAACCTTAGGAAAACTGTGACAGTGGCACATAAAAATAAAAGACTTCAAATCACAGAATGTGAGAAAATCACCAGATGCAGAAGACAGCATGGTACTATTACAGGTAAAGATACAGAAGTCCCATCTGTCCAAGAAAATGGTACAGATTTAAAAAAATCCAAAAACTTCATAAAGAAAAGTAGTGCTTTTTATTTCATAAATACCAACTAATTTGATACTTGCAGCTCCAAGCAGTTTACGCTTTCCCCTTCAATATTTTCTAGCACATTGTGAGGCGTTGGATTGGGCGCTATAGTTACTTCAGGCAAAACACCCCAATATTCATAATCCCTGAATCTTTTCTTTGAAAAAGTTACACCTATGACAAGCAGAAGAAATACTAGGGGAGGAAAAAGGCTTATACATCCCCAGGGATAGGCTCAACTCAGCTTTTGTAGCTTTTCTAACCTTATCCAGCTGGCTTGCGTGATAAACCCCCAGACCTAATAATTACATAAACTAATTATCAGGGAAGGAAGGGGCCAAAAAACTCCAAAGCACTTCTTGAGCAAAATCGGGAAAAAGGAATTAACATGTGACTCATATTTAAGTTGCCCCACTGCATTTTACAAGATTTCCAAAATAGCTACCCCATGCAACATCATTTATATAATGTGAAAGATAGCCCAAATACTGTCAAATACTGATTTTCAAATTATTATTTGAAAATATTACTGCCATATTTTCATATTTTGTAACAAATTACCAAATGTTTACAAGAACTCCAAACTTCTCCTTCTCAGAACACATAATTTATTTATTAATCATTAAATACATGCCTGAATATGATTTTTGACTAACAGTCAAACACCCTGAGGCCACACCCTGAGGTCATGCACTCATAACGAAATAAAGTAATTATAAAATCACATCTGATCTATGGCTTTAGATTAAATACATGTTTCTCAATAAGAAATTTTGGAGTACAGTACAATTACATTCTGAGCAAATGTAATTTAAATGTAGAAGAGGTTTGACAATACAGGATACAGGATAACTGAAATATTTCTGCATGGTAAAAAGGAATGTATCTATATACAGTGTAATTGCCTATGTACAATGGCAATTTCAATGGACAGGTAACTAGGTAGGGACTTTATTACACAAAAGCTGAATTAATTAGTATTAGTTTGGAAATTTAATATATCAGTAGCAGCAGCAAGAGTCCTCTGTCCTCTTATTTTATTTAACATGTATGATAGTCATGAAAGGATACTACTGTTCCTCAGTCAGTCTGCTGGATGGCTTGCTCTCTGAAGGGAGCAAACAGAGATGGAACAGCAGGAAAATAAAACATACACTAATGAACACTGAAAAATCCAAGATGCAGGAACGTAAAAATGACACAAAAACTAAAAAACGAGCTCAAAAAGAGCTCAGAAAATAATTATTTTTGGTATGAAGATATATATCAGCTGATCTTAATGTTAATTTCAAAGAAATATTTGAATAATACAGTGGGTTTGAAAAATGCATGGAAGTTTTGACACATTCATGCACTGAAATCTGCTCCCTGAAACAGTTGCCTTCCCTTGCAAACAGAAAGAACCTCTGTATACAGAGAAAGAAATCTCTCAGCTACATGTGCTTTCATTCTTTTTCTGCTTAGTCTGAGAAAATACTCATGGTGAGGCTGTTAGAACAAGTTCATTCATCATCTTAAAAACATTATTTTATTAAAACTAAATACAGTGGATATGACTTTGAGACTGAAGAATACTTACTATATTTTTGGCTAAAGAACTAGAGATGAGTCAAAAGGAACTTCTTGGCGGTACCCTGCCCCAAGCAAACAAAACAATCTGTGTTTTTTACAAACAAGCTCAAGAGGAAGATGCTGCTTGCTTATAACTCCCTAGATAGTTTAGGACACGTGCAGAGTTTCCCCACTCACACTGATATTTCTGTCTGGTGAACAATCACAAGTTGATTCTCCCGGTTGCCAGTGGGAGAATCCATCTGGTTCAAACGCTGTGCTAGGCAGACTACCATGCTGCCATTTCTCTGAGGCATGGTATAAATGGTTGGTTAAGAGTTCTCTGATTTTCTGCTACATTTTGCATTATAAACTGTCACCAGCCCCATAACAACATTCCCACTCTCTGTCTCTCTGGTGGGCAGAATGCCAAAAATAAGAAAACAAACTAGATGACTCTTACAGTTTTAAGCCTCCCTCCACAGGCAGCCAAACATTCAAAAAACTCTACTCAAAACCTTTACAGATCTGTTCTGTGAACTACACAGTTGTCCTTTCCAGCTTGATCACTTCCTTCTCATATACATTAAATACATGCATTTCCAATGAGACATCCATATTTTAACTGGTTTTAAATATGCCCCATACAGAGAAAGGAAACAGTGTTTTCCTAGGTTGGAACTACAGAAAGATCCTTTCCTCTTCTCACAGAATACAAGAATAGCAAGCAGCCCTTCCAAATTAAAACAGTTTCAAAAAGCAGCATCATCAACAAAAACTTATTGTTATGCAGTCACAAAGTAAAGCTTGTCCAAGCTTGTGGACATTTACTTAATATTATGTTACATAAAATCTATATAAAAATAAAATTTATGTTTTCCTAAATTTCTTGTGGCCTTAATTACCACAAGAAAGTTATTTTGTCCATCAAGAAGAAAATATCATTGTCTTAGTTATGATTGTTGGCAATTAAGCCACAAGGATTTTTTTAGATGGTCGCATGTGGCTTTTTTTCTTATCTTAGGCTAAATTAATTTGGCATTGTGACAGTAAAAGTCAGGAAAATTTACTAGAAATTATTCTAGCAATTCTATTTTTTTATGAACATATTTAGGGCTATACATCAGACTTTTATCTGCTTGCACAATCCTGTAACACATGGCATACTTATGCACAGTGCCTATAATATTTAGAATCACCATCCTTAAGTGGCAGGAGTTGATAAAAAAAAGGAATTCATTTATGTATCTTCTTGACTTAGGAATGACTAACAATTCCACTGCCTAAAAGTTGAGAATTAGAAAAAAATTTTGTGCTCAAATAGAAGTTTTTTTTCCCTAGCAGATGTGTCTGACACTCCCTCCTTCTGCAAGTAAAGCAAGCCAGATATAAAGCAAGGGAAGAACACTGTGTAACATTGCTCTTGATGAACTCTAAAAGAATCAACAAAAGTATTGGTCTAGTTGGAAAATCTGGCCATGCTGATTAACCTGAAAGGAGCACGCACTTCACTGATTCAATTTTCAAGTTCAGGCACCAAGATGATCTTTATTGCACAGATTAAATAACACTCCTGAAGTTTGACTGCAAAACAGAGGATGGAAAAAGAAAATTCACTTTGTTTTGCTGACATTGCTGAATGCTTATCCGGCTGCTCTGTCGCCATATTTTGTTTAGTCTAACATGAAACTACTCTTCTTGCCTGTGAATAAAAATCCCTACTCAAGCAATTGACTCAGATATAATCTAAAAATAGTATTCATTATCAGATATAAAACTCAGAGAGAAAAGGTATATTGAAATGGAGAAGAAATTAACATCACAAAAACTCACATCTGAGCAGCATTCAAATAGCTTCCCACATATTAAAGCAAATTTTATCTTGGTCAAATAATTCTAAGGTCTTGCAATCCTTAGAAAACAATGTTCAAATTGAGCTGGACTTTGACAAGACCCCACATTCTGGCTGTGTTTGTGGACTGCAATTCTGATAAGCAACAAGACCTTAGCCTGTGCAGAGATTTGCACAGAGAACCACTTTAAAAAATGGCAAAATAAATAAGATGAAGACATTAAATAAAAGTGCATACTGAGGTTTTCTGTCTTGGAAGCTTGGGGTCCTTTTGAGCAAGATATGAAAGAGATTTGCTTCTTTCAAAGTTTATTTTCAGGCTTGCTAACTAAAACTCTTAAAAAACAGCAAGATATGGAACCAAAGCCTTCAAATAATATAGAAGAGATGTTCATTTACTTTGTTTTAATGACCATGCATGGCAAATTTGGAAAACCTGTGTTTTAACAGAATAATTTTAAAGTAAGTAAATTTATCTGATCTCCGAGTAAATCAGATTCACAGAAGACATTATTTGTCTCCTTTTGTCCATCTACTTTAGGGATTTGTTGGTTTGTCTTTTATGACAATTGTTAAGCTGCAAATCCCAGAACCTCCTCATCTTTCATATTTTCAAAGTAATACATATGACAGAAACAAAACAGCTTAAAATATACTCCCAATTATTCCCAGCCATTTACATACTTCTTGTATAAGACAAAATATATTTTGCTTTTGGGAACATTTTTAGTTTTGTTCATGTGACAGAGAGGGCATGATATTAGAAATATTGTATTAGAGGTCCACAGCAGGTGAGCTATATGCATCATTTATTCAAAACACTATGACTTCTGATCTGCTTGTTGTAGAAGTAGTAGCAGTTCTGTAAATCAGTGTCATTCACATCCTAGAGAGTCCTGGATTCAGCTAGTTTAGGGAGGAGGAGCTAACTATCCAAACTGACCAAGAGAAAGTTTTCACATAAACATGAATGTGGGAACCTCCTAAACAACTAAAATTTATTGGGAAAGTCTTTTGTCCCCAGTACTCTGTCAAAGTCAAAATGTTCAGGCAGAAGTTAAACCATGAAGCAATCACATCTACCAAAAAATTTGGCCCCTGCTTTAATATGCATAGCTTACATGCTTATTTAGAAAATTACATTATTCTGTCTAGATACTATGAGCAAGAACAATGATACAGATTTTAAAATCCCAAATAAATGCAACTATTTATCCAAACATAATTATACATATACATAGGTACACCAACAACCACATTCCTAGGGAAAATGTACTCCCCTCCAGCTTCAGGCTTGCATCAATAGGGCTTTTCTCCTTTCAGCTTGCCTCAACTTTCAACAGTTTTGTCTTCAGCAGCCCTGTGAGACAAAAACTGCATATACATATAACAACCAATTGACAATAAGGATGTTGTTTGAATACTTTCACTTATTTAATTTGAATTATTAATGCTAATTGTATCTAGTTTCACATGATTATTCTCTCTTTAAATACAGGTAGCAGGACTCCAGTTCATTTTCCTCATCACCACTGCAGCTGCTAGTCTGGGTCCTACAAACCACAGTGGAGTGTGCAGAAAGCTTTTCTCACTAGTGCTATTAGCAGAAAGCTGCAAATCTCCACCCACTAATATTTCCTGTCAGTACTCACAGCTTCAGTCCTAAACCAAGAAGGGTCAATTGCTAGAATAATCCCTCAGTTCAGAGATTAAAGCCCTGACAACGTAATTCCATTGCTATACAACTTCCACATGGGGAAGGAAAGAACCTTTTGGCAGAGACCAAGCACTTTCCAGAGTAAAAATGTCATTGTTTACTTCTTCCCTTTCAACTCCAGGCAGAGTTACCAAGCCTGCTATGCTTGGACAATTGCCTGGTGGTTTGATCAGCCTGAGACAAGCAGGAGGCGCTTGAAAGCTCATCCAGATCCGTTTGTGATACCACAGTTTATTTTCTATGTAAAGAACAATTGACAGTTACTTCAGTTGATTTTTTGAGGTTTTTATATTATCTTTTGAACTTTTTTCCTCCAGCAGTGCAACTAGAGGAGAAAATACGAAAGTTGTTCTTTCTGCTATGGCAAAGACTCAGATGCACAATATTTGGCCTAGCTATAGTTCCAAAATATCTTAATGTGGACATAGCTTTTACTGGCAAAAGAATACTAGCTAATGTCACAGTTTGCTGAATTAGGCTGAGCAGTTTTTCAATTATTTATACTTTTTCCATTTCTACAAGATTTCAGCTGTCCAACAATTTTCCTGACTCAAGTGTCCTTTAAATAAATATGGTCCTCAGTTACAAAATAGAAATCCGATGTCAGGCCCAGATCCAGAGTAAAATTTACACCATTTAAAGTCACTTCCTAAAAAGATGGCAGGACAGTGTGAGTACTTATTTAACAGAGTATGCCTGTATCTCCATTTCTTCTTGCAAGTTTTGTGTTAGGATCATTTTATTTGGGGGGGCATAATGATTTTCTCTCATAAAATAAGTATTTCCACATTAGAAATATTTAACTTATCACTCCTGAAACCTTTTAAATTCACCACTGAATACTTTAGATGGATGTGCATTGCCAATTTGCAAAACCAAGAAGATGTTTCCCCATCTTCTCCAATTATATCTTTCAAGTTAAAACATAGGTTCAACAATGATGATCGTTTTTTGACTTTAGATAAAATGTTAGTGAGTGCTGACAATATCCTGAATTTGTGTAAATAGTTTGCACTTTTATGTGACTTGGCACTGCCTAGAATTTAGAAAGGTGTGTTACAAGAAAAAAGACATGTAACCAACCAAACAAAAGGATTTTTGTCTAAGAGTTTCTCTTTCTTGACAGAGGGGCAAAGAAAGGGAGGATGATCAGGATTTGAGTTGGTCTCTGTAATATAGAGGACTCTTTAAGCTGCTAGAGCCTTCCACTTATAACTTCTGGGTATACACTACATTTATATACTCCTGTTTCTAAGTTGATAAGATGTTTGAGTGGTTTAGAAGAAGGGAAAACAACTGTCAGCTGTGCAAGAGGTTAATTTTTGGTAGACAAGATCTCTTCAACTTTCTTTTAACTAGTCAAATCTTCCAGCCACAGAGCAGTGAAATAGAACTGGTGCAGTCTTGAGACCATGAAACAATCAGAAACAATATCATATGCCACTTCTGAATATTGATATGAATTAATCTCTTTGTTAGGATAAGGCAAAATATGAAATAGGCATCCTTCAGCATCTAGAACATTCAGGCTATTGCAAGAAGAAACTGTAATTCTAGGAACAAAAGGAGCAAACTGGAATTGTACCACAATTTACTGATAGTGGAAGAGTAGGCTTGGGAAGGAAAAGCTCTGCTGTTCATAGAGCAGCTGAAAATGTCTCGAAGTGAGTTAGTTTGAAGTTACTAAACCAAAGTCTTAACCACATCAATGGCAGAAATAGCCAGTTACTGAAAGTGTAGTAGAAGACCTATAATAACAACACAGAATTTATATTCCTAAACACATTCTCCTCCTCAAGAGTGTTTTTGAAAACTCTCTTCCTGTTCTTCTGTTGTCCAAAATACTGTAGTGGTGATAGAGAAACTACGAATGCCAAAAGATTTATGTATTCAAGCCATAACATAATTCCCTTACTATTATGCCCTGACAGTATGGATTATTAAATTTTTGAACATTCTGCAAACATGCACTGAAAGGTTTATTCAATAAAAAAATCAGAAAGATGATCTAAATGATACCTGTCTAAGAGGGCAAGGGGATGGCATATCACCTAACACCACAGTGAATTGGACAGACAGGATCAAAATCTTGATACTAACTTGGGCTTCTTTACATCTCCAGACCTCAATACAGTGAGCCAGCCCTACTAAAATAAATTCAAACATATTTTGGAAAATGCCATTCACAACTTCTCCTTAAATCAGATCACACAAACCAAGCTAAGAATAAGATCCCAATCATCTCTCCCTGCCAAGCCCTGTACTAGCTCTCCAGTCATTACTCATTAGCCGGCATCCCCTTGGTTCAGAGCTGGGAGAGGGTGCAGTTTAACAAAGAGCTTTTACTACAAATGGAAAACCCACAAATTCCCAGAGGCACGTGCAACGTGTGTCTCACAAACCACACCCCTCCTGACTGAGTACACTGCGTTCAAAGGCTCACAATTTCCTCAAACACCACTTCCCCTCAGAGCATGCCAAAATAATAATCCCAGAAAAGCCAACACTCACATGAACTTTTAAACTGTCTTTTTAAAAAGAGCACATTCATTACTACGTTTTTTTGTCTTGCCTACTTGTAATGACTAAAAAAATACTGAATAAAACAAGAATGAAAGAAACCTGACAAACAGGAACTACACTAACTTGATCACAAATTTAAGTACACAAGGTAAAACTGATCACCATTAATACCAAATGGAAAGATTTAATACCTTGATATCTACTTTTATCTACTTAGAGAATATTAGCAATAAAAGTGTCCTTCAGCTTGTGTTCCTCAAAATACAAGTATAAGTTTCAGAAAAAAGAGACAAACTCTAATGCAACAAAATGTGCTGATGACCCAACTACACAAATCAGCAAATAAAGATGGTTGAATGAATAAAAATCATTAATAAAGAGACAACAATGGATATCACTGTGTCTAAGCACTGTATAAAGCACAGAAGGTACAGCTGATGCAGCTGTCTCTTCCCCATTAACCAAACTCAATAAAAAGAACATGGCAGAACTGAAAAGATAAAGAAAAAAACAACAGTTGGCAAAGTTTAGAAGTAGATTCCACATGAAGAAGAAATAAATTTCAAAATAAATGAGTAAATAAGCCAACCAAAAAAAAACAAACCACCCAAAACTTTTCAACAGAGGAAACAGCAGCTGAGGGCTCCTACACTAAAGATATGTGAAGCAGTGGTGGAATAGCAAAGGTGAATGGGAAGCAATTATTTCCTTTCTCCCTAATCACGAGGCCAGAAAGCATTGAAGAAAACTTTTGAGGGCAGAAATGAAATAACCCACTTGTTTCTTTTTTTCTCCTAAAATACTTAGCTAAAATTATAGTATGGGATTCAAAACATAGCATTTATATAACAATTTCTCTCTGCTACTTTCTCCCAGGACATTCACAGAATCGTTGTGTTGTTGCAGCATAAAGAACATTTACAGGCAACATTGTAAGCAAAATATATGCTAATAACAGATTCATTTTCTTAAAGAATCAGACCAAAAATGGTACATTGGTCCTCAGACAGTTATGGTAAGCCAAGTGCTTCAAAATAGTTTTATTCCTTGTGCTGTTCTTCCGTGTTTGATCTGGTTTGAATTCAAGTGTACTGGCAATGGTAATAGTCTTAAATGCACTAATATGTCGTCATCATGTATTCATGCACTAAATAAAAAAATCTGCAGTCTAGGGGGGAAGATGAGTAGATTGAAGGAAATCTCTTTTTACACAAATCTCATTGCTGTTCTGTGTTCACACTTTTAATGGGTTCTAAATAATTCCCCAGAGTAAGAAAGATTAAGATGAAAAATTACAGACAAAATATAGAAAAAAAGTACAATTGTGATTTTAGGGAATATGAACAAAATCAGGAGGATTGTTTTCATACCCTGAAAAACTACACATAGTGTATTTTTACTTTCATATTACAGGGATGGGTAGTGGGATCCAATCCAAAGAAAGCTGTAAGGAAAATCTTAGTGTATCGTATACCTGAACTAGCAAAAAAACCAACCCGACTATTTAAAACAATAGTAATACTGGTAATTTCAGCATAATTTTTCATTGTAAAACTAAAAAAAATGTAACAGCTATATGTGGAATATAAATATCCATAGGTTTGAATGATTTATTTTTTCTGGAAGTTAATTAATTCATATATGTCATCCTTCTCCAAAAGTAATTTCAGTTTTGACAAATGTGCATTCTTAATAGAAAAAAGAAATTTTCCAATATTCACAAGAAAGTCTGGATAAAAGGTAAGAGCACTTCTCATCAAAGAAGGGATAGAAGAATGTAGCTTTAATAAATGCAGTATTTTCTATGGATGATTCACAGAAAAGCAGTGACAGAAGCATAAATAAAATGCAGAGCCTACAGTTGCCTACTGCTACCTACACATGAAATTCTTCAAGGGGGGAAAACACCAATGGAGCCAATTCTTTGATACAAAAGTGGAAAAGCATAACCAGGGTAACAACTTGTACCAGTTATGAAAGATCACACTATACACTGCATTGCTTATGACGCAACATGCTTGTTATAGATGGCAGAGAATTTCCAGAAGACATCATAATTTATTATTTACATAGAAAATAAAGTTACTTAGGGCTAGTTACAAGAACATTTGTCAAAAGTGGATCCCAAATGGAAGTAATTTTGAATTAGCCTGATATTATGAGTTCATCAAAAATAATTGTACTTCATAATTATACTTTAACTCATTCATGAACCATGAAGTTAACATTTCAAAACCACTCATCTATGCAGCAATCAAATAAATAGAAGTGGAATAAAAACTGAAATATGCATACCACCATCTTTCACACTAACTCCTGAACATAATTTTATATAAAAATACCCGTGACTGTATAAAGAATATTTGATTTTAGAGAACATATAGTCAACTACTACAGAGTTACTAACAACTGGATTTGACATGCATAATATTAGTTGATCAAACTACTGAGGACAAGTCAATTCTATATGCATATTATTTTGAAATATCATATACCATTTACACTTTACATTTTCTCTAGACAATCTATTTCATTTCAGCTACTCATTCTTGAAGCATATACTCACAGTTGCAAATTTTGAATTTTCTTCAATCTTATGAGCATTCTCTGTTACTGAGCATCATAAATGTCAAGATGACTGACATGTCTAATTTCCTGATACACATATTCAGTTGAAATATTTGCATTTTTACATCCCCTTTAGACTAAATTAGCCCTGTGAAGGGCCATGGCAGCAGTGGAACCCAGGCTTTACAGAGTAACTGGAAGAATCTACACAAGAAGAAACATGATAACTTTCAGATTACTGGTGGCAGTAATCTGAAAGTGGAGCAGAGCACTTTTTGAGCACAGAGTGAAGAACTTTGCCACTACTAGTGGCAAAGTTCACTCTGTGCTCAAGAAGTACTAACAGTAAATTTCTGAGAAGCAACATGTTACATCATGACAGAGGGAATAGTAAAGATCTGCTCCTGGGAAACTGTGACAAAAGGAAAGAGACAACTCCAGAACAGTGGTAATCCACCAGAGGGATATTTTTGAACACTCCATCTCCCCAGTAAGTAATCATAATAACCCCAAGGCCACGTTGCTTCTAATGTGAACGCAGTTGATACCCACAGCAAAATGTGACCTGCAGCTCCTGATTCTTTCTCAACAACAGAAAAAGAGGTGCTAGGCTATGAGATGACTGTGGACAAGGAAGCAGTGCAAATCATTTAACTCTGAGACATATCTATTTTATTAAAACACCCTTTACTGAGGACTCTGGACACTGAGTCAATCTCCCACCAGGGACAAAGACACAAAGGAAAAGTTCTTGGAGGACACTAAAGTTGTAAAATACAATAAGCTATCTCATGAAGAGTGAAAAAAACTGTGGTTTACAACCATAACATTTTTAAAGAATATTAATTATTGAAGATTGAGGCAATAAAATTAAAGAAAAATAAAAATATATAACGCTCAAATTGCAAAGCATATCTAATAGTACTACAAATAGCCATTGCATTTTTGTATACCTACAGATGCACCAAAATATAATCAATCTAAGCAGACAAATCAATTTCAGGTTTCATTTCAGAACATTTAAGCTTAATACAAAAAACGGCTTTGTCATTGACAAATAGTGTTTATAATCATAACATATGGCCTTACTACAGTGGACAGCACTGTCCAAAAAAATCAAAAGTTAGAACTGACACACGAAGTAATAGAAAAACAGAACAAAGAAGCAGCCTCATCCCAAAGGAAAATTAAGCTTAAAGAAAAAACAGATTAATCTCAACAAAACCAGATACTGATGAAATGAAAATCACAGAAGATTCAGACTGATAAGCAATGCCAATATGAAAGTCAACATCATATCAACATAATTATCATCTGTTGTTTGACCAAATTAAAGAGATCATATACATCCATCTCTCTTTTAGGAATTATTATAAGAACTTTACCTAGTCAAACAGCAAGCCAACTCAACAGAATTCCCCAGGAAAAATTTAATAAATTTTTCTTTTCTTTTGCATTAGTGTCTGCTGTGCATCAATACAATGACTGGTAAAACTAGACACAAACAACAATCAGCTTAACCTAGTTTGGAATTGCAAACATATAATTATATGGGTTTTGAATGGCATGATCTGTAAGAAAGAATAAAACTAAGAAAGCAACTTAATACATTATTTCAGATAATATTTTACAAAATGTTTATCTTTATAGGCCATTGTTTCCAATTGACATTAGAAGTGTATGCAGGCTCGTGTTAAGTTCTGGTCTAAGTACTAAAAACAATTGCACTACATATCAACATCTGTAACAGCTTGCTGGCACCTCCTCAAAATCCGGGCTGGTGCAAGGGGAAAACAATACACAGTCTACTCGTGACTGAAGTGCATTTGTTCAGCAACACTGTAACTACATAAGCCATCCTAGTCAGTACAAAAACAAACAAAATAATTAGCAAAGAGGAGAAAAAAAGCAGTCTGTGGCACCTGTCACTACAATCTCTCAATGCTAATAATTCAGTTCTCTTCTAAATGTTAATTTATTTATCACGCAAACTGATTATTTCACTTCCTATAGAGGAACATACAAATGCTAGCTACATTTTTTTACTACATGTAATTAACTGAGTCCATAGAAAAAGTCAATATACTTCATAGTTTCATACTAAAGATTTAACTTATCATAGAGTGAGAGAGGTCAAATACCTCACTTGACCCATATTACCCTGAAGGAAAATAAGCAGAACTAAAGCATTCAAACATTAGATTTTAGGTCAGCAGTCCAGATTTAGTTAACCAAACCAAACAAAAAAAATTAGAAACCTCAGAAAAACAGAACAAACCAAAATGAAAAATATTCCTCTGTGTCAAACCAGAGACTTTCCGAAGGATTTTTTTTTTTTTTGCAATTTTCCCCAAGAATAATTACAATTTCTACAATTTTCCCAAGTCAAGATCAAAATGATTATCATAATACAAAAAAATGTGGCATTTGATCCACTTGGATAAAGATATAAAACAATATACAATATACTTAAATAGCTAAACTATTAGATAAATATTAGATAAATAGCTAGATCAAGCACAGTCATATTTCAATGTTTGGTCACATGTTAAGTTTAGAAGGTCGGTTGAATTTTCACGATGCAGGACTTTCAGGTTGCTGGTGGAATCTGTCAGAGTACATGGATTAACATATTTTTCCATTAATATGTCTTGCTGAATATGACACTTGCAAGAAGGTACATGTGCATGAAGCTTCACATGACACATGAGAAGATAGAGCAGAGAAGCTGACACAGAAAGAACACATTCAGTATTTAGTATGAACTCTTCCAGAATGTCTGGTGACAGTACTACCTGTTTATTGCCAAGTTTGATGCCCAACTGATTCAGGTGTTTATTTAGCAAAAGCTGCCAACAAAGATATCAACACCATAACAGTAGTTACCTGTGCAGCTTGGAGAGCTGCCCACTGGGAGTGGAACTAGTGCAAACAAGACACAACACAGACTATAAAACAAGGCAGTTTTCAACACAAATTTGTAATTACATGGGGTTTCATGGATGTTAGTGCTATTACAAGGCTGAATGGAATTCCAACACTCCAAGATGCAGTAAAGCAATTGTTAAGAGATAGTGAAAGTTCACCAGATATAAATCAGTAATTGAGGGTATTGAATTAGTCCAGTCTTTAACTTACAGATGTTAATTCTATGCATATACTTCCATATTCTCCGGTTAATGTAATCTCCATATCTATTCATAACATCTCATTTTCTTTCATTAAAATAGATGTAGTTAGCAATGTAGGAACTAGCTGTTGATTAAGTTCTCTGAACATTGTCTCAAAACAGAGTCCACACAAGCACAATACGCAATCCAAGTTCTACATGCCAAAGGGAAAAACAAAAAAGATTACTGCATAGCTTAGCCTGTAGAAAACTGCAAAGGTTAACTCTCAAAAGTTAAAAATCTTTGAGGTCCTAAAGATTCAAGAAGTTTTGACCATGGCTGGCACCATATTAGACTGTGTCAGAGGAGCTAACCAGGACAGTCCTATCTGGAAGTAAACCAGTACCACACAGACAGCTTAGAAAGGAGCAACACATGAGAGAAGCAGAGGAAAAGTTTGCCATTAAATGGTGAGCCAATGAGTCAGAGCTCAGATATTCCATTTTGGGCCAATCTCTCATCTTTCTTGTGGGGCTTATTCCTTAGGGGCTTTTTTCTATCAGTCCAGCATGTGAAGAGAACAAAGTTTAGAGCAGTAAGAACCAGCCATCAAGCCTTGAAACCTTGAGTCCTTCCCAAAAGAAACAAGACCTCTATGTTATTTTAGGATTGCTTTTACAAACAAATGATTTTGCAACTTTCAAAAAACAAAACTCAAAGAGTATACCTTAAAATTTAAAGAAGAAAATATATAGAAAGAATAACGGGTTCATTTGTTCCATCAGTTCTCAAAGAAAATTACTCCAGT
>JAWWMU010000001.1:16717820-16733192 GCA_035048155.1 Cinnycerthia olivascens
TGTGCATAGTTCCCTCTGTCACCAATTCTTTCTCCTATCACAATATTTCCAAATCATTGTGCATCACCATACCATAATTTCCCTGAAAAATGAGCTATTACCTAAAAGATAAAGGTTTTGAAACTATTCGAAAGCAAGTTGGGAAATAGAAAAATATGGCACCTCTTACTCCTTTTGGAGCAGCACATTAAAAACTGCAATCTACAAAGCATGAATATTGCTATCATTCTTATGTGGGTTTGTTTTTTAGTGTCAACATCCATAATTTTCTCTGTCACAGGATGGTCCCAATTCTATTATTCATATATTACTGCCAAAAATATTAAAGGACAGCCACGGTTCAATGTTAAGGCCTTCTTGAGGTGAAGTACAGCATTCCAAAATTCACCCTCAAAAGAATAGGCTAAAATAACATGCAGATTCTATAAAAGAACATCTTTTCCATTGACGCAACTTTACCACCTTAATCCAGCAAAAGGCACCCAATCTGAACAGAAAGAATAAAAGTTATTTCTGCTCCTGCCACCTTTTCCCCTTCATTCCTTTTGTACTTCTAAACTCTGTAGACGAGAGAAGAAATTAAAAAATGAGTTTTCTTTACTTGCAGCTTTGTCAGCATCTTAATCAGGTGACAGCAATATACTGCTTTTGAACCTTTTTTATTTGGTTAAAAGGGAATCCAAAGGTAGGCATTGCTTACATTTGGAGTAAATTTAACCAATTATGATTAAATAAGGAAAAAATGGAGAACATTAAAATCCTTTCTCACCAGATTGTATTTTGTCACCAACATCATACTCTATTTTTAGGTGATAGTGTCATAAGTAAAAATGCTTTTAAGACCTTGATGTTCAAATCTCTTTTTACAGAAGACAGCAGCTGGCTCAGCTCACATGTATTAAGAACATGAGGATGCCAATGTGCAGGTTGTTTTCAGAAACAGCCCAAAGATAAGCAAAAGCTTTAAGAAGATCTTAAAATGACTTGGCTCTTTTACTAGCTTCCCTGTCGACAACTGGAATATTCCAAAAAAAATGATATTAATTAGTGTTATATTATTTGTCAACAGATAAGCTGAAGGAGTTTTTAGAACAGCATAGAAGCAAGCAGGGCCCTTAGGTGTTCCTAACCTTTCCTGGTACTAATCCCCACGGCCTTTTGAAAAATAGGAAAAAAACCCTGACCAGCAAGTTAACTGGATAATATACTTGTTATCTCAGCAACTCACAAAGGTAGTTCTACCATTTTGCCAGAGGTTACAAAGTAAAATGTAAATCTCAACTCTAAATAATCACTAGAACAACAGAATCTGATCCTCCTGTCATCGTGCACATACATCAAAAACTCATCATGCGTCATAGGTATGCCACTAAGTTGGATTTCTGTTGAAGTGACTCTTGCACTATTTATCTTTTAAAGATTCTGCAAACATAGAAAATGTATTCAAGATAGTCAGAGAGCCCTTGCTGTGCTCTGTCACTACCATATTCATGAAGAAAACATGCTACATCATCCTAATTTTAGCAACAGCTGCACTTGCACAATTGTTTCTGCATTACTTCTTGTTAATAAAGCAAGATGGCAGAAGAAGCAGAATCATGATCATCTTCTCAAAGATGAAAGTAGTTGAATCACTACGTTTGGCTCTGATTCCCAGCAGAAAGCCAAATGAGGAAAGTGTCCCAGACAGCACCGAAAATACTGCAATGCTGCCCCTACAGAAGCTCCCTGCAAGCCATGCTGGATCAATTCTTCAGTTTTAGAGCCGTTTTGGAGCGATTATAAACCACATTCAGCTCTTTAAGTGAATGCATTATAGTGTTTTCGGAAGTCTTATTTACAGACAGTATTCTGGCAGTTCTGTTGTCACCGACAGTGACAGAAAGTGGGGTGAAAAGAGCTCCTTGCCCCGGGTGCAGCATCACTGACCGCAGGTGGCGGGGCACAGCTCCATCCAGCGAGCATTCCCGCCCTCTGCAAGCGCGCTGCTCGCACGCATCCCCCACGGGCACGTGCGCCACAATTCCCAGAAACTCATACATATTGTAATGGCTCCTTCCCATAAAACCCTCTCCTGGGTCAGCCCCTTTCATGGTCTCGTTTTGGCTGTGGCTGCATTCCTCAGCCAGATACAAGCCCCTCCGAGGTTCCTTTCTCTCCCTTCTGTCCTTGCTCAGTAAGCAGATCCTGCACAACCTGTTTCTTTGCTAAGAATACACAGATGCAGTAGAACTCATTGTTCTTAGATTAACCCTTTGGCATCAATTCCCCCCCTTGAAAGCTTCTCAAATTCCTTAAGGCCTTTTGATTAGTCTCCACACAGGTTTTATCTACGGTACATATATTCCTGAAAGATTGAGGTCAATCATTTATTGAACACAACCAACAGCAATGCTGATAATTATTACACTTATAATCACAATGGTAATGGTTTCCTGTACCTCAGCCAGCCATCTTTTCAAGGACTGTTCTCCTGTTTCCTGAAGAATTTTTTTGAGCCAATTAGTTTCAGAGGCTCTTCAGATAGCATTGCTGTCAGTAAACTTGCTTTGTTTTGCTGTCTTTGTAGATCTTCTGTTACATTTGGGATGTGTACACTACAATGTTCTCTAGCTAATGTTTAATATCCACAATCCCCTTGTTCTTTGGACAATAATAGATCCAAGATTCTATTTTGTAATATCATTTTAGTATCTATTTAAAACCTGGAATCCCCTTCCTGTGGCTTTGGATAGTTTCTTTACTTACAAAGTTCCTCTGTTCTTACATTAGTCAGATTATCATATTGAATCAAGATTGACAGATTTATGGAGATAATTCCCCAAGGAATATGTTCCTCTTCTGAAACAGGGATAGAGAGGCAGGTTGTAATGTTGGACAGATTACACATTTTACCAAATCCTTGGATTAAAGTCAATATTATAGTTTCATCAATATCTCCACCTAAAGACAAAATTATTCTCATAAACATTAGTCTATACATTCTGCTGTTCATTTAAAATTTTCTGAAATTTTCAGTTGCAGGGGTCTGGTGTTTTCCACTGCCCACTCTGTGTCAGGAGCCCTCTTAATTTGGGTGCAATGTATCCAGGAGTTAATTCCTTTTACTTTCACAGCAATTCTTGTAGTCAACAGAACCAGATAAGGTCCTTCCCAATGCTACTGAAGTGGCTCAGATTTCCAGGTCTTGATGTATACGTGATCCCTGGGCTGAAATCAATGAACCAGAGTGTGTAGGGTTAAGAGGTTCTGAGAGAATGATAAATCTTTTAAGTTAATTCAAGGATTTTCCTAATGAAATTAAAGATCCTACTTCCTGATTCCCAATTTGTTCCTGGGACCCAGGGAAGATTGTAATGGTCTCCCAAACAAAAACTCATACTGGCTCACCTTCAGGTTAGTTCAGATCTGTACTCGAATATATTACAAGGCCAGTGGTAAAACCTGTGGCCATTTCAAGAAAGTCTCCTGAAACATTTTGCTACTGTGTCCTTGTAAGGTTTGATTCATCTGTTCAACTCTACCATTAGATTGCAGTCTCCATGGACCATGTAAATCCCAACTAATACCCGATTTCTTGCTAAGTTGCTGTTACACTTAGATATAGAATGGGGTCCCCAATCAGTTAACATCCAAACCTGGGTTTGATCTCTTTGAGAAGTACCTTGGTGACTTCTGTAACCTTGTTGGTGCAGCAGGGGAAAGCTTCTGGCCACCTGGAAAAGGTATCTACAAATACCAGGAAATACTTGTATCCTTGTTGGCATCACAGCTCATAAAAATTAACTTGGCAGTAACCCCCAGGAGTGTTTACTCTCTTAGTAATCCCTGGAGGTAGTGTTTTTGAATTCAAAGGATTATTTTTAAAACACATTTGGCATTTTTCTGTAACAGACCTGACAATTTTTGTAATACAGACACTCAGTATCTGAGTCCATAGACCAATCGCCATAGCATTGCTTCCCCAGTGGGTTGGCAGACATTTCTCCTTCACAATTTGCAACATCAGTAGTGGTGGGAGTCACCAACCGCCCACCCTCTTTATTCTGGGTTTTGAGCTAAGTAGTTAATTTTGAATCAGCTTGACTATAGCCAGGGCTAACTTCTGGGACTGAAATAACTTTCTTATGTGTTAATGCTAAGGTGCCTGGTTGCACAAACTCTCATGCAGCTTTCTCTGCAAGTCTATTTCCTACATGAATTTGGGAATCCCCACATTGCTGTGCCTTGCCACCAGTGTAGTTTTGCCACTTCTTAAGGTAGTTGGAAAGCATCACAAAGGGACAATATTTCTTGTTTATATTTATTCAGAGATCCCTGTGCTATTAATAGACCTCTTTCCTTCCATATAGCCCAATGGGTATGAACAATGCTAAAAACATATTTTGAGTCAGTCCATATGTTTAGTTTTTTCCTGATGTTCCATTTTTTCCTGCTCTGCCATTTAAAGGCTTTTTGTAGCATTATGAGCTCTGATAGTCAATTCCAGGCACTTTTCATTAGTTTCAGTTGCTAGTAAGATGTCATCAACATACAGCAGGACCATTCCTTTGGAATTCTCCTATTTCCAGGTCTCTAATTCATTTTTCAGTTGGTTATCAAAAGTCACTGGACTTTTTTAAATCATTGTGGTAGCACTGTCCAGGTAAGCTGAGTCTTCTGGCCAGTTTGGGGACTTTCTCACTCAAAGGCAAAAGTATGCTTACTTTGTTTATTGAGAGATATGGAAAAGAAGGAATCCTTCAAAAATATCACTGTAAACCACTGGTGATATTCCATAAGAGCTGTTAACAAGGTGTAAGGATTGGCTTCAAAAGGATGGATGCCCTGGATTGTTTGATTGATCTCGCATAGGTCTTGTACTAACCTGGACTTGTCAATCCCCTTTTTAACTGGCAAAATAGGAGTGTTATATTCTAACTCAAATTCTATCAATAATCCAAATACCCTGAAATTTTCTATTAGACTCTCAATTCTCCTTCTAATTTTAACATACATTGTTTCTGCCTTAAGAGTTTTGATCCAGGTCTTAAGGTAGTGCTTACAGGCTTGCCAGAACTGCCTGGTGCTCTGCCAGCCCAAACCAAGGATGATGTTTCTGCATTTTCTATAGCTTCTGGTATTCCTTCACAATTGTCTGGTTCCAGTGTTCCCTACAACATAAAATCCCTTGCCTCGACGGCTTTAGTCTTGTGTACCAATAATTGTATTTTTCCATCTTCAAATACAATCTGAGCCTCCAACATACAGCTCTCTTCCTAAAAGAAGAAGCAGACACTCAGGCATATATAAAAACTGGTGTGTTATCCACTGTTTGCTAAATTTAAAGTTAATGAGGTTAAAGAATATTTGTTTTTCCACTTTCTCAGTTGCACCAATAACATTTACAGTTTCTTGGCTTAATTTTTCCTGGTCAGTATTTAACATTGAATAAGTATCCCTGGTATTCCTTAGAAGTCCATTTTCTGTTTCTATTCTTT
Source organism: Cinnycerthia olivascens (assembly GCA_035048155.1). Lineage (NCBI taxonomy): Eukaryota > Metazoa > Chordata > Aves > Passeriformes > Certhiidae > Cinnycerthia > Cinnycerthia olivascens. The sequence continues at coordinate 16,723,301 of JAWWMU010000001.1, forward strand.
TCCCTCCTTCTCCTTTTTCCTCTTCCACTCAGACACACAGCACACACAGTGCAGAGAGAGCACACTCACTGTACACAAGACTAGCACGAGACAGCATCAGCTGTTAAATGTTCACCTTCAAACATCTTTCAGCCTTGCAAAATACAATCTAGAGGTGAACTTCTGGGTGTTCCTCCATCTGGAGCCTGCAATGAAAATTCTAAACCCATACCAAATCTTGCAATCACTAGGACTGAAACAAGAGGGCACTTCACACCCACAGATGCAATTTCAGCCATGCACACAGAAATCAAAGCACAGTCGACAGCACACAGCCTGGCTGCTGCAAAACCCCCAGAGATGTTCAGCCACATATTGATAAACAAGCAAACAAGCTGTTGCAGTGTGATGTCATAGTTTGTCTCAGATACCCCAGACCCCTGCCAGGTTTGTCAATCATTCCTCCTTTCCACATCCTGAACCCTGATGAGTGCTGCCCGTCAACCCTGGAATTCCAGAAGGGTGTCAAGTGGTTTGCAGAATTCAAAAGATGCTTCCCACCCCTGGAAAGTCATTGGGCCATCCAAGTGTCCTCTGTCCCTTAGGACTTCCCCCCCCACCTGGTTGATGTCACCTGTGTTCCTTCCCTCCCCCTCTCCTCTGCTTAAAAGAGTTCGCCTGCCATGCAGTTGGGGTTCTGGTGGAGCAGTTGCTGGATTCACAGGCCTTTGGGCCAGGAATAAAACTCTGAATCAAAACCCTCCATCAGAACTGACTCCTTTCCTTCACCTATGCTTTAAAGCCTCTCAGTCAAAGGTAAACCTGAGCCTTTGCATGCCTGGACTTGTCTCCAAGCCCTCAGCTGTAACATCCAGCGAGCCTGAGGAACCACTGGGGTGAAAACACCAGTGCTGCCAGATAAGCAAACAGCAAGGGCCAGCCAGCACAGGCACAACCATCAGATAATATTGAATTTTAGTCCAATAACGAGCATTGCTTCGTGGCTGTCCCTGTGTCAATCCTACGTGCTGGCAAACCCAAATCAACATACAACTCACTCCCATACACACACACTCCCAGAACCCAAAAAGGCCTCAGAGCATCTGAGCAAACTCCACCACAAACCATGGAATGGCATGAACCATTAGGAAGAGAACACAGCAATCACTTCAGACAGGGACCCCATGGTGGTCTCTGGGCTGTAGCGGGGCAGCACTGCTGCCCAGACCCTGCAGCCTGGGGCAAGGGAAGCTGCGTTTGGACTCCTGAACTTTAGGGTACTAGAGCAAGTGTGTACCCACAAAGTCTATTGCAGAACCCAGATAACCTGAACTTCTTAACTTGGGAGGAAAATGACAGGTTTGAGGGGGAAATATGTGCTAGGCCATTGGAGAAGGCTGTACCTGGCTAGCCAATGGGGCAGTATACGGCTGGGTGTTTAGGGTAAAAGGAGGCTGCATCCTCCAAAACCTGGAGAGGGAAACCCCACAGGGTTATGCCCCAGCAGACTCTCTCCCCCTCCTTGAACAAAGGTGCAGGAGTCCGGTGTCTCTTTTGTGAACAATAGCTGTTCGTAGCATGATTTTTCACACCACAGTTTCATATTATGAGATTATATATAATATCATTTAATAATAGTATGGATATATTATTATTATTATTTCATAATTATGTGCAAAAAGCATTGTTAAAAGGTATTTTAGTATGCAGATAGTGTGCAATTATCACTAGTATTACCTACAGGTGTTAGCACATAGGTAAAATGCTGTAGCTGTGGTGCTATTCACGGTGCTCAGCCCGGCCGCGGTGCCTGAGCTGCTGCTCCCTATGGCCCCGGAGCCTGCGGGATGCGCTTGGATCGGGGATGCCGAGGCTGCTCGGCCCCAGAGCCCGCCCTCAGTGGGGACTGTCCCTGACCCAGCGCGGCAGCCGGGCTGAGACTGCCTGGGGAGTGTGCCTTGGGCTCGGGGCTGGGCATTCCCAAGCACAGGGTGTGCAGGTCTCCGGTTCTGAGGACACCACGCTCATGTCCCAGCTTTGTGTGTGTAACAATTCTGTTTGAAAAATCATCGAACCTGCAGTAATGGGGTAGGGACTTAAGCATCTGCAGTGAACAGTCTGGACTGGACATTGGAAAAAGATTCTTCACACAGAGACGGGTCACTGGGATGGGCTACCCAGGGAAGTGGTCACAGCACCAAACCTGTCAGAATTCAAGCTGTGTCTAGCCAACACTCTTAGACATATTGATGCCTTCTGGAGGCTAACCTGGAACAGAGACTAGCCAGAGCAAGAGGATAAAGCAGGGGTTTATTGAAAGGCCTCAATGGGCACACCTGGGCCACACAAGGATCCAGCTGGACCACACCCAAGATTCCCGAAAATGATCACAAAATGGACACCCGATCACCTGGTCCCACACTTTTAAAGGTTCTGGTCCATTAGCATATTAGAATCAATCTTCCACCCACAGCCTCAGGTTATGAAGCTCCATCCTCCTGGCTTTTTCTTCTCACTTCACTGCTGTTTTCGTTCTTGGGCCTGAAAATTGTCCTTGGTATCGAGCTAGAGAAGGAATTGTTCTGTCTATTTACTCTGTGAAGACAGCTTAGTAATACTTACTATGAAACCTAAAACTACCCACTGAAACAGCACAGAATCAAAAAAATATAAAAGCTAAAACTTAAGGCATCAATATGGTTTGTTTTTAAGTAGTTCTGTGGGGAGTGAGTTGAACTCTATCCTAATGCATTCCAACTGAACTTATTCCATGATTTTATTGGTAGTTCGAATCAAAGACGTTACTCCCCTCTTAAAACAGCATTGAAAAAAAACCCATCACAGCTGTTCCAGTTCCAGTGCTGGATGGTACTGGTGTCACCATAAATTAATAGAGAGGAGCAGATAAACTAGAAGGTAAAGGTCCTTTTGCATAGCTGCCAGGTGTACATTTGGTCTAGCAAAAACATTTTTACCTGCTAGCCTGAGTGCTGATGCTCCATGGAGAACATGATGGGAAGGTGAGCAATAATTGTAAAAGAAATGGTGCCAGAAGAAAACCTGTAGACATTGATACAGTAGCAGGGCAACAATACATACCTATAGTAATACCAAAATCCCTAACTGTTTGTCACTCCAGGCTTTCTTGTTTTAATCTTCAATTAGGGGAAAAAAATCCACATTTAAAAGACCTTGTCTTAGTTGTCAGGCTAGAAACAGTTATGCAGGAGTTTCCTGCTCAAGATTTTCCAATAATGTCACTCACAGAAATGTCATGGCTGTGTGAGGGACAAGTCCTGAGCAGTCAACATTTATTTAGGATTTTAGTAGGTGAAAACTGCTCAGCAGATTGCACCAGCATTACATCTATCTGATGATACTGTGGTAAAGCATCACTGTCCATCCTTTGACTCACATGAATGTGAGTGGTTTGCACCCCTGTGCTGCCTGAATCTCGCTTTTGAAATACACAGGATGCACAGCTGGCATTCATAAAGCAATACGTAAAATGTTTCTTGGTTGCGTGCTTGTAACTTGTCAAACACCCTTAAGTAGCTTACAGTTGAGTCTTACTTACTGAGAATCTTCACTGAAATTAAAGCAGGGATGCCCTGAAGCTCCATTTGTTGGATTTAGATTTGTTGGGGGGTGTTTGGTGTAGGGTTTTTTTTGGTGGTGGGTTTTCTTCTGGCTTGAGGTTTATTGTTAGTTTGTTTTAAATTTTTTAATAGAAGAAAAGAAAGTTGATACATGCAGTGTCTGTATCAACACACAGAATTTTAACTTGAATGCAGGCAAAATGGGAGAATGTTATCTAAGAAAGATGATTTTAAGGGATAAAAACAGGATATGGTAAAGGCAAATGCTTTCTTTTGTGGGGAAAATAGGTTTTGGTAACACATTTAATAGACTGTCCAAAACTCTACATCTCTTGGGCTTAGTACATTTCAAGAAGCTCTAGGAGGAAAAGTTAATGCTTGCTGAAGTATGGCTGAACATTTTTTTTTATTATTATTATGTTTGACTACTTTTGCAAAATTAAGATCAGTGAGAATGAAGGAAATGTTCTTCATTTATTTTAGGAGATCTGAGCTAGCAGAAGACAGAAGCTGCATGAGTAAAAACCTGGAAAAGAATTTGAAGCAACTACTTTTACTTTTAAACTTCTTAGCAGTCCTGGAAACAGAGGCAGTGAGAGCAGTTCGCAGTTATGAGATTTATAACAGCAGCACTGGTGGCACTTCATCCCTTTTCTACATGTGCTGTGAGACGTGAATTTCTGAAGTCTTGGGCCCTGTGGGGAACTAGATACTGTCTGAAGTTTCCCAGTATCCCACTATCTTCAGGTGGAAAGAAGCAGTATTGGTTTGTCTGCTCTTCACATAAGGTCCTAACTCACTAAAACAGATTTTTTGCTTTTGCTCTGGAAGCCTGTGTTCTAATCCCTAATCCTGGGATTAGATTTAGACCTGAAGTGCAAGGCTTCTTGCATCTTCCAGTACTTTTTTTCCACAGGCTTTTAGCTGTGGATACAACAGATGATTAGGATTTATTGTTCTTTTAAGTGGGTTGTGACAGAAGGAATTCTTGTTTCCTTTTATTTTTTATGTTGGGGGTAGTTTTAGTGTGTTTTGTTGTGGGTTTTTGACTGTTGTTATTGTTGCGTTGATGTTAATTTGATGATGATGATCATGAGAGTTACAAGAAAAGATTCCAGAATCTTCAAGGCAGACATCCTAACTGTTACCAGAATGAGGATGTGGAGCAGTCACTGCACTGCTGTGTAATGATGTAGGAACTAGAAGCTACTTTCATCATCATATTGGCCCAGCAATCACATAGAACAGTCACATAGAACTTCTTGGGAAGTAAAGTAAACCTTCGAGTTATCACAGGAAGCAGATCTATGGGTAAGCAGGGCCTTAGCTCAAGTATTACTTGCTTCAAACACATCCTTTTGAAATAATGACAAGGTTAGCAGAGGATGTATTTTTTTAAGCTGTCTGTTATTTAATCAGGGGTTTATATGTTGCCATACTGAATATGGTTACTGAATTTCAGTTTCTTGCATGAAAATCTGTAGCACTTCCCAGAATGACCCAGGCTGACTGCAGGAAGAATTCCTTGCAATATAGCTTTTTGTCCAGCCATTGCTGGTCACTCTAACTGAGAGAAAAATGTTGGGGGCCAGTCAGGACTAGAAGCTGGGCTTTGCTTGCATAGGGTAAAATTCTCTGAATGGTTATTGCTTGTGTGGCCACCAGACACTCACTTTCTTCTGTGCTTTCAGCTGCCTCTAAAAGCACACTGATAAATGTTTTCATAGCTAATGGAAAGCACACACCCTAAAAATAGGTACTGGAAAGCACACATCCCAAAAACAGGTGCTCAAAGAAAAAGGGAGAAAAAATGGCAATAGGATGTGCTCTTTTTGCTCATGCTGCTGGAAGCTGGGAAGATGTTACTCGCGTTCCAGCAGCTCACATTTTCTACCTTTTTGGTCTAGGAGACAGGTACCACTCAAGTTGCCATGCCAGCACTTACATTGCAGTGAACCCTTGTCATTTACACTTGTGCAGGTTTGCTCACATCTCGTGTTCAAGTCCAGCATGCCAGCTCTCATCTTTCCTCCCACATACATTCACCCCCTGCTATAATCAGCTTAGCAGCTACAGGATTTTTTTTACCCTAAATGTTGATTTGATCCCTGTCAGCATAAATGGAATAAATTAGACTGACTGCATGCAGCTCCACAACTGGAATGAATTCTTTCCTTCCTGCACTTTTAAGGAAAAACAGCATATGGGGGAGTAGGAGGCCCCTAGCTAATGGAAAGTATATATTGCAAAAATCCTAAACTCACCTTCCTTCTAAAAGATTAGAGTGTCATTTGGAGTAATGAGGAGCTCATGTTCTTTCTGTGATTTAGGCATCTCTTCTTTTTTAGTATATACATTTGCTCTTTACAGGTTTTCCAGTTCTAGGTAGCAAAATTTGATTTTTGGAGGCCTCCTTTTTTTGATATCCCAATTAAAAAAATCAAGACCATGAACTAATCATGATTAAAAGGAAGTTAGTTTGAACTTTTCCTGTCTGTTTTAGGATCTAAGGACATATCCTCTTCAAGATGTGAAAAATTTGCTATCTAGTAAAATTACATGAGGAGTAGGGAAAACAAGTAGACTTTACATTTAATGTTTATATCAAGCCAGTTGCTACCATTTGCTTGCAAAAGGATGCTATTTTTAGTTTTTAAAAAGAAACCAAGCAGACGGAACTCCTGCATGGTGGCAAAAGGGTTATGCCCAGCTGCAAAATGGTGAACAGCTTTCTCTGCTTTCTAGCAGAATTCACATGATCAGTTAGTGGTGTGCAATTTCCAACCAGAATTTTTCTGTTGTGGAGTTTAGTAGAAGGTGGCAAATTTTCCTAACCTAGTTGTAGTTATATCTTGGAAATATATTTCTCTCCCCAAAGACATCAGTAGAGGACCAAGACACACATATTTTCCTCTATAATTAACATCTTTTCTGTGAAACTGTAAATACATGGCTGTTTTCTAAAGATGTATTGAATTATTTGAACACCTAGTCTTGTAGAGTACCATGGCATGTCTTTAAGACAATAATAATAATAATAATAATGATGAAATAATAGGGTGGGCAACAGCAAAGTTTAGGGACTTTCTTCTTTCCACTCTTCATTGTGGATAATTATTATACAAATGAATTAAATGAATACTGCATCTCCACTTTTCTCTTGGAAATTGGCTTTTCCTCCCATATTTGACATAACATTTATTTAAATTTTTCTTGAAAATTATCATTGAAGTCTTCTGTAGTAATTTGGGATAGCAATCTAGAGGTAACAGTCTAGTCTGTGCCCTGTCCTTAAGAGAGTATGTATTGACCACTTCCCTGAAATTTCCTTCTCTATTGTCCCATACTGGTGCTTTCTTCTAATTAAAAAATAATTTAAAAACTAATTAAAATAGTGTACTCATTCTTTGAAGTGCAGATGCCTTTTCTCATGCATCTCTAGTGGATGATGTTAACAATAATATAATGAAAATGGCGAGTGACAAAGAGATGGGACTTCAGCTAGGTGCTGGCATGGAAGCCGATTTATTGATCACACAGTCTCATCTTTTATACCTTTAGGCATGAGCTAAACATAGATCCACAGCTTAAGCAATAATTACCATAATAACCATATCTATTTTTTAATTACATTGCTTCGTTCTACCTATGCACTGCCTCATACAAATATGTAAGGTATTGCAAACTAAGCATTCTTTTCAAAATCCCACTTGCCTCTGCCAAGGCTTAGGCCTGCTTACTCTTAGCATTACTTTTGCCAAGGTTTGCAGCCTACCAAGCTTAGCATATCTATTTCTGTGATGAGTTCAGCTGTGCTTTCAGTTCTGCTTCCTAGCTGTGTTACCACATCATAAGACTTTTAATTATAATTATCTTTTGTATAAGTATAAAAGTAAATTACTTGGAAAGGCATGAGTGAAAAAAATTCTCAGTGAAGTACCAGCCCAGAAATTCCAGCAGAATGTGCTGTAGGTTAAATACATTTGAGAGTGAGGGAGTGGAAGCAGTGTTGGAAAGGCAGGTGAGTGTTTCCCTGTGATCCAAAATGTGGTCAGATAGTGAGACAGAGCCTGCATACGTCTCAAAAAATTCTCAGCGAATATAATTAATTGTTAAATTTGGTAGCTGTAGAATCATTTTATTGATTTGAAGCCATCACATTTTATTATTCAGCCTGAAGTAATAGAATACATTGATGCCAGCAAGACATTTACATTTAACCTCTTTATTCAAGGTTACCCTGTTTTAGTCTTCGACTAAACTGTAAAGTAGATATTGATAAGAAGGAGGAGTCTTTTTCACTTCAGTTACTTTATTGACTCTTTCCAGTTCGTGTGATTGATTTGCACAGAGCAACTTTAATTAATTTCAGATGGAAAATTTTTCTGTCAATAACACCAAGGTACTCTTATTACTGCAAAATACCTCACTTTCACAAATATCGATCCATATTTGTCTGCTGCCTGCCTAATAGCCAACAGGGGTCATTCCTGTATGCTAAACTGGTGTACACTATATCAGTCTTGTTGTAGAAGTCTTTTAGGTCTTCTGAACTATGTTTGGGTATGAGTCTGTTATCTTTCCCTTTTGTCCCAAAGCACAAAAGGTGAAAAGAAAATAGCATGAGACTTTCTAAAGAGAACTCATGGGGAAGGCTCAAGTTAACCTCCTTTAAAATCAGGAAGCTGTAGTATAGCCACAAAAACACATACACATCCTCATACCTAAGAAGACAAAGCAAATGCCCACTTTAAATCCATTCTTTAAAGTTCACTATTGAAAGAAGTCTCCTATACTTTATGAGCAACCAGAAAGAAGGTGTTGCTGGAAAGGCATCAGCTGATTAACTAGCATTCAGGTTGGTTGCATTCCAGAATGTCCTATAGTCTCTCTGTTGCTTAGTCAGACGGCAGTCTATTTTTGTAGACTCGCTGGTTTGTTGCCAAATGGGATAAAGGGACTCATCTGACTGACAGGAAAGCTTAAATTTTTTCAAGATTGTCAGTAAAGAAGTCTTGTAGTAAGAGGAAAGCTTGCAATATGCCATTTGCCAAAGACAGGGCTGACAGGAGGTAAGACTATTAAATAAATGGATCAGCTTTCTTTACTCAGAAGCTGTGCAGGAATGATAGACCATCTGCTCTCCTAATTGTCCTTAAAGGATAAATGAAAATTGAAGAGAAGTTTAGCCAGGTTTTCTCCTTCATTCTTTCTAATGAGCCCTCATGCTGCTAGCTCAGCATGCAATTTTAATTTAAGACAACTTACTCATTATGCCACTTGACAGCTGGTGAGACCCTGACACTGTGATTAGTGAGACAAGAAGTAAACCATGTGAATTCAGAGAATTTTCTACATATAATTTGGAAGAGAGGTAATAAATGTTTAATAGATTATACCATCTTTCATGAATCTTTATTTGTCCTGCAGAGTTAGGGTTTGAGGTGTTTCTTTGCTTTGTTTTTCTGTCTATTTTTTGCAAGATTTAATGGCTTTTGTTGGGTTTTCATTTTACTGTTTTACTATGCTTCATTTGTACAGCTCATGTGTGAACCTTCCTCAAGTGCTTCATTGTCCTCCTCAGCACCCAAATGAGGCACTAACAATATCCTTGTCTAACTATTAGAGAAGAACAACTAATAGATTGAGGAAAAGGCATACAGATCTCTATTGTTTGATCTACCATTAGTCTGAGAAAGCTGAGTACTTCTCGTGGTTCTATTGAAGAGGAAGTAGATGCTCCAGACTTCCAGATATTTAGTAACTTAGCAGTTTGCTTAGAGTATAGAAACCTTGTGACAGCTAGGAATGTGGCCCAGAGCAGAAGAAATAGAACATGATTCTGTAAACTAAATGTACAAGGCCAGACGTAATTTCAGAATATGAGAATGGTGTGTTTATTGCTATATAAAATACAGGAAATGGGATATTCTTCTCTGTGTTATTAAAAGGAAGTTAAATTTGCTTTTCTTAGCTTCGTGAGTTTGGATTGGTGGGATTTTTTAAGTAAGCAGCACTCATTGGATACATCTGTTGGGTAGATTTCCTACTAGGAAAGCATGTCTGTGGGGTTGGGAAATCACCCCAATCATTGAAAGTGTTTCAAAAAGGAAGACTGGGAAATCTCCACAAACAGTTGAGATTAGAAAATAGAAAGAGTTTGAAAACAGATTGAAAATAGAAAGAGTTTTCTATTGGAGGTAGTACAGAGAGTGGGACAGCAAATGGTGGTGGCAGTAAATGGGATGGGATGGGATGGGATGGGATGGGATGGGATGGGATGGGATGGGATGGGATGGGATGGGATGGGATGG
>JAWWMU010000001.1:16733292-16744202 GCA_035048155.1 Cinnycerthia olivascens
GATGGGATGGGATGGGATGGGATGGGATGGGATGGGATGGGATGGGATGGGATGGGATGGGATGGGATGGGATAGCAGTACAGTGGGAGACGAGGTAAGTATGTTTCTGGAGGCAGAGGATGAGTCCTGGTAGAGCTCCCAGGCTAACGAGGATGACTGCTCAGTGAAGGAAGTGTAATTGAAACTACTGCTTAGGGTAACTATCTAAATAGTGCTACACTGAATAGCTCTGAGGAAATGTGATGAGTATAGAAAGGCCAGTGGTGATGGGGCTGAAAGAAGAAATATCAGGCTGATAAGAGAGATGAGATTCTATAGGTATTACAAAGAAAGAAGTAGCAGGCACAGGCTGGAGATGAGACACAGAAAAAATGCTGTGGTCAGTGTTACAAGTGTGATATCTTTACAGAAGAAGAATCCAAGATTACTTTTGACTGCATTGTATTTAAAACAATTGCAGAATGTCTGGAAAAAATAAAAAGTGAAACTCAGATCAGGATCCAGGAGTCGATAAAAGATGAATCAAAACCTTTTTCCTTTGAGAACAGTTTGTGAAATTCACATTTGAGTAGTGTAAGTAGGCACAATTTTTGAGGGAAAAAAACCCCTTAGGATCTAACAGAGATAAGAATCTGAGTCACTGAGAAAACTTCTCGCAGAATGTGCATGCATTAACTTTCAAAAGCTTTGTTCCCTTTGGTGCTGGTTTCCATCTTTGTTTCAGAAAACAGGACAGTGCAAACTTGCTGGCTGGGGTGTGTGTACAAAGTTATGATTTTTTAATGGGTATTACACAAATATCCTGATTTTTATGCAAAGTAAACCCAGTCTCATGTAAGTGTTTCTGTACCCTGAGGCTCACCTGTACCATGGTAGCTGTGTACAGAATGTAAAGCAGAATTGCCAAAAGCAGATGAGGACAGATGGTGATGGCTGAAGCGGTGTATCAGCTGTGTGTGGTCAGCTCAGTCAGGGAGGGGTGTAGATGAGGACAAGGATGAAGTCCATGCTCATGCTAAAAAGTATTGCTGTCAGATGTCTTTAAGAGTGGCCACCACATTTCTCTCTTGGAAGTGAAGCTGAAGTGTCCCATTTTAGAAAGCGGAGGGGAAGAGTATTTGGGTTTGAGGACTCAAAGTGGAAGTGAGTCAAGAATCTGAGCAACCCCCTCAGAACCACTGTGTACTTCAACCTGAGTACTTCTCATTTTTTGTCCAGTTCTTCTAAGTTTATGGTCAGGTCATAGGAAATTGTTAATTGTCTTTGTATGTAAGATGAAGATGCCTCCAGTTTCAGACAGCTTGTCTTATTACAGGTGTGTGTATATATATATATTTATATATATGTATATATAACAGCAAAACAGACATATTTTAGTCCTTATTTTCAATTATTAGCTCATGATGTTGAACTTAGGGCATAACAATCTGATCAAAGAAAGGCAATGGTGTATAAGGGGACAAGAAAGTCTTGTTTAAAGTTGAGACACCTGAGATAGCACATGAGAAAATCAGATGCCATTCAGTGTGCAACACTCCTTCAGTCCTACTTTATGACAGGAGAAAATGAAAGATTATACTAGATTATACTCATACCATAAGAAATGCAGCTAAGAAGTGGGAGAAGCTGAGAAAATTAAAGGAGCAAAAAATCAGAAACTGGGGTGGGGAAAATGGTAAGAAATAGATAATATATTCTTAGCACACCCTTTTTTCTCTGAGTGTTTTCTGGTACATCTAATAACATTGATGTCTGCTGCAATAGATGTATGTAATTTTTTAAAAAATCTACATTTGATATTTTATTTTACTTATTTATTTATTCCCCCTCCACACTTGAAGATTGATTTAAAAGGATTAACAAGGCATAGCAGGGTTGTTCACAGGCTGAGTCTTGTTCTGACAGCGAGGAAGCTTGCTGATTACAAAGTTAGAGGCAGTTTTCCTTGTGTATTACTGCAAATGTAAATCCAGTGACTAGCACCTTGGTCTGAACTCTGGGTTCAGGCTCACCCAGAAGAATATTACTGCATCCATGGTTATGATGATGCATGCTCCAACATGGACTATAAGGCTTCTGAGAGTTTACTACAGGGGTCTTTGCAATGTGCAGGTGCACCAATCATGAATTCTCAGTGGATTTTCTGAGCACTTCTCTGGCTTTTGGAAAGCATGGTCCCAGAGGAGCTGCAAATTGTAGGAAGCCACTGGTAGCTTAGATTCTGTTTGTGAATTGGACTCCTTACCAAACCTCTTGAGGCCTTTGCCCTGGTTTTACACAGCATCCAATAGGACACTTGGTTTGCCTTGCAAATGCCATTGCGCTGTTGTTTGAGCTGGTTTTGTGGGGATGACAGTGAGTCTCTGGTACATCTTGTCTTTCCGGTTTACCTTTTGTTAGAACAGCACGAGCTTATGTTGATGTTTTGTGGTCCATTTCAAAGAAAACTTTGTCCCTTTATCTCTTTTCTAGGACTCCATCCAGTTTCAGCCAGCTTGTAATTGTATTGAAAGATGTGTTAAATTGTTGTTTTTTGGTTCTGGTTTTGTATTTATGTTGTTGTTATTTTTCTCCTGGAAAACTTGCCAGAGTAAGTTTAGAAAAGAAGAATGGCTTCTTCTTAAGGAAGCCATTCGTTTTGATGAGAGACAGGAAACTTGTCAGGACTATGGAAAAGCAAGGTTCAAACCAAGCAGTCTTTCCTTCTGTCCGTGCCACAAATACATAGAAGAATCTGAAGGACAAAGGATGTGGATTGAAATCTTACATGGACAAGTGTTAAGAAAATCCTAAACTGGGTTGTCTTTCTAGCAGGCCATGCAGATATGGCAGGCATCTGGGCCTATGCACTTTCTGGTTCTTGAAATTCTCGAATTTCATTCTTCATGCATTGAACTTCATTTTTAGAAGAGCACCCCTTGTAACTTTGTACATTCACTCACCCAGGAATTCCACTGTGGCTCAGCAGCTGTATAATTAATAGCATCCAAGAGCTGGAAGGGAGAAGTCATTACAGAGAATGAGGTTCACACTGTGTTTAAACCAGGGTCTGGAGCTTTGTCACTTTGAAGTACTGCAGACTGTTCTCTGTTGTACAGGACTACTTTAGGCTCCAAATATTTGGTGAGTAAGTAGTGACTGATACTTTATTTTAATATGTGTGTATTTCTCAGAGTAAGGATAAAAGCCCAAAGATACCTGGAAAAGTTTAGTAGGTACATGAAAATGTTCCCTGGGGAGCCCTGCCAGACAGTGTATCCAGACACAGGTGGTCAGACCAGGGAGTTGATGTGACTGAAGTATGAAAAGACACAATATGATTTGTAAGATGGTGTTTCTGGCAGATCTTAATCCCTCTTAGTTATTTATATCTTTGTCTTACTTGGCGTGTGTTAATCATCCTGGTAAAACAGGCAAAGGTGGAAGAATAGAAAGTCTCCAGTTTGCATTGTCGTGCCTTTGATCAGTGGTGTTTAAAGCGTACATGAGGTAATGAAATAAGAACCTTTATTTGGGGGTTTTTTTATTAAGAGGCTGCAAAACAACCAGTGCAGATTTGCCAAGGAAACTTAAGAGATTTCTCTGATGCGATTTGTGTTCCTGGTGCTTACATGATGTGAAAGTAGCTGCATTCAGCCTTAGCCAAAAGCACACTAGTTGCTCTGGGATAAAAATAGAGCTTGAAAGAAGACTAGCAAATGATCATCTGACTACCCCAGTTTCAGGTTATTCAGAGAAGCTCCTGTATGCCACTACGAAAGATTAGATATATTAAACAGCTAGTAACTTCTGCTATATATAAAGTGATTTCCACATTTCCAAGGGATAAATTAGCAGGAAATTTGGGGGACATTTATGTACCTGTTGGTATTAATTTTAAAACTGACAGTAACTGATTGCATGTTTCCTACAATACTAATGATAATATTTCTTTTAGAAAAAAAGCCTTTCTAACACATAGGGAGAAATTGGAGCAAGAGAGAACAAATTTATTAACAAACCAGGTAACTCAAACTTAGATGGTACTCTTGAATAAAAAAAGCATAATGTTCAAAAGAACTCAGGGAGGCATGGAAGCCGATTACTTCAGGCTTCCTTGTTATGGGTGATATGAGAGCTGCTAAATGTGAATTATTGTAAAGTAGCCCTGCTATAGCAGCAATGATTTAAGAAGCTAGATAAAGCTTTTAGAAAAGGAGAATATTGTTACACCTACTGCTTTGTGAGTTTGTGATGGAGGGAGGGAGTAGGTGACATTTTGGGTTGAAAGCCATAAATCATTCTCTTCCCTAAAAAAGGGAATAAAATATGGTAGATCATATTTTAATTTCTGGTATTGGGTGGTAGTATTATTCGGCATTCAGCTGCCTTTACTTCTCAGGCAAATAGACCGGTTATACCGGGGGAAGAGAAGAGTGTTTTACCCCTCTTTGATCTGTCTTCTGAGAAAGCCAGCAAGGCTCCCAGTTATAGTGGTGGATTTTGTGTGTGTGAGATATAAACACCTGTTTATTTTCCATAAAGTAATGTCACCAGATGGTAGAGCTTTTTATCCATGCTGCTCTAGCTGGATTTGTACCAGTAAATTGAAGGTGAAAGGTACCATATGCTACTGTTAATCACCAAAGTATTCATTATTCCTAAAATAATTTTCAACCTTTTAGTGTTAACATCTCCCTTTCATTAATGTCCATACTTATTTTTGTGGGTAATGTTCAGATGAAGTGCAACTTAGAGTATGAGGGGTTTTATGTCAGTGTTCCTGAGATTCAGTGCAGACTAGAAAATCAGTTGTCTTTGGATAGTGATTTGGTAGCTTATGTGAAATCAGTTGGTCATGTCATTGCAGTCTCCAGTGAATATGGACCATCACCAGCAGCCTCAGCAGAGAGGCAAACTGCAGGTAAGTGTGATAACTTGGGAAGTCAGACATGTTCAGGTGGATAATAGCTAATTATTACTTCCAGAAAATGTTCTACTGTGAGCAATGGTGCTTACTGACACTGCTGGCAAGGATCTACTAAACTGGGATGAGACTTTTCTGAGTTCTGGGAGCAGAGCTTATTGAAGATACAGTTAAAGATTGGACCCTAGTGGCTGCGAGGGTAGATGGCAGTTTTGGAGGGAGGTGTGAAGGAAAGGATTAGTGTTGAAGGAGTTTACCTAGATCATAATTTTTTAAGACTGGGCCATGATCAATTCTGGGACACACTTAGGTGTTTGTTCAATGACTGGATGTTCTTCAGCCTAGTAAGTGACCAGGGTGATGTTCAGCCAACTTTCTGCAGAAAGTACCCTGACTAAAACACTGTCTCTAGAAATACCTGGCGGCAGATTTCTCAGTAATGTGTTGATATCTGAGTTAACAGGCTGCTTTTTAAAAGTGATAGGCATAAGATTTCCAGCATGATTTAAAGAAATAATTTCAAAGCAAGTAAAATGTCAAACCTTATGCTGACAGTTGGGCTAAGACTGCATTTATTCAGTCTTCTTTTAAGAAGCAAAGGCTCTACCAGTAGTTGATATCTTCTGCAGAAGAGTCAATCATGAAACCACTTTCTATAATAAGGTGAACTTTCTATAATGAGGTGAACTGTCAGACCCTGAAACCAGAGAACACTTTTGTCTTTGTGGTTCTGTCTACTCAGGAGACACTGGAAAATGTCTGTGTGTCAGCTGCAGTGTTTCCACCCTTGGCAGTGAGCAGTGCTCAGCACCCTTTCAGCCTGTGCCATTTGGAGAACCAGCCAGAAGTGAGCACTCACCAAAGCCAGGGCATCCCTTCTTGGCCAAATTGAACTGCCCTGTCATCACCAGGGAGTGAGCTTGGCCTCCCTACCCATGGGAAGGTGTGGATAGGGGGCTTGCTGAGAGGACACCTGCTGCCAGGGCAGGTGAAAGGACCAGGGTGATGTGGGCTGCCGCATGGGATTATCCTTTCCAGGCCAGCAATTAGCAGCTGCAGCCAACCTGCTTTTCCAGAGCTCAGTTGCTGATCAAGGCAGCAGATCAGCACTGATCAAACCATCACTTGTGTGCTCTGTGAGGTCCCCTAGTCTGGCAGCAACCAGAGCAACCTTATAGTCCGTGTAGAATAGCTTACCCAAGAGAGCAAGTTAGCCTTCACTGTACTTTAGTCTGTGCTACCCTGCACAGGATCTTTATCTCTAGACCATTGCCCTGAACCCAAGCTAAGCTGGCAGTCTTCCCTCTTAGTATGATATCAACTCTTTGTGGTCTGCAACTTTACTGAGCTGACACTTTCTTGGTAGGCTGTGGTTGTTTTGGTCTTCCTCGCTGACGCCCAGGAGAACCCTGTTTGTCTACATGGTATTTTGAAGGCAGCTGCAAATGAGATTTAATCAGTTGGAATCAACCAAAAAACTTTTAACTAAAGTAGGCTGCTCTCAGTTCTTTGTCCAGCCTGTGGAAAGGCCCTATAAACACAGGTGGATGAGACTTCTTTCTGTTTCTACAGTTCATAGACCTGTGTCTGAGCTGTTGTTGCTGACTCAGACTGTAGCCAAGCTTTGTCTTTTGTCTGTTTTGCTCCCCAACTTTTGCTCCTTCCTCCCAGCCTCAAAAGCACTCCAAACTGGGATCCAGTTGATATGGATGTAGAGCAGTTAGAATTTGCTGTTGCTAGTGGGCTGGGCTGCTTCATTAATTTGAACCAAGTTTTGATTAGGCCTTTCCAAGCTGAAGCTCTTTGACACTAACTAGAGGGAAGAAAGCTCAGAGTAGCAGGGTTTTGAGGCAAGCACACTGGAGATAAGCAGATGTCCTGAAATGATCAAATAATCCCAGATGTGTGAGACAGCTGATAGTCTTGGAAAATGCAACCAAAGACAGAGTAAGTAATGGCATTTTGCTGTACCAGTTCTGTTTTTCAGCATTAATTTTATGTGGGATTTTGCATGATATTTCATTTAACCTGGATAAATACTTCTGATTTTCAAATTTGGTCCCTGAATGCATCCTCTGTTTGATGACTGACCTTTGCTAAATTTGAGATTTCCCAGTTCCCAGAGCAGAACAGGGATAGGGCACAACCCATGTATGTCAGGAGGATTAGTTAAATAAATGGTTTAAGAAATGTTCATGAGAGGTTAACACGAGTGTTGGAGAATTGTCATCTTTGGTTTTCTATATTACAGGGCTGAACAGCTCTCTTATTTTTTGTTGGGTTGTTCTGTAGGATTTTTCCCCCATGACCAAGTTTCTTGTGTTATAAAATGACCTGCTTTTTGCACACAAGTAATTCAAGAGTGGGAAGCTTTGTTAAGTGCCTATGAAACTACTGGTGATCACAGCTAATTAGGTTTTGAAATCATGGCAAGGGGTGCTACAGTGCTCCATCAGGAGAGGAACAGTGCATAGCTGAGCAGTTCACAGGCAGATGAGAGTACTTGACAGAAGATGGTTCTTGAATAGGTGCTGAGCAGTGGAGCTGCAGAACCTCTGCTCTAGTGCATCATGCACATCCCTCACTAATATTTCAGAAGTAAAATTTTCCAAGTTACCTCCAAGGATAGATGCACACAGCATACTTAATCCTTCCTCCCTGCTCATCTCTGGGTGTGGCAGCAGCAGGCTGCAGAGGGCCTGACTGGGCAAAATATTCAGAGTTCTCCACTCCCCTTTGCAAAGCAATATTAAGGATAATTACATAAAAGCAGCTTATTGACTTGAAGGTTTATCAAATCATAAAGGTTGTGGGGTGTTTCTCCTCTTCCATATATAGACAAAACCTTTAAAATATAACTTCTTTGTTTTCCTTGTTTTTCCTGACATGACTTTATTGCATTTTTCCAGGCTAAATGATCCCTTTTTTAGAGACTGATTTGGTCTGCCTGCAAACTGCAGACTAGTTCGCTGCTTTGAACTAGCAGAGCAGAACCTTATGAGCAGCTTCTATTTCCTTTCTTTACTTGGCAGATAAGTGAAAAGGTCTCACATGCTTTTCTCTTTGAAAAATGTCCGTGGTGTCATCGATGTTCTTAGAGATAACCCCAAAGCATTTACCATCAACCTTACTCTCAAGTCACATACACGCTTCTGCTTCTGTTAGCTTGGTGTATTCAGAGTTGCATTAGGCATGTCCCATCAGGAGCTATCAGCATAATGCTAAAGGTCAAGCTCTGTGTTTATGAGGCTCCCATTCACACTCCCTGCCAGCCTTGAGAGGACATTCCAGTGTGGGAAAATTTTTCAAAGATGGGTTTTTTTAACAGATATTCCTGTGCTGACTTTAAAAAAGTTGCTGCAGTGGGAAGAGCAAAGTGAAAACACCATATGGAAGAGACCACACTGCCTTCCCACCATGGGTTTGCATCCATGCCTAAGGGGGGGGCAGGTAAAAAGCAAACACTAAAAATAAGCGTGGGAAGATTTTGTTGATTTTTGATATTGCTGTTGTTTCTGGTTGCTTCGATTTAATTTTTTTAATCAAAACTTTAAATAATAAAGGACAAAAAAGGAAAAATAAAAAAAAAAAACTGTGCAGCAGTCTCTGGTTTACTGGAGGACTGCATAAAATGTTCTTTTGGATCCAAACAATCTGATCTTTCCATGTGAAACTAGGGGTGGGAAGAAAAGCCATTGCCTCACTGAGCAGATAATGGGATCTACAAACAGTTCACTGCAGTCAGTTACCTGTATGTCACAGCAGACAAGTCCTGTGCTGCTGCTGGAAGTGTTTGGAACCCCCACCCTTTCTGAGACAAGAGATCACATAATCACTGTGTAATCCTCTTTAGGTGGGGAGGAGTGAATTTCCTCGTAGCTGTCTCCCATGAGTAGATGGAAATCTTTCCCATTTGGGATTGCTTGTAAGCTCACCTCTGAAAATCTATCTCTTCACTTGCTCTCTTTTATCCAGCCATATGCCTGTGTTACTGCATAAAGTTTTGATGTATAGCCATATCCTTTATGCCCATTTTCATTTCTGTTCAAGCTATGTCAGCCTTCCCAGAAAGGCATGGTTTCCCCATCTGGCAATCAGTTGCAGAGATACCACTGCAAGCCTAATTAACACCAACTCTAATTTGTGCTTAATAGATTTTTGAACAACATTTAAACCTACAATGATTCAAGACAGATAGTCGTATTTTGTTGGTTTAGATGTATAAATGAGAGCTGGGGGCAGTGTCCCCTTCTAAAAGTCCAAGCTTTAACTGCAGTTTTCTCCAACTTATATATTTAGTAGAGAAACAAAGTCCTTAGATATACTGATTGAAGAATTGATTTTTAAAACATATTAATTGGCATCTGTCTCACAAAATTCTAGTATTGAGGGTATTTCTCATCTTGAAACAACTAAGAGTTGAAATCTACTTTTGTGTTTAAATAGAAACACAGGAAAACTAAAAGCACAGGCTTAGGACAGCTGTAGCACCTTAGGCAAGATGACATTTTAGTCCTGCAACTGCTGCTGTCTCCCAAGCAGAGCTGCCTGCACTGCTCAGTCTGTGGGTCACCCAGCAAGGAGGGTGAGTAGCAGCACAAAAAAGAGTCCAAGAGGACAGGAACTCAACAAAAAATCCTGGGGGTCATTAATAATATGGAATAGGAGAGCAAATCAGTGGTAAATATGGCAAAACCAAAATATTCCCACTTGGTCTGATGAATAAAAAAAATCCTGGCCCAGGAATAGCTTTGGAATTTTTTTCCAATTGAGAAACCAAAGCAAATGGATCAATGTTACGTAGAATATGATGCAGCTGTTCCCAAACTGGATCAAGTTGTGGAAGGATAAGACAGAAATGGTGCTGGTGTTGTAATACTCTTCAATAGTCTTCTGTGGGTTTTCTACTAATATTCAGAACAGTAACAATGCCCAGACCCATTTCCTGTGCTGTATAGAGTCAGTCTGTGTCTGTCCTATGACGTTTACATATAGAAGATAAATTGGTATTGGTGAATATTTTTGCTCTGTGTTTTGTAGGATGAGATGACTGTCCCTATGCTGGAGCTCTAGCACCTTTTCATGCCTCTCTTCACAGAATCCAAGTGGCAGAGGGCTCAAAGTCCTCTCATACTCCTGCAGTCCTTCAGAATAAGGACAAATTCCAGTAGGCCTGATGAGAAATGTGAATGAAAGTCTTGATTATTACAGGCTTTTTTTATTTTAACATTTAAGCTGTAAGTTCTTAAAACCTAAAAAGTTTATTCATGCACCTCCTTGGTTTGGAAGAGATAGGAGAATGTGTAGTTTCAGCTGTCTCTGAGAACCTGAAAAAGCCTGTTTTCAGGAACTAAACTGTTATCCAGCAGTACAGGGAGCTCACAGTGTGGGGCTTCATGGAACAGAGATTCAGTTACTTGGTATCTGTCCTGGGTTGATGCTGAATTGTATCCCCATTCATCTGTTTAGCTCAGAAATAAGTTTTATACCTTTAAAACTGGATCTGAGAGTGAAAGAGACGTGGTGGAATGTCTAAGGTGGTTGTTTTCTAAACATAAAGATAAGAGTTTTCAGGTTTCCTACACACGGCCTGTGTTGTGGGCAGTGTGTGGAGAGCAGAAGAGAGCTCTCCTTTGCTTTTTGTTAGTTTTTTGGCAAGCTGAGGCAGAGAAGTTCTCTGGACTGTGTTTTTTTTTCTTTTTCTTGGAACTGTTTGAACCTGCTCTGGACTAAAAAGCCAAAAGGGCACCAGGAGCTCAGCCCTTGGCCCACCAGGCCTGGCCTGGGCCCGGCCTTTCCCAGCCCCAGGGGGACCGACAGCAACTGAGCCGAGCTACAGCCCACGGGAGAGACTTTCTGAATTTGGCCTCTCTGCGGAGCAGAGAGAGGTTTTGTTGTTCAGTGTTGTTCCTTTGTTGTGCTAGGGTGTGCTTTGACTGTTAAATAAACAACTTTTTTCCACTTTCCTCCAAGGAAATTTTTTCTGTCCTGAACCAGCTGGGGG
>JAWWMU010000001.1:16744302-16792916 GCA_035048155.1 Cinnycerthia olivascens
TTTTCCACTTTCCTCCAAGGAAATTTTTTCTGTCCTGAACCAGCTGGGGGAAGGGGCGGTTCGGATTCCTTTTCTAGAGGGACTCCATCCAGAGGTTTTTTCCCAAATTTACCCTAAACCAGGACAGTATCTTTTAGCTTCTTGCTAGGCAAGGCTCTGTGCTTTGCAAAAAAGCAAATACAAGACAAGCACACAATTCCTGAAAGACTGATAGCCTTGCAGCTCTGAAAACTTGTTTTCTGTTAGAATTTCCAGCCCTGGTAGAATTCTACCACAGTGGATTGGTGCCCTGAGATTTAAAAGTGAGGCCTTGAGAGATCCAGCCTGGGCTCCTCTGTGTTGGAGATCCTCTGTTAAAGGGGCAGCTGGGAGCATCCTAGGGGACCTCGTTTTCTTCTGTGTTCCCAGCATTGAGGGGAGGCACAGATGCTGATAAGACCTGTCAGCATTTAGTAAACAATACCTGCTTTTTTCCCATGCTCTTAAATTAAGCCAAGTCATTCAAGCCTGTACTTTTTACTTCCAACAAGTGAAAAAGTGCATGCTGACTGATAATAGACTGATAGATTTGTACACAGAGCTGGTTGGGTGGTGGTAGACTTTTCTGTTGTTTTGGGGGTTTGGGAGGGGTTTTTTGTTTGCTTTTTTAGGATACTTTTAGTTCTTTATCTTTGCCTTGGATTGGGAAAGTATCAAAGAAAGTCAATCGTTCATTAAGGTCTTGGCTTTTCGATTAGGGATGAAACATCTCCAGAAGAGTTTACTGAAAACAAAGCACTCAGGTATGTGCTTTTCAGCATTAATTTTCAGACTATAACCTTGCAAGTGTTAATGAACTATATTTGGCACTTTTGTTAGCAAAGAAGTTTAGCAGCTTAGCCAATTCTGTTGAAACAAAACAACTTTCTGATCCTACACACACAAATGCTCATGGCTAAGACACCTTCTCCATGTCAAACTCATAGTCTCTACATGAATGTTATAGAAAAAATATTTTGGAAATAATTTTTTATTGTAGTGAAAAGATGCCATTATGTTCATACGTATACACACACACAAAGAAAATATCACTGTATATTCACTGAAACACCTCACACTTGGTGTGACCATGCCCTGTCTCAGCTTGTGCACAGCAGAATACCTCGAAAACCTCTGTGATCCCAGCTGCCATCCACAGCTGCACCCAGCAGGAGCAGCACCAAATCTCCCAGGGCTGGCAGCTGAGCTGCACAGAAACAAGTCCCAGGCTGCTGCCCAACCTGAGCCCAGCAATCCTCTGCTCTGATCACAGGCCCTGGTGTTAGGGGATGGCTCAGCCCTGCTGCTGCAGGGTCACCAGGAGTGGGCTGTGCCCCCGAAACTCTGGACCAGCTGCTCTGACAGCCCATGGGCCCGTCAGTAGAATGGGGCCTCTGTCTCATAATATCTGGTCACAATGTTCAGCAGCACCATATTATTTCCTGCTGTCTGGCATTATTTGGCGTTCAGTGGTTTATATAAGCATTTCTTTGACAGATGTGTGGCTCTGATATCCATCATCCCCTGCCACTCAAGGCAAGAAGGTACTACACAAATGATCCAGTGAGGTTCTCCAGGACACGTTGAAAAATTTCATTGAAATATTCTGTTGTTTAGCTAAGCTGCCTAAAGACAATCAAGTAATTCTCACTATCACTTAACTCTAGAAAGTATCAGGTGGCTGTTGGCACATGTGGGCCAAGGACTACAGATGTTCCGGAAATAAATCACCTGGCCTTTTTTGCTAGCACAAGCTAATGTGATTGTAATTGGTGCCCTAACCCTGACAGCTGTGTTAATGACAAACAAGAGACCTTGGGTGACTGAACAGAGCCCCAACACAGCTGAGCATATAGTCAGAACTCTCTTCATAACTTGAAGATTAAATTCCATTTCTTTACTTGGAAGTCCCCATTACAATTCACCTATTTCAAAATGCTTTAGGCTGACTTCTGTTTAAGAAATTCTATGCTGATTTCCAATAAACTAAGAATAATTTCAGGTTTTCTCTTCCTCGCAGGAAAGTGCTGACATCTACCAAATGTGAATGGACTTAAGTACCTGATTTTGAAAGGGACCTCATGGCAGGCTATTGCCCAGTTCAGTAATTTCAGATATTAGTTGGCTGAATTCAACACTGAGTAAACACTAAACATGATATAGATATAAAAGAATGGGCACAAATGCCAGTGTAGTATTTAATTATTAAAACTAGTCATCTTTCTATTTCTATTTCAACAACTAAATTCATTATGAAAACAAGTGGGAAGGAAACACACAGCAAATAAATAATGCAATTAACTTACAAAATATGAAAAAAAATGTCTACATACAAAAGAAGTAAAAATCAATGTTAGTCGCTTAAGCTTCACAGAACATTTTTATGATAGAAGCCCTTCTGTGCCCCAGCTTATGTGTCTGCCACAATGAGCTGGAGATCCAACCACCCTGGCTTTACAGACACTGCAGTGTGCTGCAGAAGCACTGTCCTGCCTGGCCAGGGCTCCCTGGGGGGTCACTGACAGGCAGTGGTGATGCTGAATTCCAGGGACAGCCCTCAGGGAGATGCAGGCTCGGTGCTATCCTCCGTTTTGCTAATGCCACGTGGCAAAATGTACATCAGGCATCTGTGCAGCAGAAAAGCTTTTCCAGTGAGGTTTTGTTTGTGCCTGTTTTAAAATTTTGTGAATGCTTTAAAATAATGCTAACATAACTCTAGCGCAATAGTTCTTCCCTACAACTCATTCCTTTGCAAATCAAATATTTCCTTCTGCTAGTGTTTTATACCCATAAAATTGCCACTGGAACCTCCAGTGAGGGGATAAAATGCCAGGCAGGGATTTTCAATGTGTATTTTATTTTGGTTGTGCATGTATCTTGTCTTATCCAAGGAAATTTTTTTTTGCCTTTGTGTTCAAAATTTTTCAGTCCATTTTGAAGTTAAAGAAAAATGAACTTCCATAACCTCTGCCACTTCTGATCACTTCTTAAAAGAGTCACTTTACATGGAAAAGCCAGAAGAAATTGAGATAAACAGACATCTGTACATTTTAACCATTCATTTAGAAAACATCTGTATCCATCCATACAATGTTAAGACTATAAGTAACTTCGCAGTTACATCTGAGCCCATTGCTGGGGCAGCAAGGTGGTTTTATCTCCCACATGCGTTCTATCAGTTTCTTTTTTTCTTAAAGCAGCTTCCTGAAATGAAAAACAGAAAAGCAGTGGTTAAGCTCATCCCTTTCAAACATTGGATTCAAGGCTTACACAAGGCAGCCCTTACTACTTTCCAGCCGTGGAAAATCTAGACGTTGATATTTTTCAAGTTGAAAAAATGAACAACTGACATGGAAAAATGGGAACTGTGGTTCCTTTCAATCAAAAAAAAATATTGCTGAAGATCTGGGAACACAAGTTTTTTGCAAGTGCTTATATTTTTAATAGGATGCCAAGGAACTGTACTACAACATCTTTCAAAGTAACCCAGCAAGTTGTGGTTTGCTGCTTCCTACAGCAGGAAGAGTTCATGCAAGTGTATATGCTAACAACTCAGTCCTTGAGGACCTTCTTCTTGCTTAGCTTTCATCAAAGCACACAGCTCAGATTTATTAATTGTTTAGAATTGTAAAGTTTCTGTTACAGTGTGTGCCCACCATACCAGACAGGACTGCACCAGTGATCAGTCTGGTGTTGGTCAGTTGCCAAATGTGAAGAACTCAAGATAAACGAGTATTTTTGTTTTGGGTTTTCATAATTTCTGTTTTTAAACAAAGGACCAGGCAATGGGAATTACACCAGAAGAATAAGATTCTATCTGTGCTTTCAAGGACCTAAATTGATGTCAGAGCTCTGACACCCATTAACTCCATTAACTCTGGGATTCCTCTTCACTGCTTTTTTTTTTTTTTTTCTGGAACTTCTGGGTATTATTAAATACTGTAAAAGGGTGGAAACTGTTAAAAAATAACATTGAAATCTTAGCTCAAGTGTCCTAGCATTTCTAGAACTTTAAAAAATAATACAGTAATGTAGTTAAGGCCACAGGACAAAATATCAAAGGAGTTAGTTATCCAG
Source organism: Cinnycerthia olivascens (assembly GCA_035048155.1). Taxonomy (NCBI): domain Eukaryota; kingdom Metazoa; phylum Chordata; class Aves; order Passeriformes; family Certhiidae; genus Cinnycerthia; species Cinnycerthia olivascens. The sequence goes on from JAWWMU010000001.1 coordinate 16,748,398, forward strand.
ACAAGACGTTTCACTCACATTTGATGCTGCCTAACAAACTCTGCAAACTGGCGGTCTTTAGCGTAGAGCTCTATAATTCGAATTCTGTCCTGAATTTCCTAGAATGAAACAAACAGAATTTGAAGTACATAATACAAATTGGAATGCTACTGAAATAACTGATCTCTGGGTTTTGGGAAATAAAGCTCCTATGTGTTGCTGTTTCAAAGAGTGGAGCTTGAAACTGGGCACTCCAATGCTAACATTCTTCTTTATTTTATTTATTTTATTATAATTCTTCTAATAAAAAAAAACAAATGAAGCACTTTATTTGAATTCAGTAATACTTAACTTTTAAACCAAAACCAGGGTTTGGACAGAGTGTAGCATTTCAACAGGCTTTAACAAAACCATTTATCTCTCAGAGATACTTTGCCTACCAGCTACATACTGGATTCACACCTCTCACAGTTGCTTAAGGATCTGTGGTTAGTTCTGGGGTGTAAATCCCTTCTCTTTAGCCTTCTAGAGTAAACCTTGGACACTGTGTATGCAGGAAGAAATAAGATGTGACCTAACTTGCAGGTTACAGAAAGACTTTAACTTTAAAACCCATCAGAAAACACCCCAAACAAAGGCACCCTTTGAAAAGGCCTGGGTGTGCCAATTTTTTCACTGTGCAACTAGTCTTACAATAGATAGTTAGCTTTAAAAGGTAAATGTTGTGTCAAGCAATATATCAAACCTCCCCAACTCCCATGAAGTTACTTAAGGGATCAGCTGCTTTATTACATGAAATTTATTACAGGTCAGAACAAAACCATAACTTCCTCTAAAAGCAAGTGGGAAAGCAAGCTTTTCTGTCTTCTTTTAAATAGTTTCAGCAGCTGCAACCTGTTTATCTAGAGCATAGACACTGGGGAAAGATCGGGCCCACCTCTGAGGTTGGAAGTGTGGAATGAGCTTACTGTTTCCATGATCTTTCCCATGCCACTGTGAAAACAAGGTCATTTACCTCCTTAGTAAGCTCACTGTTTTCATAAATGTGCCTGATCTCTTCACTGCTGTAGTCTGTGGATGTCTCTGCACTGGTGGAACTGTAGGACGTTAGCTGCGGATATCTCCGGTAATAATGGCTGTAGCCAGTCGTATCACTTTCATACATGGGGTTGTATTTAACTGCATTCTCAATGGACGAGAGGCTGTCACCCTGCCTGGGGGAGCAATAAACAGACTGTGAGCTCCTCTGCAGCCTGGAAGGGCAGCAGATACACTAAGGAAGCCTGGCATTTGGAGGTGCCTGTACATCCTGTTGCTTGTAAACTGTGTGATATAAGACTTATGACAGAATTATCCTTATTGTAGACGATGTGTTTTAAAATATTAGATGGTGTCACCTACCCCTGGGAGTCCCCAGTACTGCTCTTTGTGTACTGGTCTCGAAGGGTCCTGGCCAAGAAGAAGATGACAGCAGATGCCACAAGAAGGAATCCTGCCACAGAAGCAATTGCAATACCCACAACCAGTGGCTCAGACACGTATTCCTCACAGTGCTCCCCTCTGTACCACCAGTTCTCTCCCACACGGCACCTGCCACAAAGAAACACAGGGAAATTACACACCAGAAAAACCTCTGGTTAATTTATTTAAGTTCCTGTTATGATGTGCCCTCAGTTAAGTCACCCCAATAAATATCTTTGTACTGTCCAATCACTAATTTTCTTTATCTTCATTATTATGAACAATCTTTTTGGAAGATAATTGTGTAACAGTTTGTGTCAAAAGAGACCTTTAAAGGTCATATAGTCCCCTGCAATGAGCAGGGACATCTTCAACTAGATCAGGTTGCTCAGAGCCCATCCAATCCAGGGGTGAGACGTCTACCATCTCTCTGGACAACCAGTTCCAGTGTTTCACCCCCACCACTGTAAAAAATTTCTTCCTTCCATCTAGTCTAAATCTCCCTTCTTTTAGTTTAAAACCATTATGCCTTGTCCTACCACAACAGACTCTGCCAAAGAGTTTGTCCTCGCCTTTCTTATAAGCCCCTTTTAAGTATTGAAAGGCCACAGAAAAGGTCTCCCAGGAGCCTTCTTTTCTCCAGGATGACCTAGCCCAGTCACAGAATTGAATGAAGGCAGGTAAAACAGCAAAAGGGTAATGCATTTTTGGTGGAAAATGCCTGTGCTTTATGAAATTTACGGTGCCCTGTGAGGTGTTAAAACTGGAAGGTGTTTAGACTTGGGCCTTGATTGAGCCTTGCATGTGACATATCAAGACTGCAAAGGTAGAAAGCAGCTGTCTTCATCATCTTGTAATGCACGTGCTAATGAAGGTGTGTTAGCTGAGTAGAATGTTCATGGTGTTGTGACCTTCACAATGGCTAAATAGATACATAAAAGCAATTACTTGAGGGAAGTGCATGTCCAAACCTGTATCTCTGGAATGGTTGCCGAAAAATATTCAGCATTTCTGCCTTAATGTTGTTTTGAACACAGGAACTATAATGTTACTATTGACTTTAAATATAGCAGTAAAAATAATATATTTGCATTATATGTGTTGAGGAGTTTTTTCTATAAAAACTCAAAGTTTTCTAATCTATCATGACCATGCACAGCAATGAACCCTACTAATAAGAAACATCAGTAACTTAACTCTTCTCACATAATAATCTGAAATTGTTTCTGAAAGGAGTAAGATATGTTTCAACTTTTTAAGAAAGTTTTTAATAAACGCTGGCTGGAACGTGCTTAGTTTCAGACACTTGCCTGCTTCTGATTAACACTATCACACAAATGTTTAAATATATAATGCATCTGTGATAGTATCCAATTTTAAAGTTTTAAAAACATTTTTATTTCTTCTGTTGACAGTTAGCACTCTAAGATTGACTTTAGAGAAGTTCCATTTAAACTTTTAAAAGAAAGTCACATGAAGTAACATAACTACTAGTAGTAATACTCTGTGGTAGTTTTCTTAATTTTTGTTCATAGGTACATTTTATTTTTAAAAATAAACTATTACATTATTTAAAAGTAAAAAGTAAAGCACTGTGTCAGGACCATTGCCAGTTTTTCCGTATCTTGCACAAAGTCTTATTGATTACCTGCAAAATATGGCAATCCTGATCAGATGCACCTGTACCTTTTTTTAAGCAAATATCTGGGGCCCATTCCTTCATCCTTTTATGAACCCACATAATTTTTCCAAAATGTACAATGATTTACTTTTATGTTTTTTTTCCAGACCAAAAGCAGTATATTTAATGTATTTATGCACTATTAATGTGATGTTCAGGTATAAATGTCTGTAATAGAATTAACTCTCATAGGTGACATGACACTATCAAACACTTTGCTACTTGTGAAAACCTCTGGAGGTTTTTTAAATTCTGTCCCCAAAGGTCAATATAAGTGATTTGAACAACTGAGTGTGTTCCATTACAGCTATTATTCCCAGTTAGTTTTATTTTCTGATGTTTCTGTTCTATTTATTTGTTACTGTCTTATTCATTATATATACATAGGAAAACTAATGTTAATACTGAGCAGCATAACATGAATGATAATCACAATTGACTCGTTACACAATATTGTTCAGAATTTTGGACAAATCTTATTGAATGCTTCAACAGAGGAGATGATAGGAGTTTTCCTCCAGGAAGCACAACTTCCAACAGCAGGGTGACCTACCTGCAGATGGCCCCTTGCCCGGGGCTTATGTCACACTTGCCATCGTTCAGGCAGAAGTTTGGTTGCAGGTCACAAATGCTGTTGCATGGCAGCCCATCGATGCTGAGGTAGCCAGGATTGCAGACACACTCAGCTTCCCCACTCCAGCGATTTACTAAGCATTCAGAGAACTCGTTGCAGGCCTGGAACTTGCAGGGATCTGCTTGCTCACCTGACAATACACAGAGCAAAAACTATTAATGGAAGGGGAGAGCCTTCCATTATAGGAGACAGGGCACTGGCTGCCATCTTCTCTAATGGTCTCTTGTCAATCCACAAAAATCCAGTGTGCATCTTTCCTGAGTAACAGAAACTCCCGCTAAGGTGAACAAGCACTAGCAAATACTCCTCTGTCTGCACATGCCAGTGGCATGGCTAAGATCACCCAACAAACAGTCAAAAAAGTAAGTATGAAGTGATCTTTTTCATACTGGAACAGAGAGTACCTCATATTTTCTCTGTCTGCTGGAATTCTATTTTACAAATGAGTGAACCACAGGTTCTCCAGTATTTCTTGCTATGGAAAACCTAGGAAGCACATGGGGAAGGACAGTGGGATGTCAGGCACTCATCATCTGCTGTGAGGGGATTTGCTTTTTTGTCTGCAAGAAACACAAGCTTGTAGCATTCAAGATATCTCACTTGTATCAGGCTTAAGAGGCTGGCATACAGCTAAACAATCAAGATCAGAACATTTGCCATGCTAATTAGACCATCTTTATAAGAGACCTATCTGGGAATAACAGCTACCAGATGCCAACAGGTCAGCACTCTTATTTTTCTCTAACTTAAAACAGGAGATATTTCCAGGTTGCTTATATGGAAAACTACTGGCTAACTTGGACAGGGGAAAAAACCAAAACAACCTTCTCCCTGTATCAGAGGAGTGAAGCAAGAGAGCCTGTCACTTTTTAGTGCAACCAAAACCTTACCCAGAGCATGTGGCAGCAACTGTTACCTGTGCAGATGCCCACCTGGCAGGTAAACTGGCTACAACCCGTGGGAATAACCATGTGGAGTAAGTTCAAACCACACATGGAGATAGGCACACAAAAGATGGGCACCACTGTTCTCCCTGAGCCACCTGCTCCCCCACTCCCCAGCTCAAATACAGGGGCATTATACAGAGTATTCCATGGGTTAGTTTTTCTCCATAAACCTAATTTTTGGACCCCATACATCTTTCTCTGTCTGGGTCCCACTTTGAACTTCATCTCTTTAGTCCTAGAACAGATTTTCATTTGTTTTTTTTTTACTCTATGAAAGACTGTCTTTCTAAAGCCCAGCCTATGAAAATCAGTGGGCAGCCTCTGAGCTGTTGGGATCCTTGGCACTAAAACCAGAAATTTGTCTGGATCCCTTGCTTTAAGCTGCATTTCCCTGCTGTCCTTACCTGATTCCACATCCAGGGAGTACTTATCAATGGCCAGGTTCATGGTGTGATATGCAGTGTTGCAGAAATCTTCCAGGATCATGTACACAGCGTTGGTGACATTCCGAGGCACAGGTTTGGCAAATTTCATTCGACTGTTCACCACAATGCTGCCATTTCTGAAGTTCAGGATTTCCAGATTCTGGAATCCTGTCAGATTTGATTGAAGGTAGGGCACCAGCTACAACACAGGGGATATGACAGAAAAGCTGAATCTTTGAGTCTCTCTACTCAAGCCAGTTGCACTATTATTGTAGAAGACAATTAGAGTCTGAATGATTTTATCCAAATCCTACATCAAGGGCATTAACCTTTACCCAGCTGAGGTCTGTGCTGGCAGCCTGCCCAGAGCCTGAGTACTTCAGGCACTTCTTAAGAGTAGCAATTTGCAAGAAGTTTCTAAAAATCTACCATTCAGAAAGAGAGTTCTCAGGACACACATTGTGCTCTCCCTTGATCTAAGTACTTGCCATTTCACTGGGTTTTTCCTTCAAGCATATTGCCCTTCCCTCTCTCTGCTTTGCTCCCTTCATCTCTCACAACAGAATGTTTATTTCAGACAGAAGAGGGGAATTTCCCAGTTAAAATTTGGCAGTTGTTGCTGTGTAACTCCTGTGAGGAGTCGTCAGCCAGGTTAGGAACAGCTTAGTTCCCTGAGCTACCTCTTACTTAGGACAAGTTGAATGTGTTGCATAAAACTCACCTGCTCACAGCCCCAGGTTTTTTTGCATCTTTCTCTCTACACACTAAATATAGAGCACTCTGGAAGCAAGTAGTGGGAGTGTGGTAGTGATTTCAGTGACACTGCTATATTTATTGACACCAGCAGAGCAGCTGGCCCATGATGCTAAAGAATTCTCCTTTAGAGAGACTATTATCTGAATAAAAGATGAACAACATCCCACCACACATTTCTAGACAGAATTTTCCCCACAGACAGAAACAAATCTTATGTGTAAACACCAGCTTTGAGTTGCCCTCTGTGAAAGAGATGACTAAATATAATTTACCAGCAGTTTTTGTCTATCTGGTAATGGATATTTAGCACAGTAGTGACTCTTACCAGTTCCAAGAATCGCTGCTCCAAGGCTTTGTATTCAGGGGAGTTTTTGTTAAATAGGTCCTCTGAAAACATCATGTTGGTAACCCGAAGACTGAAGAACACAACTAGAGCTCGGGATGGGACAGTACTACTATAGTGAGTTTCATGTGTGGCCCAAGCCACACTGGCCATCTCTGTGGACTGCACACGAGTTGTTAGCTCCATGCGACTTTCAGTCATTCTCCTTCCCCCCTCAGTCCACTCAGGAGAAAAGTGGACAGTGCTAACATGACCCAGATCTACTGAAACATCCAGAACTCTCGATGTTTCATCTCCCAGTTTTGTTGAGGTAACCACAGATAATGACGGTGTGGATCCCACAGCAGGGAGATGGGACGGAAGCTCAATGGTGGTTGTTGTTACACTCGATGTTTGATAATCCATAACAGTGCTGAAACTCTTGGAAATATGTGTGTCATGGTCTGTACCATCCTGTCCAGCAAAGCCCTCTAGGACAGCGGTGTGATCCATTACAGAAGGAACTGCAGCTGAACCTTGAGTAACTGCTGGCGTTGTTGGTTGCTCTGTCTGATCTAAGGAGGTTTCTAGTGCCCCATCAGTAGGCCAAACATCAGCTGGTTCCTTCACTGCTGATCCAGGAGTGTCTTGCTCTGCCAGTGATGAATCTGGGGCTTCCTGTTCTTCTGTGGAAGCATCAGGCTTTATCACGGAAGGATCTACAGTCAGAATAGTTTCTAAAGAGGTCGTGTCCAAGTGTCCTATTGTAGCAGCTTCCATTACATCTGGCTTCTTCACTGTGAATAGTTCTTCTACCACTGCCCTGTCTTCGCTTTGGTGTTCAACTGCTTCTGGGATTATGTTCTGGCCTACACTAGACTCCTCAGGTTGCTCCATACTGACAGTCCCTGTAGATGCATGGAGACTATCTTCCACAGACAGATCTATATATAGTGGTGAGACAGGGGCCTCTCCAGTTGGCATGACAAAAGAAGAATCATACATGCCCAGTGTTTCTGTCTGTGTAGATGGTTCCACAGTTGATGGCTCTTCTGTCTGTAACAGAGGTACTTGCGGAGTTGTAGTCTCTGGAAAGACAAATATTTCAGATTCATCAAGGAAATCTTTTATATTGACTATCCCTTCATTCTCATCTTTGGAAAGATCATAATCTAATTTATTCCCAGAGTTAAGAATATAGTCTAAAATCATGCCTTCAGGAATATCCTCATTTTTGATTAACAAAGACTCATTTTCATCTTCAAGCCAGCTATCAGGACCAGGGTAGAAAACTGGTTCCAGGGTTGCTTCTTCCCAAGGCCAGATACTTGATTCCATTTCTTTTCCTGAACCATCAAAAGCTGAACCAGACCCATCATCATATATAACTCTATCTCCAAGAAATATATCAGTTTCGTCTTCCATAGGGGGCACTTCTAAGGGAAAAGGAATTTCTTCCACAGAGTCTGCACTGTCATTGCCCTCAGGACTACCTTGGATTACTTCTTCCTTCTCTTTAATATCAGTCTCTATGACTGATGAAGAGGCCACTGTTGGTGCAGAAAGCAGAGGAACTGCATAGTCATCAGTTGATGGAGATTCTTCAGGCACAAGGTGAGAAGGACTTAAAGGCAAAAGTTCTTCAGATAGCCCAGTATCTTCAAACATTAAAAATAAAAACAAATTGACAATTAGATGTTGTTTATGATAAAAAGTGTCAAATTTCATTAATTTTATTATCTTTAGATCTGTGTTCCACGTTTCCTATAATATATCCTGGCCTCTGTATGCCAAAGTCATAAAGACCCCTCTTAACCTCTCCCATTTTCCATTCAGATATTCTATGGGGCAAGTCAAGACATACAAAATTATTTCTATGCTATTTGACAAGTGCCATGTACGTATCATTTACAGAAGAGAGAAACACATATTATTAGCTATTACAAGCATTTTTACCTTGGTATATAGTTCTTGGATACATGTGCGCACAAAAGGTAAAAAACTGGCAGAGAAAGATACTCAATTTTTTGACCTTTCTGAAAACTCATTTCGTGAACTAATAATTTGGTGAGTATCAGGAAACACTGGCATCCGAAGTTAAGCTTCAGTCAATGGCATTAACTTACCATCTAAAGAACTGGGGGCTGAAAGCCATTCCAGAGAGTCCATAGAATCATGCTCTAACATTGGTACAGTGACTAAATGAGAAGTCTCTAAATTCTGCCCATCAGGCAAAGAGGTGACATCAACCTCTGAGGAAAGTGGAGCTTCAGGTGCCAAACCAGCCTCATAGTCAATGTTCCCTGGTCTTGGCTGGATGTCATTGTCGCTGGACTGCTCACTGTCTGAGATGGAATCAGATTTGGTGTAATCAAGGGGCAAGGCATTGCTGACAGTTGACTCATCTGCGGAAGGACGTTCAGCTAAAAAGGTGCCGTCCTGGAACATAAAGCCACTATTAATATTTCCACTATTACAGGGGAAACACTGATTGTCTGCATTGGGCTGAACACACAGGAGGGGTTAACAGCAGGCAGTGGCCAAGTCTGGGACTCCTGCCTCTGAGAGAGCAATGCACAGGAGCAGGATGAGTGGCAAATATAGAACCTTGCTAATCTTTTGCAATATACACGTGAAACACACATCCTTCTGACAAATGTCATGTCCATCAAAAAGAGAAAGGAGCCATTCAGATTGTTTGCAGTGCATCACCCCTTAAGAGATTTACCATCTATATCCAGCCCCATCTCCTTTCCTTTGCTGAAAAAATAAATCTGTCCGTCTCCAACTAAATCAAAGATAAACATTGTCTGCCTTCCTAAAGCATGATGAGGTTCTAACAGCTATTATTCATCAGCCACACAACCAATATAGTAATTCTAATATTTCAGTTACTATGATACATGAAACAGTGCAGAAAATGAATTTTGATGGATGCATGCCCAGTCATCATTTATTGATATCTTTTAGTTTGTGAGTATGAGAACCTAGGGGAATAGCAAAGAGCAGAAGGCAATGAAAAGCATTTAGAACCTGGAATAATTTAGTCTCAAAGGTAAGATACCTGTTCAGGAAAAAAAAACCCAAAATATCAGCAATAATGACGAACAACAAAGTGCATGCAGAACGAATTTATGAATTATTTGAAATAGGAAAAAATACTTTATTGTTACATTTCCAATTTCCACACTGTTTACTTACTATTCCACGTCCCAATCATTAGTTGGTTTACAGTTAAAGCAGTTAGCATATTTCATCTTTAAATATTAATCTCCTACAATGCTGTCTGATGAGGTAACTATATTGGGAAAAGGCAATAAAGATATTAAGTTATTTGGTCAAAGCTACAAAAGCAAGCTGACAGTCTAAAGCTCAGGTATTAGTGCTTGACATGGATACCTGCCCCCTGCAGCAGTTGGACATGGACCAAAAAACCTGTAGGTATGAAAAACTGCCAAGCAATTTTAAGAAGCAGCAATTTACTGAGGGCTAAACTGCTGATGGTGATGAGCACAGTTAAGTGTACAGAGGACACAGGTTTCTTTAATATGCATTACAGTTCAAAACCACTGTAATCATGTCAAATGTCTTTCTGTTGCTTGACAGCAACTGCAGGTATAACAGGAAGAATCCAAATACTTCTCAATTTGAAATTTTACTCCCGGTTGAAATGTGGGTGAATTAAGTTTTCAGCTTAATTCAAACTGCATTTGAATACTTTGGAAATAGGCCAGTTAAGGTATTTGTTTTAACTTAAATTACTTATCTGCATGTATTGATCACATCTAAAAATGCCAGTTGTTATGCCACTGCAGTCATCAAATTTTTTAATTTATATGGTAACAATCAACTGAAAAGTTTATATACCATAGAGACATGTGCTCCAGCAATTTTCTTTTTGGCAAGACTAACCACTATAAATAAAGCTGTAAAAAGAGTAACCGTACAAAATTAGAAATAAATTACACATATAAATTCCATAAAGAATTAATTAGGACTACCAGCAATCTCTCCTCGATAAATTTATTTTAGGTAAGCATTTAGTTGCAGGGATTGCACTTCATCATTTATTTGAATATGGATAAATGCTCCTATGGCAACTGACACTATTCAAAGATTCTTGTTACAGGGCAATATATTATACTAACAAGTTTAATATCATATTGGCTAGTTCTGGTTTTCACCAATGCAAAAGGCTTACGAATATGATAGATGGCTGTAAACACAGAAACCATCTCCCTAATTTTTCACTTTCTGCTGCCAGAAGGGCATTGTATTCCTCAAACCAGAGCATTCTACCTGTTACAACTCAATGTAAACAACAAGAAAATATGGACTCCAAAAACTAGACCTGATTTTTGCTTTACTTTTACAGAGAGCTGCAAAACTCAAAAGAGTTGTACCATCTACTAGCAATTGAGTGGTGGAATCATGACAGTCTCATGTTATGTCATGATATTGGTATGCTAATATAAATCCAGTTTATTTTCAAATCACCAAGGGAAAACTATAGCAAAATTCTTTCCCATATGTAACAGTTCTACTTGAGAGTATCTACTTGAACCATAAAAGTTCAACATCTGCAGAAATAATTGATCAATTGTGTACTGCTTAAGCATACTTAGGATTTTCTAATATTTATCTGAAGCTACTTTGCAAATTTTCTGTGTATTGCAGATTGTACACAGCTGGTTTGGGGATATACTTGATACATTTTACAAAATCAGAGTTTTTGACTGAAGGCATAGAAGCCTTTATTCATACTCCATTATTAGAAAAATACAAATTCCACAATTTTTTGTCATAATAATATTCCCAAAAACTGGTTTAAAATTTATTATTGCAAAATCATCACTACATTAAAATATCTTCCTGCCTGCACATCTATCAGAATAAAGAATGGCAGAATTATTTGTCTTACTAAAATAAACATCTACAACATTTTAGACCAGTTAGATGTCTCCAGTAAGACATCTCCAGTAGAAAGAAAGCCCTTCTCTGAAAGTTAACTTAAATTCATGTTTATCTACACCATGTTTAATCAATTATGGCAAATCCACATGAATTTGTATTTTAGACATCAATAATTAGTTGTTAAAACTCGGGGAAAGCTGGCATGAAATTAAGGACCATTATACCTATATCCATTTTAATAATATTTGCATTCTGTGAAAACAAATTTTGCTTACATAAAAATTTCAGAAGTTGGCTAAAATTAAAAGTGTCTATGTTCATAATATTATCTCATGATGGACTGAGTGTGAACCTACCATCCAGCACAAGTGGACCTGGATTTTATGGCATGATCTGAGCTCGTTTCTTATTGAAAGCACATCTGTGTTATAGAACAAAGTGGAGAGCAGAAACCAACTGCCCAGACAATGATTCAGCACTCAGAAGATCTCTCTGTTGGCAGAACTGGCTGACTTGATCTCAGCACTGCTGGCACCTAGTTCAGTTTCTTTGCTTAAAGTCCCTTTGTACAGACGTGGTCAGGGACACCAAGGCTCCTGTCCAATACACAACTCTAGTCTGTGTCTTGGATTATGTCAGAGATAGTCAGCGGAGACAATTACAATTTCAAAAGACAAAAAAAGAAACCAATGCCAGTAGTTATTTTCCTCTGCTGGTGTTAGGGGGATGGACATTGCTTTAAAACCAAATTGAAAACTTTATTTGAAGAAAATACAGTAAAAAAATGAGTTTATGAAACTTAACATTTTATCTCTTCCAGCAGCCAACTTTAGGATTTACATTTCTTCTTTCCAAGGAAAGGTAGTAAGTATCATGGGAGGAAGAATCACATCTTTAGAGATGTTTACAATCAAAATAAGATGATCACAGAAAACTGTTGGGCAGCAGACAACAGAATTGTCACACAAGAGACTTCACTAGTTTTTACTCCAATATAAGGTGCGCCTTCATTAGTACTTACTCTGCACGAACAACAGGACAGAGAAGCTCTGGGTGTTGGCCACAACTCTACCTTGCTGAACTAAGTTGTTCAAATGTGCCCAAAGGCCCCTGCTCAGAACCATACTCACATCAAACTCCGGGTGCTCCAGCACAATTGGATGCTCGGTAATCCAGGTTGGGTCTTCTGATGTGGGGTGCAATATTTCCTTCACTGTGGAAATATAAACACTTGGGATCTAAAGGCTGCAGTAACAGTGCAAGGAAGTTGTGTTGGATGACTGACTGAAAAATCTTCTCTGATTTCAGATTTGTAAGTAAAATCTTCTCAAAAAGTTAACCAGAGAAATTTTGTTTCTGGAAATGCCTCCAAATCAATGACAGGAAGTGGAGGGGAAAGATGAGAACAAAGGGGTGACAGCTCACTTTTGTCATCTCTAGCAGGATCGTTGAATATTCAACAATAACTTGGGTATTTCCTTTGTGCTGCCTAAGGCCAACATAGAGCTACTAAGTTGAAAGTCACCCAGGTGCAATGGGGACCATGTGAACCACATTTCCCCCTTTCATTCCTATTAATTTTTGAAAGTATTACTGAAACTGCCCACCACAAACCTCAGATTCAAAATAAAAATTAAAATAAAATGGGGGGCTAGGCTAACAGATCAAGAATAGGATGCTACTGCTAATGACTTGGCCTGGTTAAGATCAGAGCAAAACAGGCTATAACATAGTTGATTTCATTCTGTTTAATTTTTCAGAGACAGCTGGATAATTCACTCATCTGAGATGTATTTTATAAGAAGTCAGATGTGAGGCACACCAACACATCATAATTAATACCCACCATTAGTAAGCTGAAGAGAGTTTGGGTCTAAAGAGATGGAAGCATTTTCAAGCAGAGCATTTTTCTGCAGAATCTCAGCAATATAATCTCGGAAATCACTGATGGTGTACACAACTGTTGGATTATCCTCTATGCCCATGAAGGAGTTGTCCTCCACCTTGTTTGAATGAAGGTTAATCAGGTCCCAGGTAGCATTGCTGATGGCTTTTCCATCAAATGTGACAGCATAGTGAACTTCCACCCCACTTTAGTTGCACAAAGAGAAAGAACACAGATGAGAAAGGCCAGGTTTTCCTAAGCAAGCAAACACTATTTTTTCACAACAGCCCATGTCAATATCCTTTTCAATATAAAAATATACAACTTTAAATGATGAATAAAAACTACATCATTCTTTTCACTAAATTCTCAAGGAAAATGCTACCCAAAACTGACATCTGCTCTTGTCCCAGTCCTGTATTTCTGCTTGTGAATGGCAGACAGACCACACGCAGACCAAAACACTGGCTTTCTGCAAGCATTATTAGTAGGCCCACCAGCATGCAGAGGTGAGAGCGGTGATTTTAAGGTCATGCCAATAATAGGAACAGCTCTGAGGTGTGAAAATAGGCAAGAAAAACAGGTTGAATATAGTAGCAATCTATAGTACAAGTGAGAGCCCTAATCTCTCTCATCAATCTCTGCAGTGTTAACCTGCTTGAAAGAATGTTTTTAATAGCAATAAAATAGTATTTAATTCATCTTATAATTGGAAAAATTTATCTAGACTAATTTGACTATTTATTCTATAACTCAGTTTTGTATCTGTGTAGAGTTTAGGGGTTTTTTTCATATTTACTCTCCTCCATTTTCTTAATTTTCTTTTCCTGAATACATCTGGGTGTCCTTTTCCACATAACAGTTTAGGCTGCAATCAGATTTACCATACACTGGGCATAAGCACAAGGGATATTTAGAAGATGTAACACATTTTGGCTGTAGATAGAACACAGCAAGAAAATTAAATAACCTATGAAGCATTAGAAAAATGTGCTCTGAATACAGGTTTTCCTGGTTCCACAGAGCTGGATTGGATTTCTAAAACAATGGCCCCGTTCAGAGAAGTCTTAAAAACCCCAAGTGCCAGATGCAACAGAGACAATCCACAAACACACTGACTAAACCCAGGAGCCTGGGGTTTTGCTGCTGACTCTGTCATTGACATGAGCCCACCATAGGCACTGACTGTCAGCAAAGGAAATTAAGAAGGACAGTAATAGTGAAAAGGCACAGCAATATGGAACAGAATATGCTCCTCAAACATAGTATTTAGGTCAAATATAACTGTGCTGTCATTCATAATTCCTAATAAAGAACTACAACACCACTCTCTTTCTGAAAAAGGCTCAACATCTGGAACATAGCCCTTGTGAACAGTTGCATATAGTTTGTGAAGAGATTTGTGTTTCTAAACTTTCTTGAAAAGTTAGAATGCTCATTCTCTTTAAACTCAAGGAAATTGGCCAAGATACACACAGAAAAAATGAATACATTTAGTAAATCAAGGCTGCAGTTCTTTTTCTGTCTTGTGACATTCTCAACATACTAAAGAAGGAAAATTCTGGATTCCTAACTTGCATATGACTGGTGAAAAACAAGCCAAGACTAATCCCATGTTCTGCTAAAGAACATTCATTAAAGTTCTGCTAAGATCTGCAGCACCTCTGGCCTTGAAGCTAAGCCAACAGCCTTTGATGAAGAGCTGTGGGTTATTTATCTACTTCAATTTCAGTAATAATAATAATATTACTATATCTATTCCAGACTTTGCTACAGAGTATGAAGACTTTGAGTCACTGTTAAGCAATTTTAGTTTTTTCACAAAAAAGACTCCTATAAACAAGTTACCCCAGTTACTGACTTGTGTATAGGATGATTTTTCCTGAGTTTTTTTTTTTTTAATTATTATTATTAAGACTTATATAAGCAAATTAGGTTTATCCTTAATCGAAACAGATCAGTTACTAGCAGTTTCTGGTAGAGCCCTCTCTCACAATATTTATGTAAGGTAACTATGTTGCTCTGAACATAAAACTACAAATCACAAAAACCAATGTCCTCCAGCTAAACATGTTTTTCCCATCTATATTATCACAATATCTATAAAAGAAGTTGTCTTTACCTGTCTTCCTTGTAAGGGCTGATTATAAAAACAAAACAGAACAGCAAAACATGTTAAATCAATGCCATAATCTCCTTTAAGTCTTAAAACTTTTAACAAGTTTGCTTTGGTATTCTACAGAGCATACCCATTTGAAAACACGTACAGGAAAATCCTTTTAAGTTCCATAGTTATTCAGCTATCTAACAAATTGTTCTGCATTTACTGAACTATTTCCTATTGATCCCAAGGAATCAGCAGAGAAAAGCCACCTCAGATTATTGTAAATAATGCAGTTAAATTGCTATCAGTACCAAGAAGATCAAGGCTCACATATTCTACTTCAAGGCTTAACTTACAACCCATGGGTTTCTGTCATGCAGAGCAGAGAACAGACTTTGCCAGAAATACCAGTCTTTTACTTGTCTTCTCAAATGAACCAAGTGCTTGCAAACCTATTAGACTGCAAATGCCAAGATGGAAGGTTTTGCTACCTTCCAGGCTGATAATTAGACATAGTTCCAACCACAGGATCTCTCACTACAGCTGCTTTGTTTCCTACATGTATGCTAGTTAAAATACCCTAGGCAATAAATTCCAAGCAATAAAGCTACATTCTCAAAGAAAACACAATTTAGATTAACTCATAAACACACTCAATGGATTCTAAAAGTTATATGCAGCCCATTTAAGAAAAATCACAATTTGTGAGCCCTGTAGTCCAAAAGTCAGACATTTTAAATTTGATGCATTAACTTAACAAATTAACTTTAAATGTCATTCCAAAGCGCAAATGGATTTGAGGGAATGAGGTCTTTAGAAATATATTTATAGGAATACAGAGAGTTAAAATATTCCATATAATTTATCAAACAATTCCCCACCTTTTTTTGATCCAAGAGAAAGAGACCTGTACATATACTAAACACTAACCTTTAGAACTATCCCAAATTAATATTAAGAATTTGAAAAAGACATTTAAATACATCATATTTTTCCAAAAATATTTCTGTGTCCTTCCTTGTTTAATACTTGGACATATTAGAAGTAAGAGACAAGAATATATCTTTTAATTTTAGGATACAATCTTGAACAAGAATGCCTTGTCCTAAAATCACAGCAAACATTTCATGTGAGATTCTCTCAAGAATGCCAGAAGGAAAAAAAAAATTAATTCTATATTTCTCTTTCAGTTGCATATATAAAGGTACCAAACATGAGAGCACTCAGTTAATGCATCCTAGGAGTTCCCACACACACGTCAGACACCCTGCCAAGCATCGTGTCAGCTCATTGCATCATCATACATGGTAATGCTCAATCACCACATTTGCATCAGTATCTTTTTACCTGTAATCCAGGATATGGATGTTTTTGTATCCAGGTAGTCCTTCAAATGCACTTTTAATCTATTTTGACAGAAAAAACAAAAAAAAAAATTCCATTCACTTCTGCCCATGTGGTGAAAAATCACAGAAGTGCTTCTAGCCTTTTCCAAAAATGTATCTGAGCTATTATATCTAATAGGTGAAAAACAATTAAAAATATTCTTTTCTTTATGGAAGAGTAGATTTGGTGACATTGTTTCATTATTAGAAAAAGGAGAAATAAAAAGCATGAAGAACAACATCCAGCATTTCCCAAGAACTGTATAGAAACATTCCGAAGGGAGAAATGGAAAGAGATTGCCACGATAATCTACTGTGCTACAGAAGACAAAACCAAGATAGAGAATATTGAAAGTTCATGCTAGTTTAGAAAGTTTTTTAGCTTCCAAAGATCCTTGCCAGTTGAGGATTATTTTTTACTCTGTAAATTCTTGTTCCCCTCCCCTATCTCCTTATTTTTAAACTGTCTCTGGTGAGACTTAAACAATCACAGTGCTGCTGACTTTTTTTCCAAGAGCTTCTTTATTCAAGCTCAGAGAAAACCAGGCAAGGGATCAAAGGAGTGGAACAATCCATGTGCCAGGTGGACTTTGTCCCATCTGACATTTTTTACACACACACATACAATGGCATTGCTACTTGGACTCACAACTAGGAAAACTAAGATGTCTAGCCTACGCTAGCAACTTGTGACCGTCATGGTGACGTTTTTTCGCTGCAGTGAAGACTACATCTCTTTCCCATCTGGCCCAGGATCTGGCATGGGGTTAGCCCCAGTACAAAAGATTCAGAGAACCAACCCCAACTAAATGGGGCTAAGAAGGAGACAGAGCTAGAGAAAAGATAAGCCTCATGATAAGCAGCCATATGACATCTTAGACGCCTCTCCAAAGAGAAAGCAAAGACACACATCCCGTCCCCAAAATATGACGGTAATATAATTACAACCATTATAGGCAAAATAAAAAACAGATATTGGAAACAACAGGGAGACAAAAATCAGGAGCCCTGACACAGATGCTTTTTGTTGCTATTGTTTTGCAGTCAGGAAAAAGAAAAAGGAAGTTAGGGAAGGGAATCACCTGAGAAATGAAGCGTTCAGACAGCAGTTGATACTCAGCAGCAGATGGGTCCTTCAGCTCCTCACTGTACTGTTCACCAACTATCAAAATGTTGAACTCAATCATCTGCTCAGTTACAGGCCTGGCCAGCTTTTCCTCTTGCTTCTTTATCTCGTTATTGATCTGGAAGGGAAGGAAGAAGGAAGAGAAGAGATGACAGGTGATGACAGGTGGATGCTGCAGTCCAAAGCACAGCGCGTTCACCGCAGGAGCCATCAGCACACCCGTTTGCCCAGCACTATAATGGAGTGCTCATGAAGCCTCAGGGACAGAGGCAGCAACTAGTGAGGCAGTCTACTAAGCAAGAACATTTCCTGAGAATTCTCACATTGAAGATAATTCTGTTTTCCATTTGGACACCTTCAGTGTAAGTCCATCTCACTGACCAGGTACAAAGTGAAGTACAGATGTGTGGGATGTTCACAAAGCAATTTAAAGTGCAACCATGGCTACTCAAACACCTCACTTGAGCCCAGTCAGCCTAGGCTGATTTACCCAAAATTTACTCATTTATTACAAGGCTCCCACTTACTATTCCCGCTGGAAGCCAAGCTACCTTTGCCAAGCTCTACATTTGGAATAACACCCTGTGTTGTTCAGCCTCAGGAGGTGAAGGATCCCCCCAGATATACAATTGGCACTGGGAATGGGAGCACTGCTGAGCTAAAGCAGTGGGTTTCAGCTGCTGTGTCTACAGCTGCCAAAAAAGCCCCAGAGCAGTGGCTGTGCAGTGCAGCAGGGATGCATGGAGCTATCACAGTTGCCATAGGCAGCAGTGAATGCCAAGTTTCAATTTGAATGACTGACTATACTTTCTGCTTACTTGCCTAGTATTTTTAAAACAGCGTACTATTTCATGTGGTATACTGAAAGACATGAGAAAAGTAAAAAAATAACAATAAAAAATAGAGATTTGTCTGTGAGAGAAGGTTGGCTTATTAACTTTACCCAAATGTCTTTTGTTAGAGGCTTTGTCTTTGACTATTTACATACATATTTGTTGCTTTTGTCCTGTTAAAAAGGAAAAAAGACACCCAGCAAAACAGATCTTTCAAATGAAACTGTAGCCTAAGTTATGCATCATGCAGGAAATGGAAAAAACTTACTCCAGAAAGTTTATCTGCCATCAGTGAGAAATTTCTACATTGTTTAGGAACCTTCTAAATTTTTTTAGTTAAATTCTCTTTCTGGCTTCTCCCATCCCTTTTTCACTGGATAATTCTCTTCAAAGGCCATAAGGACTGGTACATCACTTAAAGCTAGTTAGCATTTGAGATATATACATTTAGCAGGCATATATATAGTGCTATCCTTTGGCTCTTTGCAACACCATGTAGTTTGACTCATTTATCAGCCCCCCAAAACCTGGTACAGTCAACATACAAAGTGCAGAAGATGATCTTTGCTCACTCTTGGCCTTGTAATCAGCATTCATTTTGGCTGCTAAGAACAGTGAGGTGGGATGTAATTGTATAGAGTAAAAACGCTGTAGCAGCAGCAATCTAATTCTGGTTCCTTTCCAATTTACTGAGTGGTCCTATTCTCTGCTCCAGTAGAAATATTCCAGGCAGTTCGGTTTCAAAAGAAGAATGATGCTGTTCTTGGGACCAAACCACAAGTGTTCTTGGTACATAATATAAGGCCAGACCCTGCACTTCAGTCAGAAGCTGTCTGTTTCATATTCTGTATTTATTCCAACATCAGAGCTCCGGTCATCACTGAAAGCTCTAGAAGAAAGTACAGTTGGGCTCAGCTTTCTTTCAGAGCCATACTAGGTAATTGAACAATATGGCCCAGTTAATCTCAATACAATAAATCAATTACTTATATACAGCATGTGAAACTTTGTGAGCTTCCCTGTGAGCCATTGAGAGTTTCATTTCTCTAAGATAACAAAAGCCAGGTCATTGATACCACTAGTTTGCAAAATTTTCTTTGGTCATGTTGGTCCATGAATACTGCAGTTGGATTCTATAATGTGGGAAAAAAAATTTAATCTGGAGGACCTATTTCCTAGAAGAAAATACTGCCCTGGGACCTGTGTGGTGGTCAGCTCACTTCTACAGAGGTGTTTTAAATATGGGGTCTAGACTTCCCTGTGTTGTGAGCCTTGGTTAAATATCACAAAAAGTGACTTGTAAGATAATAAATAAAAGTTCACCGACACCAACAGAGGAAAAAGAGCAGAGAGTCAGTCTTCAAGGCTGTCCAGGCCACCTCTCTCCTGTCCTACACAACTATACCCCACAGACCCTTGAATCACTGCTACAGCAACATAAGGAATATTGTGCTTCCAAAGGAATTATCATTTTCCACATCCTTCTTGGAGTTTTCAGAGCCACTAGGCATTCCTTCTCTAGTCCTATGACACTAGCAAAGTCCTCATCTAATAGCTCAACTGATCTGTTATCTCCCACTGCTGGGGAAGAGGCATTTCAAAGCCTCTCCAAATGGAAAAACATTTGCACAGGAAAATGTCCTAAGACTTTAGAAATTCACACCCTGATTTTATCGATGCCATGATGATTTTTTGCCTTTTTTCTTTAAATATACCTCTTATCTATTCTCAGTATCCTTAGTATGCATACTTGTAATTCCTTAAGTCTGATATCTTAGCATAGTCCAAGTATTCTGTCAGGCCAGAAGACCAAAAACCCTAAAGGCTTTGCAGTTGGAGGCCAGAAAGTCTTACACCATCTTGAGAAACCAAGGCCCCCTCCAGAACATATCCTGCAAACTAGGATTAGGCCCATCTAAAGGGGAATCCTTTGGGATAGGGGGATGTCACACTGTTCATTCAAGCCTCTCATTGGCACATCTTTGTTAAAGGTATTAATATTAGAGGTACATAAAATTAAATAAAATACACAATCTACCCTGAGTGTGCATTTCAGCACCTTGGTGAATTGTTGCACCAGAAGAATCCTTATTAAATACTGAGGTAAAAACCCTTTATCCCTTAACTGTGTCTGGCTCTTAATTTTAGGACCAAGAAAAAGGCATCATTGTATAATCCAGCTTTGTGTTAACATACCATATTATCAACACCTTTAATTGCTATTAAAATGTAAATGACAATAAAAAATATCACATAGGGAAAGCAACAGAATGTTGAACCAAATGAAAAAAAACACTCACAGTGGTGTCTACATTGTCCTGCTCATGGATGGTATCACCTGCAGGACTCTCGATGGAGACCTCATGAGGGGGAGGAACATTGGCAGCTGCATCTATGTTTGAAAGAGGACAGTATTATTTTGATTTGTTGGGTTTTTTTTCCTATGTACCCACACAGAAGCAATTCAGCAAGCATAAATCAATAGTTAGATTTCATTCCTATTCCAATCATCATGGCAGTAACAGCACAGGAGACACATGAAGAGCCTGAGGAAAAGTATCAAATACACTAGTGAGTATAAGATGCTAACATTCTGCCTAAGCACACATATTTTTTGAAACATGAACTGAAGTGCAGTAAAAATGGCACAGAACTAATTTCTTGAGTAAGATTTTCATGATTCATGAAATAACAAAATGCCAGCATGTAACATGATCTCCAGATAACAAATGACATTTTAGAGGTGTAAAAATTCAGAGCTCTTTCTGAAATCCAAACACATGAATTTCTCTTTTTTCTGGTAATACAGAATCAGCCTTAACAGCAGTATGATAAGAACTGACCTCTCAATGTGGTAACATCAGCATCCAAAGGTGGAGTAGGTGTCCCACTAGATAAGAAACAAATCAGAAATTGAATCTGGATGTGGTAAGATAAATGTATTTGCTTGTGATATTTCTGTGATTCTGATACTACAAGGAACACATGAGCAGAAGAAATTTTTCTTGGTAACTATTTTGCTCATAATTTCATAAAAATTAGTCTTAGCAGTATTTCAGTTCTATTTTGCAACTTAGATTTTGGGTCACTTGCATCATACAGCACATCCTGTGAATTTCTGGGGTGCTAATCCTCTTTTATCCCAAATGACCTGGAGTCTCATACAAAAATACATTTTGCCTTCTAGTAGTTCTGTAAAGAAAGCAAATGCAAAGGGATATAACACAAAGATAACTATAAACCTATAAAACTATAAACCTCTCAGTTTTTAAAATACTCCCCAGTGCACTAAAACACTGTAACTGCACTGAAATCACTGCAAGAAGATGAGTTCATCATTGATTTTTTTCATTAATTTTATTCTGCTTATTTGGAAATCTTCAAAATACATCTGTTTCCAAACCTAGTTATGAGATTCACACACATGTATAAAACAACTCTGGGCCAAATGTGAAAAACATTTTAGAAGAACAATCACACAAAGACTGTCAGCCTGAAGGAAAACTAACAGCTTTGACACAACTCTTACAGTAAACCCAAGTTACTTGGAGCCAACTCTGTAAGCCTGGAGCAACTGTCAAGTTACCAAGAGTGGGAGACATGCTCTGACAGAAACAAGTCTTTCCTGAATGAAGGGAAAAATATTTTTTTTCAGCTTGTCATATTGTTAATATATACAGCACGAGCTCTAAGACTGGAAGTTTAACTGCTGGAGAGAAACCGAACATGAAAATTACTGAAGTTCATTGTATTGAGATATTTCTCTCACTTCTAAAGGATCTCCTTTGTTATTGGTGATCACACTTGTGCCATGAAACACGTGTTGCAGCGAGTCTTCATTCTAATATATGCAATGTCAGCCATGGTTCCTGGCCTTGCCAGGTTTGTTTTATGATTGACATACTCTAGACTGGTCTTGCAGTCTATCCTCATGCAAAACTCCACTCAAAGCTGATGTCTTGCCTCCTTCAGGCTGTGTAGTCAGTCTTTGTATTACTCTAAAAACGGCTTCCAGCACCAGCCAGATTCACAGTTACGTTCTACAGATACCAGAGGACCAGCATATGATCAGAGACCACAGTTTCACTGAGATAATGTCTGAAACACTTTTCCTCTCTGCCCCTCACAGACACATAAGACTTATGTGCCAATAAACAGACCTGAAGGCAAACTTGATGAACTTTCTATTTAAGTCAAGAATCTTTTCACCCATCCTTTCCCAGAAGAATGCACAGTCTAATCCTCCATGTAACGATTAACTATACCAAAACAAAGTTCAGGGAATGTTAAACTGACAGGGTGAGATCTCCACAGCAATTCTAAAATACTAACAAAAAATAAAAACTTCCACATGAACAAATCAGAAAATACTTATTCAAGAGTTTAAACAGTATCTTCATGTATTTTCTTGCACAAATAAAATCAATGAGCTCCATGCAAGCTTTGAAGTGCAGTTGTGCCTGCTTCCATCTCATGGACACTGGTACCAGCACAGTGCAAGACTACTTTTGAGTTTGCCAATTCTTTGACAAACTCAGTAAATCTTAGAATAATTTCCAAGACTAGAAAATTTTACTAAAAGGTGTGATTTAGACAAGATCGCTTCTCTTGATGACATCTTCTTAAGAATGTTGGTTATGTTTTAGTGGGATTTTGTTTCCTTACTTCTGTGTCATCTTAGAACTGCAATCAGAACTCTTGCTTAATTATTAACTGGTCAGATAAAACATTTTCCAGTTAAGTTCACCTACCTTCAAGATGCCTTTTACCAGTTTCAATAGGAAGTATATTACATCTATACCAGTGTCACCAAATTACAGCATCAGAGAATTTTAGTGCATCATGTTTAATGTTCAGAAGCAAGAATAACTCTACTTTTCAGGACAGGTGAATCAGTCTGGGATTTTATTTCTTACAAATTGTTCAGTGTAACTAGGGTCAGAATATAAACTCAACAAAAGCAAAGTGATGAATAGCAAAAACTCTGCTACAGGATTTTTAATGTTCTGTTCAAACCTATATATAGCCTATATTAGCTATATATAACCTATATTAGCTGAGTCTTGTATCCACCCCCTTTTCTAAATGTCATGGGTTGCAGTGCAAAATGTAACCAAAAAAGGTATTCCATCACCATCTGTTGGAACTGGGGTGGACGGTGGTGTAATCTTCTGTCAATAGGCCAGCTGATAAGAAACCAGCAAAATCAGTTTCTTTATCTCTTCCATGACCCATCCTCCCTCCAGGGAGAGATCTTCTGCTAATGGGCCATTTAGTCCCACTGATAAAATTCCATCATCCCATTAGGAAATGCTCCATCCAGGGGGAGGAGCCAAGCCTTTCTACCTGGATAAAAACCTGAGATTAAGGACTCCAAGTCAGCCTTTTCCACTGGACTCCCAGAGGAAGACCAGGCCCATCCATCACCACTGGACCTTCAGCAGAGGGCTGCACCTTTCTACAGGATCACTGCTCCAACAGAGCCACATCTGCCACTCCAGGAGGACTGCAGCCATCATTTAATGGAACTGTTACCAATACCCTGACCCACAGAGTGTTAGGCTGTATTCTGACTCTGTCAGTGGTTTTCTTTTTCCTTTGTATTATTACATGTATTTTATTTTCCTTTTCTTTTTTCCTTTTCCTAATAAATTGTATTTCTGACTTAAAGTCTCTCATTGGTTCTGCCTTCAAACCAAAACATTAAAGAAGAGGACAACAAGAAATATGATTGGCTGTGGTAAGCCCTGGTCCCAACCTGAGATTCATGGGACTTGATCCAGGTGGCCACAGGTTGGTGCCCAGTGTTCTTTGAGGGGTCTCCAGACACTCCTGACCTCCAGCTACTGCCCCACAAGGCAACCGTGGATCCCACATAATCCCAGCCATCCTTCTGCATATGTGTGCTGCAACTCAGAGCATCTCAAAAGGACCAAAATTAATATCTGACCAACTGAGCACTCAATTCTGAGATGGCTTAGCCTTGGCCAAGGGCCAAGCACCCACCCAGCCACTCTCTCACTCCCCCCCTCTCCACAAGACAGTAGAGAAAATACAATGAAAAGCTTCTTAGTTGACATAGCCAGGAAGATCACTCACCAATTTCCTCCAAGGGAAAATCATACTCAGCTTAAGGAAAGCTAATTTATTGCATATTGAAGTGCATTTGGGTAGTGAGAAGCAGACAGACATTAAAACACACTCCGTCTTCACCGTTTCCCAGGTTCAACTTCACTCCTGACTCCTGTACCCAGTGCATGCTCTGCAGGGGCAGCATCCCCTTCGGGAAAGGTCTGCTTGCTCCAGTCTGAGTCCTCCCTCAGCTGCAGGGAATACACGATTTGCCATGGCATGGTGCCTTTGGCTCCATACCACTGTTTCTCATTCTTGTTGTTCCCTCTTCCTCTCCCTGTGCTGTGGTTTTGCCCTTTCTCACACAGGCTTTCCCTGAGTTGTCACTGCCACGAGTGCAGGACTCAACCCTGCCCATCAAAGCTGTCTGGAACCACCTCGGGGCAGCCCCAGACCCCTCAGACAGGGAGCCTCCAAACTAAGTTGCTTGAGTTTTTAAAGGAAAATTCTTCAAAGCAGACAAGAAACCTCAAACAAAATGCTGTGGTAGAAATCACACTTTCAAAAGAGGAGCAGTTTACTAATGGAAAGGCCTAATACCTTTCTCAAGGTCTACTTCTAGATCAGATTACTGGTTACAGACAGATCAAAGTGAAGCTCTCCAAGTTTCAGAAGTCCAAGAGGACTTTCTCTATCACTGACCCCAACAAATGGCAGCTCCAACAGGGCTCTTCTGTCACAAGTGTCACCTCAGACACTGGTTTAGCCACACAGTGACAACCACAGCCCAAGCCAGGGCTTGGGGCAGCTGTGACAACCCTGAAAGGTGAGGTGAGAATAAGGACAGTGTCAAGGTGAGAGTAAAGGTTGTGTAGCAAACCCAGCTCCTTAAACAACAACAGACAACACTCTGTCAAGGCCAGGTAATATATTCTTACTAGTGCTGAGGGGCTTTAAAATACAAGCCCTCAGGAGCTAACAAATTTTCTGACAGAATTCCAGTGCACAGCTGGCTGAAAATTAAAAACCGAACACACATCACCTACTAAAACCCTAATAAATCTAATCAAACCAAAGTCAAGCACCAAATTTGATCAAATGATCAGCTACCATTTTTTTTCAGGAGGATGAAAATATAGTTTTAAGGATACTATGTAACCAAGCTCACTTGATGCACAACATTGGTTATTCATTACTTTACCAGAACAATGAGGTTTGCTTTCTTTGTGCCTTCTATTTCCTCTTAACATTTTTCAAATACCTACTTTATCGATCACCTAAATAAAAGCATCAATTGTACTGGGCACCCCTAAGGAAGTTACTCAAAATGCACATGGAAATGCATATACTGAATTGTCTGAACACATCACCTTTCAAGGTAAACGCAGATTCAAATTCTCACTTGCACAACTTAAAATACACAGGATTTTTTATGGTTTTGCCCCAGGATTAATCCAGGGCCCACACTTGATTTTTAATTCTACCTACACAAGCAAGCCACTCCAGGTTAGAGGGACTGTATTCCAACAAGAGTTCGTTGTAAATTTGAGACACAGACACATGAAATGTAATTTCCATTGTCCTACCTGCATGAGTGATTCCCTGGATCATCTTGGCTGAGCAGTAAACAAAATATAAAAACATACACATATGTATGGAGAGGCAGGAAGGAATACAGACAAGCAGATGTCTAAGCACCAGAACAAACACCACTGCACTTCTGTTTCCTTGGCAGAAACAAGCGGTTTCAGATCACATAGCTCTGTTAGACACCAGGATCTAGGCAGGTGTAAGACAAGATCCATAAGGGCCTAGGAAGTTGATCTGAAGCTGATCATAAACAGTGTTTATGGACAGCCTGTACATATTAATACAGCAATCACAGCTCACAAATACAGCCCACATTCCCCTTTTTTCAAGGTCTGTGGTATGTACTTCTGTGTGACATCAGTCATGTCAGGAGAAGACTGGACAAGTTCTAGTCCACCAAAGCATAAACAGAGTTCCACTGGCTCATAGGCCTAAACTGGTTGTGTGCAGCTGTACTGTGTTATTAAGGAGAAACAACACTTTGCACCTGCTAAATAGGCCACCAGTGATGCCATTTCACAGCTCCTCATTAAATTCTATAAAGGCATTAGTTACATTTTTCTCTACATTTCTCTTCAAGGTTTAAGACAAGACAAACCCACCTCTGTGGTTGAAAAAAGTAAAATCTTCAGATTTTTTACTACATATTCTGGACATCCATCAGTTTGTCCATTATTTATAAGATTGTTGGTCAGTTTGAACGTTCTAAAGTCTAACTGACTATGTCAAGCATTTCTTTTTCTTGAATATTACTTCAATTCTCATATTGCACAAAGAAGAGGAAATTTTACTGTCTGATTTTCTCATTTTAAAATATTTCAATCACTCAGTCTTGAACTAACTAGCGCACAACTTAAGAAGTATTTTTATGCCATTTCAGAATGCAATAAAAAGCCTTGTATTCAGATTCTCTTCCTTTTAATATTTACATGCATTTATATTAATTTTCATTTAAGTAATTCTTGAATTGTCATCTCTTTTGGTTCTAGTAAAAGCAGGACAAACTTTTCATATTTGCTGCCAGACAGTAGGGAGCACAAAAGAAAACATGCAACTGAAAAGGAGCAGTGTGAAACTCTTTACATGTGGTTAAGCTGTACAGATGATAAAAGAATTTCTGAAATGAGGAATATCACTGCCAAGTCCACATGCAAACAGTAAAGAAGCTCAGGTACGTTTTTATGTCAGTGCAGGCAGAACTGCTGAACTGATGAAATGATCCCAGCACAGAAGACAAACTCTTACTCTTTCATGAAGCATATTTAGATAAATAGTACAAAAGCCAAATTCCACATCACTCATTGCTACCACTGTTGATAAAATATGGATTCTAGATTTGCCAATGTATTTCAAGGCAGAGAACATGGACAGAACACAGGAGGTCTGGACAAGATTTACTGCAACTAATTTCAGTGAGTTTAGAATCAGCAAATACCATCAGAAAGGACACATGCCTTTATATATTTCATTTTACTTTAAAAAATGCTTCTGAAAAAGTGTTTTATTCTTCCTTTCCAACTATCCTATCCTCTTTATCTTTTCCTCGGTATGCTGTAGCATAACAAGCAAGGTTATGACATAAAAGCTCTTGTTTTCCACTGCAACAATTTTGTGCTCCTTGTTTGCTTTCAGCTGATTCTCAAGATCTGGCTTTTGATCCCCCAGGAATTAGACAAAAGGACTCTCCTATTTTCAAGAGACAGACTCCAATATTAAGAGACAGAACTTTATTATGTGCAGTGCCAGCGGCCTACTGAATAAAGCAATCAGTGAAGGTCTTCAGCTGATATAGTCCTCTGAGACTTTAAACTGGGGCAAAAACTCTACAATGTCCACTGCACTGCTCTGTGCACAGCTGGATTGTGCTTTTCCTGTTGAGGTTTTCTTTTTTGGTGGTACTTAGTTTAATCCCTGAGTTCCTGAAAAGGCCAGGGTAGCTGAGCATTTAGCCTTCGTGCATGCATGCTCTATACCTTATGGGAAGGAACTTTCATCCTGCAGACATGTCACTGTCAGTAATGCCAGATTGGGAGTTATTCCAGGAACTAAACTACAAGAGCACAAGGTACCTTTCCATAGGTTACATTAAAAACATCCCAGCATTTAACTAGATGAAATCAGCTTTTTCCAACTAGAGACAGATAGAACCCTATTGACGTCTAGGTAGGATTATATGAGTTGTATTAAACTACTCAAAGTCACAGCTTCAATTCCATAGCTATTTATAGCTTTCAGCACAATTTTGATTTGATTTAGAGAGGTAGTATAGTAAAAATGATGAACAGATATCAAGGGTCTGTCTTCCATTCCAGATCAATCTCAAATTTAGAAATAATTTTAAAGAAAAAAAGTGTTTCACAGAAAAAAGAGATTGGTCAAAGCTTGTGTTTCTTGTGTGTGGGCTCTAGAACCTACGGCAAAATTTCTCTTGTTCTTATCAGTGGGAAAACAGAGAACTATGCCCAGTGCCAGGCCTCCAAAGTGAAATGGTTGCTTCTGCACAGTCATCAGAGACACTGGATCTCCCCACAGGACAAATTAGAGACTTCAGCTAGACCCTCACTTCAAGGCACCATCTGGAGAAGTCTGTCCTGCCCTGGAAGTGTGGGAATCTCACCTGAGCACCTCATCGAGATACCCCGGATAGACATTGAGGGCAGGCCTGCCATCCCTTGAGACAAAATCAGAACACTTGTCCATTCTGACACAGGAGGCATAGCTGGGTGACAAGCCAGCTGCATTCAGATCCTAGCATTGCCCTGCACTGAACCAGCCTCTCTCTGCACATGTGGGTCAGCAGGTGAGAACAGCAGTGCTCAGGAGAGGGTAGAACTGCACTCACTTTTCCTTTCTGCAGGAGGGACCTGTCACTGGATTTACCATCCTGCACCTTAGAGGCTGATGGTGGTCCTGGGTGGGGTACTTCTGTCAATCTCTTACAGAATATTTTTAAAAGAATATTTATTCTGATCTTTACTGGGGAGTCTGGTTATTTTTTCAGGGAATAACGTTGGCTGTGGGCAGTATCGAGATGGCTGACTTACTCCTCTTGGGGCAAGACGACTGGAGTTAGATGAGACATCTTCGACCCATGACAGAAAACCATGGCTTTGCTTTTTATAGGACTCTGGCTTACAAACTTCACATCTTAAATCATGAATACTAAATTATTTCTACTAATTTCTCCTGATGTTCCATTACCCAGGACAAGCCTGTTTCTCACTGCTTCAGTCCTCTATCACCCTCTTTAAGCTATAGAACACTGCAATTTCCAAGCACAAGACAAACAACAAATTATAGAGGAAAAGATAGACTAAACCCAAAGTTTAAACTGATGGCAGCAGCAGAGATCCCAACCTAAAGCTATAAAGAATCTGAAGCAATACACACTGAAATAAAAGTGGTATATTTTTAAGACAGATGTAGTACAGCCCACAGTGAACTGAGATTGGTTAAGCTAGCCAATTGTCTACTGGATCCTCTTTAATATTGCCACAAAACACTTCATAAGATGGCTTTTGGACAAGAACAACATTTATCACTCTGATCCACCTTTCAATCAAAATTTGGGCTTTTTTCACTGCTCCTTTGCTTAGCTCAGTACATGCAGTCTCTGAATGCATTGACTCAAATTCCTCTCATCTATCTCTACATTTACTAGATTTCCTGAATGATCACACAGAGGGATGCAGTAGATTTTCAAACTCAAACTTCTCCAGAACATATGGACACTACCCAGCTGGCCTGGTGGTTTCAGGGAATGCTCTTGTCAAAGGAGCACTTAGCTCCACAGGTCAGAGAGAAACCAACATTTTAGGAATCACTTTTGCCATTATCATCTCACATTATTAATTTTAACATACGCCGTGGTTATGAAATCACTATGAGGATACCTAATTTGAGAAGTTGCTAAATGATTACTCTTCCCATTATTTTAATTACTCATATTTAGCATAGCTTTAAGTGGCCTATAAAGCAGAGAATTGAACCTGCCCATTTTTCAGAGGAGTTCAGCACCAGATTGTCTGGATTAGAATTACCCTTAAAATAACAGTTTATATGAAGCTCTGAGTAGCGATGGAGCAATAATAATTTGAACTTGTTTTCTGTTCAATTAAAGACATGAAAATAACAGATCAAGTTCAGGTTTGATTTGGTAAAAAGATGTCACAAATCCGTTTTCAGTTTTATTGCCTTATTAAAAGCATGAGGAGCCCAAACAACCAATTCCCTTCTAACTGTTTATAGAACACATCTCTTGAAAGTTTTTTGAAATAGCATTTCAAAATATTCCACTTCCTTTTGTTTTTGTAATGATGACCACGACTGCCTGAAAGCCTTTGGGAAAGATTTTCAAGACAACCAGAACACTAACACAAGTAGCTATGGACACATCTCTTTCCCAGAATAGATTTTCCCCACTAAACCTCTTCAGGTAAATAGCTTGTGTCTGTGCCTGGCAGCCCGACAGCCAACAAGGTGATGACACACTTAAGCAGAAGTACAAGCCTCAGATTGGCTGAGATATTTTCAGCATGCCAACCATGCCAGGACAGAGATTCACATGCGAGCACTACCAGATTTCTCCACCACACTTTTTTATATGCCTTTTTGCACAAAGGTGAATTTTGTTCATCTTCAGTGCACCAATCGATGCCGGTAGCAGCAAGAACCAGAGAAACAACCTATCACTGGCCTTCAGAAAGGGAAAATTACTTACCCACACGACCAGTCAGCACAGGAACTGACAAGAAAAAGAGAGAAAAGGTTACAAAATGTCACAGCTCAGCCCTGTTGTAATAACATTCTCCAGAGAGAATAAAACACAAGGAGACACAGATACTCACCTGCCCATTGCTTCCTTTGTATAGGCCAGTTTCTAGAAAAACAAAAACAAATCCTAAATATATTTGAGTAATATAAGGTGAAAGAAATTAAAATGCAGTTTATACCACTTTATTTTCTTCTGCATGCTGAAATAATTCTATTCTCACTACTGTCATTTATTAAGCTCAAAATTTATTAACAATGTCCCTACGGAAAAGGAAGTATGTTTGACATTTCCAAAATGCAACTGAAACTCAACATCAGACAGCATAAAGAGCATTAGGTTTGTCAGAGGTGCTCTACATTTCTGCATTTTCCTGTAGTGTTCTGCAGGTACAACATTCTCTCATATTGGAGGACGTCAACAATAAGAACCTTTTAAGCAAGCAGTCTTTAGAAATTCAGTATTACTTCTGCTAGTTATCTATAGATTTAAACCCATCTTTTGAAAGTAAAGCTACAGTTTAAATTACCACAGCAGGATTAATCTGATGACTTTGTTTATGGTGATACAAGTGGCAGGGATTATGTATTTTCATGTATTGGTGTAAAAAGACTAAGAGCTACACAGTTCATTTTTTTTCATCAAAATTCTCATGGTATTAGTGCCATTAGTTCTAGAGGAGAGTCAGAGATGCTTCTGTGAGGAATACCACAAGAAGTGAAGGAGGTCCTGAGATAAAAACAGGAGCTGTTGAGAAATGATGCTGTATCCTGCTGTTGTACTAGTGTAAAAACAACATCAAACACTTACAGAAAATTATTGTCTATCCACAAAATTTCTGTTTCTCTGCTTTAGGGGGTCAAAAAGGGATTGTTTGGCGGACTGCTTATTGGGCTGGCTTTCTTTGTATAATCACTGCAGGTATATTTTTCAGTAAAAAGAACAGGAAGTTAATCAACTCAAGTATCTAATTTGAAATTAAATTACAATTAGCTTTAAACATACTATTTCCACTTTGCAAACTTCTCTGAAAAACATCCATATGTATTCAGTGACCTAAGGACTGTCACTCTAAGCTATTCAGATGGTTTTTCTTGTGAAGGAGGGCTGTAAAGGCAAAGGAGACTTTTTGAGGAGTTTAGCCTGCTCACGCTCTTCACCTGTGTTTTCCTGTGTTCCTGCAAAAGTGAAGAAATTCAGCTGCTATTGATTTGGAACCATTTCGGTGAGCAGCCTTCTCTTCTAAAATGTGGGTATTGTGATCACAGCTAGCATGGCAGACAGCTTGGATAACAGCCTGAGCAGGGCTTGCCAAAATACTAATATCAATCAGCTTGCCTTTCAGCACGTTCTTTGACCAACATTTATTATACAACTCCATTTAATGAAACATTTGCAGATTCTTTAGAATGAAAAACTAAGACACAGCAAGACTAGTTTCAAGTGACAAACAAAGAAACCAGGTAATCTACAGTGGAAACTCTAACTTGGGGCCACTAAAGCTGTGTTGGACTTTAGGTAGTGTTTTTGAGGGGCATTATGCTGATCTATACAGTACCTGTATATTCACCCCTGGTGCACTGAGATCTGCAAGGAAGAGGGAGATTGACTCCCTCTCTACAAGATTTTGGAAAGTTATCTGTAAGTAGTAGCTCAGTAAAAAGTGTAGAAAAGGAGATGTTCCACACTCAGCTGGCCAGGACGATTTGTCAGCACCATTAAAACCAACTGCAGTTATTACAGGCCTCATACATCTCTTCAATACCTAGTGCTAGCCTGTACCCAGCAGCTTTACTCACTGCTCCTCAAAGGCCCCTGAGACAGAGCTCAGTGCAGTCCCGACCACTTCCAAGAGCAAACGAAAAGGACACCCCAGTGAGGGGTGCCTGGGCCAAAACTCTGTTGCAGGGCAGTCTGAGGGGCTGGTGGCTCCCAAGTTCCCTGAGTTTGGATCCCTGGACTTCACCAATATGTCTTGCTATTTTCAAGTCATCTATCCAACAAATTATAAGGAGAACTTATAAGAATCAAACCTGAAATATCAAAATATTATTTTAATAACCAAAGTCTAGAATAAGTAACACTGTACAGTCTCCACACCCACATTTTTAATAAGGTATCAAATTGCTACATTCTTCTATAATTTCATAGTAAACTAGCACCCCCTACTGCTAAATTAGCATCGTCTGCAATAGTTTGTTGTGTGACTGTTCTTCCTCTCTCTCAAATGCTTAATTTGCTTTCCAGCCTGGAGTGGGGGCAAGCACTGACATATTTAAACTCCATGGCAAACATCACCTTTCCCCTCTAGTTAGAAACCAAGGGCTCTAGGGTTCCAATACTGGCCTGTTTAATCACTTAAGACAGAACAGCCTTTGCCAAAACACCTCACCTCTCTGACTCAGTTCCTTCTTTAAGATGGAGTTAAAAATTTACCTACTGCAGACAGACTGCAAAGATTTATTTAATGTCTTCACCCTTTCAATACTTGAAGTGACCTATAAATAGTTCTCCATAATAGCAGCAGCCACACCAAAGCTAAGGGCAGTTTTCACTCACGGAAGCTATCTCTGGCAGGTGCATTGTACAAAATTAGTTCTCTTGAAGCAAGACCTTCCTGACATTATTATACCAATTCTCCTAATGCTGAGAGCTGAGTTCCGTGTCTGTTGCTCCAGTGCTTGCCTTTCTCAACAGTTACTTTACATAATGGAAAGTTATTGGGAATTAATACAAATATATGAAATGCAGGCTACAACAATACAACAAATCACATATAGAACCAACCAGATGAGCTTCTGTCAACTCATGATCTTGCAGAAAAGCAATTACATAGGACATTCTTGCCTGATCCTTAGATTTATCATTATGCACAGAAGACAAAATATCCTGAGGGTAATCCCAGGCAGAAGAAAAAGGCAGAGGAAATGTCAAGGAGATCTGAAATAATCCCATATTAGCTTAATCCTATCTGTGTAGTACTGCACCAAGCATATTTGATTTAACCCACCTATAGACCTCATTCACAACAGGAAAGTCATGCCAAGAAGTGATTCTCTGTCTGCCTATCCTGCTTTCCCTCCATGGTGCATGGCAGAGCCATGATGTCAACAAGGCAAGGCCACAGTGCTGGGGATTATTCAAGGAAATGGAGGACAATGTCCAGAACTGAAACTATGGAGAAAGGCCAGAATAGGGAGCAGTGCTTTGAGGCACATCCCTGACAGGTAAGGTAAAAATACTGCCTACAATTAGTTAGAGGAGAAATAGCAGGAGCAGCTTAGTGAAACAGATATTGCTTCAACAAGGTGCAATTTGAAATGAAGGCTAGATATATATATATGGCAAAGGTGGAGGGGTTTTCTTTTTAAACTAGAGGAGGCTAAAACTTGTAATGCAAAGAGTGAAAGTCAATAGGAGTACAGCAAGTGCATGGATAAGAAAACAGGTGAAGGAAATCTGACACTATGGCTAAAAGGAGAGAAATCGAAAATTTTTTTTGCCTGTGTAAGAGGGGATGGGGGATGTGAAATCAAATATGATCTGCTTTTTTGCAGATTTATAAGAAATTAAAGAGGTGTTCTAGGCAAAGAAAAAAATGTAAAGGACTGGAAAGAGTGGTTAGGACAAAGACAACAGTTAGCAAGGAAGGTCACAGAACAGGGGAAGAGGAAAGACAGCAGAAGAGATCTTCCACATATTCCTGAGGAATACAAAATAATCTGCCTCAGTGAAGTATTCAAATAAGAGCACTGGCAGTAACTGGTTACAAATAATTCGGATGACTGGGATGCTATATCCCACCTTCGAACACAGCTCCCAGAATTCAGGCAAAATCACTCATTTTACATTGCTAAGTACCCATTTCTTTTGCTACGCTATGCATTCAGGCATCTTCAGGCAGGGCTGCCTTCTCCGCTCTTACTGAGCAGTTTGTGTTGCAAACACACCGAAGAAGATAGAGCTGCTCATGGGCTGCAAAGTCAATACTACACAAAAGTACTGCTGAGTCAGCACCATCGAAGGGTTTGTATCTTGTTCCAGGAACTTTTCAAATTGTCTTTTGGTATGTTAGCACCTCCTGTCACAATTTTGAGGATTCCTGGGGAAATTGCCTGCCTTTTGATTCTCAGAGAAAGCTCTGACACAAACTCATTTCTATGTTAAGTCTCAGCTTAACTCTTGGCTCTCAGACTCACCGGAGTGGGCAGAGCACAAATTTCTATCTCACTAGCAACCAAAAAAATCTCACAGACCTGCTTCCTTTGGAAAGGATTCATAACCTAGCTCCTGTTGTCCCATCTGCCCGACACTGTTAGACATACTTTGTTACCGATATGAGGTTGCTGAGGAGTCCTCAGCCAGTTATGCTTATCTGCTCAACAGATTAAGTTCACAGAACCACTAGGTTGGAAGAGACCTTCAAGATCAAGTCCAACCCATGCCCTAACACCTCAACTAAACAATGGCACCGAGTGCCACATCCAGTCTTTTTTTTAAACAATGCCAGGGATGGCAACTACACCACCTCCCCCAGCACACAATACCATTACTTTATCACTCTTCCTGTAAAAAACTTTTTCCTAATGTCCAACCTGTATTTCCCTTGGAGCAGCTTGAGACTGTCTCCTCTCATTCTGTCAGTTGCTACCTGGAGAAAGAGATCAACCCCACCTGACTACAGCCACCTTTCAGGAAGTTGTAGAGAGTGATAAGGTCACCCCTGAGTCTCCTTTTCTCCAGGCTAAACAACCCCAGTTCCATGGGTTCCTTCAACACTTCATTTCTCACTGCAGCTTTTCTCAACATCTCTTGTCATTGTAGATTGTCATCAGACCTGAAAGGAGCAGCAACTCCTTAAAACTTTGTTTTCTGAAATTTGATTGAAACCTGGGGAAATTGAAATTACGACATGTACTACATGCCCACACTGGAAATTCAGGTTGCAGACAAAACCATACAGTGAAAGCCCTGCAGTGTCAGGCTTTAAGCTGCTTTCTGCTATGGACTCAGGAAGGAGCCCTGTATGCCAGCTGTAAATTCTCCTATGAACAGCACAGGCTGTGCTGCTTTGGCAGAAGCGTTTCAGTCTCATACCAAGTCATCTGTGGTTCTCGGGAAACCAATATTTACTTTTGCTTGCATATCTCCTCACTTGGTTTTCCAAAAATTGTCTAGAACAAGTGGGAACATGGCCACAATCACAGAGCAGAGTCAGGAAAAATTTGGCAATACTGGAATTCCAAACATACATGTCTCAAAGTGTAGAATGGGATGAATGAGGATGTCGCAGAGGATGAGTGTTACATTCTATGTAACAAGGTTTTACTTCCCACTGAAATACAGCCACACAGTAAGCAACACAAGCCAAGTTAATTTATAGGAAGAAATGTTTACATGAAGATTTATATGGAAAAAAACCCCACCCTAAGGATTGGAATTACCTTCTCCATTTGCATTTCTGTCAGGAATTGAAAAAAGATGGGTTAACAATCTCACAATCTGCAAACCTACTTAATATCCAAAGAAATTAGTTAGGATAGTGTTCTTTCTATGTAAGGTACTGTCAGTTAACATGATATCACAAATTAAAATGAAAAGTCAAGGAGAAAAACAAAAAGGTATTTAAAATCATTTTTTATGCTTGACATGAATATGTCCACCTGCTTCTTCTGAAAATCTGGCAGGTGATCTGCTGAAAGAAACCCAGGAAAACTTAGTATATATATTCTGTATTATCTCATACAGAACATGCATGTATATACAGATATCACAGGGAAGCCCTCAGAGGCAGAGCTCACATCTCCAAGACTCAAAAAGAAGTATGAAAGCTGAGACCAGCTGGTCTAAGCACCAACAGATATGCAGTCAGAAAGTACATTAAAAATAAGAGAAAGAATGTTTCTCAACATGAACTAAGTTAGGATGGAGCAGATACTGCAGCATCTGTGGGAGTGTGACAGTGATTACAGGGGATTGGAGGGAAGGATAAGAAAGAAAACCAAAGAGGAAGACTAATAAGATGGCACTTAATTACACTGCTCATAACAGACTCTCCACACTACAACAAAAATGTCATGAAAGCAATAATTTTACTGAACTATTGATTATTAAAAGCAAACCTCACATTTTTAATTTGCCTTATTTTCAGGTATACTGAACTTCTTTTGAGAGGGAGGGAGAAAATTCAGGACATGTGGCATTTCTAAAAGTTAAATTTCATCTTGCAGTCCACCAAAAAGACACTTTGAAATAAGATTGCCAGAATCTGCCAACATGCCCATACAAAAGAGGCAGCAGAGCAGTACTGTGACAGTAACAGCCAATACACACCAAAAGAAAAGCAGAATTACTTTTATCAGCTGCAGGCTCTAAACTAAACTCCTGACATTCAATTAATGATTTGCAGACATTGGAGAGCAGAGGAAGATTGGAAACAAGAGGTATTTAATGAGGCGTTTCTCTGTGCACGCAGTGAAACAATGGCAGCCCTTTGGTGACAAGTGTCCTGTGCTTTAGAGATCAGACCCAAGGAATGGAAAAAAAAAATAGCAACAGCTGATCATGACCAAATGAATGAACATTCTGTAATGAGAGAGAAACAAAATCTTACTAGTAATGGAAAGGCTTGACCATACAGCTTGGTCTCCTTAGCTGGTGAGAGTGGAAAGAACAAGAGGGTAGGACACAGGGCTTTAGAATGTGTTTGGTCCCTCAGGCTGAGCCCAGCTCTTACCACCATATTAGACTGGGGCAAGCAACTAGCAGGAAGAAGGATCCCTTAAAAACAGAGATGCATCCAGTGCATCTCTTTGGACTTAACATTCTCATAGTTGCTTTAAAAAAGTTTCACACTCTAACAAGAATTTTGTGCACAAGCACATATGAGAAAGGTGAATCAGTACTAGAGCTAGCAATTAAATCCACTCTCTGACTCATGCATTTAAAATACACTATTGGATCTTTTGACAGTGACTGATTGGGGAATACGGTGCTCTTGCCTTCAGTCTTTGGTTCAAAGTCAAATTGAGTTCAGCTTCTTATTCCGAAAAAAGTTACCTGACTGATTTGTGACATTTTGTGACATTTTGCACAGAGGTGATAGCACTCAGTCCTTCTTATCACAGACTAGTCTGTCATCAAATCAAGCCCAAGAGCCATCACCTTTTACCAACTGTGTTGAAAGACAATAAAAGAATGAATAGACTGTTTTCCAGAATATGGAATTGCTGAAGGGAATCCATCTACAGGAGAAAGGAAACCTAAATAAATATAAACATTCCAAAAAAATCAAACCCAGAGCACTTTATCTGACTCCACTGAAATGCTGCAGTGCCATACTCAAAAAGGGAAAGAAGCAGCAGGAAGTTAGATGCATCATCCTGTTTCCGAGAGTAGTTTCGATTTCTTTTAATAAACTCCCACTATAGATCATCTCACTGTGAAAACTGAACACAAAACAGTTGCATGCACTGTGTGCATTAAAAAAAAATTGCATTAATTTTATTTTTCTCTCTCTTTTTGCAAAGAATTCTAAGGGCAACAGCATCATCAGACTCCACAAAAGCAAACTTTGGTTAGCATCACCTGGGAAGGCTAACATGCAGGCTAGGGAAAAATCCAACTTCTCTCCATTATCCACAACAGTTTTCATATTCACATTCCTTAGCACACATTCCTAGCATAGAAATCCAATAAAAAAACAGGAGGCGGAAAAACCAGCACATCCATACTGACTGTACATTATTATTTCTAAGACTTAAAAGTTTCATAAAACCACTCATTCATTAGCTTACCGAAGAAGATCAAGAAGATCTATAAGCCACTACACATTTTAAGAAGCCTTTTATCCACAGCAAATAAGATATCTACTGTATCTTAGATGAATACAAAGCTAAGCACTTTATTTTAAAATTCACAAACTCCTGAAACCTGAAACTACATCTTTGCACTTCATTTGAGACAGGCTTTTTTAGTTTGACTTTGCATTTCTTTTATTTTCTTTAGGCTAAAATAAACTTGAATCAACAGAAAATATACCAAGATATTCAGCATTTTTTAATTTGCTTGTTTTATACTCATACACTGATTTCAACCTGCAGCTTCCCATGGTGAGTTACCTAATGTTAATTATTGCATTCATAGGACACTAAAGTTTTCACATTTGTAACTACACTCATTTCATCAGGCAGCAGTGCACAGACATCACAGACCTGTAGAACATCAAACAGTCAATTATGCCACAGGGCTTGGTAGCACCAGAACTAAAGCTTGGAACTTCCAGCTCCTACGTGCCGTTCCAAGGCTGAAGGCACCTCAATGTGGAGGTCAGAGCAAGGAGGCTGCTACACACCCCAGGGGAAAATGCACCACAACCTGACTCACATCATGGGTCTAGACACCCTTCTACTTGTCAGGAACACATCTACTGAAGACAACATTGTCTTCATCATTGTTGCTTTTCCCGGCATTGGCTCACCCACAACTTTGCTTTGGAACTGATCTCAGAACTAGAGATCCCTGAGCTGGAATACCCACGCCTGTCTGTTTTAAGGGCTCTGCCCTTGCCCATGAGAACACTCCAAGCAGCTGCTGCACCCACCTTCACAATCAGGCTCCGGTGCTCCTCAGACTGACTGAAGTTGGTGCCCATTTCAAAGATGCTCATCATGCCTTCCTCACACATGCTCATCCAGGTGTTGTACTCTTCACGCTCCGGCAGCCTGTCCCAGAATGTCTTGAAGACCTCCCAGACTGTCTCCTGGCACACTGAAGGCACAAGAAAGGTTTGGTGTTAGTACAACAGGAGTGCCTCTGTGGCACGAGTGGCCAGGCTATTATCATCCCTATGCTGTAAGCTTGTCAGCACACTGACACCTAGAACACAGAAACCTGACATCGACATGGAAATGTGGAAAGCATTGAAGAGACTGAAATGAAGATGTGGTGGATCTTCCACACTCATACTATGTCTCTCGCTGACTTTTTAAACTGAAAT
Source organism: Cinnycerthia olivascens (assembly GCA_035048155.1). Lineage (NCBI taxonomy): Eukaryota > Metazoa > Chordata > Aves > Passeriformes > Certhiidae > Cinnycerthia > Cinnycerthia olivascens. The sequence goes on from JAWWMU010000001.1 coordinate 16,788,281, forward strand.
AATGAAAGAAAATTTAAGAAAAAAATAAGAGCATGAGAAAGCATTTGTGTCTTAGCAATCATCAAAAACAACAGTGTTTCCACTGAGTGAAACTGCAATTTGAGCAATGAAACAATTTTTTAGAAAACCTACAAAACCAAAATACTGTGGAAGATGTCCTCATAGGAAGTAGAGGTGGAGTTTAAGTTGTAAGAAAGACGGTGGCACTGATCAAAGTTCAGAAAGCTCGGTCAGTAACAATTCCTTCAGACTCACCTTTACACAGAATTCAAAATAAGTTTCAGAAATTACAACTGTATTTATAATTAAAAAAACTAGGCAGGATGATGACAAAGAATATGCTACAAAATAAGTCAAGCTCTAACTGTACTGTATATGTTCACTGAGAAAGAACTGCACATCTCTGAACAGTCAGCCTGAGAATTAAGGTTTAGTATCATGTACTACACTGCCTACTTTAACCTCCCAACCTTGCACATGATCTTTTTGCCAGTCAGAGCAGTTGGTCACATGATGCTCAAGCAAGGACAACTCTGTGACCCAGGACAACTCAAAGAGAGAAAGATTTATAGGATTTTCCTTGTGTCCTGGGAAAGAGCAACATTAAAAGGCAAACTCTCAAAATCAATCACACCAAATGCCATCCTGGAGGAGAAGCAGACAAACCTGCTTTTGGGCCTTAATCTGATTTCACTACTTAGACAGTTCAGCAGAGGAATGCTTTGCACTTCAGGAAAGTCCTGACATCACAAGCAAGCCCTTACAGGAGGCTAAATCTATCTCAAAAAAGTAATTTTCTTCAATCAGCCTTTAAAGTAGTTCTGGGCTGCCAAACCCAATACCTTAGTGTTATTTCTTCTTGATGCTTTGTTTTCCAAATTCCAAAGTTGTTTAAATGTACATATATAAAACTTAACACATAGATCACATATGGAAACATTTTCATTCACAAAAGAGACAGACATTTTTCTTAAATGCAAAAGCTTTACAAATAACAACCTTAAGGAACAGTTTCCTATGCAGCAACACCCTTAAAGCTGACCTGAATCTGGCACTATGCAGAAAAAGTTCTTTTCTTCACTCTGAATTTTAGTTTATCATCAGAGTAGTTGCAACTGTTTCTCTGTTGTGGAACTCTACAGATCAGATACAAAGACATTTCTCATTTCCATGCCACACTCCCAGGTTTATGACAAGGAAATTAGCATTGTAGCTCATCTGGTATGCATGACCAGAGAACAATAGTCTCCAAACTCTGCATTATTGACTGTCAGTAGTATATTACCGTTCTAGCACCCCTCCAGCATCTAGGCAGTTAACTTCATCTGTAAAGCACGCTAATTTGGAAAGTATTGCCCATGTCTTCAATCAGTGTATGCATCTCTATTAATCAGAAATAGCCAAATTGACAAACATCCATCTCACATCCCCCCAAGTTACACTTGCAAACACTTTGAGGCAGACACCACATTTCCATCTGACCTCTGCACAGATCTCGGGTAATGAAGCTATAATCCTACTCTGGGATTTCTGGCTCCTGCTGGAGTACTAATAAGCTTCCTGAAGCAGAATAACATCTGTCATATTCTCCTCACCATCCCACTTGTAAGAGCTAGGCATCCAGGAAAAGACTGAAGTCTAGTTTCAAATCCAGAAGCCTACACTAAGGAATATCACTTGTTCACATTTCTTTTGGTGGTACTTGTATCCCACATACCTTTCAAAGGTGCCACAATGTGGAGCAACAATCCTGCAATGAGATTACTCCCTGTGGCTGGGATAAATCCTCAGCAGACTCTCAGTAACAACTGAGGCCACAGCAATAGCTTGCAAATACAAATTGCAGGGACACTGTCTAACCCTAGAGTCTTCAAATACCAAGAGGCAAAGGACTGGCTTTCTAGCTGCAAGTAATTGAAGGTAATTTCCTTAATGCTCTTAAACAAGTTTAAAATAAAGATGATGAGACAGTGTCTTGCTTGAATACAAGCTGCTCCCGTATAAACAGTTGTTCCAATCGGCTGCCAAAAGCTTAAGGATTTTCTGTATGTCCTTTCATTTGGAATTAGACACTCCACTGAATTCCAGTACCAAAGGCTTTGTGCCATCTGTGGGCTCCAAGCCCATTAATTAGACCTAAGCTGTCAATACTGCCATGTATTCTGCAAAAGGAGGAAATAAGATGTGGATAAGGAGTCATATTTTGTCCTCTCTAGCCTCTTCCATCTAACTGTTTCCACTGAGGAGAGCAACAAGCTGGACAACATAGTGCAAATTCCTTCTGTATTCTCTTTCTTCCACACAGTCAGAGTGTTAGCTCTGACATGGGGAGGGATTAAAAACTCCAAGCAAACATCTACCACAACTGCCATTGGAACACTTCTGTTAGCTGCGTCCAGGAAACCACACGCTCAGCCTTGGCGAGCGGCTAGCCAGCACAATCACCCTGCAACCTTGCTGGCACACAGTCCATCTTGTCACTGTCTTGTTTATTCCAACTGGTCAGTTTGTAAAGCAGGGGATTGCTTTGCAGGATAACAAATCCAGGCTCCAAGGGCTCAACACAAGAACCAACCTCAGCAGTGCTTACCTATAGGGTGCTCAAGAGTAAATTCATGGACTGGCTGAAAAAGGCTGAAACAAAATTGTTCTCTTTCTTTCTCATAAATATTTTCATTGCTTTACAGTTAGAAGAGAGTTGGCACTTTAAGCACAGAGAGAGAACAACTTAATTTATTCAGCATGGTTCAAATCACACACATGTAAAGAAAAAGACAAGCACAATTCTATCTTCCACCTCTCCTCCAGGGATATCAAAAAGGGAGCCAATTCTCATCTAGAATTAGCACGGCCACCCAGGGAAGTGAAAAGACATCACCCTCGCAGCGCATTCAACTTGGCTAATAAGTGTGATCAACCTTTTAACTTGAAGGTGGAGCCCACCCTGAGATGGGTTTTCAGCTATATGTGAAGGAGGTTTTTCAAAGGCTCTCAAATTCTTGACAACTCCCAAAAAGAAAAACATGTTTTTCATTAACTAGATTTTAAGCATTCTGAGACTGTCCACAAAAGTGGAAGGCACAAAACTGAAGCTAAACAGGACTTGACTGGAAGCTTCAGGTAATGACTTTAACTTACTGTTTAAAACAATTCACTATCTTTCCTTACAGTCCTTCCAGAAACTTGCCAGTGTGTCAAGTACATTACCTAGATATGCTGACAATAAATGAAGCAACTTTTGACTAAGATTTAGAACAGCAACTCCTTCAAACCTAAACAGAAAATGAAACAAAATGAGTCAAGGAGACCAAAAATTGACCACCAAGCTATTCAACTAGAAATGCAACTCTTGAGTTTTAAACATAAAACATTTAAAGGAGATAGAAAATGGGGGGGGGGGGGGGAGAGGGGGGAATGCTGCATGAGAGTTTATAATAAATAGTCAGGAGCCAAATGATTCAGTTATGATTGAAGGTGCTGAAAAATCAACAAAGCAGGCAGTCCTGCCAGCATGAGGAAGAACTGCTGAGCAGAGCCAGCAGCACTGCCACTGCCACCTGAGGAGCAGCTGAGCCCTCTGGCCATGTGCGAAGAGCCGCTCTTCACTCCTGGATCTCATACTGAACTTTCACTGGCCTGCTACAGGGGCACAGAGATGTGGGACAGCATTAGCGACACCCAGCCCTGCAGGAGACAGGATTTGTGATGGGGCCTTTAATCCCCAGCAAACAATACTGATTAAAAGCATCATAAAATCGAGATCAATCTTTTAAGGCAGGGAGCTAAGAGTCTTGAAGCTACATGTGAGTGAGAAGGTAAGCTCCCCTGGAAAATTGTTTCCTTCATCTCATGGCTGTAGAAATAAACAATTTGTATTTTTAAGTTAGTTGATATCTTGGCTACTTTGCAATTTTCCTCCAAAGGATCCAAATGTCAAAAAAAAGACCCCTGAAGGCTTATGAGAGGAGAAGCTCCCTGCTACAAGAGATTGGATCAGGTCCAGCTGACTACAGGAAAAGGAATAGTTATGCTGAAGACATGTAACTGACTGGCACAATAAACCAGAATAAACCAAGAAGGCAAATCACACAGCTTGGTCTACAGTTTGTCTCCAAAGTATGTTTTGCATGCATATACTACATTTTCCATGTACTCCATCCTGAAAAGCCTCATAAATTAGAAGTCACTTAACTCATCACTGATATAATCATCTTCAACGTGAAAGAGAAGGTAGGAAAAAATAAAGATTAGCACATTTGGACCATGCCCTTGTTCAAGCTTCTATTGAGCCAAGTGTCACAGGCACTTGAAGTAAGCAAGGTCTTAACCTTTAAAGGCCATATCAGGTTTCAAAGGCTGCTTCAGACAGCCAGAGTCATAAGACAATTCCAATGGGATCTCTCTATCAGCATACCTGCTTCAAAAGCAGAAAAGCCCAGTCCTTGGGAGCTGATCTTCTTCAAATGAAGTGTCTATGCTCAAGTAATACTCTGTTGGGGGTTGGGTTACTTTCTTGTAGAATTTTTTCCCAAAAGAGTGGCTAGGAAGCTGATTGCTGGGTACTTATAGACACTTTAAAAGTACTTGAAAGAGACAAAAGAAGTGACTGTCAAGGAGAGGGTGGGACCAACTCCAC
>JAWWMU010000001.1:16802859-16815392 GCA_035048155.1 Cinnycerthia olivascens
AAACTACAAGAAAACCTGTTTTCTTGTGGAAAAAGGTCTCCATAGCACAACAAGAGAAACTCTTCTCCTCGAGTAAACTGAAAATCAGACTATTTTTAAAGGTAGTAAACTGACTAAAAGTCATAAGCTTTATTTTTGCATTGTCAGTGAAAAAAAAAAAAGGAAAGGTTATCTGGAATTTTGTTCTGATTATCTCATTATTATTACTTTCCTCTTTTAGCTCTGTTAATAATGTTTTCTTTATGTGTTTTCAAGTTTGAATCTGCTTTGTTTTCTTTCCTTTTAATCTTATCTCACAACAAAAATAAACGCCCTACACAGCTCCATGCTGGAGCTATACATGGAACAGCACATAGACAACACTGCACTGGTGCCCAGCAACTCTCAAAGTCCTGTACGTCTGGGTAGAGACAGCAACTTCTGAGGCTAGCTTGGGTATCTTTACTGTGACCCTGGATTCAACACAGACCAGTTTCATTTTTTAATCCTCTGCAGCAACTCATGCTTTCACTGTCATGAATGTTTTTGCCTGCATTACCCTGCAAAAATGCAATTGGATCAAGGTTAGAAACACACACACTTACAAAGGCAAAAGCTATCTTACCTCCAGAACACGTGACAACTAATCCCTTTACAGACAATTTACAGATGACACATACTTCAGTGAATGTATGAAACCCAGCTAAAAGTTCTCCTGGAAAGTATTTAAGAATTAGAGTGTTGTTATTTCTCTCATCAACGAAGTACTCAAAGGCACTCAGAATGTGAAGAGTATAAAAAACATCTCTGTTAAAATTTGCTATCTATGGTATGGTTATGTCAGTTTCTATGAGATAAAATATTTTAAAAGTGCAAATTCGGTTTTATTAATATTAGTTTGCTATCAACTTTATATTCAAGTGATTTCAGCACTGAAATGTAGACTTGCAACAGCTGAAAAATCTACATTTATAATAGCAAAAGGCGTATCTAAAAGCACAATCATTTAAACTTTCTTAAAATAACCAAAACAACTCTTGCAATAGATTTCCAAAATAATTGTGGAAAATTAACTCTTTCCTTGATTTGACAAAAGCCTTTACTGTAACACTTTGTATCAGAAAATGTGTAATTCTTCATTTTCAACAGCCAGGTTGTATCTGTTCAAAAGTGTTCATGAAAGGCATTCTTCCTGAATGAGAAAAAATAGAAGTGTAATTCTAGAGACACAACACAGCAAGGTCACCCCAGTACATCCAAAAATAAAGACAGTTTTCTGACAGTTTGCATTTCTGAGAAGAAACATGTATTTACATACAACAAACACGAATAGCTGAATTACAGTTCTCTACAGAGCAATGCTCACTGAAAAATTGCTACGGCACACATACCATTTTAAATAATGTCTCTGTTTTTCAAATGCAGTTTGAAAAAGAGCTGAATCCACCCATAACTAAAAGAAGGTTAAATAAAGAATGCTTTAATGAAAATGCCTCTAATAAAGAGCCACATCATGGCAGATACCCACTATCTCCAAGCTCATGAGGTTTACTATCCAGAATCTAAACTGTCTCCCATGACTAGACACAGAAGCTGATTATGGTATTTGACAGGATTCACCAACAAAATTCCCAATCACTTTAGCAGAGACAATCAGGTTAGACAAAATCTTTTCACTTGTTCAATTTCTGTGGTTGCTGTGGCCAAGCATTCGCTGTTGTCATTTTTTGCTTGTGGTTCTGAAGGGTTCTCTGGTGAACACCTCCCAAGAATAAACAGGTTCTGAGGCTGTTTAAACTTCCAGCTGATTGAATTCAGCCCACCACCGTTGTACTGTCACCTCTTCCATCATACAGTATTGTAAAGTATTTTGAGCAGAAAAATTAGGAAACAAGGTCAACCAAATTAATCTCACACTTATGAAAGCTGTCCATGTAATGTAAATCTATTCCTAGAACTTCTCCTTTTCTGAACTGCTGACCAGAAATCTCTTACCTTGTTCAACAGTCAAAGATAATCCCAGTGTCTGTGCTTCTCCTTCAACTTCAATTTCCAACTTCAGTTTAGTTGGGCAGAATTATTACTGTTAATCTTGGTTTTATTCAACACATTTTCAGTTCTGAGACTTTTCAAGTCTTATACTACAATTCTGGCTTTTCCATCTCGAAAATAGTTGTCTTCTTTTTGTTTGGGTTTCTTTTTTTGGGGGGTGGGAGGATGGGTGCCAGAAGCAATATTCTGCTTCTCTGTCCTACCCAAGATAATGGCGATACTACTGTGGGTCTCAACTTTTTATTTTCTAAGGTGCAGTACTTCCCGAGCACTGCAAGCCCATCTCAGGGTCAAGTTCCAGGAGGCAAGTACCACAAAAGCCCAGATGAACTTCAATTAATCCATGCCTGGAATTTCACTGCTAAAACAGCTGTCCCCTCACACTTTAAAAAAACGAACAAAAACCTCAAAAATTGTACTTGCAGATTCACTTCTCCAGTTCTTAATGGAAACTAAGTGTCTATTTTTAGACTTTTCCTGGCAGATTTACTTCCTACAAGTTACTTCTCTTCTAACTTGCTTCCTGTGTTGTGCAGTATCTTAAACAGATACCCATGATCCAGATGTCTTCATGGAAGCCATTTTCTGGTCCCACACAGACAGAATGCAGCAGTTTCTTTTAAAGAAACTGACACCTCCATTCATGTACAACTGATTGCCTTGAAAAAAAAAATTACACAGCTTAGGGTAAAGAGCCTCACAGGGACTAGTTTGCTTTGAAATACCCTGTCATTGCACTATTTCAGTTAAATGGGGCTTAATACAGGAAATGGAAATGCAAGAGATGTGCAAAAAGGCTCCTGAGTCAGTCTGGTTAAAGAATTAACTTTGGGGAGTTCCAGCAAGTAGAAAGGAAGCATGAAGATACCTGGAATGTAGCTTCTTCCACAGACACTTCCTAGCATTTTACCACATACCTAGTAAATGCAAATGGCTAAAAATGGGTTGGGTTGTGGCTGGTGATCCCATAGTCACTGGGTGAGACATTTGGGTTAAGACACACATATTGTGTATATACCTTATAAGCAGTCAGATGACCTATCTTACACTGAACTTGTGGGTTATTTATAGCTGGGAAAAGAATGGCAACAACCACAGTCAACAACTTCTGGAGATAATTTTAATAGCAAATGCATTGGCATTCTCATAGCATATATGTAAGAAATCTAAAAAGGCAATCCTTTTGTGTTATAAAACCAATCTAGAAAATTGCATACATTATTTTGCTTTTAAATATCTATAAACAAATCAACCTATAAAAGAATCAATCACTTGGTGATAAAACCTAACTTTACCATAAGAAAAAGCCCAAATTGTTTTTCATAAGGGAACACTGAAAATATTGTTCAATTAAGAAAGGTGTAGAGAAAGGAAATATATTTCCGCATTTTAGTTTTGCAATAAATACACAGATTAGTCTCTTCTTAAGTAATGCTGGTGTTGTGATTTAGGTGCTGAAAGACACAACTCTGGGATGAGAGGGAAAGATGTTGGGATGCAGGGGAATAAGGGGTGGGGACAAACTACAGAATTAAACTAGAACCAATGACAAAAAACATACAGTGACTGCACAAGGCTGCTCACAGCTATACAGAAGGTAACTGTGCTCAGCAAATTGCTGTTTTAAAATTGTCTCTCTCCCCCAGAAAGAATGCTTCCTGGTTTGAGAAACAAATAAGGGGGGGTGGAGGGGTGCTGGATGACTGTACAAAACCTGAAATAATAACTGCATTTTCTGAAAGCCAGGTTTCTAAGTTGTCTTGAGGGAAGGGGCCCTGAGAATTCTGCAAAGATAAAAATACTCACATCTTTGGGTTGCCCTCAATTTTTATTTTGACTCTCTTATTGTACTTCCAGCTTTAAGAGCTCTGGTTTTGTTGACTATGACACAGGTGGTTTTGGTGGTTATATGAGACACAGTTCTTCCAAAGAGTGAGATGACACTTAAGTAAACTTACAGTGGGGAACAGGAGAAAGCATCCTTTTAGAACAATCACCTTCTATCATGCAGTGAGTACAGAAAAAAAATGCACACATCTAAAATTGATCACTGTTCAAGGAAAAGCTACATAAATACAAATTAAAAGAAGGATGAACCTATGCTAGTTTATCAAATCAAGTCTGAGTTCAAACACTCAATATTCAGTCATCTTTACTCAATTCCCCTAGCAAGGTATAAATCCTGTTTGTCTTATATGTTAAATCACATATCTTAATGATCTTATTTTTCAGTAAAACACCTCAGACTTTTGATGTTGTTAAGCCACAGCCTGTTTGTCTTGCTAATGCAGGTGATGCCTTAAAATTTGCAGGAATTATTCCCCAAAATCAGGTGAACAGCATTAAAAATCTACTGCCTATACATACCATATTGGTACATGCTTTGAGAGCAAGATTGCTTCTAAAATCTGATGAGGGAAAAAAAAACTTAAAATACACTCCCAACTTTGAAGTATTTCAACAGTCACTCTCAAACAACTATCTTCCTCTTGTGAAAATACACTTTTAAGAAAACACTAGGAAGGGGGAAATTTTTTTTTAAATCATCAAAACTCATTAGCCTCAAATCTTGGCAGAATTTTCTGAATCTTCTGTATGTAATCAGAAACAAAAAAACCCCAAAACAATCTCTAAAGAGAGTCAATATTAAATCCTTAAAGTAAAACAATACATAGTATTCATTCTATCTATATCAGCTGCAAATCAAGAGACAATGCAGGATCCAGCTCCTGTCTTGAGCCTTGACTCCTGCATTATTATCCATGTTTATATAGAATTATAAAGAACAGGCTCCAAAAGACAAAAGTATTTCTACATCCTTGAGGCATATACTTGTAAGCAGCTTTCATATTCCAAGAACCAACTAGCAATCCATATGCATTAGCTTTAACTTACATATTTACATTCTTATCTACAACTTTGTCCTTTCCCCCTTCCAGCATCGTAAGACCACACAACACCAGTGGGAAAAAAAAAAAAATCTTTAAATAAATACATGCTGAACAAAAAGTTCTCCTTGTGCCTTTTTTTTTCTTTTCCCTTACTTGCAAGGCAGGGAGAGACCAAACACCATTAAGCAGAGTCCCAGTTGTTTTACACGGCAGTGTCCTTGACCAGGACTGCCTTGTTAGATTTATTAGCTGCTGCTGCCACTCTGCTGTTGAAAGTGCAGTTGCAAGATCAGATCTCGAATTTCTTCTCTTTTGTTTCTGATCAGCTGACGAGGGAACCAATTCTCCAGATGCAATGGTTGTTCAAAATTAACTATGGGATTCTGGTAAGAGAAAAAGGAATATTTATGGAATGAATTTCCTGACACAATATTTAGAAAGAATTAAAAACCCTTCCACTGCTGCTGAGATCAAGGATGCACAAACAAGTTTCCATACAAGACTGACAGCCTTCAAAGTCAAATTGCAGTTCCCTTATCATAATAACATATATAAGTGCCCTTACTAAAAGGAAATCATGGTAAATGCCAAAAAGGTTATCATCAATTCTCTTAAAGATACATCAATATTAACACATACTAAAGGCAGATTACATGTATTTTGACAAAGGAGCCATACTTTTGATATCTAACAAGGGACAGATGCATTTTAGTCACAAAACATAATTAGAATCACACTACAGCAAAGAATTAAGCATAATGTGGTTAAGCAATGCTGAGATTTTGTTGTCTCAAGCATGCGTTTTTTTGGTCGTGAGCATGTCTTCTGTTAGAAGGCAACAAAAAATAAGAATACAGATAAAAGTTTTAGCAGGACATGAGAAGGGGAGAGTTTGGAACAAAAGAGGATAGCAAAATGAAAAAGCTGAGAGGTACTGGCAGATTTGGTAGTTAAGACCATAACATCACATCTGATTTGCCAGAACCAATTTTTTTTTCTTCTCTCTTCATTCTTTTCTCATGCTTATATTTACCTTCTTCCTTTGAATAAAGTAACATATGATAAATTGAAACAGTAAAGGACACATCATGATTTGCAGTCTATGAGTCCTGGCATGTTTAGAACAAGTTACAACCACACTGTCCCAAGTCTTGCTTCTTCAAGAAGAACACATCTCCCTAGTTAGAGAATGGGCAGTTCAAAAGCTTTGGTAAGTAATTTCATTTTCCACCTACATAAGTGCTCAACCCATGTATTACAGAACCACAGAATGGTTGGGGATTGAAGGAACTTCTGGAGTTTTATATCCCCAATCAGATCTGGCTTCCAGCAGAGCACCTCTCCTCATTGGGTCATCTGTCACTCAGGTCAGGAAATCTCCAGGAAGCTGTCAGGTTAAAGTCACACAAAAGGTCCAGGGTCTGTGAGTGAGGCTGCTTTTACCTGTACAAAGGGGCCTCATGCACTTGTTCTTCTTGATCAGGTGGCCAACAGCAGACATCTGCTGCTATGTCACCCGTGGTACCCTGTTCTCTAATCACCACCCAGAACCTCTCAGGTGGTTCCTCACCCAGCCCTAGCCATAGAGCCATGCATTACAGCTGACCCACATGAAGGACAACTCTACCTCCTTGTACAGTTGTCTCTACAACAACTCTACAGCTACCTTGTGTTCCATGTCTGTGCTTTCCAAAGAGCCAGTATCCACCCATAGCACTCCTGCTGGATACGTGAAGTACCCAACAACATCCCCATGACCTGGACAAGATCACAGCCTGCAACTGCACACAGAGCTCCAATCAACCCACCCTCCTCCAGTACAGGTGCTTTGGAATGGCAATCTGTTCTCCTGCAGAAGGAAAGCCTGCCCATTGCCCAAGGCCTCACACAAGGCTTTGCACGCACAGGAATCTCAGAGAATGCAAACCACACGCAACAAGTGTCAAATAAGCAGAGCCATTGAAAGCACAGAGCAAAGCGTGCTGATCAGAGGGAGGAAGACTAGGGGACACCCTAGGAGACAGGGCCTGAAGACCAGCATCTGCAGATATTTAAAGGTATGTGCTGAAAAAGAGGCTCCCTTAGCTCTACACATTCCCTTTTAACAATTTCCCCTCTCCCTCTCTCCGCAGAAGCTGCTGCCTGCAGATCCACTCAAAGACCAATGCACAAGCTGCCGAAGTGTTAGATACTGCAAGAAGAGATGCAAAGATACTTTAGTAACATCTATAGGGCAGGAGTGTACACTAATAGGCTCCAAATACATGCAAATAGTCAGGGATACTGTGTGTTTCAATATAAAAGCAACATTAAACTATGGGATCAGAAGCATTTGAAGACAGATACATATGAGAAACCAGACAGAAAGACCCCTGCCATTACTTAATAATGGGTTTCATCTTCTCTTTCTCAAATAGCTTCAACCCTTTTGACAGCTTTTTTGTGTCTGGCTACTTTGCTCAAAAAATGGGTTTTTGTGGTTTAGGATAATTTGGGGGAAAGGGGAAGGTAATTTGCATTTGTACCTGGAAGAAGCTTTCCACATACTGCAGCAAATATACCCCACAATCACTGCTGTTATCTTGTTTAGGCACTCTGGGACATAGGTCAATCATTGTTGATTTACTGAATTCCCTATGCGTTTTTCGTTTAACTTCCCATTCCACTTCAAGGTACCTACAAAAGAAAGCAAACAGTTGAAATGCTTGAGAAAAAACTCCCAAGCTCAAAGCTGTTTGGGACACTACTCAACATTGTTCCAAAGCTGGCCAAAAAGCTAAAATAGCTTTAGCCAAATTATTTCACAGAATTTGCCAAAGAAATTCATACAGTATTTCCACTATCCAACATTCTGTTGCACTCAGAGGCATTTCTACCACATAATATGTCACTGTGGGACACACAAGGACACACACAGACACTCTTTGATGAGACGGTTAAAAACTATTTAGTAAAACATCTGACTCCATATTTAGAGTATTTCCACACAGACCAGGGATTGGAGGAGAAAGCTGACACCTCTCCCATCCCATTGGTAAAGACAACTGTCCATCAGTTGTTTTTCACACCAAGAGAAAGTATGTAAACAACCTCATCGTATCAAAAACAGACTTCTGATAACACCCATGTGTGAGTAAGAACTAAGAACTGTGAAAAACATCAAGTTAGAAAGTGTCTCAGAAAACTTGAAAAATCAGGGTGACAATAATAGGCAATATACAAAACAAATGTGCATGATGTTATTTAAAAACAGCTATTTGTGAGGCGTTTTTAACAAGCTATTAGGATAACTGGACATTTTTATACCTTAACTAAAGGAATAATTTTCTTGGCTATCACACATTTTTCCTGGGTTCATTCTAGGAGGCCAGCAGTGCTTTTTCAACCTAAGCAAACCATTAAAGCCCCCTTAAACCTTACCTTAAAAAAGCTTCAGTTACAATTACACCAATATAATCCTTTAAATCTAATAGTGCATAAGGTAGTTAAATACTTGATGAAAATCTTAGGAAAACTCTTCTACAGTGACTAGGACTTATTTGTTACTAGGATTTTTTATTGTTTTCATGCTTCAGCAGCAACTCACTGACACCACATTCAGGGCTGGCTGTTGATTTTAGAGATGAAATGGAAAACCTAAGTGTCTGGTTTTCAAAGGCAATAGTTACCTATATTTTTCTCCTAGCTCTAGCTAGAACAAATTCTCAGGGCTTCTGAAAAATCAAACATAAGGTCTGACTTAAGAGAATAAATATATGCATTAAGTCTGACCATGTGATCAATTTCTAAAAACACCAGGTCCTTGCAGTCATGAGAATAAAAATCCATACAGAACACTTAAAACAGCTTTTAGGGAAAATGGCAACTGTGAAAAGGCACCAAATATGAAACAATTCAAAGATGAGGACATTTTAGTGAAGCACACTTCCTATAAACTTCAAGAACCTATGACTGTAGACTGTCTAATTAATTTGTTTGAGCCTGACAAAACAACAAAAATCAACTCAGGGAAAAGCAAACGTCATAGAATCCCTGCATCCATTTCCTTAAACTTCTGCTTCCAGGGTGCAACTGGAAATTGAAGGAATAAAAGGTTTGCTTCCCAAACTCCCCTTATCTCACAACTCCATAAGTCTTCACTTGTTTTCTGACTTTTTGTGGTATCACTCTAAACTCCAAGAAACTACACTCTGGAATTACAACCTTAGGAGTAGCTCAAAGAATAGTGCACTAAAATAATACATACCACAGATATTTTATCAGTAAATGAATAAATACAAACTGATATTTCATTCTTCCTCCCACAACACAAGTCAGGGAAGCCTTCGTATTTAGGGAAGAGATAGTTTCACAAAAATTTCTAAATTTCATCTACCCTTTACATAGCATTTTGAAGGATTTACTTTTACAAGAAGGTGGTGCTATTTAGTTTACAGTTTTTGTACCTTTCAGTGAAAGGAATAGCAAAGACAACAGAAAGAACAATTGCATTTAGCTTCAGATATTTAAAATTTTTTTTTAAGTTGTTGACAGACATTAAAGTCATTAGGAGTGTGTAAAAGTACTGGAAGTTTTTATTACATTCTCCCAATATTTAAGCTATTTTTCACATACAAAATTAAACTTTTTTGCACTTTTCAAAATAAATACCATTCCACTAAAGCTCCACTGACATATCAAGCTTTTAAACAGCTTCAGTCTAGTTTCTGCATTTTTGCACACAGGAGTGGATTTAACACTTATTCTGTAAGTGTCATCAAAAAAATCAAACATCAGTCCCCTAGAGAATTACCATTCAAACATTTTAAATGTTTTTCTACCCTCAAAAACACCTTCAGTTACTAGACTAGGTGGTATAAATCCTCCCCCCACAAAAACACCAGCAAAAACCTCTCTTTTTTTTTTTTCTCCACTCTCCACTTTACAGTTTTTGTATTGTATGTGGGTTGCAGAACATAGACAGGCTTTTCTTGGAAGCCTCTGTACTATAATTACAATTTCCTTAGTCATAACTCTTCATGGATTTTCCTTCAGCATTAGAAATATACACCTTTCTAGACAGAAGTATTTTGGATACAGAAATATGACCAACAGCATCTATTGCTAAAAGATAGAAACTGTAGTTACTTACTCTCTCAAAACTTGAACTGTTTTCTGCACAGAACATGCTTTCAAGGAATCCAAGATAAGTATGCAAGGCCTATACACAACAAAAACAAGTCATTGCAGTCTTTCATCACCAGCATTACTGAAGGAAGTATTTTATTTGCATCAAGCCTACCCAAGAGTATCAATAGCTGAACCAATATGGTAAAAATGGACAAGTACCCACAGCTGTGGTTTTATGACAATATCTGAATTACTACAGAATTTCATAATTTAATGTTACAATATTATAAAGAAAGCAGAAACATACCTTTTACAAATCTGCTTTTTGGAATTACTTAGGGAGATCTGAGACAAAAGAAAAAATAAAAATAATCTTAAAAACCCAACATCAATTATAAACTCTAAGATCTTCATAAATATAAAGGTAGTCAGAGAAGCTCTCATTCCAGAAAGGTAGAAGCTGATAAATCAATTTCAAAAACAGGTGAAATCACAGCAGAGCAAATAGGCAAGCAAAGGAACAAAATGCTACTTCAAAATTCCTTGCACATGCTGCAAGTCATGCAAACATCAATAACTGCTGCAACAAAGATGATGCAAAATCCCTTGGTCAAGTTTCATAGCCTTCAGAAATTCAGTAATAGGTTTTCTTTGTCAATACAAAAAGGTACTTACTTTAGAAATAGCTGAATATAGAACTGAAGCAGAAGCATCAATTTCATTGCCACCTAGTACAAAAGAACAAACGAAAAAAAGCTAAGAGAATAATGCCTAAGCAAAGTATTTTTATTTTCATGTTCATGATTACTAGTATTCAAATATGAAAGTAAAGAACTAATTTATAAACCAATTTTTAACATTCCCTTCTGAATCCTCAAATAGTAGAGTTACAAAAGGTCTTCCCTCCCTTGGTTTCTTATTGAAACCAAACAACTTTCCAATCACCCCTGACTTTCCATGTCTCTTCCATTGTTTTCCAGATTTGCAGAAAACTTGCAGTCCTTACTATGCATGTAGATATAAAAACATACTACATCAGTCCGGAAGTTTTAGATATTATCTTTCACATAATTTCCCTCCTTCAAGGACTAAGACACTTAGAAATGCTTATGACTTGACATAATTTTAATCTAAATTATGTACCTTTAGAGAATAAACTCCTGTTACCATCCATCTCTTTGTCACCATCCTTCAAGAGCACTGAAGCAGCTCTAGTGCTCTCACTCTCAGGCTCAAGGGGAGACCAGAGAGATGATGAATTCTGACAGGAACACTCCTCATACACGGTTTCTTCTAACCAAGGAAAACAGATTACTGCAATGTACCAATGAGACCTGCCCAGCAGTGAGGAGAGAGAGAAGAAATTGTCAAAACTCTGCAACATTTGGTTCCGAAAAGGCTATGAAAAGCTTTTATAATATTGAGATCTCATGGACAACTGTTCCATGACACACAATCACCATTGCCATGTTCTTTTCATGGCATCTCATACTAATCCTCTCCCTCATTTTTCACTTTGCATTGTGGCATAACAGCAAAAATAAGTATCAATTCCTTAAAAAACCTCAAGAAATCCACCACAGCAATTTATCAGTGTTTGAGCACCCATTCCACACTTCAACTAAAATCCAAAATAAAAAAATATTAATGATCAATGACAGTGATCCCAGTTTTGAATATAGCTGAAGGTGTGGCACCTTTCCACAGATGTCTTACATTATGTGCCTTTCAATGACTATTCAGTTTTACAGGAGTTTCCATGTACAGGTCATTTATTTAACCAGGCCAAGGCACAGGTTATGGAAGTTCTACTTTCATCTTTTGACACTATGAGTTGCTGTGATTTCTTTATAGAAATATTACTGGAGTTCACAGGAATCATCATAATGACACATAAACTATTCTGAAAAATATCTAACAGTAATTCTCAGTAAAACAAAACCCAAAGGTACAAAGCTGACAGCTGAATAAATGTTTTACCTTTGAACAGTTTTCAAAACTTATTCATTCCATGTATGTTACTTCTTTAAAATCTAATTTATCACAAGCAATGATCCAGCTTTACAGCCATAAATTTCTACCACCACAACATTCATTGAAATCTTTAAATATCAGAAAAGGTATTGAAAACAGACTTACTCCTCATTCACAGGCACAAAGATATAATCTTTATTGAAGATATTTATATGGCGAGTCCATGTTCTTACTCTTCTGTGTCTTCTCTGTGCTGCTCTGAAGGAAACAAACGACAGTTGTTGTTTGGTTTTGCTCCTTTTAGTTAAAGCAAGGCATAGGGATTAGTACTCCTACATGTCCCCAGTCCCTCAATGGGTTTTTTGTTTACTCTAGAAATTTCCAAGACAGACTAAAAATAAATCAGCACACCATTGAGCCCAAGTGACTAATGAGCCATTTCTGAACCATCTTCAGCTCTTCTTGACAAAAAAAAAAACCAAACCACAATCATTCATGGATTTGAATGGATTTCTTACAATTATTATT
>JAWWMU010000001.1:16826444-16839927 GCA_035048155.1 Cinnycerthia olivascens
AGGAGGGCTGCAGCCACCATTTAATTGGACTGCTACCAACACCCTGACCCACAGGGTGTCAGGTTGTATTCTGACTCGGTCAGCGTTTTGGGTTTTTTTATTACTTAATTTTTATCATAATTTTCCTAATAAAGAACTGTTATTCCTATTCCCATATCTTTGCCTGAGAGCCCCTTAATTTCAAAATTCTAACAATTCGGAGAGATTGTAGATTGCTTTCTTGTAGAATTTTTTCCCAAGAGAGTTGCTAGGAAGCTGATTGCTGGGTGCTTACGGGCACTTTAAAGTACTTGGAAGAGACAAAGGAGGTGACTGTCAAAGAGAGGGTGGCACCGACTACACCTCTCTCTTGGGGGGCTCGGAAAGAACTGAGGAGTTCAGTCTCTGACTCCGGGGAGATCTGGCCAGACCTCACCTGGAGCTGAGCTCGGAGTGACTTTTGTGGGTCTGCCGGGAATTTAGACTCAGGTCTCTCCCTGCCCTGCTGGGAGCTGTTCCCCCACAGCTGCTTCAGTTTTGCTCTGGGTTTCTCCACACTGCTTCTCCTACTCGCCGGGACATTTTCTGCAGTTTCAACCCCTGCTGCTGAGCTTTGAATCCATCTCGTCCCTCGGGACTCCTGCTCACCCCCTCCCCCCGGAAAGGTGCCAGCATCGGAGAAAACTGTGACTGTTTCCTAACTCTGTTTGGTGCTAATACTACAGTTATCGTTATTTTGTTTATCTTGTTAGACTCATTAGTAAAGAACTGTTATTCTTATACCAAATGTCTGGGAGCCCCTTTAATTCCAAAAGTATAGCAATTTGGAGAGAGGAAGTTTACTTTCTCCATTGTAAGAGAAAGACTCCTGCTTTTTCCTAGCAGGCATACCTGTCTTCAAACCAAGACAAATTTTGGCGCCCAACGTAAGGCCTGAGGGCATAGAAAAAAAGGAGTAACAGTTTTTGAGTAACCTGATTTTTTTGCATTTTCCATTTCAAGGAAGGCTTCTGCCTTCCTTAGCACTCTTGTCTTTCAAAACAAGACAAATATAGAGAATGAACCTGGTGAAAGACATGTTGAAACTCCTGGAGCTGGTGCTCCATTTAAAGAACATCTTCACTTATGTTCCTATACCCTGTAAGTAGCATATTGTCTACACACTAAAGCTTTTAGTATTGTTTTTATGATCTGAAGCCACAAAGCAAGCAAGCCTCTGTTTAAAAGGCAAGAGTATAGTATATATCTGAACTCTGATTATTATGAACTACTATTTCTAAGAAAAGTAATTGGTCTTTATTTAAAGTGACATTAATATGGCCATTGTTTTCTGTTAGAATTTATTGAAAACTTCCTCAGTATGACTTGTGTTCCAGTACAGTATTCATACGGAACCTTTACACATGAAAACCGTGGCCACAGCAAATCAGTTTTTCTACTGATAGCAATCCAAATGCACAAGGCAATGGACCACACACTCCATTGTTTAGCCAAAGGAATTTAATGCAACAGAGTTTAATAAAAACTCTGTGCTTCCACACTAAGTACCACTGACTTTATAAGAATTTTAATTTTTAAATATTGACAAAATAGCATAATAGAGCAACTTACCTGAGCAGGACCCGTTGATAAGCACTTATATTTCCCAATGTGTAGTCTATCAAATTCAACACCCAGTGCAAGGTTTGTCTGTTTTCTAGGTGTGCTTCCAGAAGATAAGCTGAGAGGACATTTATCTTCAATTGACTCTGCTAAAAACTGGAAAAATAGTGTATTTACTACAGGGCTTGTTAAGTACGGCCCTCCTGTAACCTCAGGAATACCTTCGTTCGTGCTTGTAAGAATTGACTGCCAAAGCCAGCTTCTCCATAAAAAATGCATATTAAAAAGCACTAAGTGTTATTACATCCATTACTGACCATTTCCTTAAGGGTCTAACAGTACCATGCTACACCTCCATTACCAAGACACAATCTGTGCTCTTGACTTGGTTCTAAATTAGTGAAAACTCAAACAACAGAACAACAAAATAGTACCCTTCTTTTCACAGCAAAACTTCAAAATCCAATTCAATGCTTATGATTGGATTGATTCACCAGTGAGAAGAGGCAGCAATGGCTCTTCCAACTTGTTTCAGGATTACAGAGATAACCCAGATGCAGGTCAAAGCAAGCAGCCAAAGGCTAATCAAGTCCACAAGAGGGCAAACAATCGTTATGGCTACTTTTTGATTCAAGTTCTACAGCTAGCCCGACAGGAAAGGGAACTTCACCTTATCTCTGCTGTCAACGAAGATCCTTGAACTTCTATGAGCACTGAATTACAACAGAGAATTGGATGACAAAAACAATGATGAACATAAAACAGTATGTGGAAACAAATTTTTCCACAGATGCATCTTCATAATGTCTGTTTCTACCTCAGGTTACTATTTGATATTCCTGTTTTCTGGTATTAAATATCCAAATGTTTATTGTCAAAATAGGAAATACATTGTGTATTGCAAAAACACCCTAAGCTTCAGAACCAGAGATATTCCCTGAGTATTGTCCAGTATTCTATCTGTGAAATAACTTACTGCAGCTTCTGCTTGTGGTTGGGACCATAATAAACAAACATTTTCTATAGCAAACATTACAGAAATAAATTAAAGGCTTAGCATAACAATAGATAGGCCAAAAACTGGACTACCTGCTCTGTGTGACTTTTCATCTTGTCTTCCAATTGCTTGGCTGAGAAACAGAAGTCAGACTGTTGGTCTGTTTCTTTATTTGCAGTGATATTATCCTGCATTAGCTTTGTGCATTGTGGTTCAGAAGGTCCATCTTCATCATCACTGGAAAGAATGACTAAAAAGGAAAAAAGAAGTATACATATATGTCTTTTAGCATCAACCCAGGACAATATACTACAAATTACAGACTTGAGAATATCTCATTCCTTGTGGATTTCAGATAAGTAAAGAATTCGGTCTTGCAGTACAGGATATCAAAGTACACTGCTCAAACCAGTCAAGATCTGTGTGCATGGAACTGTACGCAACAAGCATTGCTCTGCATCTTTACAAACATCTTTTGTACCAGATCCTCAAAATTGTTTATCTATTAAATGAAACAGGACATAACACAGCTGCTTCAAAGAAGAGAGTAATTTTTCTCAGTTTTAGCATCATCATATACTCTCTAACCTGCACAATACATTACAAACAACAGGATGGCAGTCTAAGTGTACCACCAGTAATTGTCACCAGCACAGATACAGTACATACTTGGGTCAATGGAAACAAGTTGCTGATTACCCCTGCAGATTCTGTTCCGCAGCTTGGTCAGGTACTCAGATTTGTCCATCTTTAATTTCCTGATGATACTAACTTGTGGTGAAATCACATCCTCACTGGTGGCAGAAAGCTGTTTCTTTGACAAATTTCTGGGAGGACACTCTGAGGCAGAGTCCTCTGCATGGCTGTGAGCAGGTCTTAAGTGGTTGTGGGTGGAAGAGTCTTTAGAGTCTCTCTCTGCTGGACAGTCTGGTACCAGAATAGGATTAGATCTGTGATCTGGTCCATCCTCACAGGATATTCTGCAACCAGGAGACTGAGCCGAACTGAAACTTTGCTTTTCCTAGAAAAAGGAATCAGAGACAGGATTTAAGTTTATTACTAGACATTTCTAGGTGGTTCAGATCCATGATCACTGATATTAGATATGTGCTAGAAAAAATAATTATAGCTTAACACACTGACATTTAATACTCAATTCAGCGTAACTTCTCCCTCGTATTCCATAGACTATTATTACATACAGACATAAGGGACAACCTTTTAAAAGGCTACAATATGACCCCGAATTCAAACTGAACAAAGAACTATTTCTGATTTTTAGCAGCAGTGTCAGACATGGAGAGGCCAATAATAATCAATGCTCAGTGCTGTTCTTTACTTTCCAAAAGTGTGGCTTGGTCAACTAGGTTTAACAGCTTTGGTAACCATCTGTCTCTGTAGGGTTTAAATCAGAAAGCTACCGAGATGCCTTTATTGTTTATTTTTTATATTCAAATGCTCAAATATAAATCACACTTTGTACTTGACTGATTCCCTCAGTCTTTTATTTATTTATTTATTTATTTTCAAATTCTAATGAGGGATATGAAGAAAATTTCAAGGAAAAGTACTGGACTAAAGAGGAAGCAAAAAGATGATGTCTGCAAGATTTCAGTAACAGCAGGTATACTTTCAGTTTTGCTGTTAATAACCCTAATTAGTCCCTAATTCTAGATCATTTGTGAAAAAAGCTTCACTAAAGTAGCTGGATGCCTTATTTTCAAAATAAAATTGTTTGAATCTATGCTCCTGTCTGAAGGAAACACTGTCATTCATCTTTCACAACCTTTCTGCTACTCTAAGCACATTGTGATGATGTGGACAGAAGAACATTTATTCACTCTTCGTGATGCATTACTGAACTACTTTCCCTCAACAGGTAACGGCTGCTAATATAACTGCTGAATAAATCCTATTTATTGATATAATCCTTTTATTTGAGATGTTGCCACTGTTGCTGAAGCGTGTGTGAATGCGAGCTAAAATTAAGTGCAACTTACAGAGAATGCAAGAGACTTTTGTGGAATGTGTGCATTACAATCATCAGAAATATGGCCACTATATCTTCTTTTCCTTTTCTCAGAATCAAGAGAGCCAGTTTCCTTCTGACTAAGAGTAGTGCTGTTCATGTGTCTCCTCTTCTTCTCCAGTTCACCACAGTGCTTGTTTTCTGTGTCCAAAAAAAGAAAAGTAATTTAATGTATTTCCCTTAAAAAATTTTACATTTCTTCATATTGTTTGTCTTAAATAAAATGTATAGAAGAAGGTATCCTCCACAATAAATTCTTTCCTTTTTTAATTGTATGTTGTGGCTGTCAATAAAAATTTCCTAAAATTATTGTTATTATTGCATAATTAGTCAAGGGTATAACTAAATTCATAGCTCCCTTCCAAACAAGAATTAGTACTTTAGACTTCACAGTCTTTCTTTATCTTCTGCCAAATTCAATATTCTCAATTTCCTGTTCTAATTTGCAAGTATTAGTAACTAGCACAAAACGACAGCACATTATCCCTGGAGAGGTCACAATTCTTCAGCAGTGAACGCAAATATTGTCTAGCATTAATATTTTAGCAGGGTTCACAAACCATTTGAGCATTCTTAATGGACTACATTCTTTATTATAAGACTTTTTAGAAAATCAATATTGTAACAGTGCAGTGAAGCTTCACTCAGTCTCATTTTTCTTCCACAAATTTGATTCACCATAGCTTTATTCCTATTTAAAACCAGGCATTTGATATATTTTTACTGAATCTGTAAAAAAAAAAAAAAGCATTCTGAGGAAACACATACACTGTGTTCAACACCTCAATTTATTTCTGTGCTCTCCTCACAATACTGGAGTAAAAAAGGAAAACATCCCAACACTCTCCAAAATTTATATTCAACTGCCAGATCACTCACTGCTCACTACAAACCTTTCTTCTGCAGCTCTCGTCTTCTGAAAGTGACAGCATTAAGTTTTCCTAGTTCCTTAGAAGCCTTGGTCAATTTACACAGTTCATCATCTGTCTTTCTCAGGCAATGTTCAGACCTGTAAATAATATTAACTATGACTTATCTTTAATTTTGAAATAGAATGAATAAAAATACTAACAGAAATAAGAGCTGGTCAGACTTCAAACTTCTGCCTCTCCCATAAATATGTGGACCTCACCAAACAAAACACAAATTAAGTCACTTCTGTTGTGGAAACACACAGATACTCTAAAATTATTAATGAAATAGACACTCCTAAAAAGCGCAGTATGAGAATCCAACATGCTTGAGATCAGACACTGAAACATTATTTTGCTGTAAGGAATGACTGCAACGAGAACACATAAGAAGAAAAAGAGAGAAGAGTTATTTGACTAGCCTTGCCTTTGTGATGAACATGGTGAGAATGTAGTATATTTTTAACTGAAACTCAGAACTGCTGAGAGAATCCATTGAGTAAGATCCTGAAATGGGAAATTATTTGAAATAGAAATTCCTGCTCAAAAGGGCCTGAAACTAACTTTAGAGGTGGTGGAGACGGATGAAACATAGAAAGAAACACAAAAGGATTACAGTTCATAATCCAAATGGACTTTGTGTTCATCATTTTATAATGTGTTCAACTCAGAATGCAGCAGTCTCAAATTTCCAAAGAGCTAAGTAATCATGACAATGCCTGATATCACTGACAGCCAGGCTTTGAATCCTAAAAATCATCACCTACAATGGCAAAAAACATTCTTGACATCTCTAACCAGACAACCGAAACTGTTGAACACATTTTGAACAGATGACTACTCTTTAGTGACCTATCTGTAAATTGGACTATCAATGTTCTTTGGGAATTCTGCACAGACAAAGATTTCTGGAGTGCTTCAATATTACAGTGATGAGCACTGTGAAAAAATTACTGATTATCTTTCCAATCACAAAGAATCACGAATTGGACCACATATAGAAGTAGCTTCCAGTAAGTGCTGTTGTTAATTCTGTATATGGAACAAAACAATCTTACACAGACTAGACAGGCCATTATAAAAAACTTAATTTTTGAACTCACACTTCTCTCTCAACTAAAATATTTGCATGCATAACATCTGTATATATTTGACTGTCTTAAAGGCCACACAAAACCATAAAGTGTTTTTCGGCTTTTTTTTTACACCAATATCACAATTCAGAGATTTTAACAACAGAAAACACCTGAACAGGACTGTTTCAGCTAATAGTTTCCTAAACATATTTGCTTTATACATAAATTCCACACATTTTATTTTCAATTCCAGCTTTGTTGATAATTCAGTTTAAAATGCACCCCTTAAGAGATATATGCATCACCTATGAAGCTATGGCAATATATATTGTAAAGTGTTCTTAACAACCATGAGAAACAAATACTGTAAACACCTTAAAACCCTAAGTTTCTTTACATTTCAAACCTACCTCAAATTCATTAGCTATACTGAGAGGTAAGTGTTCACTTAAATAAATGCATTTCACACTGGGTTGCAGTAAAGCAAAAGAATCCACTAATTCTGTAATACAAAGAGCAAGAATGGAAAAAGGGAGCTGGTAGTAAGTTCTAGCTGGTAGAGATAAGTTAACTTATTAACACCCTGTTTTGAGGATACACAATTCTTTGACTTGATCTGAAACTTCCATAGTAAAAAACCAGCACAATTTTCAGCAATACAAAGCATGCATTACAGCTACTCTGATGGTACAAAAGACTCTCTGTATGCTTATGTGCATATATATGCATAACACTTACAAGGGGGAGCTTTCATTATTCTCCTCCAAAGAAGAGACCCCTAAAGAACCAGTATCAAGCATATGGAATGCACTGACTTTACTTACAGAGAGGTGACCAGGATCAAGCCATGACTTTGTTGAAATAACTCCTAAATTCTCCATTTCCCATAAGGTATCTATTACAAATTGCACTGAAGTGCAATTTGCTACTCCCTGGGGAAGGGTGAAAAATCATCCTAATGTTGGTTCCTGATAACAAACCCTTTACACAATACATTAGAAAACTGTGCAACAGGTACAGAATATTAATAATAATTCAAATAACAAACCACTCCAAATCTAAAGTAAGTTGAGTTCAAACTACTAAAAAAAATTACTAGCTTAAACCCTTATTGTGCTTAATATATGATACTTTGCCCCAGATATGAGTCAGAAAAATTACACAAGATGTACTCTCAGATTTAGAGCATTAAATACAAGAGTTCATGATTTTCTCTCTATAAATCCACTACCTCCCATCATCCAAAACTTTACAAAGTGAAAAAATAAGATACTAAAAAATTAGTCTAATTTTGCAATGAAACAAAACCAAAAAACCCAAAAAACTTAAACTCACAATAGTCCCCACACTTCAGCCAACCTTAAGTTACAGAAAATTATTAGCAACAAATATGATACTTTAAAGTGAGACAGCCTAATAAACTGTTCACTCTAAATCTCATTTAAATTGCAGCTTTGTCAGATTAATTTAAGCAGCATTGGGCAACCCAATAGGAAGAAAAAAAAAGAATTTATATTAATTTAAGTTCTCAAAGATGTTGTTGTATCAGGATGAGGAATATGACTGACTTTTCTCAACTTTAATTAGAACAGTTACTTAGTCCTGCCTTAAAAAAAAACAAACAAAAAAACCCAAACATATTATTCTTCTCTTATCTTTCTATTGTCTTCCTCAGAATTTCCTGCTGTTGTTTCCTCTGGAAAATATGCTGTTGAGAAAAGATGTAGGCATAACAGACAAAAGGAAAAGAAGACAGCTTACTTTGAATGCAATTGCCACCTTAGACCAAAACAGATGTTCTATAATTCTAATATCTGATTTCTGCTAGTTTTATACGTCAAACATTACTGAGATGCTCAGTCAACCTAAATATAGGAAGGAAAGATGAAAAGTAGATCTTAAGTGGTAAGAAGACAAACATAACCTTAACCAAAGCCACCCTGCTAGAAATACTGAGACCACCAGTGGGTTAATGTGAAAAGAAATTGATGACCACAGAGAGGAATTTGAAGACACTTTGCAAAAGAAGTTATTAGAAATCATGCTAGAACACATTAACACCAACAGGAAAGCAAGATTTTGGTTCTGGACCCAAAACCAACTCAGATATGTTTGAATTTCTCCCCAAATCAAAACAGTAATGCATTGCAAACAGAAATTCCTTCCAAGAAAAAAAAGTAGTGTTTTAACATCAGGTCCAGCAAATCAGAACAAATGTAACGTTAAAATGGTTCATAGGAGAAGCACGTTAATTTACACTCAGGAAACTGATCTCCTGATTGAAGAAAAGAGTAGAACAACAGCTGTTTCAGGGAAATTCTTTGCCATTGTGAAGTTATGTCATTTCAGGTAGACTGGCAAAATCATCAGTGAGTAACATACCTTTCAGAAAGAAAAGAACTTTCATGAGGAGAACTTAATATTTGACATGTCTGTAGGCTGGCAACAGCTGATGAGGGTAGTTGGCCCGATTGCAATTTGTCAGCAGCAGGTAAATTTGCACCAATTATTACATGGCTGTCTAGGTACTTTCTTCCAATTTTCGTACTCAGGACGTTCGTCAAGATAACTTTGGGTTGCCTGCCATACATATAACAGTAAATCATAAGTACTGCACTGAAATCTAGAGAAACAAACTTCTTGTTAAATTCATGTATCCTAGAGGCTTGATAATTAAACATCAATATTTTTGGTCCCTTAGAGGCAAAAAAAAAAAAAAAATATCTCATTAAGAAACTTAAAGTGAAGGAGAGCAGATAAACACAAAATAAGACTAGGGTAAGAAAAACTAGCCATGTAATTTTACCTCAGCCAGCTACTATGCACACTGCATTGCCTCTAACATATCATGCAGTATTGTTTAAAAACTGGTAAATATTTATCTCTAAACAGCTTTCATGCAGTATCTGTACACATTTCTCAGAACTCTGGAAAAAACAATCTTGATTTTCCCGTGAACAAGAAGCCTCCAGCAAAACAGAGCAAATTTTCTAAAGCAGCTAGTGAATAGGTAGAAAAGTAGCATGTACACAAAAGACAGCATCAGATTTTATTCCACTCCTCAACTATGAGGTGGTACTCTACAGTATAGCAAGATCCAGAAAAACAACCCCACATATTAAAACACACAAGCATCAAAAATAAGCCAGGCAGAAATATAAAGGTGCAACACCCACTTGAACACACACGATGTGTAAGAGCAACTCAACTTATTTCATACAATGTCATAGCAGCCAGCTTGTTGCATAGCCTATATCCACTTCCTTTTTCAGACTGGGATTTAAATTCTACCACTACCATTGCAATTTATTTTGGATTAGGTTGTAAGGCTATTGCCTTTTTGAAAGTGCTTTGAGCAACACTGCCTTTTGGGTATTCTCCAGTTGTCTGTGTTCATCCACAGAGCATCACACTCCAGCACAGACTGTGTGATGTCTGGAGAGCACTCAAATCTCTTCTTGCACCAAGAAGTAAATTTGCTTTTCATCAGAAGACTACCTTCCAGATACAACTGCAGAGACCCACAGGGGATAAACAATTAAGAGATATAACCTAAAGAGGAAAATTCTAATACTGAAAAACATCTAGACAGGACGTAACTGCCAATAAAGGAAGCCCCTAAACTGTCATCAGAAGCTCAGACAGAAAACCCAGAGAATCTAGCCATATGTTTTCCTGAATATCTACAACTGACCACTGCTTACAGGAGTGCTAAGAAGATACTGGACTTGATATGCTTTTCTTCTGATCATTTATGCCAGTTTTCCTATTTTCATGAGTAGTCTAAAAGCAGTAACAGTGAAAATACACCTTGATACCTTCTCTGAGAAATGGGCTGCAGTTAAATTCAAGTGTATCCTTTTAATGATAATAAAAAAAGCCAAACATTTTGAGAACCCAGTGGTTAAATAATAATTAATTGGTCTTGACAGTATAGGACCATCTAGAAGCCATTTGACCACAAAAATCACTACTGCATGCACCATCTCAATGATTATCAAAAGGAAACAGGTACAAGTGAATTCAGTGACGTGAGATAAAATACAGCTCACGAACAAGGAAGCTGTAGCACAACAAAGAACACTTTCTCATGAAGAAATGACTGCAAGGAAAATTATTTTATTTAGTGACGTGAGACAAAGACAACATACCTTTTAGACAGAAAAAGACTTTGAAGAGTAGGGTTTAAAATCTGCCATATCTTTATGCTGGCAGCAGATGATGAGGGTGCTTGACCTGACTGCAGCTTACCAGCATCAGAAAAATTAATATCAGTTTTAGCTTGCACCTGTGTATATTTTCTTCCTATTTTCATCCTCAGGACATTCATCAAGATAACTTTGGGTTGCCTGCCATACATATAACAATACATTATATGTGCTGAGAACTTTTTAAGTCACATGAATTCAACAAAGATAATCTGAGTTTGCTGTCTCTGCGTCATACCTTATAGAATTAAGGTCACTGCCCTGGCAATTTACAAAGCAGTATTCTTTGGAGAAGAGCAATCACAAACTCATCTTTTCATTAGGACAGCCTTTCAAGGTTTCTTCTTCTGGCATGAATGACTAACAACCATATGTCATTCTGAAGAGATAAACTTTCAGTGCAGAAACACTGAAATGGAAATTTTGGTGCATCTTATTGCAAAATGTTGGAAGTGGTGTCACTATGGCCTCACAAACTATTCTGAAAGTGTATGCGTGACCATTTGCAGGATATGAAAAGAGGCACTCATTTTGTGTCATCTTATTTTAAAACCATGAATATTATTTGTTCCCATATAGCAGATTAATTGCAATCTTGCTGGGGAAAAAAGAAGTTATTACAAATCTTCCAGTTCTGAAGCTCCAACTATTTCTATTCAATTTCACTAAATAAGTTACTAAGAATTATGAATTACAAAGTTAGTAAAAACGCCCTACTGAAGCTCTTTAAAGAAGTAGCTATACTTTGGTAGTTCTCCTAGATTGGTACTTAAGTGTTCACACAAAGAATTAATTCTGCATTATGGCCAGTTATTTGGACAGTTTTCTTACAGAGTCACAAGGGTTGGAAAAGATCTCCAAGATCAACAAGCCTGCAACTGAATACCACCATGCCCACTAAACCATACTGCAAAGTGCCATGTCTACTTGCTTTTGAATACTTTTACAGATGGTGACTCCACCACCTCCCTGGATAGGCTATTCCAGTGCTTAACCACTCTTTCAGTGAATAAATTTTTCCTGACATCCAACCTGAGCCCCCCCAGCACAATGTGAGTGCATGTCCCTTTGTCCTGCCATTGGTTGTCTTGGAGAAGAGACCAACACCAACCTTGCACAACCTCTTTTCACGTAGCTCTAGAGAGTAATAAGGTCTTCCTTCAGCCTTCTTTCCTCCAGACTGAACAGGTCCAGTTCCCTCAGCTGCTCCTCAAACAAATTATGTGCCAGATCCTTCACCAGTCCCACTACCCTTCTCTGGACTCTCTTCAACACCTCAATCTCTTTCTTTTAATGAAGGGCCCAGAACTGGACACAGCACTCGAGGTGTGGCCTCACTAGTGGCAAGTACAGGGGGGACAATCACTGCCCTGGGCCTGCTGGCTACACTACTGCTGACACAGGCCAGGTGCCACTGCCCTTCTTGGCCACCTGGGCACACACTGGTTCACATTCACTGGCTGTTGACCAATATCCCTAAGGCCTTTTCCACCAGGCATCTTTTCAGCCCCTCTTTCCCCAGCCTGCAGTGCTGCATAAGGTAGCTGCAACCTAATGGCAGGACTTCAGCTTACTGAATTCATACACTGATAAGCATTATAGATCATAGATGATTTGTCAGGATTTACTTTATTTTCAAAGCTCTCAGAACTGGACTTGTTTTGAAAGAGCCAGTCCTATGAAAACACTGAATTTGTTGGGTTTTAAAGATTACTGAAGTGAGAATTGGTTTTTTTCTTACTGTATGTCTTTCATAACAAAAAAAACCCCATTGTTCTCACTGTAGAGGAAGTCTTTTTATAATAGCTAGGAAAAAAACCTTACTACTCACACACACGCTACAGTAACATTCTTAAGCAAAGGGCTGCTATTCTCCAGTGGGTTTGCAACTGTGCAAGCAGCTTTAACTGTCCCACTGACATGCTGCATTCAGCTCAGCAGCCTGGTATTACATGGTACCTAGCGGCAAATACAGGTACAGCATGGAAACTTTTGTTGCTGAAGGACAGACATGACTGAACCTAAAATAAGGTCTGGAACTGCCACGCTACTGAAACACAACAAACTCGGGGCAGATGTTCCACATAGGACTTTTATTTTACTCTTTCAATCTTGGCATTGAAATTTCCTCTTCCTAGCTATTTACCATATTCACAAGACACAGAACCCCTCACTGAACCTGAAAAGACCAATGTTCCTACCGACAGCTTGGACAACCTGCCCATAAGCTGTGGATGGCTGTCAAGCTGAAGAGATCTCTGCACCCCTGAGTGCCATAATGTGTATGCCATGAGCTGCTTTCTCCCAGAGCTCTGCTATGCCTTTCTATCTTCGGTTGCAGTGCAAGATGTAACCACAAGTACGTATTCTATCACCATCTGCTGCAACCAGGTGGAGCAGTGCTCTTTATCTCCTCCATGATCCATCCTCATAACTCTGGGGAGGTCATGGTCTGTTAATGGGCCAGCTGGTAAAAACCAGGTGGAGCAGTTTTCTTTATCGCTTCCATGACCCATCCTCCATCCAAGGAGTTATCTTCTGTGGATGGGCCATTGAGTCTCACTGCATGACTGAAAAAATTCCATCATCCCATTGTGAGACGTCCCACCCAGGGGGAGGAGCCAAGCATTCCTACCTGGATATAATCTGAGAATTGGAACACCAAGGCAGCCTTTCCACTG